>CM053596.1:34719615-34757629 GCA_028646575.1 Pseudocheirus occidentalis | reverse complement strand
TTATTTGGTTTTCAAAGTCCTTTTTCAGTTGATGTATAGCTTCTAGGCATTCTTCAAGTGTCTTGGAAGCGTTTGGTGTCGAAGTTCTGACTGTGTTGTCTTCCTCTCATTCCATGCTTTGATCCTGTTTGTCTGCAAAAAAGGATTCTAGAGTTTTATTGCTATTCTTATTTTGCTTCCTTTTCCTCATGTTGGCCAGTCAACTAATTGGTTGATTTTTTTTCTGTCTGTGGAACTCTGCTTCCAGGAGGGAAAGCTCTGTTCCAAATCGCTGGGGTTTCCCCAGCTGCTGGAGCTATTAGGGGGGGGTGCTGCAGCCCCCACCAGCTTTGGCTTGCTGAAAGCGCACTCTAGGACCACCACCCAAGACCACGATCTGGATCCAGGCCACTGAATGCAAGAGCCCTTGGCCCTGATCAATCGTCTCAGCCCCCCTGCAGTTGGCAGGCCACAGGCTCTGAAGCAGCCCAGTGGAGGCAGTTGCTGGTTGCAGCAGATCCTGCCACTTCCCACTGCTTCCTTGCCCTGGGGCTAAATTGGCCAAACTGCTTTTCCTCCTCCAAATTTAGCTTGAAAGCTTGAATTTCACTGATCTAATTGTCTAATCCTTAATTTTCCTGGCTTGATAGATGTAGATATTGCTCCAGGTGCTGTAGATCTGCTCTCTGGTAGAATCAAGCTGTGGCTGGGCACCTCCCGACCACCCTGAGGCCTGGCAATGGTTTTGGTTTTCGGGCTGGCCGGTCATCGGCTCCCACCCTGCTGAGATGAGCCCCTTCTGCCAAGCTGCCTTCGCCGAGAGATATGTTTTCTGTATTTTTATGAATTTGGGAGCCCTAAAATTTGTTTAGAGTCGTATTTTATGGGTATTTAGGGTGGCCGTGTGGAAGCTGTGAAACTTTGCTGTTTCTACGCCACCATCTTGGCCTCCTCAAAAATTTTTAATTGATAAGTTTTACTTGGCCAAAATTTTCTCCTATATTCTTGTTTCCCCTACCAGATAGATAGCCATAATATAGCCAAGAACTTTTTTCAAAGATAAAGGGGAAGAAGAGAAGAAAAACAAATCTGTAAAGCTGCTCAGTACTTTGAAAAAAATCTTATTTTATTCAAAAGGTTTCTCATTCATGGAAATACCTAGCTCTACAGAGAAAATGAGTCTGTCTTCTCATAGCTCTTCTTTGGTTTATTTATTTTATTGTAGCAGATTATGTAAGTCTTTTTGTGCTTCTCTTTGTTCATATTAATAAATCATAGTTTTCATGATTTTCTATAGCACAGTGATATTCCATTATATTCTTGTGCACAGTTTGTCTAGTCATTACCCAGTCACTTGGCATCTACTTTGCCAGTTCTTTGTACCCACATACAAGGCTGCTCTAAAATTTTTGGTTTAGATGGGGACTTTTCAATGGTATCCATGTGGTATATACCTAGAAGTGGAATCTCTGGACATTTTTGTCACTTTTACAAAATTCCAGATTGCTTCCCAAAATGACTGTACTAATTCCTATCTAGCAACAACGTGTCAGTCTTTTCTGCACTTTTCTCAACATTGGCTTTTCCATCTGTTGCAGTCTTTGTCTACTTGCTGGATATGAGGTGAAACTTGGATTGTTTGGGGGTTTGCATTTTTCTTAATATTAGTGATTTGGAGCATTCTTTCATATGATTCACAGTTTCTTTTTGAAGAAATTTATTTATATCTTCTGCTCACTTGGCAATTGAAGAATGGCTTTTGGTATTAAATATGGCTGCTATTCTTTCCCATTTTACCACTTCTTAACTGCATGCATTAACTTTTATCGAAGTGTTTTTATTTCACATTATAGAATTACCTATTTTGTCTTTTGAAATTGCTTCTCTCTCTTTGTGGATTTAAGGGTACATTTTTGCAAAGTTGTGAAAGGTATATGATCTGCTTCTCTTATAATTCTTAATGGTATGAACTTTAAAGTTTAGGTAACTTATCAGTTTGAATTTATTGTTGAATACTTGTAGAATGGGTTTCTGAGACTGATTTCTGCTAGCCAGCTTTCCAGTTTTTCCAGCAGTTCTCATCATGTAGGGAATTGTTTCCTAAGTACTTTGTATTTTTTAGTTTATCAAACACTGGGATATTAAGCTCCCTTATTTCTGGCTCGTTTGTCATATCCATTCTAGTGATGTTCTTCTGGTTTTTTACAAGATTAACATGAAATGATTTTGGGGACTGCTGCTTTATACTATTTTTTTGAAGTCTGGAAGTAGTGTTCCTTTTTCCTGTATTTTCCCATTATTTTCTTTGATTAATATTTTTTGTTCCTTTAAATTTTATTATTTCAGAAACCTCCATATGATAGTATTTGTATTCTCAACATCTGTTAATTGAGAAAATATGATTTTAAAAAAGACTACCATGGGTTCATTTACTCTGGAAAGATAATTTATATCAGTCATGGAGTCTAGATCCTTTTGGGAAATAGCAATAAACGTGTGTGTGTGTGTGTGTGTGTGTGTGTGGGTGTGTGTGTGTGCACGTGCGCGCATGTGTGTAATCTACTGCATAAGGTACATTTGTTCCTACTGTTCTGCATCATCTTCCCCATTTTGTTGGAGGTAAGTACAATTCAGAATAATAAAGTTTATTGTGCACCTGGACTTACACACATTTTGAAATAACTATGTTGGTCTCCACATTAGGAACCACTGTTCTAGATAGACGACAGAAGCAGCTCATGTTGGTTTGGGTGGTTGTTTATGTTACCTGCCTCACAGAATTGTGAGGGAAGTGCTTTGTGTACCATAAAGCATTGTGTGTGTAAGTTGTAAAATACTACATGTGTAATAACAAGAGCAACAGTACCAACAACAATAATTTTTTTTTTAAGGTATATTATCCAAACTTGGGATGGATGTGTGTTGATGCCACTGATCCAGAGAAGGGGAACTGGCTTCGATATGTGAACTGGGCCCGATCAGGAAAGGAACAAAATCTTTTTCCACTGGAAATCAACAGGACCATTTACTATAAAACTTTGAAGGTATCATTTGAATTTGTCTCCATTCTTCCCAATGTCATTTATAATGAAAATTCTGTGTATATGTATGCATATGTGTGTATAAAATATTTATTGTTATCTTTTGTTTTTGATAAGCAAAAAATGGATACCTTTTGTTTTATCTCTGACATGTACTGACTGTGTTCCTGTGGGCAAGTCACTTAAACTTAAAGTACAATAGGCAACTTTCTAAGACTATGAAATTGCAGAGAAATTGCCAGCCTTCAGCTGTATTGGTGTTTCTGTTAGTAGAACTTCCTTTTCTCTTTCCTTCTCCCTCCCTGCACCAATGAAATCACAGGTCTCTGTTTTCTGTTTTTATATCACTTATATTCCTCCCCTTTACTCCTGGTGGGCCACCATTTATAATAATTTTATAAAAAGGCCAAAAAAAAAACTTATGCAAAACCAATTAGCATATTGAAAAGTCTGATGTCACATGCAGTATTCCACAACCATGTTTCCCTGTCTTTGCAAAGAGGTAGATACTTTTTCCTGTCTTCTGTGTGTTCAAGCTTGGTGATTATAATTTCAGTATAATCAGCTTTTTTTTTTCCATTGCTGTAGCCATTATGTATGTTTTCGAATTTTCTTTACCTATCTTTGTGTTAATTTCCTATCAGTCTTTTCACGTTTCTCCATGTTCATCATAGTCATCATTTCTTATCACAGCAATATTCCATTTACGTGCATGTGCCACATTTGGTTTAACCATTATTCAGTCACTGGCTTATGCACTTTCCTTCCAGTTTGTTGCTACTGGGAAAAGTATTATAATACTTCTAAATTATTTTGGTGTATAGGGGTTCTTTCTTTTTGTCACTGACTTCTTTTGGGGTATGAGCTTGAGTAGAAATTCCGGGTCAAATGGTATAAACATTTTAGTCACTTTTTTTCTTTTTTGCATGAATCAAAATTGACTTCCCGGATTGGGAGACCAGCTCATTTCTCTACAAGCAGTGCAGTACTGTGCGTGTTTCTTCACAACTCCTCCAGCGTTCACTGTTCCATTTTTGCTAGTTTTCTGGGTGGGAGATGAAATCTCAGAGTTGTTTTGATTTACATTCCTCCTATTAGTGAATTAGGATATTCCTTAATGTTGCAGTTTGCAATTCTTTTGAGAACTGTTTGTTCATACCCTTTGCCCACTTACTATTAGGGAATAGTTTTTACTCTTAGGTATTTCTCTTAGTTGTCTATATTTCTTGCTTATTAGACCCCATCGGAGATAATTTATACATAGTTCTTTTTCCCCAATCAATGGCTTTCCTCGGTGCCTTAGTTGTATTTATCCATACAAAAGCTTTTCAATTTCACATAATTAAAGTTATCTTTTTTTATCTCTTATAATCACCCCTTTTCCCTGCAAACACATCTTGTTATTAATATTTAGCTTTGAAGAGTGTATCCCCTTGGCATTTTGATTGTTACAGCATTCGTTCTGTACATTAATTTAGGTAGTATCGTCATAATTTTTTGCTCTGTTAGAATGGCCCAGCCATGAACATTGACTATCCTTTCAGTTATTTAAACTAGTCTTTATTTCTTTAAGGATTATTTTGCACAGGTGTTGAGTGTGTTGTGGTTATTTGATGCCAGTATTTTATATGCTTCATAGTTATTTTGAATAGAGTCTCTCTTAAAGTTTTTATGCTCTTGGGTTTTGTCATTGCTGTATGGCTACCATTTGTTTTGTGCTTTACAAAAATTAGGTCATTTTTATCCTTATAACAAACCTGTAAGGTAGGTGCTTTTTATTATCACCATTTTTACAGAGGAGAGCACTGAGAGGCATAAAGGAGTTGTGTGGCTTGCTCAAGGTCACAGTTAGAATTTGTCTGAAGCAGGACTGAGCTTAGAAGACTCCTGATTCTAAGTCTGATGCTCTATCCACTGAGCCACCTAGCTACTATCATCTCAAGTTCTGTTGAGCTTTGAGAATTTTGTAGTCTGTGATTTTGCTGAATCTATTGAGTATCTTAATTAGTTTCTTTGCTGATTTCCTTGACTTTTCTAAGTAAATTTTCATATCGTCATGAAATAAGCATAGCTTATCTCCTCTGCCTCTCTGTATGCTTTTAATTTACTTCTCTTGTCTTATTACAGTTGTCTGCAGGTTTAGAACTAGGTCAAATAACAGCACAAAAGAGGGCATCTTCCTTTAATTCTTAATTCTTTGGGAAAGATTCTAGCATTTTTCTTTTCATTGCCTTTCGTCTTAGATCCCGTTTCATATATATATATTTTTTTAAAATGCCTCTTGCACCTATATTTTGTAGGGGTTTTTTAAAACCATAAATGAATTACTGATATAATCATGCAGTTTTCATTGTTTTTACTTTTATTTTTATAATTGTTTTTGTAATACTGAGCCACTCTTGATTCCCTTGTATAAATCTGCCTTGATCAGAATGAATGATTTTTTGGGGGGAATATATTTTTGTAATACTTTTTAGATAAGATTTTTAAAAAGCTTTTGAATCAATATTCAGTAGCATATTCTATATTTTTCTTTCTTTGTTTTATCCCTTCTCGCTTTAGGTATTAGGACTGTATATGCTTCATGAGTTTTATAGATTGCTTTCTCAATTCTTGTTTTTCATGACTTCATGTTCGTAATGAGTTTTGTATTTCTTGCCTTCTCAATGGGTATGGGGAGGGAGAGAATAATTAACAAAAAAGAATGTGTGTAGTATAGCTATGAAAGTTTGATACAATTCTTCTGTAAATCTGTCTGGGTCAAGGTCTCCCCTCCCCCCTTAGTGGTGCATTTACAGCTAGTTCAGTTTCATTTTCTATTTATTTTGTGTATTTTATACTTTAATAGACAATATTCTTTCTTTTGAATCCGCTATTTTATTGGCATATAACTAATTGCACAATAGATTTTGATGATTTTTATTTCTACTCTGTTATGATTTCCCCTTGCGTATTTTAAATTTTGTCTAATTTGGTTTTTCTCCTCTTTCTTAGTCAAGTTGGCTAAAGATTTATACATTTTGTTGGTCTTTTCAAATAACTCTCTGTTAGTGTTTCTTACTTCTATATTGCCAAGTCTTGATGATCCTACATATATAACATCTTTTTCATTTGCCATCTTTCTATTCAAATGGCTACTATCTTACAAATGACAGAATGGTTTTATGAAATTTTTTGTAGAATAATAGAATTTGTAGCTTCTAGGGACCATTGTCATCACCTAAATGCAATCACTTTGTCTTAGAAATGAAGAAACTGAGGTCCCCTATGGTCACCAGCTTAGTAGAGTAGCAGAGATGGGGTTAGGTTTCAGCCCTTCTGCCCCACATCCAGTTCGGTTTCCAAAGCTACCTTTGTCTTTCTCACTTTTTTTGCCTCAAATAAAGAATTTTTCAGGAGGAAAGAAAAAAAAATTATTGGTCTGAATCTTTGATTTCATGAGTGAGAGGAAGTTGTGGTGAGAAAGCTTTATTTACCAATGCAAGTAGGCAACTGCCCTATAACTTACCTAGTCATAGAGGGTTGTCTGACACTGAGGGGCTAGTAATTGACTTGCTCAAGCTCAGAGAGCTAGAATGTGTCAGAAGGGAGATGGGAACTCGGGTCTTAATTTCAATTTTACTTTTTCTCTATACTATAAATTGTGAATACACAACTGTGATTTTTTTGTTCATTAGACATAATTCTTATCATTAATCAAGGAAAGAATAGTATATAGAATTTTTTACTGAAATTTAATAAACACTTTGTAATATTGACATTTTATATTGTGTTGAAACCAAAAAGCATTGCAATAGAAGGATAATAGAAAACTCATAGACCAGTCTAGTAGATGACACCTCTGGTCCCTCTACCCCTCGGCCCCCAAAAGACATGAAGAAACTGAAGGACCGTGAGACTGAATAACTTGCTCGTTGTCACATATGTTGAAGACAATTCTACAGGTCTCACATTAAGCATTAAATCTCTTTGAAGTGGGACAAGACAGATTATTTTGTCTCTTTTTTTTTTTTTGGAGGGGGGAAGTCAGGGCAATTGGGTTTAAATGACTTGCCCAAGGTCACACAGCTCGTAAGTGTTAAGTGTCTGAGGCTGAATTTGAAGACAGGTTATTTTTTATCTCAGGTTCTTAACTGTACTGGATCATAAGACAGAATAATAGACATGTACCCAAAGAGGTCAGTGGCAGAGAGAGGTTCCCTGTAGCATGACTCAGTATCTTTCTGCCCCAATTCATGCCTCTGCTGAATTTCCCCATTTCTGTGAAAGACACTGACCATTCTTCTAAATTTCTCTGGTTTGTAACCACCTATTCTTGATTCCTCATTTCACATATTCAGTCAGTTACCAAATGTTGTTGTTTCTACAACCATTCTCATTTTAGGCGCCGCCGCCGCGCCCCCCCCCCCCCCCCACTCACATGATTGATTACACCTTTAGTTCACACTCTCATGACCTAGATTATTGGAACAATCTCAAATTGGTCAATTGGTCTCCCTGGCTCTCTCCCCATTCTAATCCAGTTTTTATTAAACTTTCAAATTGATCTGGTTATGTCACTTCCCTATTCAATAAAAGCCATTGACCCACTATTGCTAGATATGACAAACTACAAATTCTATTTTTTCTCCCAAATTTGTTCATAGACAGAACCCATCCTATTTTTTCTGACCTTATTTTACATAGCTTTCCCTTCTCTTGTATCCTAATTCCCTCCAAAGTATCCTAATTGGACTTCTTTGTGGCATGACCTGTCTCCATGCTTCTGTACTTCACACCAGGAAATATTCCCTTTTCAACTCAGCTTCACAGAACTTCTCACTTTCTTCAAGACTCAGCTTAATCAACTCAGCTTAAGCAACTCCTTTTAGTAAAAGTGTTTTTGATTCCCACAAGGCTAGTGCCCTCCCTAAAGACTTTGTTAATAATAATAATAAATTTGCATTTATTTTCTTTATTCTAAATATACCTGTTACATTCTGAATATTTCATATATACTGAGAAGACAACATGATATGATAGGGAGCTGGTTTTGAAAGCAGCAAGACTCAACTGGCTCAGGTTCCAGTCTCTAATACACATTGACTGTGTGACCCTGGGCAAGGCACTTAAATTCTCTTTTTTTCTTCTTTTTTTGGAGAAGGTGCTTTGAAGGGGGGCAATTGGGGTTAAGTGACTTGCCAGAGGTCACGTGGCTAACAAGTGTTAAGTGTCTGAAGCTGGATTTGAACTCAGGTCCTCCTGACTCCAGTGCCTGGTCCTGTATTTACTGTGCCTTCTAGCTGCCCCAAGGCACTTAAATTCTTAGGGCCCAAGAATATAAGTTGTAGAGGTGATGATCTACATGCATTGGGAAAGGAAGCTTCCTAACTTACATATCAATGAAATCACAGGTCCTGTCTCTATATAAACTTATATGGATATGTGGTATCTCTCTTGACAATATAATCTTCTTGAGAACAGAGATGATTTCATTTTTTGTCTGTGAATTCCTAGTGCCAGGAATATACTACATGCTTAGTAAATGCCTGGTGATTGATTAATATATAATTATAATCTTAGCAGCACTCAGTGGTAGCAAAAACCTGAAATAAGGCAGACATCCTTCACTTGGGCTATGACTGAACAAATTGTGGCATCTGAACGTAATGGAATATTATTGTGACTTAAGAAACAAGGAATATATTCAGAAATGTTGGGTAAGCTCCTATGAACTGCTGCAGTACCATGTAATGTAAACCAAGAGAAATGCACAAGACTCCATCAGAATTCTGGTCATTGGGGCCTCATGATGAAACTAACCTTTCCTACCTGGGTAGAGGAAGTTATAGTATAATTTTAAAGCAGTATCAAAAAGCATGACAGAAAGAACCCAAGTAGTATAATAATTTTCATTGTATGGGGAAATAGCCCTCTAAGCTTTTTGGCTTTCTGGGGTCCTAAAAGCGGACATTTCTTTGTCTAATGGCTTGGGTTTAGCAATATTATTCATTAAGAGACTATAACTCATTTACTTACCTTGCAAGGTCATAGCTATGCTCCATACGAAAGTTACCAAGTCAAATCAGTTGAAAGTGTTGGATGAAGATTGGCTTAAGGTTTATGATTTAGACTCATAGGGGTTCATTTTCCTTTGGCAGGATGGGCTTTCTTGATTGTCAAGAGTAGTATGTGTTAAGTAGTATGCCTTTGGAAGAGGTGATAAAAACAGAAGGTCTAAGGAGTAACAGCAGGGGGAGCTACAAGGAAATGTCAGAAGCTGCTGTACACATGGAGGTGGCTTGCCACAGGGAATCACCTACTCTTTGCTCGCCTATGCATTTCTTATGAGTTTTGACCTTTTCTGCCAACCAGAAAGCGCATTTGTTTTATGCATTAAAAAAAACCAACAACCCAGCAACAAAAACCAAAGAAACCTTTTCATTGGAAAAAGATCATAGGATCATAGATACATATTATGAAATGCTTAAAACATTTTACTACCTCTTAATGTTGTTCTATCCTTGCCATATGTATGTTTTATAAGTTATAAGCCATGTAATATGTGTCTGCTGATAACCATTTGCACTTTAAAATATTTTTCTAGTTCTAAATGTTATATTTACAACACTTTCAAAGATCCATTTCCAAGAGAAACAAGTTTCTGTCGTTTTTATCTTGTTAAGGAGAGAACAAACAGCACAGTAACGCATATTTGTGTTTTCCTTAACCCTTCTGGAATATTGAGAATTTTTTATTTCATATGTCACTGTCATTTACATTTTTCATCCTCAGTATTAAATGGTTGACTGTAGGACATTTTCAAAAGAATGCTAAACAAAGCAAAAGAGACAAAGTCTCTGCCTTCTGGAATTGTTTTTCCAAAATGAAATACCTCTTTTCACAGAGTCTATAAACACAAGTGTATAAAAATACACACATTTTAAAGATCTGTAATTAAAATAAAAAACCTTTTTATTTTAACACCAGTATTTCCCTTTAAACAAGTCCTTTCTTTTTGAGCCATCACCCTTCCATCTTATTTCATTCCTCTTGTCCCTTTTTGATTGCCCCATGGAAACCTTCCTTTATAACAAAAAACATTACAGGAAAATCAGCCAAGGGTAACCTTGTCTGACTGTGCCACATTCCACATCCATTGTGTCCCACCTCTCTACTGAAAGGAGGGAGGAAGTGTGTTTCATTATCAGCTCTCTGGGCTGGTTGGATATGAGAATTCTTCAACACGCCACTGCCTTTCAGTGTTGTTTTTGTTAATATTGTTGTGCTTGTATACACATGTTCTGGTTCTACTTAGTTTAGTCTGGGTCAGTTCATAGAAGTCATTGCATGTATCTGAATTCCTGATGTTTGTAGCTTCCTGTGGCATAATCATTCCATTAAAGTCATAAGCTACATACTTGTTAATCATTTCACAGTTGATTTGCTACCACTTGCTTCCCCTTTTTTTGCCACCTGTGAAAAGTGCTTCTATAAATATTTTGTGGCTGTGCCTCTTTGTACTTAGAAAATTTCCTTAGGAAATATGCGAGGAAGTAGACTTCCCAGCCAGGTAGAAGCTGCCAAAGATATGCCTTAACTGGCTCGGCTTTCACAATCTTAGCACCTCCCACAGGGGAGCTTTTTAATATCACCATAATGTCATCAGGTTATTTTCTTCAGATATTCTCAATTATTGACTGTTTTGGTTGCTACCAGTTTTTTGCTTACACAAAGTAGCTATTTTTAAATAGACTATTTCTTTTTCATATTATATTTAAGCTTCAATCCCTGTAATGGGATCATCGCGTCAAAGGGTGTGTTCCATTTTTCACTATTACTCAGTATTGTCATATTATTCTGCAAAGAAGGTGGCACTAATCTGGGTGAAATATTATAATTGCTTATTTCCTTGCTGCCCTGTCAGTACTGAATGTTTTGAATTTAATTTAATTTAATCTAGTTTAGTTTAGTTTTGTTTTATATTTTATTTTTATTTTATTTTTTGCCTCCCTTAACTTATTTTTAGCCTGTTTTAAATTTGTTTTGTCATGTTTTTAAGGTTTTAAATTTTATTAAAATTATGTTTTATTAAGGCCTTTTGTTGTTATATTGGTCATTTTACACCTAGTCCCTTCTACATCTGTCTCTTTTTCAGAAAAACAAAGGTATCCAATACAGTTACTGTCTCTGTCTCAGTATATAATATTCTCTTTTGGAAGTTTCTCACTTCTTGTCTTGGAGTGACTAAATATGCTTTTTAAAAATCTCTTCTCCAGGACTATTGGTTTTTCTGTTAGAGTTCATTTTCATTTTAGGTATTTTTCCATTTACAGTGTAATACATATGTATGTTCTCTAAGTTTTGCTTATTTCTGTCTGGATCAGTTCATATAAAATCTTCCCATGTTTTTCTGAATTTCTCATTGTTAAATTTTTGCTAAGTAGTTTTTCATTATATTCATTATGCTATAGTGTGTGTTTGTTTTCTTCATTGCCCAGTTCATTACCGTTCTTGGTTATTTATTTATACATCTCCCCTCCTAATATTCCTCCTTGTCCTCCAACCCCCATTCATAGTAGTGTTTGTTGTTATAGCCAAGAACTCAAAGAGTAGTATGTTCCTATCATACTGTTATCAATAGCTATAAAAATAAGCAATAGTTTAAAAAACTAAGGCATAATGGATATAATGGAAAATTATATAGCAGGTCATATGTGTATGTAAATATATAAAATATTTACATGTATCTGTATTTCTATGTATCTTTCTTTATTATATCTATAAAACTTTTTGTTTCTCTCTGTCTTCCTTGGGAGATGTAGTGGGATTATGGATCAAAGGGTATCAAGAACTCACTCATTCTTCTTGCATAATTTCCAAATTCAAATCCAAACTGTTTCAACCACTTTACAAGTTAACCAGTAGTACATTGTAAAGATTTTAAGATTCAAGTGTTGTAAGATACCTACCTTCTGTTAGCTAAATGCGATGGCACATTTTCTCTCCCCCTCTCCTCTTTCCTCCCAATATAATAAACACATAGCATGTCTTTTTTATCTCATATTTTTCTTTTAGATATATTTTTTTGTGGCATAAGCCAAGTTGCTGAGTTAAAGAATTTGAAAGAAGAAAGAGATTGGTTTTATGCTTACTTCTCTCTCCTATGAATCCCCGTCTACTCCCCATATATCCATTTAGATCTTTGGTGTCAGATAGAAATGGGACCATTAATGTCTACATAAGGATCTATGAAGCTTCATATGTATTAATTTTTAAAATGTGACATTGTTTGTTTTATTAGATTTTTTATTTATTTTGTTAAAAATTTCCCAAATGGCATTTGAATCTGACTCCAGTTGCACTCTGGAGTGTTGTGGACCACGTGTAGTCTCCCAGCCCTGTGTTAGATACTTCTCATTTAGATGATAGAGTAAACAGGCTGACTCAGATGAGCTTTTTTTCTTGGTATTTGTTATTTGATGTGGTATATTAGTTGTTTGAACTGAGAGAGGCCATACTAGTAATAGTATAGGCATCTAATTTTAACTTTTATTAGAGGCAAAGAATTTACTAGCCTAGTCTTTTAAATCAAGTTTGTGAAATTTTTTATCTGTGTTTTTACAAAATTTTAAATGTTATATGCCACTAACCCTTCCCCCCCACCCCCGGAGAATATTAGAAGGCTATATTATATGCAGATCTGAACTTCAGAGACCAAATAATATTGCCTTTCTTTTAGGGAGGACAGAATGAGGAGTGTGAAAGAGTTGTGATAAATGGAAGTATTATTTATATTTGTGAAACTGTGTTGTTGTAGGAAAACGTCTGCTAATATAAATAGCACCAAGGCATCGTTAGTTGTTTTTGTGGTCCTTTTGCCTTTTAAAAACACTGACATAGGGGCGGCTGGACGCAGCGAATAGAGCACTGGCCCTGGAGTTAGGAGGACCTGAGTTCAAATCCTGAATCCAGCCTCAGACACTTAATGAAAAAACTAGCCATATGACCTTGGGCAAATCACTTAACCACAATTGCCCTACCTTCAAAAAAAAGAAAGCAATAAAACCCCAAAACATTGCCATTGTGTGTGCTCTCTGAGATATTTTCTGTTACTTTTTTATTATTCCCAAATAATAACAGAAAATGGTTCTACCTTCCTATTTTTCAGATTTGTTATAGGAATTATTTGCTTAAGTGCTAAGGTAATATAGATAACTCCTTGGATTTTGGAATAGAAGACACACTGGTGCTATTGTTTTCAGATTATTATTTTTTTTTCCAGTCTACCTTAAAGTGCTTACTTATCATCGTTTTATAATCTGCTATATCTGTGATCTCACTGGTATGTTTGTGCTCCCTCTACTGGTCAGATAGTCCATCTACACCATTCTAGAATAGCTTCCCAGTACATAAGAAACTGTACAATGCCCTGAATTAATCACATTGGCTTTTGTGCATCTTTATGTTATGCATCTTGAAACTTTACATTAGGAGGTTTCAGATGAAAAAAAAAGCCAGCTATTAACATTTTTAACATAAAGTTTTAGTGTGAGGATGGTATTTTTGGGAAACAAGATCTCTCACTCCAAAATACAGAAATTATATATTCTGTATTACCAAAAGTGTAACCACAATGTATATATGCATTTTAAGGTTTTCAGAAGTTTGTAGGGGAGTAGAGCCCCCAAATGAAACTTTCTTGACAACACTAATAATGAAGTAACATGGCTCCCATCTCACCTCCAAAGAACGCATAGGAAGTTCAGCTTGGAGTGCAACAACAAATTATGTCAGCTTGGAGGGATCTTCATTCTTGACAAATTTAGGGCCTTCTGTATGCTCTGGGTCCAGGTTTCTGGAAAATATTGCAACTAAAAAAGAGGGCACCCCTTAACAAAGGGAACCCTGTATTTTTTCCCCTACATTTCCCCTCTCCCAACTCCCAGCAGATGTTTCCAGGGGAAATTCTGGGTCAGGAAATAGTCTGCATGAGTCCAGAACTTTCTAGGCTGTGGCCTCTGAGTAGAAAAGGAGCTGCCTACTGGGGACCAAACTGAAACTATCCCTCCCTTCCTTCCTTCCTTCCTTCCTTCCTTCCTTCCTTCCTTCCTTCCTCCCTTCCTTCCTCCCTCCCCCCCTCCCTCCGCCCCTCCCTTCTTTCCCTCCTCTCAGTCCAAATAGGGTATCACAACCTTACTTTTGGGCATGTTTTTTTTTTTTTAAACCCCAAATCACTTTGGCTCTCTTTGGTTGGCTAACAATACCAGTCCAAGCCCTACTTGGTCTTTATTTGGGCCCTGATTGGCTCAGAATGAATGTAAGTAGCCTGTTTTGGCTAGAAACCCTGAGGATTTTCCCTTCCTGATAGAAATTTTTTTTTTTAACTAGGCAAAGAGGCCATTTTCTGCCTCATTTCTTATGAAGCCTCAATCACTGAATGATCACTGCCTCTGTTAAACCTAGACTAGTTAAAGACTATAGCTTGAAAAGGCCAAGGTCCCCCACTGCAACCTGGGCCATGTCTAGTTGTCCTTATCTATATCTGGCCACTGGGCCCAGATGGCTCCAGAGGAGAAAATGAGGCTGGTGATTCTGGACAGCCCTTTCTCACTTAAATCCAATTCACTTGCATGCCATGGCGTCACCTCCCTGATGTAATGGTCCTCTTTGAGAACAAAGGACAAACAAGGACAATAAATAACATTTCTAATATTTTAATTTACAAAGTACTTTCATTAATAGCTCTTTGAAAGAAGTAATAAAAGCACTATTGTCCTTATTTTACAGATGAAGAAACTCAAACTCAGTGTAAATGACTTGCCCTTGTGTGCTTTGAAGGTGTTCAAGCTAAAATCAATAGACATTAGAGCTGAAAAGAACCTTGGCCAGACTAATGGATTTGGAGCTCATGTATATGGATTTGAACCCTGAAAATGCTAGTTGTTACCTTTGTAATCGTGGACAAGTCACTTTGCCTCTTAGGTTCTTTCCTTATGTGTTAGATGCAAAAGATCAAAGAAAGTCTAGGACTCAGGGTTGCTGGAGCAAGGATGATAAATTGTGGTGGGAGAGCAGATCTATTCAATTGTCGTTTTGCTTTTGTGTTCTTTTTCATAGAGAATGAATGATCTAACTTTGTACTGATTTGGAGAGAACATAAATAACACAGAGAGTCAAAATCCCAAATAAATGAGAGTATCTAGCTGTCCTTGATAAGTTCAAGTTATTTGGTCCACATAAACTTCATCCTAGGATTTTCAAAGTACAGTACTGTTCAGTGTAATTGGCAAGTTGCTATCTTTATATCTGAAAAATTTTGGAGATTTAAGATATGCCACAGAATGTGAGAAGAGAAAGAAGCCCCTTCTCTAAAAATGAGACAGAGGGTAGAATTGAGAGAGGTAGAGAGAAGAGTGGATCCTGCCAACTATAGGATAGTGAGCTTGAGCTTAATCTTGGCAAAACTGTAAAATGTATTATAAAAGGGATAGTTGGCAGATATCTAGAAAAAGGAGTAATCACAAAGGCCAGATTCTCTTCATCAGGAACAAATTTTGCCAGGCTAACCTTACTTCCTTTTTGGACCCCTTTTTAAAGCTGTTTGAATACAAATTTCTTTAGATTTTTAACAAAGCCATTGACAAAAATCACACAATAAGCTTGTGGTTAGGATGGGGAAATATTTCTTAAATCAGCACAGCCATGGATTTAGAACTATTGGTATGACCAGATATAAAGGTCTCTATGGGAGTGCCTCAGGGACCTATGCCTGATTTATTGCTCCATAACATGCTTATCAGTGACTTGTATGAAGGTATAGATTTCATTATTCATCATATTTGCAGATGACAGAGCTAACACACTGACAGGATCTACAAAAGGTCTTAATTTGGGTTGAGTCTACTAAGGTGAAACTGAATAGGGTAATTGTCTTACTCTTGGGTTCCGAAATCTAGCCTTATAAGCAGTAGAGCAAATGTCATATTAGCAAGTATGGATTAAACATTGTGTGCCAGACACTGAAGATAGAAAGAAAGGCAAAAACCAACCCCCTGCTCTCAGGAGCTCATAGTCTCACATGCAAAGAACTATGTACAAACAAGATAAAGATATGATAAACAGGAAATAGTCAACAGAGGGAAGACACAATTAAGGAGGATCAGGAAAGGCTTCTTAGAGAAAGTTTGACTGTAAGTCAGAGAAACTAGGAATTGATGAGGAGGAAGAGAGAAAGAATCAGGTATGGGGGCGGCCAGTGACAATGCCCAGAGTCTAGAGATGGAGCTTTTTTTGTAAGGAACAGCAAGAAGACCAGCATCACTGCTGAAGCACCACGAACGTAGAGAAGAGGAAGGTATAAGAAGACTAGAAAGGTAGGAGGGAGGCAGGCCAAGCAGAAGAATTTATATTTGATCCTGGGGGTAATAGGGAGCCACTGGAGTTGATTGAATGTGTGACATAATCAGATCTCTACTTTAGGAAGGTCAGTTTGGCCAGTGAGTGGAGCCTGTATTAGGAAAGAGGACGGCACAGGATATAGGGTCTTGGGGGAAGAAAAATAGTAATGAAGGTTGCACCTTTAGAGCATTGTAAAGCTTTCAAAACACTATAAGTTATTTCATTTGATTTTTATAACACCCTTATAAGCTTAGATAGTAGGTTTAGAGACAAAAGCTTAGTGATTGGAAGCAGCCGGATGTCCTGGTAAATTAGAGCAGTGGTGTCAGGCACAAGTAGAAACATCCTTGTGGGCCATATGTTGACTCGGAAAACTGCCATGTTGTTTTTTAATTTATTTTGTTAAAGATTTCCCAATTACATTTTAGTCTGATCGGACCTCACTGGGGAGTTTGTAGACGCTGAGTTTGACATGTCTGGATAGAGCACATTAGGGACATGCAATCCAGGCTAAGATACTTACTAGCTGTCAGTAAGCTTGGGCAACTCAATTAATTCCTGTCTGCCTCAGTTTCTTTATCTGTAAGATGGGGATGATAATAGCACTTTCCATCTAAGGTTGTTGAAGATTAAATGAGAGAGGATTGATAAAGCCCTTTGTAAACTATGTAAATGCTCTCTGTATTTTAAAGGAGATCGTGGATGCTGTCTGGCCCAGCCCCTTCATTTTACAGTCCCAAAGAAATGAAGTGATTTGCCTAAATTCTCAGAGGCAGTAAGCGAAAGAAGTGATATTTGAACCCAGGTTCAGCTAAAGTTCTCTAAATAGAAATCTATTGCTTTTACTACTGTACCATACTGAAGGGCCATAGTAATTATATGTAAAATATGGGAGTTTTATTCACTTACAATATCAGTATGAGTCAAAAGAATGATATGGTAGCCCAAGCAGTAAAACTAATGTGATACCAGGCCACATTAAAAGATGCATTAGAATGAGGGAAATGATAATTCTGCAGTGGTCAGACCACTCCTGAAGTAGGTTTTCATTTCTGGGTATTACATTTCAGGAAGGATGAAGATAAAATGAATAATTTTCAGAGGAGGGCACTTTTGGTTGGTGAAGGGCCTCAATATATATAATGCTGTACCAGGATTGGGGGAAGGGAGTGCAGATGTTGAATGTGGAGAAGAGGAAATTGGTAGGAGTGGGAGGTTAGGGGATGGTTACTGCCCTCAGTTTTTGAGGTGCTGTAATGTAGAAGAAGGATTATATTTGTTCCTCTTGCCTCTGAAGAGCAAAATAAGGAGCATTTGGTAAAAGCTGCAGTGAGCCAGTCCTAGGCTTGGTGGAAGGGAAAAAACCATTCCCAACACTTAGAAGTTTCTCAAAGTGGAATGGATTAAGTTGTCCCCGCTGAAGGTCTTCAAGCACCATAGCTGGATATGTCACTTACAGTTCTGAATGATTCTTGTTTTGGCACAAGTTGGACCAGATGACCTTTTAGGTTTCCTACAACTCAGATTTTAAGTAGATGACATCTTTGTGGCCTAGTAATCTATTGATAATTAAGTTAAAACCCTAATGGATTAAGGTAGTCAGGCTACCTCCTACCTCCAAGTCTCATTTGATTCCAGATGTAGTGTTCTTCCCATTAGCACTCTATTCAGTATTCATCCCATAAGCATTTATTCAGTGCTTCCTAAATGCTGAGGTGCTGGGAATTGAAAGGGAAGAGCAAATAATCTCAACCCTCAAGTTGTTTACCTTCTGTTGGAATGGGATTCTAGGGATGTAGAAATTATTTGCCGTTTATGCCACTTCTAAAAGTTAGAGATTGTTTTTGAGTTTTGAGAAAGGAAAGGAACTTCCCCATACCTTCTTTACTTTTCATTTTTCACCTAGACTATCCAGATGTTTATTTTACCTAGAATATATATTTTAAAGAATTTTTTTCCACCTCCCCAATTATTGTACAGTTTTCCTTGAATGTGTCAACAAACAATAAGACAGATATTTTAAAGTTACATTACCATGGAACAGATTAGCTTATGGGTAAGAAATTCTTGTGTCTGGAATGTATTAGTTATGGGAAACACACTAGTTGATAAACATGATTCAGTTTCCCATGAATGTTAATAAGTAACTTTTTAAATGTCAACTTGAATTATTGATGAAGTCTAAGGATTCATTTGAATT
The DNA here is from genome assembly GCA_028646575.1 of Pseudocheirus occidentalis. Classification (NCBI taxonomy): domain Eukaryota; kingdom Metazoa; phylum Chordata; class Mammalia; order Diprotodontia; family Pseudocheiridae; genus Pseudocheirus; species Pseudocheirus occidentalis. Next base: position 34,739,029 of record CM053596.1, on the reverse strand, counting down.
TCTTAGTCTAAATTTAATTGGTTCTGAACAAGAAATAATAGATCACTATATTACCACCCTGGAAAAATATTACAGTGGTCTAAAGACTGAAACAACATTTCTTGGTTTTACCTGTCTTTGGGGGTCAGGTGGTGGGTTTTTTGGGTGGGAGGGGTGGAGAGAGACAATAGAGAATAAATGAATTTTAGTCAACTTCAATAATTGTTTCTTCTTAAAAGGGTCACATTCTCCATCTAATCAGTTTCTATGTAATATTTTTTTCAAAGTGCAAAATTTTCCTCATACTTTTTATACTGACATTTAAATATTAAGATGTGTATATGTAATCGCTATTTTAATAGGTACAGGCCAGCTATTTACAGTTTCCACCTTGAATTAAGTTATAATTTTGATGGTATGGTACATAGGAACAAAACATAATAATTGTCCTGTTACTGAGTGTTTCACTAGCAGTATTAAAATGCCATATTAATAAAACTAAAACTTCTGTACTTGTGATGTCTCTGCCTCTTTTTAGTATGGCTATGTGTTGTAAATGGAATGGCACATATACTTCTGTCATTATATCATAGCTAATTGGTATTCTCTTAAACATGCTTCTGTACTCTCATCTGTGCTCTCTTCCCTTTAATCTCTTTCTTAAAAATGCAATATTATTAAGTTGAATTTTCTAAGTTCTCTTTTTGGACTTTTTGAATAGTAAATATGATTTTGTAATATGATAATTTTGATTTTTAAGCATATGTATTGCCTCTTATTTGTATATGTGTCCATATGTATGTGTATAAGATAAGCAATATATAGTTACCTTTTAAATTCATTTAATTTTCAATCTCTTTTGTGGTTTGTGAAGTTGAACCCTATTTTGAATCAAGTGGACTTTACAATAAAATATGGGAAGAAATGTTGAGCCTTTTTGAAATCTGACAGCCCTTCAGGAATTAACAGCTTCCCAGCCCCAAACAGCTCCCAGTATCTACCATTTGTTATTAAAAAAACAAAAAAAACCCCACGAATTTGCTATGGACTTGGATCTATGAGTTTCCGAGCTTTTCCTCCCTGGATCTGCCCGGTGAGGCCAGGCCCCCGACCTCCTCCCCGTCCCCGGGAGGCGGGCCCCGCTCTGGGAGCGGAGTCCCGGGCGTCGGTCCTCCTTCCCGCAGAGGGGCGCCCTGCTCTGAGCCGCAGGGGCGGGGGCGCGGCCGCTCTAGCCGGCCCAGGCTCGGCTGCGTGCCGCCGCCGTCGCCGCAGCCGCCGCCGCCGCGGGTTAAAGGGTTCTTCCTGTTTGGTTAGTCAGGGAGTGAGTGAGTGAGTTAGGAAATCTGTGGCGAGAGCCGCGTCCAGCTGTTTGTAATCGCCAGCGCCAGCTCCACGCCCTCTGGCCCGGAGCCCGGGCTGGCTCCCCCCTCGCTAACAACCCTCGTCCTGATTGGTGTGGCCTGGCTCTCTGTTCTCCCTGCAGCCAATTGAGCCGGGCGAGGAGCTGCTAGTGTGGTACAATGGGGAAGACAACCCGGAGATAGCAGCTGCTATAGAGGAAGAGAGAGCCAATACCCGGAGCAAGCGGAGCTCGCCGAAAGCCAAGAAAGGTAGGGGCCGCCCGCCGTCGCCACCGCCGCCTCCGCCTCCTCCTCCTCCTTCTTTCGGGGCCTCCTCCCCTCACCCCCCCCCCCCCCCGGGGCCTCGGCCCGCTCCTCGTCCCGATCCTTGTCTCACCGGCCCCGGTCCCGGGGAGCGGCCGCAGACCCCGCGGGCCGGCCCGCACTGGGGCGGGAGGGGGGGGGGTCGCCCGACTTAGAAACTTTTCCCCGGCGCCGGCGGGGCCCCCGCGGCCCGGCCGCCCTCCCCAGGCCGGGTGACCTTTGCGGGTTCTTCGGTCCGCCCGTTCGGCTGCCGGGCTCAGCACTTCTGACTTAAAGGGACCGCGGCGCCTGTGCTGAATCATAGGCGGCGGACCCAGCGCCGCCCGGGCTCTCGCCTTTCCGAGTCGGGCTGAAATTCTGCTCTCATTCTGTGGCTTTTCTAACTTGTTACTCCGAAAATAGATGGTGGAGAAATCAGCTGCTATTTGGTGAGAAGAAAGCAGGCCGTGGGTTGATTGTGTTACCAGCCCGTTTCTTTAGAAAGAGAGTTTGAACTTTGAAGGGAAAAGAATGTTTTTAAAGTCGTGTTTCAAGTGTATTTTTAGACTTCATATTGTCAACGCACACGAAATACAATGTAAAGAACAACATTTTAAGTTTTGTAGATTTTAATGGGTTTAGAAGTATTACTTGAGTGCAAGATTCTCAAGGAGGTTTTTTGTTTTTTTTATGGTCTTAAGGTGAAAGGCAGCAAGCCAGCTGAGAGTGTCAAAAATAATTCTACTGTTGGTAAAACACAACTTACGGTTTAATTTTTTGTAAATAGTGTTAAAGCGATGAATAATTGAACCTTTTTAAAGAGTTCCATAATTGGCATTTTAAAAAATGAACTTAGTAGTTAAAGCAGTGCTTTTCCATTGTACATATGGTTGAGACCATATTTATTTACTTGGGGGGGGTGGTAGAAAGAAAAAAATATATAAAATTAACAACAAGCTCTAAGGTAGACTTCGAGGACCTCAACCCAGCAGTAATATTCTTGGAAGACAAAAACAGTGTTACTTAATATCACTGATGGTGGAAATTTCCTTTATGGTTTTCTTTAAAATGTTAACAGAATAGAATTATTGGAAATGACATTTTGAAATATGAGTTTAAGGTTGGGGGAGCCCTCTTTCTCCCCTCTCTCATACACCCCCACCCCCTTTCATTTCTGCTTAGGACAATTCTTTTGTTGGATGTTTCATATGATGACCCACCTGAGACATTGCTGAAGCTTTTATTTGGAGTATTAATGTGAATTTGGGGAACCTTCACAGAGCTTGAATATATATGCACATGTGCATACATGATTCATATGTCATATAAGCCTGGACATTTTGGTCAACTTCAGCTATAAGTCAGTCATTGTTTATATATAACCTTTAGTGATAACATCGAATACATCTGATGTTTCTAAATACGAATTATTTGGAGACGTCATATTGAGTGCTTTTTAATTGTATAGGTTTTGCCATTTTTTCCCCGGCAGGGTAAAGGAGGTACAAATGTTTTATCCAAGAGAAACTCTGAAAAGGCCAGCCTATTTCTAAATAACATTTTTTGCCTAGTAAAATTTGATATGTGTGTCATTCGTCAAAATCAGGAATATATGATCTCGGGAAGTAATTTTACATATTTTGTTTTTTAATTGGAAGGACTTGTTAATCAGGACTTAAATACTGCCTGAATTCTTGTTCTTTTAAAATACTGGTTATTTTTCATTTCCTGAATTAATGCTTAATTTTTTATAAATTCATAGTAATTCCAGTTTACCTTATTTGTACTTGAAATGACCATTACCGAGATAGCACTATTTCTAGCTTTTCTAAATAAGCTGCTGTCTCGGTGTCAGTACTTACTCACTTAAAAGCAAATACAGATTGATTGATGGAAGTTTCCTTGAGGCTTTTCCACTCATATATTCTTTTTCATCTTTTGTGTGCTTTTATTTACTCTGCTTTACTTAATTTTGTTGTTAATAAATTGAATTGGAAACATTTGCCATGAAGAATGAGGTCTTACAGTTTGTATACTGTATTTGTTACTGCTCTTATTTAAGACTGTAGTTGCATGAAGGAAAACTGGTAAAGTTTGTTTGGTCATCTATTTTGCATTTTTTGCAGCCGTGGAGATTTATGGGACAACTTTGGATTTAGTTAACACATTGCTGGATATCCCATTGTTTGATAATGGTTATTGTAGTAACTGCAGCAAGTTCATCATTCTACCAGTGAGTACTATGTTTTGGTTGAAGGACTTACTTGAAACTCATTCCCAAGATAGGTAATCTAATTAGGTCCAGATGAATAGAAAGTCCTTCCTGCTTGTCATTTAAAACCAGAAGTTTGACATGTGGTGTAACTCCTAACCTTATTTGAATTATTATGTGGAAACTATTTTTTAAATACACGTGACCAAATGAAATCCTACATAGGATTTGTGTGTAAACTTATACGTTTAGGTAAAAGCCTCTCCCACAGTGATGCCAGCTAAATGAAGCAATGGGCAATCAGTCAGCACTACTCTATTGAGCATTTGCTGTATGCCTGGCACGGCATTGAGCCCCAAGGATACAAATACGGAAGTGAAGCAGCCCTTGCCTTCAGGAGCCTGCGTTCTACCAGGGCATTATGGGCAAAGGAATTTTAGTCCAGGCAGTGAAGGGCTTTCTGTGTCGGTCTCTGCTCTTTCTAGTAACAGAGGTGGTGTTGATTATTGTTCCCAGAAAAAAGGTGACAAGAGGGAGAGAAGTAGAATGCCTTCTATGGCCAGGCGTCTGGCTGATTACCCAAGTTGGTTAAGCCCTGGTATTTTCAGAGGCGGACAGGTGGATGAGAAGGACTAACATTGAAGTTGTATGGTGGACAGTAAAAATTAATCTCACTTTGTTCTATCTTTGAATCAGCATGGCATAGTGAGTGTAATGCTGTACTAGGAGCCAAGAATACCAGGGTTTGAATCCTACCTTTGACAACAGTCAAGCTTTGAAATTCTCTGGGTCTCACTTCAGCTGTACACTGAAGTTGCTGATATTTGTACTGCTTACCTCTTAGGGTTATTGCAAGACTCAAATAAGGGAATGCAAACCTTAAAGTGATGTGTGTGCATGTATGTATGTGTGTATACACACACGGCACTTGTGTCTGGCACACATGATGTGTGTGACAGTGTGTGCATGTACAATACACATGTATATACATATATGCTACTTGTTAAGGTTTTCTTTTGTGACAGCTACTGTATACAGAGCTGTGCACTGGATATGATGCCTTTCAGCATTCATCTGCCTCTTGTAGTCTAGAATGGATATTCGGAATGATGCAGATTCAAAGTGGACAATTCATACTTCATTCTTCTGACCCTTGAATGTGACAAGCACAGTTTGGCTTTGATCTAAAGAGATACTATACAATAAGTATGTGTCAGGTTTCTTTGGAGTCTTAGCTTTGAAGGTTGCCTAACTTTGATCATATCTTTTGGATGATGGTATTTTAAATATAAGTAAATGTAAAGGAGTCCCTTAAATTGGACTGATTATGATAGATTTATTGGGTGGTGGAGGTTTCATTTCTTCAGTTCATAAATTGATTCCTTCTGAGACAACTTAGTGTTTGGTGACATAGAGCATTATGTTGGGTTTGAACTGTAGGAGTACTATGGTCCATTGAATAGTCTGTGGTGATGTTCATCTTAGCTTGGTTATCCAGGAACAAAACAACAATGCAAACCACTAAAGAAATACTTGATAGCCTCCTTATAGCACCTCCCTGTGTGAATTGGAGCGAGTTAAACTGCCCCAGATCTCATCTTCTTCATCTTTGAAATAAGGGAGGTAACTAGATGGCCTTTGAGATCTAGATCTTTTAGCTTTAGATCTGTGACACAGTGATTCAGTAGAATAAACATTTATTTAGTGCTTGCCATGTGCTAGGCACTGTGCCAAGCTCTGGGGATACAATGAATAGACAGTCTATGCCCTCAGAGAGCTTAAAATCTAAAGGGGGAGACAGCATTCAAAAGGGACATCAAGAGGCACCCAGCATGGAACATCTTGTTCTTTGGCGTTGAAACCATGCAGAGCAGCAGGTGCAGTGGAGTAAGTTGAGAGTCCAGTTTCTGCCCTCTCTAAAGGAAGGCTTTGGGAGGAGTTTAGTATTGAGCTGTCCAATCAGAGAGGAGAGGAGGCTGAGGGAGGGTGGTGTCAAATACAGCTTGAGTTAGAGTGGTGGTGAGTTCAGAAGGGAAGAGCTAATCCTGGGAGTGGTATATTCTTTTGTGGAGTTCAAATCTAGCAGGCAGCAGATACAGAATGGAGTGATTCTGATGTTTTCTCTGTGGGACCTTTCAGTTATATGGAGGTTACAAAATATTGCATATAGTAACATTTCACTTAGCCAAGCATCAGTTAGTAATATTACATATCTAAAGCATGGGCTGAGAAACAGGAAATAAGCAAAACAGAACAAAACTTCAAAACAACCAAAAATGGTGTTACAAAGTCTGTGTTCTAAAGTTTATGTACTTGTGTACTTTACTCACAGAGGAAGCCCACTGATTTGTGCTCTGAATCTATTAGGCCTTTGCTAATTTGATTTATTAATCATGTCATATTAGAAGATTTATATTATATCATGTTATGTTATTATGTTGTATTATATTATTACATTACGTTATATTAGTATGTATTACGGCCATAGATTTACAAAGAAAGGTTTTTCCAAGTGATCAGATAGTATTACAGTGACATCACTCTAGTATTAAGTGGCAGCTGATATAGAGGATATATGCGTATATTCCCATAGATCTAGAATTCCAAAAGTGCAGCTATCTGACATAATATATAGGAAAATAGCTTGCCTTTGTTGCGTGATAGCATGGAAGAGACAACTGAGTTCAGGGAAAGCTTTCATGTAGGAGATGGATTTTTATTTTTGAAAGAGGTGAAGAATTTTATTTTCATTTTATTTTATTTTATCTTATTTATTTAAATATCTATTTATTTATGGCTAATTTCAGCTTATTAAATAAGGACCCCAAATGAGTGATTTGTTTATTGTTCATCTTTTGATTTTCTTATTATCATCATATAAAATATTATTTTCATATTATCATATTCTGACACTGGATTACTTATCATAGCCTTTGGTAGATCTGGCACCTCAGACACTGCTGCTTTGTCTTGCACACCTTAACTTAATGTATAGCTTTTCCGATTCTCTACCATGTCAAAACTTTTCAGCATGGGACTATGGAAAGAAGGCTGGACTGTGAGTCAGAGGATATATGGCTCAATCTGGGCCTCAGTTTCCCCATCTGCAAAATGAGGGGATTGGATCTGATAACCTCTAATGATCCTTTGAGCTATAACTATATACTAGTCATTTCTTTAACTCAAAGGGATAGACCTGGTGACAGGGGCTTCAGGGTGGGCAGCAGTGGCTGCCAGTAGGGTAAGGGAGAGAAGAAACAGCAGCTTTGGTGAGGACTTTTCATGTGGTGACTTTGTTTTAGAGTGGGGGGTGGGGGTGGGAACATAAGGGTAGAGGAAAGGAGGGAATATAACTCTCCTTAAGTTTTGAGTCAGGCAGGAGAGTTAAAGAGAGTGCATGCTGCTCCATTAAAAGCCTTAAGGAACCACATGGGCCCAAACACGTGTGGGGAGGGCAGAGTCAAAGACTCCCTTCACCTTAGGCTGGAGGCTGGATTGGGGAGCCAGACGATGCCTCTGGCTTGAAGATGCGGGGAGTAGGAGACAGAATGTGTAGGATTTTATTAAAGAGGGTATTCTAAGTGTAGGAGACAGTTCAACAAGTTATTAACATTAACTCTTCCTTTCTCTGCATCCCTGTGCCTCCCTTTTATTTGCAAATTATTTCTATTTACTTTGTAAAACAAATAATAAATGTCTGTTGAATTGAATAATTACTTTTAATAAGCACACAACTTTTGTATGCTTAGTGCTGTTTTGATTATTTGGGGAGATTAAATTTTGATAACCTGTAGCAGGGGTGTGGAGACTTTGTAGCTTCAAGGCCTCATGTGGCACTCCAGGTTCCAAAGTGCAACCTTTTGACTGAATCCAAACTTCAAAGAACAAATCCCGTTAATAAGAGGATTTGTCCTTCAGTCTTGACCTCTTGGGACATATTTCTTTATGACAAGATGCTAGCTAGTATTGTGTATACTAGAGTGGAGGAAATGACATTTATACAAGTAAGTTCCTGTATACCAAATAGTATGAAAGTTCATGAGAGATTTACAAAGTGCTGCATTTCCTATGTGGAACAGTCTTTACTGACAAGGAAGACCAGGGGATTCTTTTTGGAAGTGGTATTGGAATTGGACTTAAAGGATTGGTAAGAATTCAGCAAGTGTGGGGAGGCTGAGCAAAGATCTGAGGCAGAAGATGACACTGCATTGAGGCATGAATGGGGAATCATTTTTAAAGGCAGAGAACCTTTCTTTCATACTTGCAGCTGTGTCTGGAATGACATTTGACTCTGTTAAGGTTCTTGCCCATAGATGGGTAAGAGATTTCTCCACATTTATGTTAAGTCATTCACACAATTAAGACATTTTTAATCGAGTACAGCCAATTCATGTAACACATACACACATGTATGCACATACATGTATGCATATATGTGTGTATGCACATCTGGTGCGAAATCAGTTTAGATGTGCTTTTGACCATGATAGACAATTGGCGTTTATGTCTAGTTTTTTTGATCTTTAAAAATATCTTTGTAAGGCCACTTGCATGTTTCATTGTTTTTAAGAAAAAAAATATTGTGAACTAGTATTTGAGTTCTAAAAATGTAGTAACTTGAGCCACTAATCTTTCTGGCACCTTCTTGGAAGCTATCATTTACTGTGTAGGTTAGGACCTCATCCCATATAGAATGAAATCTGTTTCCTGATATTTTTAGTGTTTTAGTGCTTAGCAGTGGGCAAAAACCTACATGTGACTACAACAGTGACTTTGGTTTTTTAATTGTTTGGGTAAAAAACGTCAGATTTGGAGTTAGCATGCCAGTTCAGAGCCTTTCTCATCAGCCAGTTATGTCATTTAACCTCTCAGAGCTTCAGCTTCCTCACTTCTAAACTGAGGATAATGATACTTGCACAGTCTACCTCCCTGGATTTTTTGAGGGAATCACTTTGCAAGCTTTAAAGTACTATGTAACTATAAATTATAACTTACTATGCATTGGACTGATTGTGCCCTGCAGAAAATACATTGAAAGAACTCTTAGTTGTGTTAATCCCCTTTTGTTAATGAAGTTTTAGATTTAGAACCTTGAGGAGAGACTTGTCATCTTTCACCTAGAAAAGTTTCTTGTGTTAATTTGAAATTGTGCAATGATCAAGAATTTGTGATTCTGTTTTTTAATTTTCTGCTCCTCACTAGTTGTGTGATAGGCAAGTCAGTTCACCTTGATTTCTTTATCTGTAAAATTTGGGAGTTGGATTAGATTATCTCCTAGGCCCCTTTCATTTTTAAATGCTTTGATTTTAATTGGGATAATTTAAATTGTTAAACCAGATTTTCCTGTTATACATACTGGGTTAGAAATAATTTCATATGCGAATTTTGTCACCCATTGAAGATTTTAATTGCCTGCCATTTTAATTTCTTCATGATTTATGTCTTCTCATCTTTTTTCTTCTCCATCTCCTTTCCTGCTATATTTATAACCATATGGAAAACCTTCCTTCTCCCCTACCCCCAAATTCACCTTACCTGTTCAGCAGAGTAGAGAAGTCACTTTCCTTCTGCTACAAAAAGCAATGACGAAGGTGGCAAGAGTGGTTCTATTTAAAGTTAAATAACACATTTAATAGATGGAAAGAACAGCTGAGCTGTAGTGGAGCTGGCTCCTGCTGACCTTCCCTGACTATTTCAGGCCAAATGGCCCATGTAGGATGGCAGATTGGCCAAATGCCAGGAGATGGGGTTAGAAGGAGTTCTGTGAATTGACTAGGCTAGCCACTTTGGCACCACACAAAACCCCACACTTGGAGGTCACAGTTCCCCGAATCTGCTTATATTGGCTATAGCAGTCAGTGCAGATATTATAATTGTTGTAAATGTGAAATTAATGTAGAGCATATATGTTCATATATCTTTATGTCACGATGCTAGCTCGGACTATTACTGCCAGAGTGTGACTGCAACATTCATTGCCTGGCCTAAAATCCTTTACAGGAATTTATTCTGGCTTGTCCATTCTTTCAGACTCTGTCTTCATTTTTGCCTCTTGGACTATTCTCTGTTTGGTGTCTTCACTAAAAGTTCAGCGTGTTGTCATGCCAGGTTCATCTGCTCCTCTTGTGGGGATCTGGTTTTTAGACTTCAGTATAATTTTAATTAAAATAATCCCTTTTTGCTTATTCTCAGCAGTATGAATCAAGGACTATTGATCTTTAATTCTAGCTACATTACTAATTTGTTCTACACTACAAGGGCAAAATACTTCATGTCTTTGCACCTCATCTTCCTGAACTCTTCAAGTCAAAACAGTGCTTGTATCCTGCTTCACAGAAGTGCTGTTTGGATTAATGTAAAATGGCAAAGTGATTTGCAGGTATTTTTATGTAGAATGCTTCTAGATTAAGGTCTACAATGAAGATTTACCAAACCACTCCAATCTGACAGTAAGATGTGCCCAAGTATGGGGAACAACTTATTTTCAGGACTTTTTTTCCAAAAAGGAGAAATTTAGTTTTTAGAGAGTAAACAAAGGCCTACCACCATTCACAACTGCTGTGAAGTCATTATGTTTTAGGTAATAAAAAGTCTTAAATTTAACAAGTGTTTTAAAATGTTTGTCATGATAATTGTTTTTCATTCATTTTCTGTCATTTCTGACTCTTCATGATCCCATCTAGGATTTTCTTGGTAAAGATACTGGAGTGGTTTGCTTTTTCCTTCTCCAGCTCATTTTACAGGTGAGGAAATTTAAGCAAACAGGGTTAAGTGACTTGCCCAGGGTCACACAGCTAGTGTCTGAGACCAGATTCGAACCCAGGAAGATGAGTTTTCCTTACTTCAGGCTGGATGCTCTATCCCCTGTACCGCTTAGCTCCCCTTGATAATTTTGACTGTTTGCAGGTCTACAATTTCATTAATGTGGGTGCTCACACTCAGCTTTGCTAATACTAACCAGAGTGAATTTTTGTAGCCTTTCATCCTCTCTGATTCTTTTCCATTCCTGGTCAGGTGCTGGGATTCACCAAGGTTGTGGGTTTTTTTTTTTTTTTTGGACTCTTTTGAGAGTATCAGTATAGCCATTCACCTCATCTTCTTTTGCCATGCATGATTTGCGCATTCTCTCCATGTGCCCTTATGATCTCTAAAGTTAATTTTGTTAAATGATTAATTTTATTTCATTTAGCAGAGAAATTATCTCTTCCCCTTCCCCCACTAAACAACAACAAAAACCCTCAGCAGTTATGCATAGCCACTTGAAACAGATTCCTACAATGTCCCTGTCCATAAATGTATGTGTATATTCTGCATTTTGAATCTAACCCCTCTGTCTCTGCAGGTGAATAGTGTGCTTCATTTAAGATAGTTTTAAAAAAATACTCCAACAGTCTACAGTGACCCAGGAAATAGACTGTTTTTAATATCTTTTAAAAATTAAGTTAATTGGTTTTAATTGAAAAGGTATGATTTTATATTTTTTTTAAAGCTCCCAATCAACCATTCCTTGTCACTAAATAAATAAGGTTCCACCTGACAGTTTGCATAAAGCAGCCATAGTAGGATTTTAGGTTTTAGCAGAATATTTAGCAGAATAGTAGGATTTTAGGTTTTTAGTTATTTTGAGAAAGATAAGACATTGAGGTAGAGAGATGCCTGGCATGAGTCAGGTGATCTTATTTTTCATTTCTTGGGCTTGCCTACTAACTTCCACTTCACAGGAGTCACTTAATGGCTTTGGGCCTTTTAGGGGACTCTATGATCTTTAAAATTCCTTCCAACTCTGAAAGTCAGTAATTCTGTGGATGAAAGCCACAGTAACTTCATTGTTAAAATCTTTTCTGCATCTTTTCTTTAGGTTCAAGTTTGAATGGATAACCAGGGAATTTACATTTATTTCAATATATGCGCTTCCCTGGTGTTGTTTCTATATACATTCCCATATGTACTTGAGATTTGGAATTTTATATAGAGTACTTTGGTATCTTGGTTTTGGGGTCTAGATTAGCTTTTGTTATTTTAAAATGTTCTGTAGTTTGAGCTTTATAAATGTCAGTTCAAGAGTTTCTATAATGTGAAGAAAATATATGATGCTTTGACTGTCCCATAGTCAAATGTTAATAATACTGAAAATATTATTTTTCTGTTGTGCAAGTTAACATTTTTAATACATTATAAAAGTTCAGGCCTGCTTAGCCAAATATCTTAGGTTATTAAGCTGTGTTGATCTTCTGGTGACATATGACTAGCCTTTTAAATTGAAGTGTGAAAATGAATTTGGCACTCCCGTAAGATACTCTGACCCCTCAAGGTGCCCACATAGCACATACAGACACCCTCCTCCTTAAAGTAGCTGTTCATATTAATTATTTCCTACTGTTTGCTTCAAATCCGTGCTAAAGGCGTGTTCTTCTCTAGCCTTCATAGGGCATTACATTTGAGTGAAGCAACTGAAAGAATACATTTCCCGTATCTTATTAGCTTCATCAGATAGCCTGCTGTATGGTTTCTTGGCCTGGATTTGTTGTTCTATTTGACTGTATCCCAATATATCTCGTAGCGGTTAGTTTCCCAAAGATTCTGAGAGCATAAGAAGAGTGGAAAGAACTCTCTATTTGGATTAAAAAGCCATGGGTTTGAATCCTGCCTTTGCCGTTCAGGCATTTCTCTCTGGTCCTCAGTTTTCAAAGGGGTGGCAGTGGTTCTCAAACTTCCTAATGCCGCCATCTTTTACTACTCCTATATGGGCAGACCCTCCTGGAGACAGATAGAGGAGCAGTGTCTTGGTTCCTAAGACCATTGGAAATATGTGTTTTCTGATGGTCTTAGGTGACCACCCCTGTGACTCCTGTGAAAGGGTCTTTCTATCCCCAAAGGGGTCGCGACCCACAGGTTGAGAACCACTAGATTAGAGTCCTTTCCCATTCTAAATCCTGTGATTATGAGTAGAGTGTAATTTCTTTATCAACCCATGTGAGAGGACTAATTGTTAATTAGTATATCTCATAGTATAATTAATAGCAGCTAATGTGGAATATCTCTGTTATATTTGTATTCTCATTTCTCTACCCCTACCCCATCCTTGCAATTCTTTTAGTTGGAATCGCTGTAACTGTCACTCTTATTGAGCAGGTTCCTTCCTACCCAAAACTTCATTAATCTTGGCTAAACCCATACCAGTAATTAGCCTTATCTCATTGAGTCTTGTATCTCATTTTGCTTTGAGAGGTGGTTTTTAGGCTCTTCTTTTGGACCAGCAAGTCTCTTTTAAGTTTATAGATTTGTGCTCAGAGCCAAAAGAAACCTTAGAGAGATATAGCCCCGATCTCTTTTAGAGAAGAGGAAATACCCAGAAAGAGGAAGTAATTGTCCCAGAATCCCATAGGTGGGAAGGAACAGAGACAACTGTTACAGAATGTTGACAAGGTTCTTAACATAAGTTATTAATCAGACTTTGTACAGAATCAGTGCCCTCTCTTTACAGTTTGAGGACAGCATGTGTGAGGGAGAAAGGCTTTCCTCACCAACTCTACCTACCATCATTTGATGACAGTGAAACCAAATTTTCTGCCTTCACCTGATAAATCCAGTATGTGTGCGTGCTTATGTGCGTGCTCAAAATTAATTCTCAGATTTCTCATGATTGGTCTGTATTTTATGCCATGTCATAATATCTCATGTTAGAAATGTTGTACTCTAAATCTTATTTGATCTCTGTCGCCCCCATTGCTTTCTCTACCTGTGTATTCTGAAGTACTGAAAAGACAGAAAAACTTACCCACTCCAAAAAATACCTTCACAAATCTCAGGGCTTCAAATACAGCCTTTTTATTTGGATTTAAAAGTAGGTGTTCTGTTTACTGATAGGTAGAGAAATCTCTTCTGGCTGGTGCTTTAAAGATGCACTGTGTAGCTAATCCTTTGGTTCTAGTTACATTCCAATCCATACTGGTACACAATTTCATTTCTGTTCTTTGCGGCTTCTTATATAGTGCCCTGCTGCTATTGGCTTCTGTTAGTGTCTGAGGACAGATTTGAACTTGGGTCTTCATAACTCCAGGCCAGTGTTGTAGTCACTGAGCCATCTAGATGCCTCTTGCTATTCGCTTTTTTTTTTTGCTTTTTTTTTGGAGGGCAATTGGGGTTAAGTGACTTGCCCAAGGTCACACGGCTAGTTTTTTTGTGTTAAGTGTCTGAGGCCGGATTTGAACTCAGGTACTCCTGACTCCAGGGCCGGCGCTCTATTCACTGCGCCACCTAGCCGCTCCGCTATTGGCTTTTGTAAACATGTATTTGATTTAGTACTTTCCTGTTTTGGAGACTCATGAAAAACCTGCCCTTTCTGCTTTTGCGTGGATGTCTATACGCTCCCCTGTAATGCAGGTTGCAGAGAGAAATTGGAAATTGAGCAGTTGTGGTTTCACTTAGTTTCTTCAACTAGTGGTAAATCGTTGTTATGCTCAGTTTTCTTAATCTGCAGCAGATTGCTAGTCCCCTTGTGGGGCAGAATGGCAATGAGATGGAAGAAAACAATTAGACTCTTTGATGTCAGTTGGTCATTGTACATCCCAGACATATTTTAATGTAAAATATGGTAAGCAATGAAAAACACTTAAAATCAGATTTCAGAAATTATTTTAAAAATCTTTCCAGTGCAAAATGAAAACAGCTGTTCAACCAGATCTTGGGTGGGAAGGGGGGAGTTGACTAGCGGATGTGATTTTATTAAATTCAAAAGATCATTGGGTTTAGGGCTAGAAAAGACCTTAAAGATCAGTTATTATTTTGTGACCTTGAATAAATAACTTAATCATTCACTAACCCGTAGTTTCCTCATTTGTGAAGTGAGAAGGCTGGACTAGATCGCATCTGTGGTTTCTTTCAGCTAGCTCTGTAGTCTAAATGCTCACCCCTACTCCCCCATTGCCATTATACATATAAGGGATCTGAGGCCCAGAGCAGGCAAGTGCATTCTGGCCCATTATGAGGGTAGTAATTGGCTGAGTGGTGATTTGAACATATCCTTATATATTCCAGATTTAGTACTTTTGTCTTCCAGTCTTATCTACATAGACTTTATTGTCTGTTTGTGTCAATAAGGACTATTTTCCCCATAAGATAGATTATTTTGGTTTTGTTAGGAGCAAGAGGTAGAGTTATTGCTTTTTTTTACTACTTAATTTCCCAACCAAATAAATAATTTTGGACTTGTTTAGTGAAGCAGCATCTTTTTAGGATGACAACTTTTTTTTTCCTCCCTCATAAGCTATTTTATCTGTTATAGAGAAAAAAATAAATGAAGTTAAAAGAAACATGAAGGGATCTGTCCTAACCTGTCTTGTGTTTCAGATCTTTGGAATTTCCTAATGAGGTGTAAAATTTTATTTAATGGGTGTTTTATTTCTTCAACTTTTGGTAAAGAAAAAAGGGAATATGTATGTTTGTGTGTGTGTTTTGAACAATATATATACATTTACAACTTCTAATTGCTAAAATGGAATAAAGGCTTTTCATTTTGAAAATATTTTAGTACGATTACCTTGCCCAGCTGTTCAGTAAAGACTTAATGTGTCCAATGAATTTTTTTTTTTAAACAGCTGCTTTTTAATATAGAGGCAAGATCAGCCTGCTTTTCACTTGTGTGCCCTTTCATCTAAAAAAATATTCTAAGCAGTATTTTCTCTCCTTTTAACCTTTCCTCCACCAAACTCAGAAGGGGGTAGCTTTTATTTTAAAAAGATTTCATTCAGAACAGAAAGCAGACATAATAAGCAGAACAAATCCCAAATGATGGTGGAAAAGCTGCATTGTAAAAGTAAAATTGATTAGGAAAAAAAAAACCCTGTGTATTGGCAAATTCTTAGTATTCTTAAGAGTTTGATGTTGTGTTTCGTATTAGTTGTTGTGGTTGCTGACATAAATCATGTTTTTTCAAGAGATATTTTAGCAGTAGAATGGTAACTATTTCACAGTTATTTTACGTTCACGAAAGACAAGTAGGAGCATGCTATTTTTCATCATACTACAAAAAATGC
Source organism: Pseudocheirus occidentalis (assembly GCA_028646575.1). Classification (NCBI taxonomy): domain Eukaryota; kingdom Metazoa; phylum Chordata; class Mammalia; order Diprotodontia; family Pseudocheiridae; genus Pseudocheirus; species Pseudocheirus occidentalis. The sequence continues at coordinate 34,723,160 of CM053596.1, read as the reverse complement.
ATTAATTTTTAAATAAAAAACATTTTTTGTTGCATCACTTTCCAAAGTGTTTCAAATTACATCGTAATATTTAGTTAGATAATAGGTTTTATTGTTGATTTAGCCAAAACTTGAATTTATATCAAGTAATTAAAAAAATCATTTTAGTTGTGAAGGATTGACTTTACAATAATTCAAATCTAAGCCATTGCTTTGTTTAGACTGATACTAAGTGTTTCTACTAAAGGTAGATATACTGATAAGTTTTTCTTTTGTACTTATAATCCTAATAGAGTTGTCTTGTACTGAAGATTTCATGAGGCACTGCATGCCGCAAAAAATGAAGGCAAACTGGTTTGTTCACTGATGCCCAGCACCCCTAAACTGAATAGTACCTTTTGTATGCTTAATGTTTGACAGTGTATATTTGTTTAAACAGGGTATGCTGAAATCTAATTCCTTGGCCTTTTTTTTCTGGTCCTTTCACATTTTAACATTTTAGGCCTTTATTAGCTTTATTCTTTGGATTTAGGAACATTTGTTTGTGGCCTTGTGTTGATTATACTTTTAATTTTTGTGTTTATATAACATTTTCTTTGACATATTTTAACAGCTGTGCCTGGCAATATATTCAAGTCCCTTGTGAGGCATTTGGAGTTAATACACCTGTCCTTATTTCCCATTTTAGCATTATTATAAAAATTTAAATGGTCCCTTTTAATCATTAAAGGGTAAAGTTTTCTATTAATCCATGACTATCTCAAACTGCAGATAGTTCCTTAAAACTTGTCAGATAGTAATACTTAGCAGTTGTGACCCATTCACTTTACATTTTCTATGTCTAGCCAAAGACTTTTGACGCAAAACAGTCATTTGTGATTGTGGTTTTGAGTTATATGTGATTGGTTTCAAGAGTAAAACTTCACATAGGCCATCAAACAGGTAGTAATTACAGTTATCACCAAGCCTTTATTGGAATTAAACTATGGCTTTCAAAAGCCCTGGTATATAAAACTTGCCCCTTCTAAAGTTTATCACAGGTTGTCAGTTTCTTTATTACTACCTCCCTAGCTAGCATTTCTTCCTTGGGGGATGGGGTGGGCAAGGTATTGTTGCAAAGCTTTAATATTAGCACGTTGACATTTGTAAATGTTCATTTAAAAAAGTTCAGGGGCTTAAAGTTTTTTTAAAAATAAATTCCATTTTCACAATTAAAAATGTAAGTAAATGGTAATATGGAAATAGGTACAGTAGAGGCAGGGGTAATTGGATATGAAGCCAAGCACAGGTTATATCTAACTTACCATCATTGTGTGTTGAACTAGATGATGTCTGAGCTTCCCCCTGTTACTCTATGACTGTCTTGTCTCCAGTTTTTCATTAGAGATAAGAGAAGAATGTGCACAAAATTCTCTAGGTCTTGTCAAAAAGTACTGAAGAGAGAATGAACTTTATTTTCAAAATGTGATGGTTATTGTGTTCCTTACTGTAGAAGGAAGAAAATAAGCATTTATTAAGCACCTACTCTGTGCTAAGCACTCTGCTAAGCACTTCACAAATATTATCTCCTTTGATCCTTAGAGCAATCTTGGGAGTAAGGTGCTGTTATGACTTCTAAGTTAACATGAAGGAAACTGAAGCAGGCAGAGGTTGAGTGACCTGCCAGTTGATCTGTTTTTCTCTACTCTCTTCCCTCCCCAATCCATCTTCCACACAGCTGTCAAATTTGCATTCCTCCTCTGCTCTAGAAGCTTTGTTGTCTCCCTATTGCTTCTAGAATAAAAGAGAATAAACTCTTCCTCATTGACATTTAAAAGCCTTCACAATCTGACTCCAAATTCCTGCTTTTTTTCCAGTTTGCTTGCATATTACTCTCCTTCATGCATTCTGCCAAATTGTTCTGCTTGCTAAAATCTTTATGTTTATTGATTGATTGAATATACCGTTCTGACCATGTCACTCCCTTGTTAAAAAAAAAAAACAAACACAAAAATCCCTTTAGTTACTTCTTGTTACATAAAGGGTAAAATACCGATTTTTAAATTGTACATTACAAGACTTTCTACAATATTAAATTTTAATGGGCATTTATCAATTGTTTACCATATAATGGGGAATTAAAGCAAAAAATGCAGCAATCTTTTCTTTCAAAGAGCTTATACTATACTGAATGAAAGCTCTAGCCTCATTTCACTCTGTATTTTACTAACTCCGTATTACTACAAACAAGATACCTTTCCAAGCTGTTCCCTGACCTCATCCTACTATTTTTCACTTTGGTCCTTTTGTCCAAAGTCATCCCTTCAAGGTGTGGCTCATGTAGTACCTAGTAAAATCATCTCTTCCCTTTAATGTCTTCCATCAAAAAGTGATTTCTATCCCATTGATGTTAATATAGTGTATATCTGTTTTTATTTAATGACATTCTATTTTATATACACATCATCTTTTATATTAGATTATAAGCTCCTTGACAACAGGGAGTGTTTTTCAGCTCTCTATCCCTTCTTAAAAGCAATGAGAATTCTTAATGTGAAGAAGAGGAAACTTAGGGGAAATGTGATAGCTATTTTCAGTATTTGAAGGGTTTTTATACAAATGAGAGATTAAACTTGTTCTTGGCCCCAAAAGGCAGAAATGACAAAGAAATAAGTTTAGGCTTAATATAAAGAAAACTCTATTAGTGATTCAAAAGTGGGACAGGCTACTTTAGGTATTGAGTTCTCTTCTGCTAGAACTCTGCAAGCAACGACTGAATAACTTTGTTGACTTCGTTGTAGAAGGTATTCTTTTTTAGGTACTTTGGACTAGATGGCCTCAGAACTATCTTTTGAGTCTCTTATTCTGTGAATTGAATTTGATAATTAAAGTAAATGGCTAAACAGAAAGAGTTAACTGTTATTAAAGCAGGCCGATAGGAGTGGAAAGAAGACTGGCCTTTGAGTGAAGGACATGTAAAGACCTAGTCCTGCCACTTAATTCCTGTGTGGCTATAGGCAGCCTTGGTTGTCTCATTATTAACCCTTTGCACTCTGAACCATTCTGGACATTGGCTACCAGCTACTCGACGCTACCTTGCAGCGAAAACGCGCATTTACAGACCCTTGTATTATTTAGTATAATTTTGGAACCAAGTAACGTATTATAATGATATTGGACTTATATGAATTGGGTGACATCGAGGAATGTATATTTGCAAAAAAAACCAATATTTTATTGTTTATAATTTTGTACAGTATGATAAGTTTTGAAACAGTCCCCAATATGCATTGCAGGCTGGTTAGTGCATGTTTGACAGTAATAAGTGGTTTGACGCCTGCCACCAGGTGTTTTCCTGTTAGAACACACAATGCAGTCCCGTTTTCTCTGTCCCAATTTACGGAGGAAACAATACGTCGAAGCGTATTGATCCGCACGATCCACACCACCCATATTTGCCGTATATTCTGACACCATTTCAGGCTTACTGACTGTTATGATATGTCCACCGCATAATGTTCTCTGGGTAGATTGTAGGTTTGTGTTATAATAATTGGTGAGCATGGTAATAATTTTTTATATTTCCA
>CM053596.1:34674243-34719115 GCA_028646575.1 Pseudocheirus occidentalis | reverse complement strand
CCCTTGGCCCCGATGGATTGCGTCAGCCCCCCTGCTATCTGCAGGCTGAGGGCTCTGAAGCAGCCCAGTGGAAGCCACCGCTGCTCCGTTCCTGCTGCTGCTACAGCTGCCTCCTGCTGCTTCCTTGCCGTGGGAGCAGTTTGGCCGGACCCGCTCTTCTCCTCCCCAGTTAGCAAAATCCACTGACCTTTCTCTTAGCCCTTTTGTCTTCTGGCCTGATAAATGTGGTAACTGTGCCTCCAGTGCAGCAGATCTGCTCTCCTATAGACACGGCTGCCCCCCCACCATGCCCCAGGGCCTGAGCTGGCAGGTTTCAGCCGCTGCTCCCAGACTGCTGAGAAGAGCCCCACCTGCTGAGGTGCCTGTAGCAACAGATGTGCTTTCTGTCTTTTGGAGAGTTTTGGAGCTTGAAAATCTGTTTAGAGTCCCATTTTATGAGTTTTTTAGCGTGTTTGTGTGGGAGCTGCGGTGCTTTGCTGCTTCTATGCCGCCTCCCATATTGTCAGATTCTAAGCTTTCTTATACATTCTGCTTAATGGGTGAATACATCATATTCGTATTGACAGTTACGATTTGTTAATTGTGCATTTCCCTCCATCCTGTCTACTTGTAATTTTTCTTCTCTTTGTACAAATAAGATGGTAATAGAAAAAAGGGAACTTGCCTGGCACTTGTGTTTTCCCTGTTACAGTTTCTTCTTCTTAACCTGCCCCCTAATTCAGGTGTTTTACTTTCCTTTCTTTTTAATCTTCCCTTCATATTCCTCCCTCCAACATTTAAATTTGTTTTACTTATCAACTATTCCGTTACCAATCCTGCCCTCCTTTCTAGACCCTTTTCTACCCCCTCCTTGGTCCCTGACCCTCTTGATTCCCTTTTGAATTTAATGTATTTCTGAACTGATATCTCCATGTGTGTAGGGATGTGGGAAGGGAAGGGGAGGAGGAGGAGCAGGAGGAGGAGGAGTTAATCTATTTTTATCTGATTCAGGTGAAAGTAAAAGGGGACACTGAATAAAAAAGGGCAGGAAAAAAAACCAATTGATCTCAGCTACCTAACAAGCAGGAAGCTCAGTTATAACCTAAAAACTTATTCACATCCAAGTCCAGCAAAATGTTCATTTAGGACGATAAAGGGTTAAGTATTGCTGGGGAGATGCCTAAGCTAATCTACGGAGGAAATTTGCTTAGCAACAAAAAAACAGTATGGTCTAGGTAATACTGATGATGTATCTAAGCAAACTGATTAAGAAACTAGTCTGGAGTAAACTAATTCCAATAAAGATAGGTTAGAAGTTCTATTGGGAATCGTTACAGGAACAAAATGATAATGCTTCTTTTCTTTCTTTTCCAGCCCCTTAAAAATGAACAATTACATGTATTAAGATACTATTTCATCAGGTACTACACATGCTATAACCAACTTAGAAGAATGGTTTTTTAAAATAGCTTATACTTAGGAATCCTTTGAAATCCCACTTGAAAAATGAAGTTCCTCAAAGCATTGTTTGCTAAGTATTAGAAAATATAATATAAAAAATAACCCAACCTCAAAGTTATAACTCAGTTGTTACCTGTTCTCATAGCCAATCTCAATTTAATTCATTTTCTTAAATTTACAAATTATTTCATATAGCGATATCTAGACAGTCCATAAGCACTGATTTCACATTTTCAACGTATGAAAATTAGTAAGAAGCAAACAAATATGTAATTTATGCAGAAACAAAATGATGAAAACCCCTTGAAAAGGGAGAAAAAAGCTTTTTCATCTTCAAATCAAATTGATTTAGTGTGATGGCCAAGACCAATTATTATGCAAATAATGCTCTTCAAATAATTGGAACATAGTAAAGTTAGCATAAAGTCAATGCAAAAAAAATGAACCACTCTTATGTTAGCCAAGCAAGTGTTTATTTCATCACCACTTGGACATTTGAATTATACTCAATGCAGAAATGGGCTAACCATTAGTCAAGTAAGATGACACTTTTCAGTTGATTTTACCATGTGACATCAAAGGCTGTTCCGCAGTTCTGAAGTTAAAATTTGTCAGAAGCAAAATGAAATTGTAAAAGCAATAGAGAAAAAAGGTCCATGCAAAAACACTTTTTAACATTGTAAAAACTGTACAAAACAAGTATAACATCATTGGAATGCCAAACTGAAAATGGGACAGTGCCACAAAAGTCTTCCCTACTAGAAATAAAGTATTATACTTGGCCTAATATTACAAGTAGCCTGATGCTGAAACTGCACCTACATCTGGAAATAAATTGTGACTGAACAACCAGGCAGCAGCAGCACAAGCATCACCAAGATCTGGTCTCTTCTAAAGCATTCAGTCAGTCTTCATCCAAGAGTAAAAGACTGATCTGAGTGAGTGCCCGGGCCAGGAAAATACTAAGTTCCCTTGGGCTAAAACTTAGTGCACATAAAAAAACAAGACTGACAATAAGAAATAAAAATGTATGATTTCTAAATATAATTGTAATGGGATAATATTCCAGAATTCATCAAAATCTCTTTCCCCTACCCAGCCCCCATTTGCAAAAAAAAAAAAAAATTAATTTGCCTTCAAAGTACGTCAGTAAATCTGCTAGTCTTAAAATAATAAAAACCACCTGCTCCATGTGTTCGCCAGAACCCTTTCTTTAGATGTATGGTATTCTGAATTACAAAAAACAAACATTTTGATTTTTTAAGACAGAATTAAAAGGAAAAAAGATTATTTCCAAAAATTAAAAAAAAAGCTAACTACATTAAATTTGCTTCACTAATCAAAATAAGTAATGATGATCAGAATTGCATGAAAATGTGAATAACAAAAAGTTATCCCAAAATGGCAGAAGATTGGGGAGGTTGGGGGTTAAGGCCAGGGGAGACATGCTTGTGAGGTTTGTGATTTCAAATTTAACTTTTGAAATATGTTTCATTCTTCACAACAAAATGTTTTTGGTTTTGTTCTGCATAAAATGGCATTCGATTTGAAGACATGATTCCTAACATTCTAAACACTTTCCATCATGCATGACAAGTACTTCCTATAATAATACCTTCCATGCTACTGACATGTTTGTGCCATGATGGCTTTCACCTCCAAATAATCCCATACCCTTGTAAAAGAAAAGCAGATTACATTTAAATATCTGTCCCTTGGCTTTTACTGCAATGGCAGGTTCTTCAGGACTTTGAACACTGAAATTCTCTCACTGGATCACTTCTGACCCTATAACAGCTTTCAAGTCTCCATTTTAAAACAATTAAGAATCACCAAAAATGAAGGTGTTAAAATAGAAGTCAACAGCTGTGTAGTATAAGAAAACCATCACCATGAAGGGAAGGTCTAAAATAGGTTCTCAGAAAGCATCTTGGAGCCAGTATTGTATAAATGGTACCATGGCTCTTTTGGAAAAGAGCACTAGCTAAATGTCAACACAGTCAACTAAAGACAACAACAACAACAAAAGAAAAACACTAAACTTCACAAACAATGCACACTGTGAAAGACAATGGATTGATTAAAGATATTAAGAAACACAACGACAGTCTTACATTCTATGGGGATGGATGTTGTGTTATTTATGTCTGTTAAGAAGTAACTGGACTAACATCTAAGCAATGCACTTTTATAAATTCTTATTGTCAAACTCACCTGATTCATTTTGAATTCCTGTTGTGTTCTGTAAAGATACACACAACAAAGAAACTCCTTTGATTACATGAGTCCTAAAAAGAAAAACAGACAATTGTAATATGTACCTACCTACAAATTTACAGTGATTCAAACGCACACACAGAACACTACAGAGTTGCTCAAAGGGATATTCATAAAGCAACTCTACACCAAACTGACATCACTCTAAAATGAGGTCTCCCCATCCATCCATCAGCTTTGCTATCACCAACCATAAACACCGATCTCACTAATCCTTCCTATTTCTACATCACATTCTAAAGCTAAAAGCAGATTTATTAGAAAGGATGACATAAACCTTCTGATTTTGGAGTTGCCATCATCCTTAATAACAATGAAATCAGCTTTTTTAATATCTGGAAACAAAATTTTTAAATGCCCCTCTTTTTTCAATTAACACTAAATTTAACAGAAAGTACTGATTGACATTTTTTTTTCAAGTTCATAGAATAGGAAAGCAAAGTAATAACAGGGCCCTAGGGCTCTATTACACCTGAAAAGTTTACAAAGCATTTTCACATACATAGGAGCATGGGTTCCGGTGTGTGTGTGTGTGTGTGTGTGTGTGTGTGTGTGTGTGTGTGTGTGTGTGTGTGTGTGTGTGTGTGTAGGCTAGGAAGCAGGCAACCACAACTCTTTTGCCCATTTGTCTAGATTTTTCCATTACCTACACAAAGCAATACTAGATGTTTAGAAACAAATCAATTGTGCAATAAATGTAGAATGTTTTGATGGAATATACTCTCAATTCAACCTCTGATGCAATATTCTTTTAATTAATGAAGCTAAATTATCTACAATAAAAGTATAATTATGGTGATAGTGTAATTCATCACAGGGCACAGAATAACATTATTCACAAAATACATATGGCATATTTCAAAATACAACATTAAATTAAAATGACCTATTTTACCATGAATATTTTTTCTTCATTTAGTTTGGAAACAATTCTTTTTATTTGAAAAGCGTGCCATTTCAAATACAACTTTCAATGTAATATTTTAAACATTTTGGGCACATCTGTGTATATGTGCACACACACAAACACACACATGTACCCATGCTTATATACACACATAAGTGTCCCCACAGTTTTAGGGTAGTTTTACGCATAGTATATATTTTACTGAAGCTCATTCTTACATCTCTAAGAAATTGACAGCTGAAAGGACCTAAAAGAACATCTAAACCAACTTCCTCCTTTTACAAAGTGAGGAACTCAGCCCCAGAAATAAAATGGACTATAAGGAGCTGTGAGAAAGCCAGACCAAATCCTAACTGCAAGGCCAGATTCTTTCGAACACTTGCTTTTCTACTCAAGTACCCTTGGGCAAGTCATGTAACCTCTGTGATTCTCAGTTTCCTCATCTATAAAATGACATGTTTGGCCCAGTGGCCTCTAAAGTCCTTCACAGCTCTAAATCTTTCCTGAACTTAGAACAGACATCTGCATAATGTTTGTATATTTGCCCTACTTGATGCTTCAAATAAATTAAAATTTAATTACACTATCCTTTGTGAAAGATATTGTTGACCCATCACAGCACATGTCTTCCCAAACCTTTAAGGATAATAGTTTGAATCGATCTACCAGCCTGACCTTCCTTGTAACCAGCAAATAGTGAGATGGTTGTTGGTCACTTGAACTACATACAGCCTCCATTTGTGAAAGAGACCGAGGCCTAATTGCCACAAAGACTAGAAATTGTGGCCTTGGTCTCATTCATCTCAATACAGACATAAAAATGAAGCATGACTTTTATTTTATTTTGTAAGAGTTTAGAATGTGTAGTAGAGTTTATACTCTACTAACAGAGTTCAATAATCCCAGAATCATCCCCAGGCCACTATAATTCACGTAAAGGAAACATTACTGAAGGAAGATAGCATGCAATTTAACAAAAATGAACATAGCTTTCTCTTCAACACTCAAGTTATTATTATGAACATCAATTAGAATAACAAACATTAACATAATATGATGTTCTTGGATACTACGTGCCTTTATACTGAATCCTCTCCCAACCCCTTACAGGCGTGTGGCTGCAACTAGTGACCCCTAGCCTACACTCCACAGAGCACTCTCCAGGCCCTACAGAATGCTAAGTGTGCATCTTTCTCCCCTTCTCCTGGCCAAGTCTATTCTCCTGTTACTTCTCACCAATCTGCTCTAGGCTCTCTTCACTCCTCTGTTTCTGTCTACTTCACTTCCACTGCAAAAAAACAAACAATTTTGTCCTTTTCTTGCCAATTTTCAAGTACTTCTTAGCTTTGGAACTGGCAGAGTTTGGCTTGGAAAACCATCATCAGTGGCTGAGAATGTCGTTTTCCTCAGGTTGGCAAACCAACCAGAAATGACCACCTTCCAGATTCTTTAAGCTTTGTATCCTCGTATCTTCCAGAGCAGAGGTTGGTCATTAAACTTTATGTCACAGACCCCTTTGACTTTCATAAATCTATGTACATATAACTTGTTTCCTAGTCAAATGTTCTAGATATGTGACTGACAATTACAAGTAGCCTTGATTTCTATTACTCTCTCTTCAAAATGTTTCCATGTACAGTTCGCTCAAGGTGTCAAATGGCAAGGTGTGATGCTGCATAAGTTTTCAGAACACTAACATCAAAATATCTAATGTTCAGTTTCTGACAAGCAATCTGGAAGATGAAGCAGGAGCCAAAGAGCCCTAGGTTGAAGGCCTGCCTCCTTCACATATTGATTATGTGACTCTTAAATTACTTAATTCTAAATTACAAAAGAGCTGTGCTCTGTACTGGCAGAAAAGACTTTTCCCACGGAGAGTTCCCCTTTCATAAAAGAAATCACTGGTCCAGGTCCCACCCTCAAAGTCAATTTGAAATAACTGGTAGTGGAAAACCAAGAAAAAGAGGTGGGGTGGGGTGAAGGAGGACTAAGATGGATATATAAGTCTTTGCAGGACTGCTACAATCAGATTATATCCTTAAACAGGAAAGGTAAAGTACAAATTACAATGCCATACCCTTTTCAGGTACAAAACTTTGGGAACAGCTATATTCTTATTATCATACACATACTTAAGAGATAATATACTAAAATTTTAGCAAATACGAGAATTCCATCTATAAATCTTATAATGTGAGAGGAATTTTTCACACACACTGAAATCCTATTAACAGATACCAAATTTTAATCTTAAAACAGTAATAAACAAAATTGTAAAGAGACAAGTACTCTCTACTTTTAATATAGTAGGACGTTGAAAAGCTATAGTCTCTGGAACCAAACAGATGGCTCTTACATTTTTTGTTAAACCAAATTCTGGGTTAAAAATTGTGGATTTACACAACACTGTATCCACGCTGCTCTGGCACAGCCTGGTCTACACATCTCTTCACAAAGGTCTTAGGACTTTCTCTGATTTTACTCCCTCATCAGTCTTTTCTGATACCATTTTAAATTAAGGACAGGCTCCCAAAAAATGATCCTTTATTTAACATAACAAAATCCTTGGCTTCTGTATATCATTGATCTTTTTTTTTTTAACTATTTTCATCATTTGAAATTCAACAGACATTAATTAAAAACCTACAATGTGCAAGGCAAGAAGGCACTCACATCATAATGGAAGAAGTTGGACTCAGTAAAATAGGTATGAAACGTCTACTATGTTCCAGGCACTATGCTATGGACTGGGGATCCAAATAAAGGTAAAAGCAGCCTCTGCTCTCAAGGAGCTCCCAGTTTTCCTCTATCTTACTTCCCTCAAACCCACCCCCACTCCCACCCCCAAGTACTCTTTGATACAATGATACTGGCCTCTTGGCTCTTCCTCCCTCAAGATATCCTGTCACCAGACTAATGTGAATTTTCACTGACTCTTCTCCATGGTTCCGAAGTTGTCCCCTATCTCTGCCCTCTGGCTCCCTGCTTCCTTCAAGTCTCAGCTTAAATCCCATCTTCTGGAAGTCCTACCTAACTCCCTTAACGGTAATGCCTTCCCTCTACAAATCACCTTCTATTTATCTTGTATATATCTTGTTTGTATGATGTCACCCCTCATTTGACTGTGAGCTCAGGAGAGCCAGGGACTGTCTTTTGCCGTTTTTGTGTCCCCAAAGTCTAGTACAGTGCCGGGAATACTATAGGTATCTAATAAATGCTTACTGACTGACTAATGGGGCTATCAAGCAGGCCCGGCAGTACAGTTATGCTGAAGGAAGCCAGGTGGATGGAATTCTAAAAAGCAACGGTGAGGAGAGAATACTCCCCAATATGAGAAACAATTTGTTGAAAAGCACAAAGGATGGACTATCGGGTGATGGAATATCAAATATGTAAGGAAAATTAAAGGAGGCCAGCTTAACTGACGCGGAGAAATACTGAGAAATCATACGAGAAAGGTAGAGAGGAGTAAGATTTTGATTTGTTTGAGGATGGAGGGACTCAGGTCTATCTATGTTTTAATAATAGCAATTCGGCAATAACAGAGGCTATTAACAAATAACAATCTCATTAGCATTACAAAGACAGTCTGGCAACAAGTGCTCAGTCATACAATGACTCCAAGAAATCACAGAATTGTTTAGTTAACAGGAACCTCAAAAGACACTAAGCCATATCCAAAAGAGAATTCCCACTACAACACTGCCAATAAGCAGGTTTTCTGTCTTTGCTGGAGCCTATTACCTTCCCAAGGTACCCTACTCCAATCCTGGCCAGCTCTCATTGTTATAGTAAGTTTCCTGACATCAGGCCTAAACTTTCCCCTTTGTGACTTCTACCCGTAGCTCCTGATTCTGTCCTCTGGAGACCAAGAGAACAAATCTCATCCCTCTTCTAGATGACAGAGCCTCAGCCACTCAAGAGAGCAATGATTACCTTCTGTCCCTACCCCACCCCTTGCCAAAATATATGTGTGTGTGTATGTGTGTATCGATAGACAGATAGACAGACAGACAGAGACAGACAGACAGACAGACAGACAGATAGATAGATAGATAGATAGATAGATAGATAGATAGATAGATAGATAGACGGATAGATATCTTAAACAGCATAGTCTCCCTTCAACCAACATTCAAATAGCAAGGATTGAAGGCCTCCCTAATACTACCCTGATTGCCACTCCTCTGAATTTTCTCTTACTTATCAACATTATTTCTAAACTGTGGTTCCCAGAATTAAATAAACTTCCCTGGATGTGGCCAAAAGAGAAAGTTCAGTGGAACTCTCACCTGCTTCCTCCTTAAAGCTATGTGATCTTAAGGTAGCCCATGATTCGATTAGCACTCTTGGCTATCACATCACATCATCACATCACACTTTGGCCTCATTTTTAACACTGTGTTCAAACTGCCATCTAACCATGCCTGTTCATTTAGTTCTGAAGAAAGTCAGCTTCACAAGCGTAAGAGTTTACATTTATCCCTATTAGGTTACAATTTGTTAGATTTGGACCAATGTTCTGTCAAAATACTATTTTCTTGCAGCACTGTCATCTACTGGTTAGCTTAGGCTCCAAGCTATCTGCCATCTGAAAATTTCATAAGCCTACAATCCCTGCCTTTAAATCAAGTCACTGATAATGTTAATGCACCAGACAAAGTACAGATTCCTGGCAGAGTGTTGAGGACACTGAACTGTCAAGAAGGTATGGACTCAAATCCTGCTTTACTTAACAAGCTGAGTGACCCTAGGCAAGTCATTTATCCTCACCGTGCCCCATTAACCTTATCTGTAAAATAGAGTGGTTCAACTTGATGGCTTCCAAAGGTAGATTTATATAATCCTTGCAAAATTGCAACCAAACCAATAACAACTCTTCTTTCAAACCAGCCATCCATCTAGTTATAAATACCACTATATCTATTTTTTCCATGAGAATAGTATGAGACTCTTTTGTCAAACACTTTCCAAAGTCTAAGGACTAGGCACTGCCACCATTAGTTCCTAGCATCAGGGCATCTTCAGCAATATTATTGCCTGCTTCAACCCTAACTGTAGTTTTGACCCAGAGAAAGGATGATGACATACCATTCCTTCCTCTCTACAGAAAGATGAAGGACCACAGATGGTGAATGATATATGTGTATGTAACATATAAAAATGAATATGTATAAATACATATATATCTGTGTGTTATCAAATGTAGTCACTTATGTTGGTCATTTTTGATTAACTGTTCCTCCAATTGACAAGGGAGGTTCATTTAATGAAGAACTGGGGAAGGATTCAGAAAAAAAAATGCATTAATAATAAAACATGTTTTTAAAAAATTACTAGCAAATAGCATAACAGTTGCTGGTAAAGGTAAAAAACAGAGAACTACCTATACACTCCAGGTAAATATTTGAATGTCTGAGTCAGCTAAGTGTCAGCCAACCATCATAAATAACAAACTAGATGGGAATAAGCTCTGGTGGTCATTAACTGATGCCCAACAGATGAGCAATTGTTTCTACTGCACAGATGCAGAAACCCAAATACATATAAATTAAATGGAAATTCCAGCAGTCTGAAGATATATGGGGCGAATTACAACCTGAGTTTCAGTTTCCTTTTCTGCAATATGAGGCTGTTTCACTAGTCTCCAAGGTCCATTCCAGCTTTAAGTTCTATAATCCTCTGTCTTCAGGAGAAAAAGGATATCACATGAATAATTCTAACTAAACCAGGGATTTGCTGGGTAAAATAAAAATTTTAAGATTTCTAGCCATTTCTGTAGCATAAAAATCCCAATTTACTTATGTATCTGGTATTTGAAATTACTGCTGCTATCACAAGAGATGTGAAAGCAACTGAAGAAATAAGAGAAATAAATATCTTAAGCTACTCAATTTAGTGCAATTGCCATGCATTAATTTCCTTTCTGAAGTGTTTCAGTGATTTTTGTTAAAAATTACAATGGTATGAAAAACGCCCATAGGTACCAATTCATATCTTTTGTGAAACACTTAGTAATTTTTCTGAAGTCCTAGTGTTTCTTCACATCTACAATGAAAAAAAGAGATCACTGCTCCACTCAGACTATTTTCAGATTTCTTACACACAGCTTACATATCAACGTTCAAACAGAAATGGAATTCCTAAACTACACAAAAGCCCATCCCACTTTTTTGAGTTATCTGTGTCTTCTCAAAAGAGTGAAAACATAATATTGCCTGGTGCTTCTCATAACCTCAGTTCTCATTAACCTGAAACTACCTACTGAGGTACAGGAACCACTAAAAGTCATGTCAAGTGAAATCTATAAGCATTTACTAAATGTGTGCCAGGCACTGAAACATAGAGCCACAGGCCCTGATCTCAACAAGCTCATATTCCAATCGTGGAGATAACATGGAAACAGCTAGGTACCGACAGGTACATATTCAGAATAGATGGAAGGTAATCTCGGAAGGGAAGTCAAGGCAAGGCACTGTCTGCTAGTGGGCCCAGGAAAGGCCTCCCACAGAAGGTGGGATGTGAACTGCTATAAATTAAGAATTCAACCAGTACTTAATTGTTTACTACATACTAGGCACTGTGCTATGTGACAGGATTACAAAGGCAAAAATAAAAACAATCCCAGTCCTCAAAGAGCTTGCTTTCTAAAATGAGAAGCAACATGAACATATAAACAAGCGTAAAGATGATATCTACAAAATGAATACAAGATAGGGAGGATCAGGAAAGGTTTCATAGACAAGGTTAATCTGGAAGGAAACTAGGGATTCAAAGAGAATGGTAGGAGATGGGGAGAAAGGGTATATTCCAAGCATGGGGAGCCGCCAACACAAAGGCACAGTGACACAAGATGGATGTTAAAGGATGAGAGTTATGTGTAAAAAAACTGGAAAGGCAGGATGAGCCTGAGGTGTAAAGAGATTTCAAGTGTTTATTCTATTCAACATAAAAACCCTTCACAAACAGAAGTCCAGACCTCCAATAACATCATTTCAAACATGTATAATTTAAACATTAGAAAAAAAAGGTAAAACCCAGCCAGCCCCATAATGAGCCAATATTTCAGTTTTTAAGAGTTAATATTTGAAGAAAAGTCCTTACTTTACTATTCTCTGTATAAATAAATATTCTAATGGCTACATGATTTCCTCCAAGTGGGTATTCCCTCCACTGGTAAAGATCACAACCCTCCAGTCCACATAGTGGTTTGGCATTTTGAGATCTGTACCAGTACAGCACTTGAGCTGTCTGTTTACTTATTATTCCTCAATCTCAGTAAATTCCCAGCCTCCCTCCTTTTTGTAGTATATGTTTTGGGGTTTTTTTTGCTTTTTTTTTGGAGGGCAGTTGGGGTTAAGTGACTTGCCCAAGGTCACACGGCTAGTTTTTTGTGTTAAGTGTCTGAGGCCGGATTTGAACTCAGGTACTCCTGACTCCAGGGCCGGTGCTCTATTCACTGCGCCACTAGCCGCCCCTGTAGTATATGTTTTTAATGATGTCTTTAAAGTCATTTATAACATAGAAATTACTGTTGGGAAAACGCTGCCACTTGCTTACTCTAACACATCCCCTCCAATCTATGTGCAAAGCTATCATCCTAAACACAGAAGATAAAAATTCAAAACTGTCCTAGTCCTAAAGGAACTTTTCATCTGAAGGATCTAGAAGAAGGAAAGACACATGTGATCAAGTACATAGATTTCTAAGGAGGGAATCTAAAGGAATAGGGAAAGGTTTCCTGTAGTTGGCTGCTTCATTCCATTGTACTTTGAGTCACCTGCCATTCTGATCTGCCCATTCACCTTTGTTGTCATAATTTGGGCAATCTTCTTTACATCCACTTTCTCTTTCTACCTCGAATAGCTCAGTCACTTTCATGTAGCAATCACTAGCTTCATCTAGGTTTTGTCAGATTCCAACTCAACCCAATTAGCACGTTATCCCAATAGCAGAATTAAGACAACTTTATTATTGATAAAGTATCTCTTTTCTCCTAAGATTGTACGGTCATCCTTAATGATACTGGCAAACTCAGAAGTTTACTTTTAATGTCTTGCTTAATGAAAAGTCAGTGGATAGTTAAACCAAGTTACTTCTGGAGGTTTTATCTTTCCAAAAACCTTGTCTTTATTAACAATTACAAAACACCTTGTTCACGGAGAGCCTTTAAGGGCATATTTTGTTCTGCTCAATCATTGAATATTAGAACTGGAAGGGTCCTCTTAGAGACTAATCCATTGATTTTTTTCAGATAGGGAAACTGAGAAAGAGAGAGGGGAAGAGACGTCCCTAGTCATCCACTGTGTCCCATGTTTCCTTCACTACACCACACACTGTCTTCCTAAGGTCAATCTTAACTTTTAAAAACTACAAAAAGTGGAGATAACAGCCAATGTTTCAAGATTTAAGTCTAATTAAGACAGCCTGATTTTCAAACCCCAAGCACTGCACAGTGGCACAAGATCACATGAAGACACCCTCAGCAAGTTCACAGTGGACAGTATTTTATAATGTCCCCATCAGACCCAAGAGAAAATGAAAAGCTCTTCTTCTAGAAAAGCTAGTAAAGGGTAAACTGTTTTAACTTTGCAAAACTTGAACGGGATAATGAGGCTAATTAGAACTTGCCTTTTGTTTAAAATATGAAGGCCATAAACCTGTGAAGACAACAGTCTCCCAATCATATTCATCCTTGCAACATTTTACAACATAACATTAAAAGACCTAGTTAATAATATCTATAGACAATGTACCTTCACCCTCAAGATAAATGAATAAATCAGTATTTAGGCTAATCTACTTTAGGTTAAAAATAAATATGCTCTCTTCTTAAATCAAACAGACAGGAAAGGAAAATTCAATATGGCTCAAAACAGCAATTCTAAAAATCAGACCATAAAGAACCAACTTCCAAATAAAATAATATAAATTTGCTCTATATCAGTATGCAATATTTCAAATGCCTGCTACTAGAAAACTTCCCTTCAGAAATTTAACCATATTGCCTTTGTGCTCATTTGAAGAAAAAAAAAGACAGGATGTTATTCACAATTTTGTTATAAACAAAGAACTCACCACTGGCTTTTCCCAGGTGGTCCAATCAAAGCACTTGTATTCAAAATTCATTTAAGTAACTATCATAAAGCAATAATTATATAATCATTTTACAAAAAAATGGAACTAGGACCAAAAAGTATTGAGCAAAGCTAATATTCTAAGGATAAAGACTACTGAAAAAGTTAAGTAAGAGTTATAAAGCATTTTTCATGACTGAAGAATCCAAGGTAGCTTTCCTGCAAAAAGCTCCAACTATTTTCAGACAATTTTCAATATCCTAGTAAAAATGAAAGGAGGTATGTATAATCTCTTCAAACCTGGGGGGATCAAGGCAGAGGGAAAGGCCAAGTGTACATGTCCTTTGGTCTCCTAGTTCTCAGTAGGTGTCTGGGTCACTTGTGTTACTGTCATTCTGCAGACTGTAGCACAAACTACTTTAAAATACAAGGGTTCTCACAGAGTGGCTTAGTGCACAGAGGGCCAGCCTGAGAGTCAAAGTTCCAAGTCCTGTCCTGCAAGTCACTCACACTCTCCGAATTCAAGAAAAAAAGATATAATTTCCAAAGAAGATTGGAACTTAGAAGCCACTGCTAGGCTTTGGTAGTGTTTCCACACTAAAAGTTCCCTACATTAATAAAATCACAGCTGCAGAAAATTTTTGTAAAAAATCTTAAATTTGCCAAACTATCACTTCCACCACCCTCAAAAGGAACTGAGCCAAAGGCAGGTTAATGTCCTCCAACAAGTTAGTAACAGAGATGAATGTTTGTCTAGTCTAAACTAGGCAACTTCCACTGTCATAAAAGACATCTCTAAACACTATCCAAAAGGCATTCAGTATACCTGAAACAAGAACCTACAAAACTCTAGTCAAATCTCAGCAAACCTTAAATTAAAAAGTAAATTTGAAAAATAGTAATGTCCCCACAGTTCACGCTACAAGTAAGCATATAGACATTATCAATTGCAATATGTATAATTCCAAAAATTAAAGTAAAATTTGTCATGATTTTCTGTAGAATTACTTTTAGCTACTTAATGTTTACCTTTCATACCAGAGACTGTCACCATCTAAAAAGCTTAAGGCAGTCTTATTATAGAGAATTTCCTATAAGTTGTATTTCACCTACTTCCAATGCATACTTCCAAACAAGAATCTCATTTATAAGTATTAACCTTTGCATTTAGCTGTGCCGTGCTGAGAAGTGTGTGTACACGTAGATACACACACACTCTACCGAAATGGAAACAAAACCAAAAGCCTCAAAGCCACCCCACTGAGCATGTGCTAAGATGGTTAGGTATTTGGGATTTTCCATATAAGGGTAATCTGAAATACACTGCTAGAGATACATAAACAAACAGCACTTTCTTCGCTGGAGACGTACATGTATCCCCAGCAAAGTATTTTAGTTCCTAAGAAAAGGAGCATTTTTTTTATGCTGCCTGTATAAGGATCACAAGTATATTATTCACTAAGCATCTTTTTCAATCAAATCAATTTATTAAACAGCTATTATGTGCCAGACACAGTGCAGGAGAGTGGGGGTTGGGTAATACAGAGAAAAAAACTGACCCTACTTGTCCTCAGGAAGATTCCGTTCTACTGGGGGGAGGTGGGTATACACATCTAAGTAGGTGAAAAGTATGTGCAACATAAATAACGTAGTCAGGAAACACCTCCTATAGAAAGTGGAGCTTGTGCTGTGCTTTGAAGGAAGGCCAGAGAGTCTAAAAGATGAAGTGCATACCCTGGGCATGAGGGACAGACTATATAAAGTCACAGAAGCTGAAGATGGAAATGTCCTGTGCAGAACAAAAGCCAGTTTGGCTGGACCAAAGACTACAGGAAAAGGGGCCGTGCGTAATTAGCCTGGAAAAGTATGCAAATGTCATGGCCATGTGGCAATAATTCAATTAACACTGGGGATACTGAGAGCCAAACTGACTTTCATAAAAACTCCCTGGCTCCAAAAGGCAGAGCAAAACTGCCAAAAAAGAAAAAAGAACAATTTACAAAGTCATAAAATCAAAGAGCATAAAGAGATTTCAAGAGGGCAGGTAGTTCATGCCCTGTACAAACCGTAATAGTCAGATAAGAAAATCCTAAAAGGTTTTCAGAAAAAGAACGATATAAAGCACCCTCACCAATCCAGCCTCGGAGTCAAAACTTCAATCTAGCACAAGTAAAATCAGAATGCCATTTTTAGAGCTGGAGAAATTCTTGGAGATCATCAATCCAATGCCCTCTCTTTACAGATGAGGAAATCGAGGCCTATAAAAGCTTTTAAAGAATGTATTACACAGATATCATGGGCAATTTATGAGCATTTAACTACAGGATTCTAACTTTGACAAGAGAATGATGGAATGTTATCTCAGACCTTGATATTAAAGCTATAAAAGAGCTTATGTGGAAAATTCCAATAGCTTAACAGCCTCAGCACAGGCTCATGGCAGTTATTGGAGGACTGTGGTTGCTTCCACCTTAGCAGTGGTACTCATTCTAACAAATGGGGTGAACGTGAAGTCAGGACCTCAGTCCCAATTCCAGGCTATTTGGCCTTAGACAAGTCACTTCATCCCCACAGATTTGATTTTCCTTCTCTGTGAAAGGAGGGTGAACTAGAGGATCCCCAAGGTCTCCTGCAACTCTAAACTTTTTAATCTGGTGTATGTGAAAGTGACAGCATACAATTTTCTCTGTACAAAATTAAGAATAGTTTGAAAGCAAAGCTTACAAAGATACACAAACAAGAAGGCAGCAAATCACAACCTGAGTCAATAACTATAAAAGTTTAAAATAGACCAATATTAGGAAAAAAAAAATCTGGGAATAAGGCAGTTCACCCAACAAAACGACTACCAATCACTGCTCTCTGTGTAGTTCTTGTATATGCCTAGAGAAGTATTAACAGCACAACTTGAAATGGAAGGTTATTTATTCCAATTGCAATGACAAAAATATGTTTAAATTCTAGAAAACCATCTAAATTTTGTGTATATTAAGGTTGTGCAGGAATGCTTTATTTTAAAATTCATAAAGAAATCTGTTTAAGCCCAGGACCTCTTGCCACAAGAAGTTTTTCAAAAGCACTGAAACAGTGATACATGGTTTAAAAAAATAAGAGGCCAACAGCAAGCAAAAATGATATACAAAGAAAAACTGAAACCTGGGAGGAAAGAATTTTATGGATCATAACCCAGAGAACAGAAAATTTGAATTTCCTGAATTTGAAGTTTTAAGAGATAAAAAAAGGACTTTATCAAACATATTATCAACACACACAGGCAATTTTCTCTAACAGAAACTTTTTCAAAATCGAAGAGGACTTGTAACAGGATGAAGGAAAAAGGGGGATACAAGTACTTCCCCGAAAACTTTTGGAAGAACTACACAGACTTTTTTCAAAAGCTTTAGTTAACATGAAAGTAATAAGAGACCATGGCTCTCAATTCCTCTTCCTTAACTTCTGAACAATTTCACAAAAAGACTAAGATGGCTAGAACTCAAGGACAATAGCTCAAGTTAAAAATTAATTACAGACTTTAGAGAAAATAGAATCAAGGAAAACACCAGCTAACTGCTTAACTTTTTTTGTCTTTTAAACAAGAAATCTGCAAAAAAAGGCATTTTAAAAGACCTGCCCATCAACCTTCCTTTTCCCCATAAATGATAATCTTAAGAGTTTAGGCTGTTTACGAGTACAACAGCGTACAAAGAGCAAGCGCTTATGTCCTTAGGTCTCAGAAGATCCAAAACAACAACAGGTGGAAAAGGAGAAATCAACAACATCCAGCTTATGCCTTGAAAAAAGGTCCCCCTGAGTAATTCGCAGGAACTATTACTGATTTTATAATAATAATAACGATCGCTAGCACTTCTTAAAAAAATGGCAAAGCTCTTTACAAATGCTAACTCATTTGATACTCAAAACCAGACCAGGAGGCAGGTGCTATTTTGATAGGCCCTCTCTCCACAAGAAGTTGGTCCCCGTCTTCCAAATGAGAAAACTGAAGCTGGTTAAATGACTTGCCCAGGGTCCCGCCGCTCCCGAGGGTCTAGGGCAGGAATCTGACTGCCTGACTCCAAGACCCACACTCTGTCCCCTATATGATCTTGCTTCCTATTCCCCATCGGGGTCACGTCCATCACCCCCATCCCGAGGCCGGGAACCACAAGAAGGCGGAGTGAGTCTTACCTCTCCAACAAGTCTTCTCTAGCCAGGGCTCTGCACACACAACATGCTCAACAAACGTCTGTCAAGTTCAATTATTGTGGAATTGCTTAATCTAAAGCAGCCTACTTTCGCAAAGCTGTTTATATGAAGCTATATGAGAAGCAAAATGATCTTATTTGACTGGCATTAACTAGTTTATTTGGAGGAAGTACAACGTATTTAGACGTAATAACAAGATGTTGTCATTTTATTGCACTGTTGTGGAAATAGTGAGCATGCACGACACAACTTCCAGAAACAGGTTTTAAGGCTTGAGGGGGACCATGGAGAGATCCACCCCTCATCTTACAAAGGAGGAAACCGAGGCCCTGAAAGCCTACGAGGTTTGTGCACGGTCACTGAGGTGTGGGGTCGGAGCAAGGATTCCACACCCTTTCCACTACGTCCGGCTCCGTCCTCTCTTATCAAACTTGGACGATAAAAAAACTTCGACACACAAACAGTAAATGCAAACTCAAAACAAAAAATTTGCAAACAAGGAGAGGATGTTAAAATAAACAAAAATCCTATTCAGCGGAAAGGAAATATGTGATTCTGGGAGCGTGTACCTGTATTGGTGTGGGTGTGCGTGGGTGTGTGCGCGCGTGTCTGCCCGCATCTGTGCGCCCGGCCGCCCGCGCGCGGGGCCGGGAGGGAAGGGGTGGGGGGGGAGTCTCCAATTTATGGCGTTCCGCGCTCCCCGACAGGCTCGGGCTCGGGCTGGGAGAGCCAGGGGCTGGGAGCGCGCTCAGCTCGTGCGGCTGCGGCGGCCGGGCAGGTGCACGCGGCGGCACGGCGGGCGGGCAGGCGCGCGGGCGGCCGGGCGCTCGCGCTAAGTTGGCCGGCGAGAGAGCGAGAGGTCCCTGAGCGGGCGCGCACCCCCATCCCCGCCGCCCCTCCAGCGCTGCCCCCTTCTCTTTCTCCTCCTCCCCCCCCCCATCCCCTCCACCCGCGGTCACCTGCCTCGCTCCCCGCCTCCGTCCTCACGCGGCCCCTCCCCCGCGCCCTCCGCTCCCCACCCAGACTAGCTGACGGATAAACGAACGAACGGACGGACGGACGGACTGACGGACGGAGGGGGCGGCGGCGCCGTCGTCGTAGCTCCCCGGCCGGGTTCCCTCCCTCCTCCCCTTACGCGCTCCCTCTGTCCGTCAGTCCCAGCCGCCACTGCCCGCGATGGGCCCGGCCCGGGCCGCTTACCTGTGCCCGCCGCCTTCGCCGCCACCCGCGGCTCTAAGGATCCTAGAGCAGGCGCAGCCGCCGCTGCCGCTCCACACGCCTCAGGGCCCGGGACTCTCGGGACGCCATTTTGTCTCCCCGCCGGAAGTGACGTCCAGGGCCGAGCCGGCGGGAGGGGCCGGGCGGGGAGCGGACTAGACCGAGGGTGCCGGCCCCGGAGCTTCGCGACCGGTGCTGTTTCCTAGATTGAGTCTGCTCGCTTTTCCCCTGCTCTTTAAAGTTCACAGCTGGGAGCCACGGAAGAGCAGGTCCTGACAGCTGTGGCCCTCAGTTTCCCCATCTGTAAAGTGACGGAGGTTGAATTCGATCGCCTTCGATCCTATGAAGAGTCATGAACAGCGAATGCAAGCCCAAAATAAAAATTAAAACAAGGAGGGGAGGTTAACATTAGGCTCTGAATCTGTGAGCCTATGAAGTGACTTTCCCATGCCTACATTCGAACCCAAGTCTTTGGACTTCAATTCTTCACTTTCATCCACAATACCTTTCCAGCCTTCGCGCCGTCTTATCCTCACTGCCCCGCCCTTAAAAGAGGGGGTCCAACCTCCTCTTCTTACTGAAGGAGAAACAGAGACCCAAAGTCAGGACTAGTGAGCAACGCTCGAGATTCGAACCCGGGTCGATTATAGATTGGCTTATAGATGGCCGAATCTACAATATCCTACTAAGCGCCAGTGATGGAGATGGACATTTTGAATATCCCATAGACATCTTAAACTGAACATTTCCAAAATAATTTTTAAAAACTGACCCTTAGCTGTGTGACCTTGAGCGAGTCAACTCCAATTGCTTCACCTTCCCCCGTCCGAAAAGAAACAAAACTGACCCCTCTTTCAAATATTTCTTTATCTGCAGAAAGAATGACTTATCCTTCCCACTGATCTTTGTAGAGACTGTTTCTCCATTTGTAATGTTGTCCCTTTAAAACTTCCATCTCCAGGAATTCCTAGTTACCTTCAGAGTTTAATTCAAGAGCCGTGGATGACATCTTTGCTGATTCCCCTCCTCCTCCTTTGTTATTCCTTCTCCAAAAACCAAAATTACTTTGTATTTGTTTTGTGTAAATTTCTGTAGTTACTTATCTATCTATGTACAAATAGTTTCCTCCCGAGAGACTATGAGCTGCTAAAGGCAAAGACTTTTTATTTCTGTCTTCTTCCTAGCACCTATCCCTGTACCTTGAACAATAACATTGAATTGATGAATTCTACAGATTAGGAAGCTGAGGCCCAGAACCCTGAGGCGATCTGTTGGTTCAAGTTCATAGAAATAGTAAAGAAAGACAGACCTAAACTCAGATCCTTTGATTCCAAACACAATACTCTTTCCTGTTGACCATGCTGCCTTTGTCCCATCTTTATTCCTTCCAAAACAAGTTTCCTAAAGCCTCCCAAACTTTAAAGCTTACAGCTGAGAGTCCTTCAAGCAGGATGCAGGTGGGATACAAAGGAAAGATTTAGCAGAAATAGACTTTCCATGAACAAAGTGTGCCTACTCTATGATCCCACCACATTTCAGGAAGGACGCTAATAAGCTGAAGAAAGGCCAGAGGAGGGCAACCAGAGGGTAAATGGCCTCAAGGCCATGCAGTAGGAGGATGGGCTGAAGGAACTAGTGATGGGGAGACTAGAGTAGATGGGGAAGACAGCTGTCTTCAAGCATTTGAAAGGCTGTCATGTTGAACAAGGCTTTGGGCTTGCCTGTTTGGTCCCAGAGGCAGATGTAGGAGGTAGGTAGGACTGGGTTAAGAGCACTGGAACTGAAGTCAAAATGTCCTCAGACACTTATTAGCTATGTGACCCTGGATAAATCCTTTCATCTCCGCCTCTATTTCCTTTCCTGTAAAGTGATCATTATGAAGATCAGTGACAATAGTATTTGTAAAGTGCTTTGCAGACCTTAAAACACTATGTAAATGCTAGCAGTTACTGTTAGGGTAAAGGTTACAAATGGGGTAAATTCCGACTTAGTGTACTAACAGAACTATTGGGAAATGGAAAGGAGTGCCTAGGGAAAGAGTGGCCTCACCCTCACTGGAGGACTCCAAGTAAAGGTTTGATGACCACTTGTCAGATGTGTGGTAGTGAGGACTCATGTTAAGCCAAGAGCTGAACTGAATGGCCACTGAGGTGCACCCAGTTCTGAAATTCTATGATGGCATAATCATTTACCACTGGAAGGGCACTGGGTTTTAAGTCATGGGATTTGTGTTGAAATCCCAACTATGCCACTTTTACTATGTGACTTGCTGATACCACCACTAGCCTGCTACAGGCAGACCTTCACCATCTCTCGCCTGTACAGAAAACTACTTTCTGGTAGTCTTCCTGCCTTAAGGCTCCTCCCACTTTGAGTCATTTATCCTCCATTCAGCTGTCCAATTGGTCTTCCAATAAAGTTCAGATCTGCCCCTGTCACCGCCACCTTTCTTTAATAAACTTCAGTGTTTCCCTATTACCTTCAGGATTGAATACGAAATCTTTATTTGGTTTTGAAAGTCCTTTGTAAACCAGCCCTTAATCTGCAGTGCAATGACATTGGTCTCCATGGTCCCTCCCACAAGGCATTCCACTTCCAGAGTCCATGAATTTTCATTAACTGTTCCGATGGTCTGGACTTCTCTCCCTCCTCATCTTTCTCCTGAATTTCCTGATTCCTCTTTCATGTCCCAGCCAAAGTTCCAACTTCTGCAAGGAGTCTTTTCTCCTTCCCCTTCATATTAATGCCTTCCCTCTGAGATCATATCCAACTTATCCCATACAGATCTTGTTGGTGACAAATTCTTTGCATGTTATCTCCCCCTTTAGAAGGTGAGGTCTTTGAGGGAAGAGACTGTTTTTGCCTCTTTTTGTATCTCCATTGCTTATTAGCACATAGTAGGTACTCTGTTAGCCTTTCTCCCCTCTCTAGTACATCCCCCACTAAGCTGTCAGTGATCTTCCTAAAACTAAACTAAATTCTTATTCTTATTCTTATTCTTCTTTTTCTTCTTCTTCTTCTTCTTCTCCTCCTCCTCTTCCTCTTCCTCCTTCTCTTTCTCCTCCTTCTTTTCCTTCTTCTCCTTCAGTTATATACGTGAAATTATGCCAAATATATTTCCATATTAGCCATGTTGCAAAAAAAAAAGCAAGAAAAGTGAGAAAGTTACAGTTCAATTTACATTCAGAGTTTATCAGTTCTCTCTCTGCAAGTGGATAACATTTTTCATCCTGAGTCCTTCAGAATTGTCTCGGATCATTGTATTGATCAGAGTAGCTAAGTCTTTCACAGTTGATCATCCTTACAATATTGCTGTTATTATGTACAATGATCTCTGGTTCAGCTTACTTCATTGTGCATCAATTCATATCTTTCTAAGTTTTTTTTTCTGAAACCATCCTGCTTGTCATTTCTTATAGCATAATAGTACTCCATCACAATCATATACCACAAGTTGTTCAGTCATTCTCCAATTGAAGAGCATTCCCTCAATTTCTAATTCTTCACCACCACAAAAAGAGCAGTTCTAAATATGTTTGTACATGTAGGTCCTTTTTCCCTTTTCCTTTGATCTCTTTCAGATATAGACCTAGTACTGATTGATATTTTGGGGTCAAAAGGTATGCACAGTTTTGTAGCCCTTTGGACATAGTTTCAAATTGTTCTCCAGAGTGAATGGACTAGTTCATAGTTCCCTCCAATAGCATTCCATCATTTCTGACAACATAGCAATGTTCCATTATAGTCATACATATATGTTTTTAATTTGATACCAGTAATAGTCCTGTGAGGAAAGTAATGCAAGTATTAATATCCTCATTTTTCAGCTGAAGGAACTTAGTTCCTCAGAAAAGTGAAGTGACTCTCCCAAAGTCACAAAACAAGTATTTAGAGTGATCAGGACTTAAAGCCAAATCTCCAAGACCAGAATTCTCTCTATCATTCTGCACGTCCTCTAAAAAGTGGTAAAAATCTGAAGTGTTATTAGTTTTAACTAATTTATCATCCTCATATATTGAGTTTATGTTTCATGATCATAATTTCCCCCAAAATACTTTTGTTTCATGTTACTGCAAAATAAAAGAAAGCATTGTCAAATGAATATTGTATTATGAGGATATCTTTTTTATGTCACAAACATAGAAATGAACAAGTTTATATGAGAGAAAAGCCCCAAAACCTTTCCTCCAAATTTCCCTAAGGGGCATGATCATATTTCAAAAATGTGAATGCCCTAGGTCCAAAGACTGTTGAGATTTCATTCCACATCATACAAAAGGAAGTTCATGTCTTCATGATTAGAGAAAGAAATGGTTCATTCACTAATATGCCACTTAAATACTTAAACTGACAGCAAAGTAGCAAAGCTAAGATATTTCATTGCAAGATAGCAAGTAACATATGAAAAAAGAGACAAAAAGTCAGATACTCAGATGAGGCAGAAAAACCAGTTAGAAAACCTGGAAATTTTCACAATCCTCTATTGTCTATTGAAGCAAGACTGGCAGGATAATGGCAGCAGAAAGAGTATTACCCCTATACAGAGGGAACTCTAATACCAGCTCTGCTATTCACAAAATGTTGGATCTGAGGCACTTCATAGTCTCAAACCTATCATTTCCTTATCCTCAAACCGGACCCTGTGGGCTTTAGAATAGAAGCAACTTCAAGGGCCTCCGTCTAGTCCAAACCCATTATTTTACAGAGAAGTAGACTGAGTCTTACAAGGGTGTGATGAAGAAGAATGCTATGATGAAAACATTTTGTCTGTAGACCAGGCTTTGAATCCTGGCTTCTGCTTACTACCTGTGTGTGCCTTTGGATGAATGACTTAATCTCTCTGGGTTTTAGCTTCCTCACTACCAAATAAAACTGTTTTGTTTTTTGCTTTTTTTTTGTTTTCCACACAATGTAGTGTCTAACAAATACTGACTGATTGACTAGATAATATCCGAGTTTGCTTCTAGCACTAAATCTGTGATTTCTTCTAAACCAATGATTTCTATCATCCATGTTTATAGATGATAAGAGTAGCAGTGTGGTACAACGAGAGAACTAAATTTGCAATCAGAGAACCTGTGCTTTGCCAGTTGTTACCTATGTGACCATAGGCATATTACTTCCAAATCTGTAAAATGAAGGGATTGGTTGAGTTATTTGACAACTTCTAGCTCAAAATCTATGATTCAAATAACAGAATCGGAATTTGAAAGCAGAGCCTCCAATTCCAAAGCCAACTCCCCTTCACTGCAGTGCACTGCAGCACTCAAAGCATTGTTCTGAGGATCAGATGTTGACATATTTGTGAGGGTGATTTGAAACTGTAAAGTAAGGGAAAATATAAGAGAATGGGATGGAAAGAAATACACAATGAACAACCTAGCTGTAAATATAAAAGGAATGAGTTCACCAATAAGAGAGAAGATGTTAGATTTAAAAAAACAAACAAGCTGTAAAGTGGTATATAGTTGTAAATAAGGTGTTAATCACTTTGATGTTATTTAGCCTTGAGGTTATAGAGAAGTACTAGCTAGTGACCCTGAATGTGATTCTTCCTACTCTCACTACCAGTCAAGTATAGAACCCACCATACCTTTTATGAAGCCTCACTATATCATCCCTGGCTGCCTATCACTCACCCCTGGCTCTCATCTATCTCTAGTTCTGGGCACAGAGGGACACAGAAAGCAGAACTGAGTTCTTCAAAAGAATAGTCTAGAAAGAGAAGAAGATTGGTAGGGGGAGGTATCACAACCATCTTTAAGTATGTAAAGGTTTGTCAAGGAGGAGGGATTAACTTTGTTCTGTTTGGCCCCAGAGAGCAGGCCTAGAAGTGCTAGGTGGGAGTTACAAAGAGACAAATTTAAGCTTGGTTCTAGGGAAAACTTTTTAAGCTTCCAAGCTATACCAAGGTGGAACGGACTGTCTCAGGAAGCAGTGGACTCCCACTTTCCAAGAAAGGCTGACTGTTTAAGGAAAACTTTTCAGGCCTGCTGCAGAGAAGACTCTTATTCAGGCATGAGTAGAACTGAATGGTTTCCAAGGTTCCTCCCAATTGTAAGATGCTATGATTCTCTGAATAAAGATTATTTACCCAGAGACAAGTCCTTGAATCCCACCTATAGAGCAATACATCTCACCTACTTTGGGTTTTTCATCAAAGATCTATCTTTTTCACACCCTCAAATCTGCGACTAATTCTGAACCCATATTCAAGTCACAATGTCTGCCTTCCCCCAGACCCATTGGGAGCAAGGTGAGCTAGTCTTCCCCAGAAAATTAATTCCTTCACCCACCACCCAGTTTTCCAGAGATGGTGTTACTCTACCTCTGTTAGTCTTCAATCTACTTTCAGGCTCATGGTGCAAATTAAGTACACGAAAAATCAAGCTCCACTAATTCCTATCCCCTCAATTCACTTAAGGTGGTGAGGTCCCCAGTGAGAGAAAACATGCCTTTTGGTAGTTTTCTTATTTAACTAATTATTCTTTCTAAGAGGCAGTATGACCTAGTGGATAGAGAGCCTCCAAACCAGGACTATATTTCAATACAATGGGTTTCCTTTCTAATCCTCTATATTTTGTCTGTTTTAAAACATTAATCTCAGGAGTTCCTAGACTCCACCAGGCTCCCTAGATAGTTCATGACATATAAAAAGATAAGAACTTCTGTTCTGAAGCAATAAATTGCAGAAAAGCTAGATAGTTCAGTGGTTATGGAGTCAGAAACATCTGAGTTTAAATCCTATCTTAAACACTTCCAAGCTGTGTGACCCTGGCCACTTCCAGCCCCAGTTTCCCTTTCTGTAAAATAGGGGTAATAATAGCACTGACCTTCTGGGAGTTTTGTGAGGATTACATGGGATAATATAGGAACAACCTCTGCAAACTTTCAAACTTAAAGTGCTGTAATAAGTGCTAGATAATCTGAATTGTATATCCAGATACATGGGAGCTCCTTACCTGGGAATTCCCTGTGCTAAAGAAATCACAAGTCATGTTCTTATCTCCTGTTCTAATGAATGAATAAGTGAGTGAGTAAATGAAAGAAGCATTTATTAATCACTTACAAGTCCTAGATACTGTGCTAAGTGTTTGGAATGCCACGTAGGAGTATCAGTCCCTGCCTTCAAAAATCTTATGTTTTTATCAAGGAGACCACAAATATAGGGGAATAGTGGCCAAGAAAGAACATTTTGGTCTAGAAAGTCGCAAGGATGATGAGTAGAACAAAAAAGTAGTCAGCTCACACATACTAACAACTTGTTAGTACTCCTTTAGCAGATAGAAACAACTGACTTTAGTTAGCAAGAACAATGGCTTAAATTGGGAAGCTACTGGATGTTTTCCTAACCCCTTCAACTCCTACCCATTAGCTAACTCCCAAAAACTCTTTCCTGGAATCATTTATCCAACTTCCTCTGTAAAAGTCAACCAGTCCAGATTTTAAGTCCCTTCCTTAGGTCCCTATCTTGTCTCTCCTTCTTTTCTCCCCAACCCAATCAACTGAATTTGAATTTAAAAGCTGATTGAGTTGAACTGACAATAAAACAGCCTAAGTATTCTTAGATATGTCTCTACTGAACAGGGACAAGACTATTCCATAGCAATGGCCAACTTGGCATCATTATAGACATTTGGAGGCAATATTTTTTCAATCAGTCCCTCTTCTATTGGCTGCTATGCATGGGAGGCAATGAGGTATTTCACTGATCTTCACATTAGTAGGGGGGAAATCATAGTGGGTGCCTGCTGTTGAGACTCTGGCATATGGTTTTCACTTGGTTATTTTCCTGTGCATTTGCACTTCTGAGAAAAAAATCATTTTGACAAAAAAAAAATAGCAAGGAATATCAAAGCTCAGAAAAGACAAGCTGACTCACGTTTATGAGTTGTTTGGAATTTCCATGTGTTTCTCTGCAGCTCATATTGTGGCAGTCAAACAGCAAGTCTTGACATGTGGGCTGAAAGGATGTCTCTATGCTCCAGACCTTGTTTCAGAAGAGAAAAGTTTGCTTATTTTAATATCTTTGTTTATATATATGTTATATGGAGGTCTTTAAAACATTAACAACCAATTGATACCCTTCTGCATATTTCCTTTGAAGACTTTTAGAATCCCTGGAGGGAAATGTAGTTCTCTCAGCCTTAAAGAGTGATTTCTGGAGAGGACTGATTTTGAAGGCAAAATACACATCCCAAACATAAAACTGCCAGCTAAAAAAATCACTTAGCCCTTCCTCCTCCTGCTCCCTTACTAACATATCTCTCTTGGACTCCTAGTTTATGTTGAATTTCTTTGGCTTTTATACCAATGTTATTCACCTAATAAGAATAGTTCAAATTTACCTAATGAATACTTACACATTTTAGGGACATTATTTTGTTTGATTTTCACAGCAGTTCTATGATATAGTTATTATTCTCATTAACTATTGAGGAAATTGAGGCCCTGAGAGGCTCTTGCTCATGATTACCCAAATAGTAAGAGAAAGGGTTACCACTCAAGACCCAGATCTCTATTGTCCTATTTCCAGAGATGGTGTTACTCTACCTCTGTTAGTCTTCAATCTTCTACCTTTAGTTTACAGTATTGTAGTTATATACATTGTTTTCCTGGTTTTGTTTACTTCATTCTGTATCAGTTCATTCAAGTCTTCCCATGTTGCTCTGAATTCCTCATATTTGGCATTTGTCATGCCACAATTTTATTCCATTACATTTATATAACACAATCTTTTTCAGGCATTCTCCAATGTCCTTTCCCTAACATAACTCCTGCCTTGAACTCCAGTCTTCTGTCATCAGTTGGCTGCTGAACAGTTCCACCTATATGTCCCAGTGGTCATCTCTAACTCAACGTATCTAAAATGGAACTCAGTTCAGGGTGTGCTGAAAGCAGATTGTTAAATTTTCCATGTGAGGATTTGCACCTCAGAAATCAACAAATGCTACAGATTAGGGCATTAGGCCTTGATTTCTTATTTTGTTGATTGCCTAAACTTAAGAAATTGATGTAGAATATGTAATGATGTAGCTTAAACTTAAAAGTGTGTCACACATACTTTTTATTTTTCCAGAGAGGCAGTTGTTAAACACTTATAAGCAGACTGCTATAACTCATTTCATTTTCTCCAAAACCCATTCTTCCTCTGAAGTCCTTATTTCTGTTAGGGCCACAAATTAATTGATTTAGCAGATACTTAGCTCTTGGTAACTTGGGGCTAATACCTCTTGAGAGAGGCAGAAGGTGCAAACTCTCTCTCCTGTGTGAACAGAGGGCATGAACTCTGTCTCCTGTTGCTGATGTGGCAGGAGGGGTTTGGCTGAGACAGGAGGCCAGTGTGTGTATATTAGAATTCTGAAGACAGAGAATCAGAACCAGAAATGTTCCTCCTGGTGGCTCTTGGTGGAGGAAACATGATTTTCCCAGCATCTGGGAGCTGGGCTTGCTGGACTGAGAACTGAGTTGGAGTTTTCTTGAGAGAAACAGACAGAGTTTCTCTCCCAGCATCTAGAAGCTGACTGAGAACTGAGTTGGAGTTTTCTATGAGACAAGAATCTGGTGAAGACCAGAATCTGTCTGGAAGGCTGAGATGGCTGCCTGGAAGGTCTCCTGGAAGGCCTCCTGGACAGCAGAGATTTCTCCCGGGTCCTATGGCCAGATGAACTGCTGGAGGATTGAAGAAGCATGACCAGGATAAGACTTTGTTCATAGCCTGGCTGATCCTTGAGTTCCTGGCAACAGAAGTGGTGAAGAGTTTGGGATGTGCTGGACCCTGTGAACTTCAGTGTGTACCAAGAACTGCCCAGAGAAAGGGATGAGAACTTGGGAGCTGTCTGCTCCTGAATCCAGGTGACCATTTGGTGGATTCAGGAAGGAGTTGGGATGATGGAAAGGGATCCAGAGAATCTGAGAGACCACCCTGAGTCAAGATGAAGAAAAGGACTCTCCTCAGATATAGAATGCCTGATAAAATTAGTTTGCTGGACACTGAGGGGTGGAGGGCTTGTGTAATTTTCTAACAATTGTATTTAGTGACTGATTGCTAGATAAGTGACTGAATAAGTTCATCTATAATTGCCCCATGAGTGGAAGATTGATTATTGTATTGTGAATTGATTGTGAATAACTGCCTTGATTTGTGATGAAATAATTGGAGTATTCACTATACTATGTAATCAGAACCTTAAAAGCTGTTCACAGTAGCATTTTCTGGTAATCTGCTCATGGATAGCATTACACTACATTATTCTCCTAGTCACAAAATTTTACAACCTTGGAGTCATTCTTCCCCCAACTGCTAGTGTTCCTCCTAACCCCCCCCCCCACAAATAACCATGTATGTGTTTTGTATATCCTCATTTATGTACCTGCTGTCTCCTCAGATAGATTGTAAACTCCTTGAGGGCAGGAACTATCTCATTTTTGTCCTTGTATCTCCAATACTTGGCTCCTAGTACCCATCTAATAAATTTTGATTAATTATTCTTTCATTCTTCCTTCTAACTCATTTACTATTCCATCTCAGTTGCTAAGTCTTTTTAATTCTATCACCCCACCTTTTCTTACATCTATCCTCTCCTTTTCTTTAATATAGACTCTACCCTGGGTAAGGCCTTCATCACCTCTCACTAGGACTATTGCAATGGCCTCCCAATTGATCTCTCTTTCTCTCTCCTATCCTCTCCTCTCTTATCCTTCACACATCTCCTAGACTGACATTATTAAAGTACAGATATGACCATGTCATTCTACCTTCCTAGAAATAATCATTAGCACATGAAATTGAAACCCTTTTTCAAAAACAAAATCAATATATTTTAATAATTATAAGAAGGGAAGTGATGGAATGGGGGGGAAAATCCATGTGTCAAATTTCTCAGATAAGTGTTTTGTATCCAAGATGTATAGACAATTTACATTTATACGTGTGTGTATAAATGCATACATATATACATGTGGATTTTGTCATATAGGTATATATAAATAAATTCATGGCCACACACATATATGTGTATATTTTATATATATGTAGATAGATAGGTGGGTAATGGTGGGTAAATCAGTACATATAGATATATAATATATTCTGAGATATATAAAACAAAAACTAATTATCCAGTAGATAAGTGGTCTCTTTCATTAGAATGTGAGCTTCTTGAGGGCAGAGACTGTTTTTTGGCTTTTCTGTTTATCTCCAGTCCTTATACAGTACATGCTTAGCAAATGCTTCTTCTTCTTTGTTAAAAGATATGAGCAGGGTGGCCAGGTGACACAGTGAATAGAGCCGTGGCCCTGGAGTCAGGAGGACCTGAGTTCAAATCCAGCCTCAGACACTTGACACACTTACTAGCCATGTGGCTTTGGGCAAGTCACTTAACCCTCCAAAAAGCAACAACAACAACAAAAAAAAATATGAACAAATAGTTTTCAAAAGAAGAATCGAAAACTATTAACCATATGAAAGAATGTTCCAAATCACTAATAGTAAGAGGAATGCATGTCATAGTAACCCTGAGATTTCACTTCATACCCAGCAAATGAGCAAAAATGACAAGATGGGAATAGTCAGTATTGAGAGGGTGGGGGTGAGAAGACAGGTAAAATAGTGCATTATTGGTAGAGCTGTGAATCAGAATAATTTTGGGAAATAGTTTGGAATTATGCAAATAAAGTGACTAAAATATCCTTATATTTTGACCCAGAGACTGTATTCCTAGTCATATACCTCACAAAGCTTACTGATAAAAAGGAAATACCTGTATAATAACAAAATATGTATAGCAGCACTTTCTGTGGTAGCAAATATTTAGAAACAAAGTAAATGTCTAACAAAAAGGGAATGCATAAACAAATTGTCACACATGGATGTAACAGAATGTGGTTGCTATAAGAAATGGTGAATGTGTCAAAAAGAGAGAAACACGGAAAGATCTACATGAACTGACGCAGAATGAAGTAAGTAGAGCCAAGAACACAATGACTAAAATGTCAAAGGAAATAACAACAGACACAAAGGAATTACAAGAATTTTGCAAAATTACAAAGGATGAGTATAGCCTCAGAGAAGAGATATGAGAAAACAATCAGACTTCTTTGCAGAGGTGAGAGGTCTATGGGTGTGTAATATCATATATATTTTCTGACCTTTACAAGGTATTTATCAGCTTTGCTGATATAGTCTCATCTTCCTCTTTTTCTCTAAGAAAATAATATTTATTATGTGAGATGGCTCTCTGGTAGGTGGAGGGAAAGGATAGTGGGAGAAATTTGTGTGATGTAAAACAAATGATTTTTTAAAAATCATCAGTGGTTCCCAATTTTCTCTGGAATAAAAAATAAAAGTCTTAACTGAACTTTTATCTTAACTTGACTTTTTAACTTAACTTTTAACTAGAAGGACTCCATCAACATGGCTTTTAGCTACCTACTTTCCAGACTTTTCATAGTACTCCACATCAAACTCAGTCACCCTTCTAGTCAAATTGACTGACTAGGCATCATGACATTTAACCTTTCCACTTGGTATCTTTGCATCCCCAACATCTGCAATGCATTCCCTCCTTACCTTAGCCTTGTAGGATCCCTGTCTTTCTTCAAAGAACAGCTCAGGTACCTTCTTAAATTCAATTTTTTTAAATTTCAGTTGAAGAACTCTTTACTTTTTGGGGTTTTTTTTCAGGGCAATTGGGGTTAAGTGACTTGCCCAAGGTCACACGGCTAGTTTTTGGGTAGAGTGTCTGAGGCTGTATTTGAATTCAGGTCCTTCTGACTCCAAGGCCAGTGCTCTATTGACTGCGCCACCTAGCCACCAGAAATCTTTACTTTTTGAAATTACTTTGTATAATTACATTTTTTTTGTCTGTGTACAACCTTTGTGAGTAGAAAAGGAACTGCTAGTTGGACATGACTTCTTTCTTTTTTTGTTCTTTCTGTCTTTCTTTCTTTCTCTCTCTCTTTCTCTTTCTTCCTCCTTTCCTTCCTTTCTCTCACTCTTCCTTCCTTCTTTCCTTCTTTCTTTCCTTCCTTCCTTCTTTCCTTCCTTCCTTCCTTCCTTCCTTCCTTCCTTCCTTCCTTCCTTCCTTCCTTCCTTCCTTCCTTTCTCAACAACAGGTCACAAGTCAAGCCCTATTCAGGTCATTCTTTGGACCCTGATTGGCTCAGAATGAACATAACAGTAATTGTTTCTGTTGTAGCCAGAAACCCTGAGGGTCTTCCCCTCCAGATCAATTTCATTCATTCATTCATTCATTCATTCATTCATTCATTCATTCATTCATTTATTCATTTGTCTATTTATTTATTTATTTATTCACTCATTTATTTATTTATTCGTTCATTCACTCGTTTTATTTATTTATTTATTCATTCATTTATTTATTTATTTATTCATTCATTCGTTTTTATTTATTTATTTATTTATTCATTCATTCATTCATGTTTATTTATTCATTCACTCACTCATTCATTTATTCATTCATTTATTTATCTATGTATTTATCTATGTATTTGTGTATTTATTTGTTCATTCATTTATTTAGCTATTTACTCATTCATGTGTTCATTTATTTATTCATTCATGCATTTGTTTTGTTTATTTATTTATTTATTTTAACTAGGTAAAGAGGTCATTGTCATTGCCTATTAAGCCTTAATCACTGAAAGGCCATTGTCTCAGTCAAACTGAGACCTGTTAAAGACCTTAGCTTAAAAAGTCAAGGTCTTCTACTGCATCCAGGGCCATCTCCAGTTGTTCTGACCTATATTTGGCCATTGAACCCAGATGGCTCTGTAGGAGAAAGGGAAACTGATGACTTTGTATAGCCCTCCCTCACTTAAATTTGGTTCACTTGCATGTCATAGCATCACCTTCCTGATGTCATGATCCTCTTCAAAAATGAAAGACAAACAACAACGACATGCTGAATATCCTCAGTAGATGGTAAGCTCCTTGAGGGCAAGGTTGTTTCACTTCATCTTTGTAACCCTGGTGCCCAGCATGGTGCTTCGAACATAACATTTACTTAATATTGAATTGAATTGAATTTAAATAAATGATGTTTATACAGGATTGGGTAAAGAGACAATAAAATGTTCAAAACTGTCAAAGTGTCTAATCGATACAAATCAATCAATCAATCAATCATTTAACATTTATCAAGCTCCTACTCTGTGCCAGGCTCTGTGCTAAGCCCTGAGAATACAGAAAGAGGCAAAAGAAAGCACCTGCTTTCAAGGAGCTTACAATCTAATGGGGGAAACAAGTATAAACAAATATATGCAAACCAAGTTGACTCCATACAGGAAATATTTTGAAAATTCTTCCTGTATGCAGAAATCTATCTCTTCCAATTTCTCTTCATTAAAAAAAAGTTCAATGTTTACTTTTATTTTTGCCTCACAAGCATTTCTAGATGTAGTCTCCTTCCAATCCCCCATCTCCAGATGAACCTTCTCTTATATCAAAGACAATACAATAACTATATCTAACAATGTATACAATATTCTTCCCTACTAGACTCCTGCCTCTCTGCTAAGAAATAGGAGTATGTTTTATCCTGAGACTTCTATTGATTTTTCAATTATACATACATACATATATATATATATATATATAATTCAATTTCAGTTTGATTTTAGTGATTTTAAAATTTGTATTGGCGTAATCATTGGGTGTATATTATTCCCTTGGTTTTGGTTATTTCATTTTTTACCTGTTCACACAAATATGGCCAGGGTTGTCTGAATTCTTCCTATTTGTAGTGTTCTACAGCACAATAAAATTCCATTATAATCATATGCCACAGTTCTAAGTCATTCACCTATTGATAGGTATTCACTTTATTTCTAGTCTTTTGTTGCCAGTGTGTAAAAACTGGCATACACAGGACCTTTTTTTTTCTGTTTTCCTTCTCGCTGGAGTATATCTGAGAAGTAGAATTGCTGGGCCACAGGCTGTGAACAGCTTGGTGATTTTACTTATTTATTTCAAATTATTTTCCTAAATGCTTTCAATGTAGGGCAGGAAAGTCACATAGTCAATCCTGTATTTTAGAAAGGTCATTTGGGCAGCTACGTGAAGGATAGATAAAAGAGAGGAAATATGGAACATGGAGAAAAGAAATCATATTGATAGCTGACTTTCATAGAGCACTTAACTATGTGTTAGGCACCATGCTAAATACTTTACAATTATTACCTCTTTTGATCCTCTTTGAGAACAAAAGACAACAACCAACCAACCAACCACAACCCTGGAGGTAGATGCTGTTATTGTACATTTTACATTTTACAGTTGAGGAAACTGAGGGAAACAAAGAAAAAGTGACTTGCCCAAGGTCACACAGCTAGTGGTATTTGGATTTACAAGTTCATGATTCCAGATTCAGTGATCTATTCACTCCTGCACCATCTAGCTGACCCTAATAGAGTATAGTGTAGTATAGTGTAATGATTCATCATATAATGGTATATGATACAATATCACATACAATGTACTATTTTATATGATATATTATTTTCTGTTCTGTTGTTTTGTCTTGTCATCATTTATAATAGAATATAATATACATCCTACTGCCAAAGGTAAAAGGTAATGAGGGCCTGAACTACTATGGCAGCTGTCTAAGTGTAGTTATAAATGACTATGACATGAAAGGCATTAATAGAAACTTTAATAAATATGTCACCATCTCTGGCTTTGTTCCCCAACTTACATTGGTACTAGGTGGTTGTGTCTTCAGAGTGGCAGCCACTATCTTGGGTTCTAGGGGAAAATCTGTTAGCAATTGTCCTCCTAATACAGCTCATGAACCCCAACTGATGTACTTCCCCTTAACAATCAGCCAGTAGAGTGAATGCAACTTTTAGAGAAGCCAGTTACTCAAATGGCACGGCAAGATTGGTTGTTGTCCTTCATTCTTGAAGAGGACCACAATGACATCACTATGCTGGAGTCAAGTTATAGTGTGTCTGACTGTGGCTGATCAAACCTATATGAGCTCGGAAGGCTCTACCCCAAGTCAAGAGCAAATAGTTCCTGTGAACATTTGGGGTGGATTCTCTAAATCTGCTTATCTTACATTTCTTGTGAGCAATTTCAGTTCTGCTTTGCTCATAGCACAGCACCTTCTCTGATGAGAACACACCATGCTGGGTGGTCCTGGGCAAGTGTTTCCCATATCCTGCAATCAATACCAAAGTTCTTCAAAGAGACTTTGAGGGTGTCTTTGTATCACTTCTGACCACCATGTGAACTCTTGCCTTGTGTGAGTTCTCAGTAAAATAGTCTTTTAGGCAAGCATATGTTTGACATTTGAACAATGTGGCCAGCCCATCAGAGTTGAACTCTTTGCAGTAGAATTTGAATGCTTGACAGTTTAGTTTAAGAAAGGAATTCAGTGTCTCAGTGTCTTATCTTGCCAGGTGATCTTCAGAATCTTTTTTTTTTTTTGCTTCTTGGAGAGCAATTGCGGTCAGTGACTTGCCCAAAGTCACATGGCTAGTAAGTGTGCCAAGTGTCTGATGCCAGATTTGAACTCCTGACTCCTCCTGACTCCAGAGCTGGTGCTCTACTCACTGTACTACCTAGCTGCCCCCAGGATCTTCTTAAGACAATTCAAATGGAAGTGAATCAGTTTCCTGACATAGTGCTGATAGACTATCCAGGGTTCACAGGCATACAACAATGAGGTCAGCACAATGGCTCTGCAGACATTCACTTTGGTAGTCAGTCTAATACCTCCTCTCCCACATTTTTCCTTCAGAGCCTCCCAAACACTGAGCTAATTCTGGCAATGTGTTCATCACCTTATTATCAGTGTGTCTATCCCTAGAAAGTATATTGCCAAGGCAAGTGAACTTATCCATAGTATTCAGAACTCCTCTATTTGCTATAACCAGTGGTTCCACATATGGATGGTGCAGTGATGGCTGGTAGAGCACCTATGTTTTCTTGGTATTAATTGTTAGGCCAAAATTGGCACAAGCAGTAGAGAATTGATCAAAACTTTGTTGCATCTCAGCTTCAGAGGCTGCATTGAGTACATAATCATCTGTAAACAACAACAAAAAAAATATGCATCAATTCTCCTGACCTTAATGCTTTGTTCATCTTCAAGGAAGGTATTTGACAACCTCGCTGCAAACATCATTAAAAAGCCTGGGAGCAAGCACACAGTCATGTTTCACTCCATTAGCAACTATTAGTTATGAGGGCTTTTAGAAAATTATGTCAAAATTTGGTTGCCTGGAGAAGTTCATTAGTATTGTAAGTCAGTTTCATAATAGCATGCTTGCCCAGGTTCTGGTTAATCGACGATGCTCTTGGCATAGCAAGAACTGTTGTTACAAAGCATTACCCTTCCCACCCTCTCCCCAAAATGTATACAACACTTTGTGGGGGAAGAAAAGGCATGAATTTAAAGTACAATAGAAGTGAGTCACACATGTAGGGAAGAGGGAACACACCTGGCCAAGATGACTCACAATTCCAACACAACAGGGTCTTGAAATTTTTTCTTTTTTTAAAGTATTTTCATGAAGTTCACTGTACAATGGGGCATTAGTCAGTGATGGAAAAGTTACTCTACTGCTAAGCCGGACTTGTCCCAACCAGGATTGGTGACTCTACTAGACTGACAGCTCAACTGAACTTGCTCTGCTTAGGGGAGGAAATCTTGATCAGATGGGTAAATCAGCTGCTGGACTGGCTCCTCAACAGCCTTGACTAATGTAGAGCTGACCTGGAGAGGTCGCTCAGCTATTGGACTGAGACAAGTCTGAGCAAATCTTAACTGTTGAGTTCTTCAAAGTGCACCATTTCTGCTGGATGGATCAATCTACTATAGTCACTGGGCTCATTCTTCATCAGCTCCAGCTTCTGGATCAGTTACAGGTGTTCCAGTACTCTCAGCTTGGGGAATGACTCTCCTAGGCCAGGACTGGCAAAAATCTCTCTTTTTGGAATTTCTTCTGAAGTAGAAATCTAGCTTCTCTTGTTACCATTCCTTCTGGCAAAGATCAAGGTTCTCTCAGTAAGCACCCCTACCTTTGTTTGTGATGATTAGCCCAGTTATGCTTACCAGATTCTCATTGATTCTTATGCACATGAGTAGTTAGAGATAGAGTTGTGGAGGCCATTCAAGTTTCTACATCACAGAGTACTTTTCACAAGTATAGAGTACTTATAACTTACTTAAGTACTTAGAGAGTACAACTTATAGAGTTAAAGAGTACTTTCTAGAGTCTAGAAACTTTCTACCGTTATAGAGTACTTTTTCTTATTACTCAACTTCCCCTTTACATTTTTAAATTTTTTATTCTTAACTCAAACATCAAAAAAGCATTTCTATACACATAGTAGTAGAGTATATAATGAGGATTCTTTATGAAACTACAAATCTCAAACTGTTTGCTTTTTAAAAAGTATTACTTTCAAAACCGCCTTGCTTGTATATACTTCTTTCTGAATTGCTTTCTATTTTCTTCTATGCATTTAAAAAAAGTTTTAATGGCACTCTTTTTGGGGGGGGGGGACATGGACCACTGTTGCTAATGTCCTTCCCCTTATCCCCCCCGATTAATTAAGATAAAGAAAGGAGAGGGAAAAATACATGTAACACATAAACATAGTTAAGCAAGATTAATTTATTCAGTGGCTATGGGCAAAAATCATTTCTGGAGGTCAAGTCTGGTAGGTATTGTTCCAGGTAAGAAGAAACAGTAGGGCAGATGGTAAGATGACCTTGCTGGATATCTGGACGAGGCAATAAGCATGTTCTAGTATAGGGCTGGCTCAATATATGGGATTACATGTGTTTGTGCTCACTTATTGAGTAATCAGGTCTGCTCAGCCCAAGGGTAGGAGTTCTGAAGAAACCATTAGCTAATTTGATTTTAAAGACAGAGATAGTAAAAAAAAAATTAACAAATTAAAGAAAGGAAAATGGAATTTATAACAAATAGAGAGGAAAAAAAGTTAAGGAGAAACCACTATATTATATGACAACAAAAAGAAGAACCAAAACAAAATGGATGAATAACTGCAAAAATAAATACCAAACTGAATGAAAATGGAAATAGAAAACTCCAATAATCCAACCTCAGAAAAAGAAATTGGGTAAGCCATAAATGCACTCACCAGGGGAAAAATAAATCTCTAAGTACAGACAGATATATAAGTTAATTCAATCAAGCACTTAAAGAAGAGAAAATACTCTCTATGAAACACAAGTAATTTTTCAAAAATGGAGATAGGAGGTACTTTGCCAAATTCTTTCTATGATACAAAGATTGCCTCTTATGGTCTTTGTTCTCAAAGAAAGGTAAAATAAATCAGAGAAAGGGAACGGTGGATTTCCATCAATAATAATGATTATGCAAAAATATTAAGTAAAATATGGTTGAAGAGATTGGAATAAAATGCAGAAAAAATTATTTATTTACAATGTTGCTTTTATACAAGTGTTTCAACCTCAAGAAAACATCATTACAAATCATGAAAAAGTAATATAGCAGATACAGAAAAAGTATTTGAAACAATGCAGTATTCATTTATGTTAAACACTAAAGCAAAATAAGTTAGAATGAAAGGGCA
Organism: Pseudocheirus occidentalis; assembly: GCA_028646575.1. Lineage (NCBI taxonomy): Eukaryota > Metazoa > Chordata > Mammalia > Diprotodontia > Pseudocheiridae > Pseudocheirus > Pseudocheirus occidentalis. The sequence goes on along the minus strand of CM053596.1, from coordinate 34,680,393 downwards.
TTTCCTCAATATTATTAAAAAGCATTTATCTAAAACCACAAGCTAACATTAGTTATAATGTCATTTTGTTCTCAAAAAGGACCATGACATCAGGAAGGTAATGCCATGATATACAAGTGAATTGGATTTAAGTGAAGGAAGGCTGGGCAAAGTCACTAACCTCATTTTTTTTTCTTTAATTTTTCTTTTCACCAACCTCACTTTGTCCTCTGGAGTCATCTGGGTCCAATAGTTAGATATACACCAAGACAACTGGAGATAGCCCTGGATGCAGTGGGAGACCTTGACCTTTTAAAGCTAAAGTCTTTAACAGGTCTCAGTTTGACTGAGGTAACACCCATTCAATGACTAAGGCTAGGTGAGAAATGAGGCAGAGAATAACCTCTTTAGTAAAAAATAAAAAATTCTATCTGGGAGGGAAAGACCCTCAGGGTTTCTGGCCAAAACAGAAACAACTGAGAGAGAGAGAGAGAGAGAGAGAGAGAGAGAGAGAGAGAGAGAGAGAGAGAGAGACAGAGAGAGACAGAGAGACAGAGAGACAGAGAGACAGAGAGACAGAGAGAGACAGAGACAGAGAGAGACAGAGACAGACAGACAGACAGACAGACAGACAGACATGGAGAGAGACAGAGAGAAAGCTGTGTCGCCCAACTATTTCCAGTTCCTTAGATCCTTAATGAGGTAGCTCCTATTTTCTACTCACAGAGGTTGTTGTTTAGCATTTCATTCTCAAAAAGGATCATGATATCAGGGAAGTAATGCCATATCAGGCAAGTAAATTGGATTTAAGTAAGAGAGGTGCAAAGTCACCAGCCTCACTTTCTCCTCTGGAGCTATCTGCATCCAGTGGCAAGATATAGATCAGAATGACTAGAGATGGCCCTGCATGCAGTGGGAGACCTTGGTCTTTTTTTAGTTATAATAGAGAAAAACTGGAAGCTTTCTTAATAAGATCAAGACAGAAAAAAAGAAGTCTACTAGTATCACTGTTGTTCAACAGCACTAAAAGTGTTGGCCACAGTAATAAGTCAAGAAATAGAAATTAAAGGGATTAAGTGTGGCAATGAAGGGACAAAAACTTCTATATTTATGGATGATTGGATAGTTTGTTATTATTATATTATTAATAAAATTAATTTTATTAATTGAAATTAATCAAATTTAATATTTATACTATATTTAAAATATAATGTAATAATATAAAATATAATACAAATTAAAAGCAATAAAATGTCAATGAATTAATTATAAAATAAAAATTATTAATAGGATATTATTATACTATTATTGAAAATGGCTATAAAAAGCATGAAACATCTGGGAGTTAGTTTATGAAGACATCTGTATTCTACAAGACATTACGCAGATTTGAACCTCCAGACTAGAGGCACCTAGCAGGTAAGAGCTTTTGCATTTTTGTCTTTATATCCCAAGGATCCATGTGGTTTCTTACACATAGATGATGTAAAATAGATATTTGTTCAATTAAATAAGTTTAAATAAATACAATTACAGAATCATTTTCACTGAAATAATGTGTCATTATGGAGAAAAACTTAACTGGGAACTCCTGGAAGAGGAGAGGATTATTTCCAAATTATACCTTTGTCCTCCCATCCATTGGGTAACCCAGGTGCACGTTCTTTCCTTTGGTCCGGGTTTCTACCCTGCCCCTCCATCAGAGATGTAGGATTTGTTCGAGTCTCCGGTTACTAAAATGAATTTAGCTTTGGGATGAAATGGTTGATCTATCCACTTGGATCATCTCACTCCTATTTTAAGAATTTATAAAATTAATCAAAATCATCACTATAAGATCAGCTCACACATACGTGGAGGTTCTGGTTATGGAGAAATCCTAATATTTGGACAGAGAATTGCATCTCTTACCTGGTTCAATTCTATGTATTTCTAGAGAACATCCTCCATTTGCTCTCCTAGTCACAGAATTAAAATACAGGCATGCATTGCAAAGCAGCTATGCTCAGTCACAGATATTTTTATACAGAATAAAATAAAAAACTAGAAATGGCTTAACGAAACAGTGAAAAAAATAACGTAGATGTACAAGCTAGCCACAGGCACCAGGTAGAGAGCTAGGTTGGAGGTAGGGGAGAAGAATCAATCAAACCATTTCACAGCTTTTCTTCAATTCTTAAAGGCACAGTCTCAAATGACAGCATCAGTTTGTTCTTTCTAAGAAAAAATGGAGGCTTGATTGCTGAACTCACAGAGTAAGACACCTGCCAGTGAATGGATTATTGGCTACTGTTGCTGCTCTTGCCACAATACAGTACTTAGCCCTCTTGGCTGTCTTCCCTTGGCTCTTTCAGAGAATTTCAAAAGATTCCACTGTGGCAGAATTCTACCTCGCTCCCCCTCTCCTTCCCAGCGCTGAGTTTTCAATAGTTCCTGTTTTTCCCAGAGCAGAAGAGAGCACTCTCTCTACAGGGCTAGAAACTGAGGATTAGGGAAGCAGTCTGAACATCTCAGGCAGTGAGACAGCACAGCAGATAGAGCATCAGACCTGAAGTCAGGAAGACTGAGATTCATGGGTTCAAATTCAGCCTCAGACACATATTAGGTGGGTGACTCTGGGCAAGTCACTTCACCCTGTTTCCTTCAGTTTCCTCACCTATAAAATGAGCTGGAGAAGGAAATGGCAAATGACTCCAGTATTTCTGTCCAGAAAACTCCAGATGGGATCACAGAGTCAGACACAACAACAATAACAACAAACTGTGTCTTAATAGCCAATATCAAATAAGAGAACTAAATAAAGATGTTCAAAATTCCAGTGAGGCCGCTTCAATATACCAAAAATGAGTTCAAGTTTATTTATAAACCAGGGAGTCCCAGCCTAGGGTATACATAACTCTCAGTGGGTATAAGAAGATCGACAAGGGGATATGGGGACTACTTGGTAGATAACTATATTATCCAATTGAAATTAAGCAGCCTATTTTATTTCTTATATATATACACATGATAAAACCTCAAATTTATATCCTTTCATACTGAATAGAGGTTACAAGAAGATTTATTAAAAATCAAGAGGCATGAGATCTGAGAAAGAATGGAAATTTCAACAATATATTTAAAGTTAGGCCAATTGTAATCGCTAAGGGAATACTTCATAAAATTAGACACGAAGTACAACAAATAAATCAATATGAATTCTATATGAATAACAAAAACATAAATAAGGTCACACCTTTTAAAAATTGGAGGAGGATGGAGAGTAGTAATATTCTCTATTCTAAATAAATAAAATACTTCAATTATATACAAATAAAAGGTTTTGTACAAGTAGGATGTTAACTTTGGGTCAGGGGGTAGATCCAGAAAAGAAGCCCTGGCTCTAGCCTCACAAGGACTGGGTTCAGTCCCAAGGAGAGAGAATCAAACTTTTCCCACATTTTTTGCTGTTACTCCATTCTAGAGTTCTGGGGAAAATCTTGTGAATAAAATTTAGGTATGACTTGAGGCTCATATTTAGGGTATTTTCACAATTGAAACTAAGGTAAACTGAGAGACAAAGTTCTGAGCATGATCAATTTATTAGCTAGGCTAGAAGTAACCAACAAATTGGGTCTATGGCCTATCAATAACCAAAGACATTGAGTGAGGACTGACAGGGTCTTTTATAATAATTAACAAGATTACAGAGCAAAATCTCAAGGAACATAGGTGTGGCTATGATGTAGTCAGAAGTGAGATTACATCATTTGGACCTCCTCTTTTTTTTTTTTTTTTTTTTTTGCTTTTTGGAGGGCAGTTGGGGTTAAGTGACTTGCCCAAGGTCACATGGCTAGTTTTTTGTGTTAAGTGTCTGAGGCCGGATTTGAACTCAGGTACTCCTGACTCCAGGGCCGGTGCTCTATTCACTGCGCCACCTAGCCGCCCCGGACCTCCTCTTCTAAGACCTCCTTAAACTACAACCTAGACATGTGAGTCATGAGACAGAGGCTCCCAGGCAATGGGTATTGCTATACTAGTTTCAAACTGAAAAAATTTAACCTTTTAGATTAATCAAGGGAAAAATGAGTGATAGGTGGGATTACAAACATGGAGGTAATTACAAGACAAAAGTTTGACCTTTAGGCAAATTTCTCCAGGATGTGGGTAGTGGGTGAAGTTTACAAAGGGAAGGGACCTCAAAAGGAACAGTAAATCTAGCTTAATTAAGTCTTGGCAAAATAAAATTAAATCAGTTTTCAATTTTGCAATTCCCTCTTTTGGTTCTTAGGAAGTCATATCTCCCATGAATCGCTTAGCCTCATTAAAGTTACCAATCAGGGCATATTAAAAATCATTTATGTCAATCACCCCATAATGTTTAGTAAAAGAGCAGTAAGGATTACAGCAAAAAATGCTTTGAAAAGGAGGCTAGTATTTCTTCTTGTTCTAACCCTAATATATGGGAATAAGGACGACAGAAATTTCATCCCAGATATTCTACTTTAACAGGACTAACTTTAAAGGGGATGGCCCCCAAAACATCAGTGTTAGTCTTAGTAACAATTCGCCCCCTGATTGTTGAGACAGACCATCTGTGATGGGTGCATTGACAAACTCCATTAAGGGTAGTCCCTTTCACTAAGTATAGAGACATCAGCACATGGGGAAGAAATAAGAGGGAAGGGTGAACATTCATTCAATCTCTTTCCCATTTCCTAATCTCTTAATCCATTCCCAATGTCAGTTTCATACCTTATGGCTCAGACATCTCATGCAATTGTTTGGTTTCTGAAAACATCTCATCTTCTCTTGGGTATTTTCGAATGGGTCTCTACTCAAAGCAGCTTGGGGTTTCTTCTAGAAGATCTACTTCTTGTTTCAGTTAACTTGTAGAGATTCTTAGATATTTCTGCTATGATCTTTTGCAAAACAGACCTAAATACAATTTAGTATACCCTCCTAAATTTGGTTTTCCAATAACCAGCAAAAGAATCAGGAACCCATAATTCACCCAAAACTTTAGAAAATTTAAGTTTTTTATATCTCACCTGCTGTTACCTAAACCTTGTACCTGATATGGATACTGCTGTTGTAGTTTGTCTTTCATTTTCAAAAAAGACTATGACATCAGGAAGGTGATGCCATGACTTGCAAGTTAATTGAAGTAAGGGAAGACTGTACAAAGTCAACAGTCTAACTTTCTCCTCCAATACTACCTGGGTCCAGTAGCAAGATATTGATTAGGATGACTGGAGATGGCCCCATGGATACTTCTATCTACAAGCTAAAGGGGGAATCCTGAAAAGAAATCCATGACAGCCTGGCTTATAAGATGAGCCCTTCTGATAAAGATTAATACTTACCAAAATAGACATATGTAAAGCCAAGCACCAAGAGATTCCCAAAAGAATGCTACTGTGAACAGCTTTTAAGATTCAGATTACACAGTAATAGTGAACACTTTGTTTATTCTAGGATTCAGTACAATATTCACGATATAATATTCTCAATATTACATCTTATTACAAAAAGTCACGATAAAGTGTTCATAACAGCTTAACATTAGAATGGTGACACAGTTTTCACTACAATGGCCACAATATTTAGAACAAGGAACAAAAGAAGAATCACCTGGTTTCCCTAAGGGGGAAACCCTTCTCACTTAAAGATTCAATCAATCAATTCACAATATACCAATCTTCCACTCATGGGGCAACCATTAACTTAATCAGTCATTCATCTAGCAGTCAGTCACTAAGCTAGATTCCCACTTACTAAATATCATTAGTCACTAATACAATCATAAGAAAACCACACAAACTTTCCACCCTTTGGTTTCCAGCAAACCTCAGTCTTGTCCAAGGGGAGGCCTTTTCTTCATCTTGACTCTGGGTGATCTCTTTCCCTTCCATGGTTCCAGCTCCCTCCTGCCAATCACCTGGATTCAGAAGCAGACAGCTGCCAGGTTCTAGGCCAGTCCTCAGATGTAGACAGCTCCCAGGTCCTTGTCCACTCCTCAGGGCAATCGCCATCACACACTGAAGTTCACAGGGTTCATCACATCTCAAACCCTTCACCACTTCTCTTGCCTGGAACTCAAGGATCAGCCAGGTCATGAACAAACAAAGTATTATCCTGGTCATGCTTCTTCAGTCTTCCAGCAGTTCAGCTGGCTCTAGGACCCAGAAG
>CM053596.1:34654890-34673743 GCA_028646575.1 Pseudocheirus occidentalis | reverse complement strand
GAGAGCAGAGCAGGGGAGGGGCTTTACAGTGGGATTGCTGTTATATGGTTGGGGCAGGAGCAAGACGGGGAGAAAATGTGTAATTCAAAAAATGTAATTAAAATGAATAATGTAAACAAGAAAACAAATAAAAACTAAATTTAAAAACAAAAACAAAAAAGAAAAAAGAAAAATAAAATATATGATATAAAAAAAATTTTACATCTATATTCATTAGAGAAATTGGTCTGTAATTTTCTTTTTCTGTTTTGGCTCTTCCTAATTTAGGTATCAATATCATATTTGTGTCATAAAAAGAATTTTGTAGGACTCCTTCATCAATTTTCCCAAGTAGTCCATAAAATATTGGAATTAATTGTTCTTTAAATGTTTTATAAAATTTGCTTGCAAATCCATCTGACCCTGGAGATTTTTTCCTAGGGAGTTCATTGATGCCTTGTTCAATTTCTTCTTCTGAGATGGGGTTATTTAGGTATTTTATTTCCTCTTCTGTTAACCTAGGCAATTTATGCTTTTGTAAATATCCATTTCACTAATATTGTCAAACTTATGTGCATACAACTTGGCAAAATAATTCTTAATTATTGTTTTAATTTCCTCTTCATTGGAGGTGAATTTACCCTTTTTATTTTTGATACTAGTAATAAGGTTTTCTTCTTTCTTTTTTCAAATCAAATTGACTAAAGATTTATCCATTTTATTGGTCTTTTCATAAAAACAGCTCTTAGTTTTATTTATTAGTTCAATCGTTTTCTTAATTTCAATTTTATTAATTTCTTCTTTGGTTTTCAGTATTTCTAATTTCGTATTTAATTGGGGATTTTCAGTTTGTTCTTCTTCTAACTTTTTCAGTTATATGCCCAATTCATGGATCTCTTTTTTCTCTATTTTATTCATGTAAGCATTCAGATATATAAAATTTTCCCAAAGAACCACTTTCACTGCATCCCATCAGTTTGACATGTTCTCTCATTATTGTCATTCTCTTGAATGAAGTTATTGATTGTTTCTGTGATTTGTTGTTTGACCCACTCATTCTCTAGGATTAGATTATTTAGTTTCCAACTAGTTTTTAGTCTATCTTTCTATGACCCTTTATTACATATAATTTTTATTGCATCGTGATCTGAAAAAGATGCATTTAATATTTCTGCCTCTCTGCAAGAATTGTGAAGTTTGTATGCCGTAGTACGTGATCAATTTTTCTGTATGTGCCATGTACCAATGAGAAGAAGGTATATTCCTTTTTATTCCCATTTAATTTTCTTCAGAGATCTATCATATCTACCTTCACTAAAATTCTATTCACCTCCTTAACTTCTTTCTTGTTGATTTTGAGGCTAGCTTTATCAAGTTCAGAGAAGGGGAGGTTGAGGTCCCCCACTAGTGCAGTTTTCCTGTCTATTTCTTCCTGTAACTCCCTTAACTTCTCCACTAGGAATCTGAATGCTATACCACCTGGTGCATATATGTTTAGTAATGATATTACTTCATTGTCTATGGTGCCTTGTAGCAGGAGATCGTTTCCTTGGACACTGCCCTTATTCAATTTAAGAGAATATTATATGAGCTGGGGGGGGGGGAGAAGGAGAGAATATGCACAGAGGTTGTGCTGCAATGATGTTTTATTAATTCATATGGAACTAGCAGTTCATTAAGACCAGAACTACTGTACAGCTATGCTTCCCTCATCTTGTTTTTGAAAAGTTAGGTTTTTTGAGCCCAAGTATAGAACTTTAAATTAATCTCTATAACTCTTTTTTCAAATACATTTCTCATAGTGTCTACAAACACTGTTAATATAGCTTTATGAGACAAATAGACATTTGGGAGAGAAGTAGTCTTGTTCAGGGAGTTTGAAAAGCTGGTCAAGAAATATGTTATTACACTCTGAGAAATTGGCTTTTTATGGAATGATAAAGTAGGGTGCGTGTGTGTGTGTGTGTGTATGTGTGTGTGTGTTAGCATTGGTTATTTCTGATAGGTGGTATACCAGAGTTATTTTAATTTTTGTTTTTCTAATCAATGGTGATTTAAAGCACTTTTTTTAACATAACTATAAATAGTTTTGATTTCTTCTTTCGAAAACTGCTTGTTCAAAGAGGTGGCCAGGCTCTGAGAGGTCTGATGATGATGGCAGCTATGCTCCAAGAGGCCTGGATGGCAACACTGGCCTGAACTCCAGGAGGCCCTGAAGGCAATGTTGCAGCTGTGCCCCCAGAGGCCCTGACAGCAACGTGGATGCTGCGCTTGGAGAGGCCCAGAGGAGTCCTACTGATCCACCAACCACAAGGGCTGTCCCCAGGCCCATCACTGCAGGGAGGGGATTGACGGAGCTGGGTAAGAGACAAAGGTAGGGCCCTGTGGCAGGGGCAGCAGCTACTGGGACTACCCATCTGCAGCCTGGGAATTTTAAAAGCCCCTATTTGAACACCCAGGGACCAGGATGGCAGAGTGAACCCCGGCTGCTCCAGAAAACTGCTTGTTCATATCCTTTGACCATTTGTCAATTAGGGAAAAGCTTTTATTTTTCTAAAGTTGACTCAGTTCCCTATATATTTGAGAAATGAGACCTTTATCAGAGAAACTTGCTGTAATTTTTTTAATATTACTTCATTGTTTATGGTAATTTTTAGCAAAATATAATTTTTCTAATTATTTTAATTAGGTCTATTTTTGTTTTTGCTGTGTCTGAGATCATGATTGCTTCAGATGAAACATAATAGATTCTGTTCTAGCCCAGTATTTTAACTCTGTATATATCTCTCTGAAGTGTGTCTCTTGCAAACAATATATTGTTGGATTCTAGTTTCTAATTTATTCTGCTACCTATTTCTATTTTATGGGTGAACTCATCCCTTTCACATTCACAGTTATGATTAACTATGTATTTCCTCCCTCCTATATTCTTCTCTCTCTCTCTCTCTCTCTCTCTCTCTCTCTCTCTCTCTCTTTCCCCCCCCCCTTCCCTCCCTCCCTCTCCCTCTCCCTCTTTCTCTCCACCCTGTCCTGTAGGAAGCCAAAACACCTGATCCAGGATCCAGGTAATTATTGGTGGCCAGCTCCAAAGATTTTCCCTGCTTTTGAATCTAGCTCCAGGTTTTTCTTTTATGATTGTGGCTGCATAATAAAGAACTTACCTGATTGGTGAGATCAAAGCTCTGCCTTGTTCTAGGATTTTAGCCAGAAAGTGTTAAATCCCTATTAGATTAGATACATTCTATTACATCCAGAACATGATAACTACCTAACCTCCATTACTAAAAAGTGATAAGAAAACATAGTGATCTAGAGTTACATTCTTTGTCTCTTTGCTCATTAAAAACCTTGTTCAAAGAATCAGCAAGTGGAGTTCCTTCTTGAATTGCCTGCCTGGACCAGTTCATCTTTATCATGCCTCTGCTCACACTTGGTATGTGAGAGAATCTCTTCAAGAAAATGGCTCTTCAAAGACAAAAAAAAAAGTATAAGCAGCCAGAAAGAAACAGTTCAGTTATCCTGGAATCACAGTCAAGATCACACAAGATTTAGCAGCTTCCATGTTAAAGGTGTGGAGGTCTTGGAATATGATATTCTGGAACGCAAAGGAGCTAGAATTACAACCAAGAATAACCTAACAAAGCAAAACTGAGCATAATCCTTCAGGGGAAAATGGATATTTTCCATCAAGTGGCTTCCAGCAATGTCCATCTTCAAAAATCTGTTTTGCTTCTGACCACTGCCTCCCTTAATCTGCCCTCCCTTTTATCATCTTTCCCCTTCCTCTTATTTCTTTCCCCTCCTATTTCCCTGTTGGGTAAGAGAAATCTATACTGAGTGTATGCATGCATGTGTGTATATACATATATACATGTGCATATATATATGTGTGTGTGTGTGTGTATTTATATATATTCTTCTCTTCTTGAACCAATTCTTATGCAAGTGAGGTACAAGCATTGCCTACCACCCTCCCCTATTTCCCCCTCCACTATAAATGCTCTTTCTTGCATTCCTCTTTTATGTAGGACAGTTTTCTCCATTCTACCTCTTCCTTCTCCCTTCGATGAGTACATCCCTCTTTCTCATTCCTTCTTTTTGCTTTTTAGAGCATCCCAACATAATCAACTCACAATCATGACCACTGTCTAGACTCCTAACTGCCCTAATAATGATAAAGTTATTAGGAATTGCATGTATTTTCTTACTATTTAGAAATGTAAACAATTCAACTTTATTAAATTCTTTATTTCTCTTTCATATTTACCTCCTTGTTTTTGAATGTTGAAATTTCTATTAAATATTGGTCTTTTCATCAGGAATGTTTGAAAGTCTTCCACTTCATTAAATATCCATTTTCCTCTGAAGGATTATACTCAGTTTTGCTTTGGTAGGTTATGCTTGGTTGTAATTCTAGTTCCTTTGCCTTCCAGAATATCATATTCCAAGAACTCCACACCTTTAACATGGAAGCTGCTAAATCTTGTGTGATCCTGCCTGTGACTCCAGGATAACTGAATTGTTTCTTTCTGGCTGCTTATACTCTTTTTCTCTTTGACCTGTGAGCTCTGAACTCTGGCTATAATATTCCTAGGAATTTTCAGTTTGTTATTTCTTTCAGAAGGTGATTGCAATTATTCAGACATTTTTCAATTGTGCCCAACTTTTTCATGACCCCATTTGGGGTTTTCTTGGCAAAGACAATGGAGTAGTTTGCTTTTTCCTTCTCCAGCTCATTTTACAGATGAGGAAATTGAGACAAACAGGGTGAAGTGACTTGCCCAAGGTCCCACAGCTAGTGTCTGAGGCCATATTTGAGCTCATGAAGATGAGTCTTCCTGACTTTGAACCCTATACACTTCTCCACCTAGTTGCCCTGTTAATCTCTTGTAGGTGATGTTCAGTGCATTTTTTCCATTCCTATTTTACCCTCTGCATCTAACACACTGGAGCAGTTTTCCTTTTCTTAAAATATATGATATATTTCTTGAAATATGATATCTAGGCTCTTTTTTTGATCATGGTTTTCAAGGAGTTCGATGATTTGTAAGTATTCTCTTTTCAATCTATTTTCCAGTTGTTTTTCCAATGAGATATTTCACATTTTCTGCTATTTTTCATGCTTTTGACTTTGTTTTTATTGTTTCTTGATGTCTCAGGGAGTTATTCACTTCCACTTGTTGAATTCTAATTTTTAAGAATTTATTTTCTTCAGTGAGTTCTTTTTTGCATTTGTCTAATTCTGCTTTTTAAGGACTTCTTTTCTTCAGTGAATATTTGTGCCTCTTTGACCACTAAGCCAATTCTGTTTTTTAAGGTGTTATTTTCTTCAGGGTTTTTTGTGCCTCTTTTCTGATCTATTAATTCTCTTTTCATAATTTTCTTTCATCACTCTCATTTCTTTTACCAATTTTTCCTCTACCAATTATTTCTTTCATTAGCTCTTCGAGGAATTCTTGTTGGGATTGTCCCCAATTAACTATTTTTTTCCTTTGAGACTTAGGTTGTAGCTGTTTTCACATTGTCTTATTCTGAGTTTGTGTTTTGGTCTTCCTTGATGCTGTAGTAGTTTTTAATGGTGAAGTTCTTTTTCATTGTTGCTGTTTGCTCATTGTTTCAGCCAACTTTTTTTTTTACTTTACACTTTATGTTAAAGTTGGCCTCTGCTCACCTGGGGATGGGAAGGCACTGTCCCAAACTTGAGGCTTTTTTGTGCTACCAGTTTCAGAGCTAGTTCTAGAGGTTTGAAAGTTTTTGGTACTTCCATGGTGGTGTGTTCCAGGGAGAAATGTGGTCCCTGATCTTCTGGTTTGCACCCTTGTCTTTACCCAGAAAGGGTCCCAATCCCCTGTAGCAACAGGTACTCTCTTCTTGGCTCAAGAACTGTGACCAGGTCCTCTTCCCTTGCAGTCACAAGTGTGAGTACTCCTTTCTGCCTTGAGATTGTGACCAAGATGCCTGTTCCCTTGTGACTGTCCACAAATACTCCACTCTGCCATGGAAATGCAACCCAGAATAACATATGGGCAATAGATTTGTCGGTCAGCACCAGTTGTGCCTAGTGCCAGCAAAGGGTCCTCTGTGGTCTCTTTCTGACCAGTTGTCTGACACCTTTACTGTCTCTGGGTTGAGAGTTCCCAGATCTGCTCCTCCTATCATGGTAGCCTCCAACACCCATCACCAGTGCTGTTAGCACATGAGCTCCAGACCAGCCTTCTCCCAGTATCACAGATCTCTTCTGCTGACCTCCTAAGTTGTCTTAGGTTGGAAAAATGTCTCACCTTTGCCTTTTGTGGTCTCTGTCATTCCAGAATTTGATATGAGGTGTTATTTTTAAGTTGTTTAGAGGGGAATGTTGGAAGTTTGGTTGAGTTCCTGTCTCTGTTCTGCCATCTTATCCATGAGAAAGAAATTAACATAACGTACCCCTAGATCACTTTAGAGCTTCGTAGTATAAAATTAAATCTATAGCAATAATCAAGTGACAGGCAGAGCATGTTCTGACCCCAGACCCCATTAGACTTTCCTATATATGCAAAGTGTGCGGATGGGTCTTCAGCAACCTAGTTCATCTCTATTATATATAATCTTGTTCAAATCATGCCATCTTTCTAGACTATTGAGGGTTTTTTTGGATCTTGATCATCATCCAGTATTTTATCTATACCTCCCACCTTTGTGTCATCTTTAAATATGACAAGTAAATCAATGTTTTCATGCAAGTTGTTGATTTTTAAAAAGCACAGGCTCAAGGAGATTCTCTGTAGTACAACACTGCAGACCTCTCTCAAAGTTAACATTGGCCAATAAATAACTACATTTTGGGTTTGGTTGTTCTATCAGCACCAAATTCATCCAGTGTTCAGCTCTCTTATTTGAATAAAACCAAGAGCTTTTGTTTTGTGCTTTGCTGAAATCTAAGAATGCTAACTGGATAGGATTCTCCTGATTTAACATTATAGTTACTGGACTGGTTAGTGGATGAAATCTTGGTGAAATCATTCTCACTTTTAGTGATCCTTGCTTTTCTTTCCAAATGCTCAGAAACTATCTCTTTTTAAATGTGTTCTGGAATTTAGCCAAGAAGATATTTAAAATTAACTGATTTGCAGATGTGATATCTCTCTGTCTGTCTGTCTGTCTGTCTCTCTCTCTCTGTCTCTTTGTCTCTCTCTGTCTCTCTCTCTCATTTTGTCTCTCTCTCTTGACATTTTTTTGGAGGGAGGAAGGCAAGGCAATTGGGGTTAAGTGACTTGCCCAAGATCACATAGCTATTAAATATGTCAAGTGTCTGAGCCCAGATGACATTTTTTTTCCCAGTCCTGCAACATCTCTCCTATTCTCCAAGATCTTTCAAAGATGTATAACTGATACTGTGTCAGCAGTCACAGCTGTTAGTTCTTTTAGCACTCTAGGATGTAATTCATCAGTATCTAATGGCTTGGACTCTTTGAGATGACTAGATATTGCCTAGTCATCTCTTCACTTATCTTGAGTGTTCACTTCCTGTCATTTCTCTTGGTAAGAAAAATAGAAGCAAAGTAAGAGTTTAGCAATTAAACTTTCTCTTCATTCTCACTAAGCCACTATCACCTTGAGCATTGATATCAATCTACATTCTATTCTATTCTATTCTATTCTATTCTATTCTATTCTATTCTATTCTATTCTATTCTATTCTATTCTTTTTCCTGACATAGCTAACATGACCAATAGCATTCATTACCAACCTCAAGTATGTCTGGTCTTTAGCACTCCTAATATTATCATTATAGGACTATACTACTCATTTTTGTTAACCTGTTGCTTGCCCTTGCTTTGGTCTTTTACACAGCTTTAAAATATGTGGATTTATTGAAGAGGTCCCTATGCATCCACATCAGGGTGGCAGCTCTCTTCTTCTACTTCACCAGAATCATTTCTACTTGAATCTTTAGAACTTTGTTCTTGTGAGCTTCCTGCCCCTTATGGCTGACTTACTAATCAAAACTAGTAAGCCAATGGATCATACTTATTCTTTTTCTCAACACTTAGAAATCAACTCTCCCCAATTCTAAGATGTATGTCATCCTACACTTTTCTTTTCTTCCCTATTACATGTAATGTAATGGCATGGTGTCTTATATCTTCTGAATTCTTGACACCCATTTGTTCCTTTGTGGTCAGAATTAAGATCAAAATATTGGGTTCTCCTTCCCCTTCCTCCACCTTTGTAAGATAAAATTATGAAAAACGAGTCACGAAGCCTCTTTTTTTGGCAAAGAAACAATAACAATAAGTGGTCTGCCAGCAATATCATATTTCCATGAGTGGTTTGAGATATATTTCTTGAATTCTTTAACTAGTTTCTCATATTGACTACTCTGTGACACATCCTACATCATTGCTATTATTATACATAAGGGATTAAGTTCATCTTCATGATCAAATGGGAATCAGTAGATATAATGTTTCTATCACAGAAACAAGGAAGAGGTTGTGGTCAGTTGGAAGATGTTCATGTGTGACTGTAATTGTTTTTCCAAATAAACCATCTTCCATGCAATGCTAAATTTACCATAGCAATGGGGAGACATGTCACATGTGTATTGCCTTGATTTGAATTTTTGGCAGTCTACATAAGGATGACTCTTCCATGTTTCTTCTATTCTTAAAATTATATCATCTTTAATTTCTGGATCCCAGACAAATTAATCTTCTATTGGAAAGTTAAAGTTTAAAAAGTTAAAAACATTAGAAAGCTAGAAACATTGCATGGCCAGAGGCAGTGGAGAAGTGTTTGTGACTAGAATTGTAACCTCCCTCTGTTGGGAGAGTCTGGTTTATAAGCCTACCATAGCACCAAATGCTAAGGATCCACTCATTGTTTTGTTTTATTTTAAGGGCTTCTTTATTCTTTCTTTCCTTCTTTTTTTCCCCTCAATTTATTTATTTTTAATTTTCAACATTCATTTCCCCAAGATTTTTTTTTGGCTTTTTGGAGAGGGGAAGGCAAGGCAATTGGGGTTAAGTGACTTGCACAAGGTCACATGGCTAGTAAGTGTTAAGTGTCTGAGGCCAGATTTGAAGTCAGGTCCTCCTGACTCCAGGGCTGGTGCTTAATTCACTGTGCCACTTAGTCACCCCTACACAAAATTTTGAGTTATATATTTTCTCCCCATCTTTCCCCTACCTTCCACCCCAAGATAGCCAGCCTACTAAATACCCCTTCCCATAATCTGTTCTCTCTTATATCCTCCCCCATCCCCCCTAACTTTCTAGTAGGGCAAGATGGATCTCTATATCCCACTGCCTATATATCTTATTTCCCAGTTGCATGTACAAAAAAAATTAACATTTGTTTTTAAAACTTTGATTTCCAGATTCTTTCCCTTCTTCCCTCCTCACCCACCCCCACTGAGAAGACAAGCAATTCAATATAGGTTGTACATGTGTAGTTACACAAAACATTTCCATAGTAGTTATATTGTGAAAGACTGACTATATTTCCCTCCATCCTATCCTGCCCCCCAATTATTCTATTTTCTACTTTGACCCTGTCCCTTTTCAAAACTGTTTGCTTCTAACTACCCTCTCCCCCAATCTACTCTCCCTTCTATCATCCCCCCTTTTATCCCCTTCCTCCCCTACTTTCCTGTAGGGTAAGATACCTAATTGAGTGTATGTCATGTCCTCCTTAAGCCAAATTCAATGAGAGTAAGGTTGATCCATTCCCTTTCACCTTCCTGCTCTTTCCCTCCATTGTAACAGTTTTCTCTTGCCTCTTTTATATGAGATAATTTACCCTATTCTATCTTTCCCTTTCTCCTCCCAATATATTCCTCTCTCACCTCTTAAATTTATTTTTTAGATATCATGCCCTCATATTCACCTCATCCTGTGCCCTCTGTCTACATACATGTGTACATACATGTACACACATATGCACACGCTCACATATATATTTGCGCACATATACAACCTCCTTATATACATACACACACACACACACACACACATATATTCCCTTCAACTATCCTCATACTGAGAAAAGTCTCATGAGTTACAATTATTGCTTTTCCATGTAGGAATATAAATAGTTCAGCCTTAATAAATTCCTTATGATTTCTTTTTCCTGTTTAGCTTCACATTGTTTCTCTTGCTTCTTGTATTTGAAAGTCAAATTTTCTGCTCAACTCTGCTTTTTTCATCAAGAATGCTTGAAAGTCCTCTATTTCATTAAATGACCATATTTTTCCCTGAAGCATTATTCTCAGTTTTACTGGGTAGTTGATTCTTGGTTTTAGTCCTAGTTCCTTTGACCTCTGGAATATCATATTCCAAGATCCCTTAATGTAGAAGCTGCTAGATCTTGTGTTATCCTGATTGTGTTTCCACAATACTCAAATTGTTTCTTCCTGACAGCTTGTAATATTTTCTCTTTGACCTGGGAACTCTGCAATTTGACTATGATATTCCTAAGAGTTGTCTTTTGGGGATCTTTTTCAAGAGGGGATTGGTGAATTCTTTCCATTTCTGTTTTGCCCTCTGGTTCTAGAATATCAGAGCAATTTTCCTTGAGAATTTCTTGAAGGATGATTTCTAGGCTCTTTTTTAAAATCAGGGCTTTCAGATACTCCAATAATTTTTACATTATCTCTCGGGATCTATTTTCCAGGTCAGTGGTTTTTCCAATGAGATATTTCATATTGCCTTCTATTTTTTCATTTGTTTGGATCTGTTTATAGTATCTTGATTTCTCATAAGGTCATTAGCTTTCATTTGCTCCAATGTAATTTTGAAGGAATTATTCTCTTCAATAAGTTTTTGAAAATTTTTTTCCATTTGGCTAATTTGACTTTTTAAGGCATTCTTTTCTTCATTGGCTTTTTGGTCCTCTTTTTGCCATTTTAGTCTATTTTTATGGTGTTATTTTCTTCAGTCAGACTGTAGACTCACTTTTCATGATTTTTTTGCATTATTCTCATTTCTCTTCCCAATTGTTTTCCACTTCTCTTACTTGATTTTCAAAATCCTTCTTGAGCTCCTCCATGGCCTGCGATCAATTCATATTTTTCTCAGAAGCTTTTGCTTCAGGAGTTTTGACTTTGTTGTCTTCTTCTGGTTCCTTGTTTTGATCCTTTTTGTCCCTACAAAGGGATTCTATGGTCTGATTGCACTTCCTCTGTTTTTTCATCTTGCCAGTCAGTTACCTGGCTTTTGAGCTCTTTGCCACAGTAGAACTTTGCTTATACAGTGGAGAGAGCTGTATCCCAAATTGCTGGGGTTTGCACAGCTTCTGCCAGAACTGTTGTTAGAGTTACGAGGAGGGTACCCTCTCTATGGCCACCACAAGCTCTGGCACACCAGCATTCTTCAACCTAGGACCACCACCTCAAACTGTGACCCAGATCCAAGCAGCTTAAAGCAATACCCTTTTAATGGTCACTTGGTCCCCCTAGGATCTGTAGGACAAGAGTTCCAGAGGCAGCTGCAGCCAACATGCCTCTACTACCTCTCACCCCAGGGGCAGGGGATGGACATTGCTCTACTCTCACCCTGGATCTGCAGTGTTCCCCATTGACCTTTTACTTTCTCTTTGGTGTTTATGGGTTGAGAAGTCTGTAAACCACCACAGCTGCCAGTGATTCAGTCTCCTAAAGTCTGCTCTGGCTGGTCTGTGCTGCTTGTCAGGGCCATCCCAAGTCTGAGCCAGCATGGTTCATGCAGGACTGTGCCCACCTCCCAGCTCCATGTGATAGACCCTTCCCGTTGGCCTGCCCGGCTGCCTTCTGTTTCTCTCTGTTACTTTGTGGGTTCTGTAGCTCTAAAATTTGTTTAGAGTCATTTTTAAAAAATTTTTTTATTTTTGCTTTTTGGAGGGCAGTTGGGGTTAAGTGACTTGCCCAAGGTCACACAGCTAGTTTTTGTGTTAAGTGTCTGATGCCGGATTTGAACTCAGGTCCTCCTGACTCCAGGGCCAGTGCTCTACTCACTACGCCACCTAGATGCCCCTAGAGTCATTTTTTACAGGTATTAGAGGTGATTGAAGTGGGAGCTGAAGCAAGGTCCTGCTTTTACTCTGCCATCTTGGCTCCACCCAGGATCCACTCATTTACAATTCTTGGTGTGCTGCTGGAGGAATCTCTAAACTTACACCTTCTATGAATTTTGCGCTTAATGTTTACCTCCATTAGTCTTTGCACAAATGTTTTATATCATGTTTCATGCCTCAGGTTCTTGTATTTCCTCCAACAAATATGTTTGAAATGTTCAAGGAGGACTAGCATCTCTGGTGTGAGGACTTGCTGAGCCCTTTTTAGGGCTGTTCATCCACCTTTGGTGTCTATCTGATTTACCCTGCTCTCCCCTGTGGCTCCAAGAAGCTGGCATATGCAACATCCACACAGCCAGGTTGAGGGTAACTGACTGATATCAAAATAATTGGTGAGTTAGGGAGATGCCTGCCCCAAGCATTTGAAGACTTCCTTTGGTGGAATGGATAGATAAATACAATTTGTTCCAATGGCCATGAAGGCAGCCAAAGCACTTAGAGCTTGGTCAGGCATCAAAGATGACATGGTCATGCATCCCAAGCCTTGAACTTTTGTCTTGCCACCGAACTTTGAAATCTCTGTAAGAGAGAGTGAAGCTGGTGACTTTGTGCTGCTCTGCCTCACAAATCCATTTTACACATGAGTCAAGACATCAACCTGTGATGTCACTTGTCCTCTTCAAAAACAAAGAACAAACAAAAGCAACAATAACAACATTCTTAACATACAATTTCACCCCTTCTTTGATCTATTCATTTGGAATGAGGTATATCCTTAAAGATTTTCAGATGCAAATTTCATGATGTGTCCCATCCTACCTCATCTGAGTAATGTAAAAACATGATGTGAAAATTTCTACCTTGCATCAGGATCACTAGAGAACCCCAATTGTAATCCACTCTTTGCATTTTTGTACATACACTTTTGGGAATATGTGTTTTTATTGTTAACTCTTTTTTAGATATTCTCACATGTAAATTACTAGCCTTCTCTGCTGTTCTTAATCTTATGTTGTACTTGCTACTCTTTGTGGTGACAGGTTATAAGAAAATGTTTGGTGTGCAGATAAAACAACTTCACTCTGACTTAATTAAACAAGTTATTGTTGACAAAAAATGAGATATGTGTGGGAAAATGATATTGATTCAAATGAAAATAATACTAAAGTCCAACAAATGTAAATTGTTATCATGTAAAATGTAAATTGATTGTTATCAAAAGATGACTGAAAAACAGCTTGGCCAAAATATACGTCCTTGACTTACCTGTCAAATGGAGATATATAGTAGACATAACATTAATTTAGAATATAAATTTGCTTGCAAAATTTTATAGAGAAGGATGGTGGAAGATTACGACTAGTATCACCTCATAAAAGAGAAGGAGCAAATAATAAAGTCATTTTAAAGAAACATCAGCAAGAGCCCTGGCTGTACAAAGTCATCCTGAAAGCATTTAAGGGTGACACTGGAAGGAGGACAAGAAAAAGGGAAAAAAAATTGGAAAAGATCTGCAAATTTTTGTAACACTTGTTTTCATTATTGAGAACAATGACATCATTACCATTGTACTCTAATCAGATATGTTTGTGGGGGACATAGGAATAATACTGAATAATAATGAAGAGAACAAAGACAGGAAAAGCAATTGGACAAGTCTAAGTGAATACAGAGAGCTCTGTGCTAGAGGTGACACAATTTTAAGGACATCAAAGGATTTATTCCAAGGTATCTGAATGAGAAGAAGATACTAAAGGTCAAAAAAAATCCATCTCAGGCCTTTAATATAAAAGGGGGGAGATAGCTGAAAGAACATCACTAACTACTAACCTCTATGCCTACATTGCCATATATGTAAAATTTGCATGAGAATTATATGTACATGCACATTAAGGGCATCTTTGATAAAGGTGTTAGGGTGGAAGAAATAATTCAACAGGTGATATTCCAGAATTGATCACATCTTTCCCATTACAGAGTTGACTGAAAGATGCAGTAAATACAACAAATGACAAAATTCATTATTTGTTGACTATTTTTTAAAAAATTTATTTAGTAGAGCAAAATAATGTCTTTGAGGTTCAAACGGTGCTTCCCATGCATAAATAACAATCATTCAACCAAAAATTATTAGTTATTCAATTTAGAATCTTAGCTTCTACAGAAAGACTTCCCAGATCTTTCTTAATTCCAGTGCCTTCCCTCTGTGTATTATCTCCAATTTATCCCACATATATAGCTTCTGTATACATTCCTGTTTTCATGTTATCTGTTATCATGTTATCTCCTTGAAGACAGGGATTGTCTCTTGCCTTTCTTTGAATCCTTAGTACTGGTGCTTAATGTATGTTTATTGACTCACTGACTGTAAAGCCAAGCACAGCAGTTTTCCAGAGGTCTGCTTCTGTGAACAGCTTTAAGGTTCTGATCACATAGGATAGTGAACTCTCTATTTGTTCAGCAGTAAATTAAAGCAAAACATTCACAGAAACCAAAGTACAGCATTCACAATGTTATAACATAACAAGTGATCACTAAAGTGGCCACATAACCTTCGCCAAAGTGGCCACATAGTTTTAAACAAAAGATATCATTCAGTAAATCCTTAACTCAATCATCCTTAAGGAGAAAGCCTTACAAAGGTCAAAGTTCTCCACCCCTAGGTCACATTATCTTAATCTCTCAGTCAAAAAGTCTTTTTTCTTTTTAATTGAAGATTAGTTTCCAATCATCTTTAACTCAATCATCCTTAAGAGGAACAAGGTATGGAGTACAAAGTTCTCCCACACTTAGGCCACAGTCAATCATGATCTTCTCAGTCAGCACCCAAGGAGAGATTTTTTCATCTTGACTTGAGGCTAGCTCTCATATTCCATGATTCCTCTTCCATGGTCCCAGCTCCTGCCTAAATTTATCCAACTGTCACCTGGATTCAAAAGTAGGCAGCTCTGAGCTCCTCATCCAGCTCTTCATCCAGTTCCTCATCCAGTTCCCATTCCACATTGAAGTTCACAGTGTCCAGTCCACCTCAGGTCCTTCACAGTTTCTGTTTCTAGAAAGACAAAGCTTAACAGAGCCAAAACAACATTCGTGCACATTGCCGGTACCATCATCAATTCACTTTCTGCCTGTGAAATCAACACAGACCCACAAAATCTGAGAACTCAACACAAATTGTAAGTATAGTCCCAGGGCCTCTGAAATGCTCTTCTAGGACTTCTGTAAACAGACAAGAAAATCTTCTTTCAGGGCTTCCAGTAAGGTCCCAGGGCTTCTGTACAAAGTATCACAAACAAAATTAAACATAAACAGAACAGATAAACAGAGTGCCTAGACACCACAAAGTTCCCCTTCTCAATTCTGCCACCACAAGTGCTCTCTTCTTATTTCTGCCCTTTCCCAGCTTGGGCTTCTCCTTATATATGGTCATTAGCTCTTCCCTGTTGCGTCAGCAAATTCCTGTGAGGTTCACAAGTTCTGATTTTTAACAAAGACTTGATATAATCATGGCAAGATTCAAAGATACTTGAACAAGGTGTTAAATACTTAAGTAGGTAAAACAAGGTGCTAAACACTTCTTTGCTTGCCATTACACTGAATGATTCAATATTTCATGAAAGACATAATAACAGAGATGACAAAATGTACAGAGTTCATTTATCAGCATATACATGGTTATATATAGCAAATGGACAATGACTTAGGTCTAGAATTAACCACAAGGAGGAGAATGGGCTAGCCTATCTAGAGGAAATTGAATTCAATTTCAATTGAATTGAAAAATCTTTAATGTTTCCAAACCTCTTCACGAAATGAAGGTCCATCTTTTTTATTCTGAGTGTTGTTTTTGTATGGATACAAAAAACAGAACACTACAGATGTTGAAGATGTAGGAATGAGTAAAATGCAATTAAGCTGTGCATGTAGGTATGAGCAGACTAAACCATGGAACCACTGAGGAATTTCAAAGAACTGAAGTAAAGAACACCATCAAAGAAATGCATAATCAAAGAAGAGGTTGGTCTAGTTGTGTGGCCAAAGTGAAGTAGATGGCCGTGGTGCTCCCATGAGAACCTCATAATGTCAAGAGAAAGTAAGGAGATCCTCCCCCTCCCTGCCCCCCACAATAAGTTAAGTGGACTCCTTTTGGTGAACACAAGGGAAGACATAGACCAGATGGGCAGACATGGATGAATCATGACCATTGGAGGGAATATCCTCATGGAGGAGATTACAGAGTAATTTGAGAAAAGATATACACCTGTATGCATATGTGTATATGTATGAATGTGTACATATATGTGTATACATACATATATGTGAATTTTATTTTATATATATATATACAATCACAAATGTATTTGGAAAGGCACTTGACTTCAAAGCTGGAAGGCACTTGATAAGATATCTGCTCCAACCCATAGCTGAACAAGAATCCACTGTGCAAGCTGTCTGATAAATCTACAGTCATCCCACCTTTTTACAAAGACTTCTGGTTTGGTGGCATTTATAACCTCTTGAGGTTTCCTGTTCTTTGTTGCTGTGGCTTGTGCTGATAGCAACTTTTCCACCTATTGTTCCTAGTTCTGCTCTCAGCCTGAGCAGAACAAGTCTAATCTTGCTCTCATTAGATGTCACTTTACACATTTGAAACTAGTGATTATCTTCCTCATCTCTACACTATCTTCTCTTCCCCAACTTAAATCTCCCCAGTTCTTTCAATGAATCCTTATATAGGAGGACCCTGTGGTTTTTCATTTTCCTGGTCGCCCTCCTCCTGATGCTCTCCATTTTGGGCACATCCTTCCTAAACTGCATTGACCAGAATTGAATCTAACATTTGCTTGGGTTGAAAAATACCCTCATCCTTAATTTAGTAAAAAAAAAAAGTAAACACAGAGATGTCTTAGGATAGGAACAGGAGTTTATTCTCTTCCCCAGGAGAAGAGGGTGTGTTTCAAAGGGCAGAACCAGAATTTATAACTTAACCTAGTCAGGCCCCCTTTCCCAACTGTTTCCTCTCTCATTGGTAGAGAGGCTCACCTCACCAAATTCTTCCCAACTGTGACAGCAAGAGAAGGGGGGGAGGGTCCCACAAAGGTGGGAAAACAGACAAAGGAAAGTAAAAGTGATTGACAGCAGCCATGGAAGGGGGGGAGAAAGGGAAAGTTAACCACCCCAAATTGAGAAGTTTTCACTCATTCCACACACATTCCAGATATGATGTGACCAGAGGACAAAGTACAGCAGGATTCTTACTTCCTTATTTCTGAAAGCTATATCCCTCACATGATGCTGTCTATATGATTCTGTCACCTAAAATTATATCTAATTCTATAAGCATTTATTTAGAGCCAACTAGGTGCCAGGCTCTGTGTTAGGCAATGAAGATACAAAAGCAAAAATGAAACCAATCCTGCCCTCAAGGAGCTCACATTATACTGAGTATGCATGTATACATAAAGTAAATTACATACACATGTATATATAGTGTAGGTTTGCTTGTATACATGTATGTATATGCATATATACACAGGCATATATACATTTTATGGATACACACCATCGGTATGTATGTATATACAGGTATATGCATATACACACACATATATATATCTGCATACACACACACAACTCAATTTCCAGGAGGGAGTTTTAATAATTGGGAGAAATCAGGAAAAATTTCTTGCGACCTGGGGCTTGAAGTGAGTTTGAGATTTCAAGAGGCAGAGGGGAGATGGGGGAGGAGTCGTACAAAGGAACAAGGATGGGGGAGGGGGTTGGAATGTCATTTATGGAAAACAATAAAGCTGCCAGTTTGGTTAGAAAGTAAACTGTGGGGAGATCAATAGGAACCCAGTTTGTTTAGAAGCACATTGTAAAGGGCTTTAAATGCCTTTAAATGGGAATTTGTATTTCATTCTTCAGGCACCTAGGAGACATCAAAGCATCTTAAGCAGAGAGTGACAAGAAAGAGACAGAATGAAAAAGTTTTGTCCTTGAGAGCAAATGCCTGTGGAAGAGATTTGACTTTCCTTAAGACAAAACACACAAAACCCCCTATCTTCTACGTGGCCACTAGATGGCGTGTTTTCATCTATAATCCGCACATGAGGTGAGAGAGGGGAAAGTACAGAATCTCAGCTTTTTAAAGGGAGCTAAGAGGTCATTTAGTCTAACTAATATCTGAAATCCCCTCTACATCATCCCTGGCCAGAAGCTAGCCAAGCCTTTGTTTAATGACCTGGACTTCTCGCCGCTGCGCGCACATTACCCTTCGCCTCATCTTGGTGCCTTTGCATCAGCCATCCCTCATGCCAAGAGTGCCCTACCTCCTCACCTCTGTCTCCCAGACTCCTAGTTTCAAATCTTGACTCAGGCATTATCTTCCACATGACATCTTTCCAGAATCACCCAGCTGCTCATACATCCTCCCCTTTCTCCTCTGATCCCCCAAAAGATCCCCTTGTATCTTGTATTTTTTTTGCAAATTTATTTTTAGTTTTCAACATTCACGTCCATAAGATTTTGAGTTCCAAATTTTCTCCCTATCTCTCCCCTTTCCTCCACCCCCAAACATCATGTAATCTGATATAGGTTGGTGTATTTTCACATTAGTCGTGTTGTATAGAAGAATTAAAAGCAATGGGAGAAACCACAAGAAAGAAGAAACAAAACAAAAAGAGGGTGGAGAGAGAGAGAGACAGAGAGACAGAGAGAGACAGAGAGACAGAGACAGAGACAGAGAGACAGAGACAGAGAGACAGAGACAGAGAGAGAGAGAGACAGAGAGACAGAGACAGAGAGAGAGAGACAGAGACAGAGAGACAGAGACAGAGA
>CM053596.1:34578534-34654390 GCA_028646575.1 Pseudocheirus occidentalis | reverse complement strand
GGGGAAGCTCTGTTCCAAATTGCTGGGGTTTTCCCAACTGCCGGAGCTATTAGGGGGGTGTTGCAAGTCCCCCCAGCTTTGGCTTGCTGAAAGTGCACCCCAGGACCACCACCCAAGACCACGATCTGGATCCAGGCCACTCAACACAAGAGCATTTAGCCCCGATCAATTGATTCAGCCCCCCTGCAGAGTCCGCAGGCCAGGGGCTCTGAAGCAGCCTGGTGAGGGCCACTGCTGCTGGTTCCAATAGTTCCCCTCCACCACTGCTTCCTTGCCCCGGGGGTAGAATGGCCGAACTGCTTTACCTCCCCCCCCCCAATTAAGTTTCCAAGTTTCAGCTTTTACTAACCATCTCTGACCGAAGTTCCCCTCAGGCTGGTGCTTTAGATTTTCTTTGAAGTAGGCTCAAGCTGCGGCTTGGGAGGCTCCGCTGCTCCTCGAGGCCGCCCTGGGGCCTCGCCTGGCCGCAGGATTTTGGGCTGGCTGTTCTCTGCTCCTCTGCGGTGTGAGCTGCACCTCTCCGTCCTGCTCCTCACTCCTTGGCAGATGTGGGGGTGCTGGAGGCTGTAGAACCACTGCAGGCTGGCTGCAGGGCTCGGATCAGCTCCTTCCCACCGTTCCAGGCCTGGCCGCAGTCTCGGCTTTCGGCTGTTCCAGCCTCCGCTCTGGTGGCCGCGCTGAGTCCCTGCTGCCGAGCTGCCTTCAGCAAGAGCTGTGTTCTCTGGATTTTTGTGAGTCTGAGAGTCCTAGACTTTCCTAGACTTTGTCTGGGCTCGTATTTTCTGGGTGTTTAGGGTGGCGGTGTGGGAGCTGCGGGACCTTGCTGCTTCTATGCTGCCATCTTGGCTCTGCCCCTCTAGATGTAAAAATTTTAAATAAAATATTAGCAAAAAGATTATAGCAACTTATCATGAGACTCACTTTGATCAGGTAGACTTTATTCCAGGCATGCAAGGCTGGTTCAATATTAGGAAAACTATCAGCATAATCAATCATATTGACCACAAAACTAGCAGAAACCATATGGTTATCTCAATAGATGTGGGAAAAGCTTTTGACAAAATATAAAACCCTATTAAAAATACATTAGAAAGCATGGGAATAAATGTAGTTTTCTTTAAAAGGGTAAGTAGCATCTCTCTAAAACTATCAGCAACTATTATATGTAATGGGGATAAGCTAGAAGCATTTCCAATAAGATCAGGGGTGAAACAAGGATGTCCATTATCACCCCTCTTATTCAGTTTGGTACTAGAAATGTTAGCTGTAGCAATAAGAGAAGAAAAAGAAATCAAAGGAATTAGAATAGGAAAAGAAAAGGCTAAGTTATCACTCTTTGCAGATGATATAGTGATATACTTAGAGAATCCTAGAGAATCAAGTAAAAAAAAACTACTTGAAATAATAAATAACTTTAGTAAAGTTGCAGGATATAAAATTAGCGCACATAAATTCTTGGCATTCCTATATATTTCTAACAAAGTCCAATAAGCAAGGAACAGAAAGAGAAATTCCATTTAAAGTCACCATAGACATTATAAAAGATTTGGAAGTTTACCTTCCAAAGCAAACCCAGGAACTATATGAACACAATTACAGATCTAAATCTGTCAGATCTAAATAACTGGAAAAACAGCAGTTGCTCATGGTTAGGCCAAGCTAATATAATAAAAATGACAATTTTACCTAAATTAATTTACCTATTTAGTGTCATACCAGTCAAACTACCAAAAAATTATTTTATAAAGCCAGAAAAAATAGCAACAAAATTCAACTGGAAGAACAAAATGTCCAGGGACAAAAAGGGAATTAATGAAAAGAAATGTTAGGGAAGGTGGCCTAGTCATACTAGATTTTAAACTGCATTACAAAGAAGCAGTCATCAAAACTTCTTGGTACTGGCTAAGAAATAGAGTGGTGGATCAGTGGAAGAGGTTAGGTACTCAAGACACATTAGTGAATGACTACAGCAGTCTGCTGTTGGATAAACCCAAAGACCCCAGCTTCTGGGATAAGAACTCACTATTTGAGAAAAACTGTTGGGAAAACTGAAAAATAGCATGGCAGAAACTGGGGACAGACCAATATCTTACACCATATACCAAAATAAAGTCAAAATGGGTTCATGATTTAGATATAAAGGTTAATACTATAAGCAATCTGGGAGAGCAAGGTATAATTTACCTGCCAGATTTATGGAGAAGGGAAGAATTTATGATAAAACAACAGATAGAGAGCATTATGAAATGCAAAATGGATAATTTTGATTATATTAAATTGAAAAGTTTTTGCATAAAAAAGCCAATGCAGCCAAGATTAGAAAGGAAGCAGAAAATTGGGAAGGAATTTTAACAGCCATAGTCTGTGATAAAGGCCTCATTTCTAAAATATACAGTGAACTGTGTCAAATATATAAAAATACAAGTCATTCCCCAATTGGTCAATGGTCAAAAGATATGAACAAGCAGTTTTCAGAGGAAGAAATTAAAGCTATCTATAATTGTATAAAAATGCTCTAAATCATTATTGATTAGAAAAATGCAAATCAAAACAACTCTTAGGTATCACATCTCCTCAGTCAGATGGGCTAACATGACAAAACAGGAAAATTATAAATGCTGGAGATGTTGGAAAATTGGAACATTAATGCACTGTTGGTGGTGTTGTGACCTGATCCAACCATTCTGGAGAGCAATTTGGAACCATGCCCAAGGGGCTATAAAAATGTGCATGCCCTTTGACCTAGCAATATCACTTTTAGGGCTATATCCAAAAGAGATCATACAAGTGGGAAAAGGATCTGTATGTACAAAAATACTTATAGCACCTCTTTTTGTGGTGGCAAAGAACTGGAAATCAAGGGGATGCTCATCAATTGGGAAATGACTAAAGAAGGTGTTGTATATGAATGCAATGGAATACTATTGTGTTACAAGAAATAAGGAGCAGACAGACTTCGAAATAACCTGGAGAGACATATATAAACTGATGCTGAGTGAGAGGAGCAGAAACGGGACAACATTGTACACAATTACAGACACATAGTATCTGTAATGACTGACTTTGATAGACTGGGCTCTTCTCAGCAATGTAAGGTTATAAGACAACTCCAAAAGATTCATGATGGAAAAAAACTATCCACATCCAAAGAAAGAATTATGCAGTCTGAATGCAGATTGAAGCAAACTCTTGCTCTCTTTTTTGTTTTGTTTTGTTTCTTTTATCTTGTGATTCATTCCATTGGTTAGAATTCTTCTTTGCATCATGTCTAATGTTTAATGTGAAGGTATATGTCGAACCTATGGGGTTGCATGCTGCCTTGGGTGGGGGTGAGAGAGGGGAAAAATTTGGAAATCAAAAACTTGTGGAACTGAATGTTATAAACTAAAAACAAATAAATTTAAAAGAAAAAAGAATGACTTTGAGCAAATAAGTTATTATGACTATTATAAATAACCAAATTAACTATAAAGAACATATAAAGAAAGTCACTTCCAGCATCCAGAGAAATAACTTATAAAAACAAGTATGCATAGAATAATTTTACATATATATGCATATATGTGTATATTTATATATATATATTTATATCTAATGGTTGTCATATCTAGAACGGGGGAGGGAAGAAAAAAATTTACATGATAATTTTGTTGAATGGTTGCTAGTAGATTTGAAGTTTCATGTACCAATCATCTTTTTTATTGTACACATAAATGTAGAAATGTGTGTTTTGTTCCATAAATTAAAAAAGAAATATAAACACCCTGAGGGCAGTAAATGTACCATGCTAATATGTTTTGTATGTGTTTTGTATATTCTCTAATTCACCAGGGTCTGTGAATTCACCCCCCTAGGGAACTCCGGGTATGCGGACTCCTTCCTTCCACACACCACAGCCTGGCTATAACAGCACCAAAGTTCTAGGGAGCTGATTGTTGAATAAATGTCAGAGGAGAGGTCTGAACTCAGTCTTCCTGATTTCAAGTCCCTCACACATTACATTATTCCATATTGTCTCACAATTTGCCTCACCCAAACAAGTGCTTAATGAGGCAGTGTCACAGAATGGATAGAGGCCTGAACTTGGAGGTAAGTGGACTTGAGTTCAAATCCAACCTCTGATTCATTCTGGTTGTGAAAGCTTGCTCACATTCTTATAACCTTTCTGAACCTCAGGTTCCTCATCCATCAAATGGGGATAATGAAACCTGAAGTACCCAGAGGCTTATTGTGAAGCTCAAAGGAAATAATCTAGGTGAAGTGCTTGGCAAACCTTAAAGCCTTTTTTCGATGTCAGCTGTCATCATTAATAACAGCATAATGTTTATTGAGTGACATGGTTTGTGCAATTGTGCATATGTTATTATGCTTTTCATCCCAATGTACTTTACAGATTTAAATGCTGTACATTAATCTCATGTTGATGTCATTTAACACTTTGGAAGGCTAAGGAAACAGCTGTTACTCAGTAAAGCAGTTTAGGGTAGGAAGGGAAAAATCATTCTGGGAAAGAGAAAGTAAGGCCAGGAATCAATGCCCTGGATTGAAATTTGACGAGGGTCACACATGGACCTTTCACTGCTTTTCAAGATGTTTGAACAAGTTTGACAGAGGAAGCCCATGTCCCTGTATTTGGTTTTGGGCTTTAAGAAAGACTGAGCCTGGTCCAGGTGTGTTCTGATTGCAATGCCACTTTCCAAAGGATAATACACATGCTGCCCCGTTGCTCTTTGGAAGTCTTTGCAAACACTTCCAAACCCAGTTCTGGCAAACGAGTCAGTCCTGAAGGGATTCCATGGGAAATGGCTGCAGGCCTTTTTGGTCCCCGACCTTTCATTTTGCCTACATATTCACAGTAGCCAGCAGAATGCCAGAAGTATAGCAAGCATTTAAGAAATTTTTATTTTTTTGCCGATCTATTTTTTGTAACCCTATAGTGCTATAGAAGCTTCCTATTTTTGCTACTGGTAATGGTAATTAATCAATCAACAAGTATTTATTAAGTGCCTCCTACGTGCTAGGGATTGAGCTTGGTATTAGAGAACCAACGGCTAAAGTCCATATCCTCGGAGACTTTCTGTTCTAGTAAGGGACATAATGTGCACATGCAGGTGGATAGCTTTGTTGGCCTCCCTTCCCTCACATCTGGCTCTCACTTGTAGTTGGGTCCTCCAGGTTTAAAGTCATCTGAGGCTGTACTCTTACAACTATGGCTCACAATGCCTCACTGGGACATTGACCTTTGATCTCATTAGCCAGATGACACAGTTGGCTTAAGACAGAGGCATTTAATTAAATGAATGGCTTAGTATGAAGAGTAGCTAAAAGACAACCTTAGTTGCCTTGTATCCAAGAGAATTGGCTGCTGAGCCAGGAGAAACAACATCCACCATTGCTCTTTCTTCCTCTCGGCTGAATATATCTCTGGGAACTCTGCGACCTCCTCCCCTCCCATGAATGGAGAAGAGGCTTCCCTTGTTCTACCCCCAACTGGCAGTTATGGCAGCAAGATCCTATGTGAGGAATTAGATGGGGAGGAGGGCAGGTAGTTCTGGTCACCTCCTTTCATTGGCAATGTGTAGAAGAGAGGACAATACATGTATATTTAAACAGCATAAAAGTCTTCTAAATTCAGAAGAAATAAAATGGGCATAGGGAGGAGGGAGAGGGCAAGGGAGGGATCTTTAGAGGGGAGGGTGAGAGAACAGGTAAATAGGGATATAGAAAGGTGTTTAGATTTATGGGAATGGGAGGAGAGGGGAGGGATCCTTGGAGGGGGGAAGGCAAGTCAAAGGAGGGCAGGGTAGTGGGTAAAAGTGAAGTAGAGGAGGCAGGAGGGATAGGAAACAAGAGATATGCACCTACATAAAAGCAAAGATCAGGAGGAGAATAGGTTTGGGAAAGTATATGTTTTTATATGTATGTGTATATGTATATATCTATAGCTATAGAGAAACATATCTAAACTTTATTGTGGAAAAAAGAACAAAGTAAAAAAGTGCGCCGCAGAGAACAAAAGAAAACTCCCAGGGAAGCAAAGAAAAGACGGACAATTCTCGACAGGAATATTATTTATCACGTAGGTTTTCTTGAAACAAAAATTTGTGGTTACGTATTTTGAATCCTCTGATGTTCTGCCATGCACCCGACATGCTTTTTTCTTTCTAACTTTGTATTTAAGTTCTGATATTTAAGTTTATGATATGTTTTTGTTTCTTTTCTTTATTCTGTGTTTGTGTTCTGGAGTCTGAGTCTAAAATACAATTTTGGAGAAAAAAAAAGATCCTATGTTAGCTTGAGACTGATTCCAAAATCCTTGACTGTCCTTGAAGTTTTGTGTTTGTTTCCCTGGGTATGGGAAAATCAATAGCAATCATGAGAAGGGTCCTTTTCAAAGCTGCTCTCTACCTTGGGAGTTTAGAAGTTCCCATGTTCTTCATTTGAGTGCTGTCTAGCAGCAGGAGGAGTTTTCTGCAGTGGCACCCCTTCTTAGAAAAGATGAGTGCGGCTAGGATTAGCCCAAGCCATGTCCTGACTGGTCAGAAGAACTTGGAGAGAATTGTTCATTCAGTTCAGACCTTGACACAACCTCATTTGACTCATAGCTGCCATATTGGATAATGATGAGAGAATGGATGTCAGGTGAGCTCCTATTCTGGTCTTTGAAAACATGTGGCAAAAACAAGTCTAAATCAAGAGCACCCTGGCTCACACTCTGACTTGGAGATTGAGGTTTTAACAGTTCTCCTTGCTTCACTAAAGATGCTATTGACACCTTCCCCAAAGTGTGGTTCAGAAACAGAATGTGATGCAAAATGAGTGTGCTGGTAGGAGACAGGGAAAATTTTACAAATGTATTTGGAGTGGCTGAAAGAACTGAGGGTTAGACTACAGAATAAGGGGAGAGGTAGGAATAGAAATCAAATTTTATAAATCTGTGGTTGCTGGTCAGCCATTTTTCAGTCATATTTAACTCTTCTTGGCTCCATTTGGCATTTTCTTGGCAGATACTGGAGTGGTTTGGCATTGCCTTCTCCAGCTCATTTTACAGATAGGGAAACTGAGACAGACAGGGTTAGGTCAATTGCCCAGAGTCACATGATGATGATGATGACAATGACCAATAACTCTAGCATTAGAAGACCTGAATTCAAATTCTACCTCTGACATTCACTTGGGCAAATAATCTTAATCTAACTTCCTGGACCTTGCTCTTCTTTCTCATCTATAAAATGAAAGGATTGGACTATACGGCCTTCAAGGCTCTTTTCAGTTCTAGTTCTGTGATCATGTGAACTCAAATTTGCATAGTGATTTAACCACTAAAAAACAGTTTTTTGACAGCAACCCTGAGAGATAGATAGAGCCAAAATTATTGTGCCCAGTTTACAGATGAGAAGACTATGACTTGATCACGGTCCATAGTTAATCAATACTTGAGGTGGAATTTCATCGTGATGACAAGTTTGCCATTGGACTAATGCTGTTACACTTTTGCATCATTCCTGTGTCACCACAACCATAAAGGATGTGATAAATGGGTATTGTCTTTGGTCCTGGAGTATGTGTTTGTTGTGGAGCACCAAAAAGAAGCTTTTATGGATGGCAATGGTTTTTTACATTATATATAGTCATATCTTGATATACCAATCACAGCCCTCATCTCTTTCAATGAACCTTCCCTCAGAACCAATTGACAGTGACTGCATGACAATGTACATGACATTCCGCACCTCTAGCTTCCTGCCTCTCTATCGAAAGGAGTAAGATACATTTTGTCCTTTTTTGGGAGGCAGTTGGGGCTAAGTGACTTGCCCAGGGTCACTTAAGCTAGTAAGTATCTGAGGCCATATTTGAACTTAGGTCTTCCTGCCTCCAGGGTAGGTGTTCTATTCACTTTGCTACCTAGCTGCCCTAGGAGATACATTTTGCCATTGACCCTCCAGTGTAATTACTCGGAGTTCAGCTCCATTATAGTGTTTGTTCCCGTAATTACAGTCACCATACAGATCATTTGCCTTTCTTCACTGCACATCAATTCATATAAGTGGTGCCTTTTTTGGACGGGAGGGGGAAGGCCCTTTCTAAGCTGAAGAGCTTCCAAAGGAGGGCCACTAGGATGGGGAAGACCCTCAAGATTGTGCCATATGAAGATCAGGTGTAGGAATCAGGGGTGTTTAGGACAGTGAAGAGAAGATTTAGGGAGGACATGATCATTTTCTTCAAGTATTCTAAGTGTTAGCATACTGGCTTCCTTTCAGATTCAGCTCAAAAACCGCTTTCTTTTGCAAGAAGTGTTTGCTGATCCCATTTTTCCTAACTAGATGTATTAGAAGGAGTCTTGGCACTGACCAAGAAATTGAGACAGAAGTCTTTCCTGTGACAAATGAGCATTCCCTGTCTTTTGCTGGTAAATAACATCTCCATTAAGTCTTGCCACTAGCTGGTGTTAGGATTCAATTTACTAAGCATGCCATGGGAGGGTCCTAGATGGTTCCACAGTGGATAGAGAGCTGAGCCTGATCAGGAACACCCATCTTCCTGAGTTCAAATCTGGCCTCAGACACTTACTAGCTGTGTGACATTGGATAAGTCATGTCACCCTTTTTGTCTCAGTCTCCTCATCTGTAAAATGACTTAGGGAAGGAAATGGCAAACCACTACAGAATCTTTGCCAAGAAAACCCCAAATGGGGTCACAAAGAGTGACTCAACAACAGATCCTTCCTCTTGGTTTGACAGGATGATACCTGTCTGTCATTTTCACTGCCTGGTTTATTATTGCCAGGGGAGGAGTACATTTTGGCATTCTATGCCTTATCTACCTCTGTTGTAAACTAGGTTAGCATCTCACAATTTGCCTTGACCATAATTTTTTTTAAAAAGACTCTCTCTCTGGATTATCAGAATTGTATCTATAATTAGTGCCCTTGAGGGAACCTACCCTGCTAGTACAGGGAGAATAGGAGAGTAAGCCTGGTGGGAGAAGATAGGGAGGGGAGGTCCAAAGTAGCCTTAGGTGGCATAGTGAATACAGTGACAGATTTAGGGGTCAGAAAGACCTGAGTTCAAATCTTGCCTCAGACTAATCTTGTATAAGTGACTTGATCTCTGCTTACCTCAGTTTCCTCATCTATAAAATGAAGACAATAATAGTACCTGCCTCCCGGTGCTCTTGTAATAATCAAATGACATAAGATATGTAATTCAAAATCCTTTAAGTGCTGTAACGATAGATGTCATAATTATTTATGAAGATATTTTTAAAAAAATAAGTATATGCACATATATTTTTAGAAAGTTTTAAAGTGAAATTTTCAGGATTTGTAACAGGAATCAGATATTTGTAGGTTCTCAAATGAGCAAACAAGCTTTAAAAAACCCCATCAAATATATATTACTTTGTATTGTTAACTACATCAAATTTCCTGAGATGGTGAGGAGGCAGTGTGGCATTTGGAAAGAAGACTGGAGTTGGAATGAGGGGGTATGGGTTCGAATCCAGCCTTAGATACTTAGTAGCTGTGTGACCCTGGACAGGCCATTAAGTCTCTGAGCCTCAGTTTCCTCATTTGTGTAACACAGGTTTCAAAGTCCTGAGGGTCATTCCTGAGCTCCCTGACTGTAGTGGATAGAAGACAAAAAGGAAAGCTGGTTTTTGTGATCCTTCCTGGATGAAGACCTACCATTTTTTTTTCACAAGCTTATTTTATAGATGAGGAGACTGAGGAAAACGGGGTCAAGTGACTTGTCCAGGGCCACAAAGCTAGTAAATATCTGAAGTCAGACTTGAATTCAGGAAGGTGCATCTTCCTGACTCCATCCATGCCTGGCGCTCTATGCACTATGGCACCCCCTAGATGTCCAGCTCTGCCCCGATTACAGCGATTATCAAAATCGGGATTCCAGTCTAGCTCTCTTGATTGGGAGTCTAACATTCTTTCTAGCAAATCAGACTGCCCCTTAGCAGTTATATCCTTCAATAGCAGAAGTGAGTTTTTCCTTTCCTCATTTCAATCTGGCATAGGGCATCACATGGGGGAATTTAGAGTCTTGCTAGGTGCCTCTAATGAAAGAAATCGATAGGATGGTCCATTCTTCCTGTCTTCCTGCATGATATCGTGCATAAGGCTCATGGTGAGGCAAGGCCATGAGTAACCTGGCTAAGGAGCTCTGAGAACAATAGTAATGAAAAAGAAGGAAGCTCAGCTATGTCCTGACATATATTGATTCATAAAGTTCAGAAGATTCTTGACTTTCACACCAATCAATTACTAGGCATGACAACTTTGAAATGGGAATGACTTCATCATGTCAAAGCTGTATCAACATGACTTTCAAACACTTGGGCAATTCAGTAAATAATTCAGTCAATTATCCAGAAATTTTACTCACAAAATGTCAAGCCAGGTTGATAGCTGTTTAAACCTTTGTTTAAATCATCCACTGAAGAACTTTACCCAGTTAACTATGCCTCATTAAAAATTCACAGCTGCCAGGAAACTATACAGGATCAGGGATCACACAGGATCATAGACTCTCAGCTGGAGACTTCCATGATTATCTCATCCAACCCCTGCGTTCTGCAGAAAGATTGACTGTTGGTCTTATGAAATGAGTATGGGATGGGATTAGGGATGGCATGAAGGAGATAAGAGAGGATATGAGACCTGGGGAGGACTGTAAATTTAGGGGTAGAAGGGACCTCAGATCTTCAACTAGTTCAAACCTTTCATTTTATGTAGGAGCTGTCTGGAGCCCAGAGAAATATAGAGACCTTCCCAAAGTCACATAAGTGGTGTCAGAAATTTGATATGAACTCAAGTCTTCTCATTCCAAACCCCTTTCCACTGTAACAAACCAGCTCCATGTTCTTTATGGTGACCAACCAAAGATGGAATGAGGGCTGCTACCCCAAACCACTTAACCATCTATGTGGTTATAAATACTAATGCTGCTGCTGCTGCTGCTGCTGCTTCTTCTCCTCCTCCTTATACTACTACTACTACCACTACCATCACCACCACCACTACTACTACTACTACTACTACTACTACAACTACTACTACTACTACTACTACCACAACTATTACTACTACTACCACCACTATTACTACAAGCTGTTATTATTACTAGTAGCTAACCCTTATGTAACACTTTAAAATTTGCAACATTCTTTACAATTATTAACTCATTTGATCTTCACGACAACCCTGGGAAGTAGGCAATATTATCCCATTTTATAGATGAGGAAACTGAGATAGACAGTGACTTGCCCTGCCTGTCTAAGGCAGGATTTGAACTCAGGTTTTCTGGCACCAATTCCATCTATCTCAATATTTACTCTATCTCTTGTACTACCTAGCTGCCTCCTTCTTTCACTGCTACCAAAATACTGCTACTTATTGTAACTGGAGTGCTACGTATTATACTATTATATACTGCTACTTATTGTAACTGGTGTGTATCTAGAGTTTTGAGGTTTGTGGTATATTACATAACAAAGAACTACTTCACCAGAAATCTTCTGGGTGATAGAGTAGACTGGTTCAGGAATTGTACTGATTTTTATGGCTAAAAAGTTATGATACAAAGTTCAGCTATCACATCAGACACCCTCCCCAGTCTCCCTCCCCAGCCAAATTAGTGTTCTTATGATGAAAAGACAAAATTTTGGTGAACTGAATTCAGTAGACTGATTTAACACATGTAAATGCTTGTCATAACGTCAAAGCCTCGGTCCCACGTTCATCCCAGGATCCCAAGTATAGGTTCTACCACAAAAATTTATAATTTCCAAACTAAACCATCCAGTGGAGAGACAGTATGACATAGTGGAGTCAGAATACCTAGGCTTGAACCTTACTCTGATCTTCACTCCTTGTGTAACCTTGGACAAGTCACTTTCCCTCTGAGGCCTCAGTGTTTCCATTTATAAAATGAGGGGGTTTGACTAAATTAGCTATGAGGTTCTTTCAGCTTCAAATTTATGGTCCAATGAATTTTGAGCAATGTGTGGACATCGAAAATGAGGGAATTTAAACTTGGTATGAAGAAAATCTTCCCAGTGATCAAAGGGAGAGAGGGGCAGAGAGAGGAAGGGAGAAAAGACAGACAGCGAGACAGAAGAAAGATAGACAGAGACAGAGAGAAAGAGTCAGGAGAGAGGGGAGAGAGAGACACACATACACAGGTGATAGACAAAGAGAAAGAGACAGGAGAGAGGAGAGACAGAGAGACAGACAGACAGAGACAGAGATAGGGACAGAGACAGAGAGAAAGAGATAGGAGGGGAGACAGAGAGAAAGAGACAGGGGACAGAGAGGGGAGAAAGAGACAGAGAGAGACAGAGAGACAGAGACAGAGAGAGAGAGACAGAGAAACAACTAAACCAGTTGGGGAAGGCTTCTGAAAGAGATGGTCTACAAAGTGAGCCTTCAAAGGACCACAAGAGGCAGAGGGAGAGGATAGAATGCATAGATAGTTTAAGCAATGGTTCCAAAAGAGGAGATAGAATGCCAAGCACAGGGAAACAGAAATAGGCCTGTTTGGCTCTAAGAAACCTCTTTTTGACTGATTGGACTGATTGGATTTGGAGCTGGAAGGGACCACAGGCTGACATCCAACATTCTGTTGTTCCTAATTGTAAGCTACTGAAGTTCACTTAGCAGAATTCTCAGTTTTCTGAATGACATTCTCTTGGCATGGCCGGCCATCTCCGTTCCCAAGCATGGTACTTGAGACTGTAATTTTCCAGGACTGCCACTCAGATTAAGGAGACTCTGACCAAGCCTCCTCCTCCCCATCTCCCTTCAGCACATTCTGGGCTCTGGGCTGAGGAAATGGGATTTTCTCTGAAGAGTAATTAGCATGAATGCACTCTGTTTTCCTTTAAAATTCTCCGGCTGCCATCTCAGAGGATGTTGGCACTGGCAAACATTTCTGTGAGTTCTGGGGCATGGGTCCAAAGTGGAAAAGAGGTTTGTGCTCCATCCTAAAGACCCCTCTTTGGAACAGGGAGGGAGTGGATAAATGTGAGCCAAAGCTGAAAACCAGGGCTCCCTTGCCAGGCCGCTAATTGCTCCTGCTGGCTCCTTCTCTTCTCAGGGTTCCTTCCCGGAGGAACAGCTTGGGAAGTTGATACCTCGAAGGATAGACAGGGAGGGAATCAAGCAAGGAAAGTAAACAGGAAGTCTTGTGGGCACCCACTTCTACCCAAGTTGAGCTCAAATAGCATCTGTGACATGACTTGGCTGCCACTTTTTTAGACTCTACTCTTTTAGGACACACAGGATCTATGTGGTTTCCTTCCCCTGGTGACTACTCCTCAATTTATGCTGTCTCCTCTCATTATATAATATATTATATAACTATATTATTACATGATTGCATATAATAATGTTATTATGTAATATTTGTATTATTAAATATTAATAAGAGAGAGATTAATGACTGAAACAGCATGAATTGAGGAGTGATCACCATAGGAAGGATCGCTATTAATAATAATACAAGCAATTAATTTTATATTTGTATTAATCATTATAGTATCAATTAATAACATTTACTAATATTATGAAATGTGAATAACATAATGATATAATTAATAATATTAACCAACAATTATAAAGCTCTTTAAGGTTTACAAAAACTTTACATATTTTAGCCCATTTGAACCTCATACTGACTCTATGAGGTAGGGGTTATTATTATTTTTTTTTGCTTTTTTATTTTGGAGGGCAGTTGAGATTAAGTGACTTGCCCAAAGTCACGCAGCTAGTAAATGTGCCAAGTGTCTGATCTGGATTTGAACTCAGGTCCTCCTGACTCCAGGGCTGGTACTCTATTCACTGCACCACCTAGTCGCTCCTGGTAGGGGTTGTTATTATCCTCATCTCTCAGTTGAGGAAACTGAGGCAGACAGAAATTAAGTAACTTGACCAGGGTCACACAGCTAGTAAGTGTTTGAGGCAGGATTTGAACTCAGATCTTCCTGACTCCACACCTAATGCTCCCCTACCCCCTGCACCACCTAGCCACCTGTCAGAATGCTAGCCTTTAGAAAGTGGGGTCATTTTTATATTTGTAACCTCAATACCTTAAATTTACTGTTCAGTCATTTTTCAGTCACGTCCAACTCTTCATGACCCCATTTGGGATTCTCTTGGCAGTGATATTGGAGTGTCTGCTATTTTCATTTCTAGCTCATTTTACAGATGAGGAAACTGAGGCAAACAAGGTTAAATGACTTGCTCAGGGTCATACAGCTAAAAAGTGTCTGAGGCCACATTTTTACTCAGAAAGAGGAGCCTTGCTGACTTCAGGACCGGTGCTCCATCCACTGTGTAATCTAACTACCCAGTGCCTTATATGGTACCTGGCAAAGAGTAGGGGTCTAATGAATTTATAATTTTTTATTCCTTCATTCTTTCTTTAATATTGTATTAAATTGAAGACTTGATAAGGAAAGTATCAGCTTGACATCCCAGCCCCTCTTAAATCCAGTGCCTTTCCTCTGCTGATTATTTCTAATTTATCCTGTGTATAGTTTGCTGGCACATATTTGTTTACATGTTATCTTCCTCATTAGACTGTAAGTTCCTTAAGGGCAGGGAGTGTCTTTTGCTTTTCTTTGTATCCCCAGTCCTTATCACAGTGCCTGGCATACAGTAGGTACTTAATAAATGCTGGTTGACCAGCTGACTGCCTAGGTAAAGGCTGAGGATTCCTCTGCTCACTCCAGCCCATCTAGGGCACAGGCAGGGGGATGGGTGGGGCCAGCCAGCCAATACTGAATGTCCCAGCATGAGTTATTTCACAGAATCACAGATCTGTGCAGGAATAGATCTTGGAAGTTACTTAGACCAACTCCCTCATTTTATAAATGAGGAATCCGAGGCATCAGGAAGCTTGGTGACTTCCCAAGTTATGGTTTAGTTTTATGCATTTAGTTTTTTTTTTCCTAAGCAGAACCAGAAAGCTTTAATTTGGTGCTCACTTAGATTTCCCTTAGGAGAATGAGCTGGTCCAGGGTGCTGCTGATGGGATGATGTTGTTCCTAGAAGCTAAATTTTGCCTCTTCATATATGAAGTAAGGGGGATTTAGGGGAGCCTAGACCTCCGCCGTGGGGCTCCCTAGCAAATCCTGGACAGAGATAGCCTGTCTCCCTGGAGATTGCATTTCTCCAGTTAAACATCAACAATCCCCCTATGATTATAAAATTTAGAACTTGAAGGAACATAAGCCATGATCCATTTTAATCTCTCTCTCTCTCTCTCTCTCTCTCTCTCTCTCTCTCTCTCTCTCTCTCTCTCTCCTTTTTCCTCTCTATTTCTCTCTCTCTGCTTCTTTGTCTCTGTCTCTCTGTTTCTGTTTGTGTCTCCCTCTCCATCCCTCTTTGCTCCCTCCCTCCCCTCCCTTCTCCTCTCTCTGTCTCTTTCTA
This sequence comes from Pseudocheirus occidentalis, assembly GCA_028646575.1. Taxonomy (NCBI): domain Eukaryota; kingdom Metazoa; phylum Chordata; class Mammalia; order Diprotodontia; family Pseudocheiridae; genus Pseudocheirus; species Pseudocheirus occidentalis. Next base: position 34,638,948 of record CM053596.1, on the reverse strand, counting down.
CGTATGTCTGTCTCTGTCTCTCCATCTCTCTGTCTCTATCTCTGTCTGTCTGTCTGTATTTCTGTCTCTCTCCATCCCTCTTTCCTCCCTCCCTTCTCCTCTCTTTGTCTCTGTCTCGGTCTCTCTCAGACTAGGTCTCCCTGTTCTTGGCTCCTCAGCACTGCCCGTCTACCTTGCTTCATCAGTACAGAAGCTCTGACCTTCTTTGTCTCTTAGACTGACTACCGCTGCTCCCAGAAGCCTGGTGTCCCTCCATTTCTGAAGATTCCTCTTACTGGTGCCAGACATAGTGTAGGACATCTGACCAGCGTTAGCCCTACTGCAGCCCAGAACTATGGAGTTAAATGAATCCCAGCTTCAGTTTCCCCAGGAGCTTGGACTACTGTATACAGATGTTTCCTGCCACACCGGGATCAACAGCTTCATCTTAAAGATAAAGGACCAAAACAACAAAATACACAAGCAGTGAAGAGCAGGGTTAGATTTGAACTCTGACTCCAAACCCAATGTTCTCTCTGCGTGACACACTGTCCCTCATAGGCATTGTTACTGCTGGTGGCTGAGAAACAAATGCTTCTCCAAGGACAGCTGGCAGAGTACACTCAATCCCTTTCTATTTTAATATATAAAAAAAGCCCTTCTCATATCCCAAACACTTAGTATTTTTAGATTGTCTTGGTTAGAAAGAGCCTAACCCAGCCCACGGAGCTGTTTGAATTTTAGTGGTAACTGATCACCTCAGAGATTGTATTGGATCACTCCTCCCTCAGTGCTTCCCAAATCCCAAATTACCGGGCTAAGTATAGTCCATTTAGACGTGCCTTGGATGCTTTTGGACACTTCGGGTTATTGTTACGGAAAAAAAATCATGTACCGTAATGGCATTATAATAGTTCTACATGCCACATGATCCACACAGGATAGCCGAGACTGTAAGCCTTCTATGACAGATGGTGTACTCCACTTGTTGCTGGACGTTCCATACAAGCAAATCTTCTGGCTGTCTCCTGGTTAATCTGATCTCTCTGTCTTTGCACCGACCAGCCAGTCCCCAGTCAAGGTGCATACCCTTCCTCTGACTTGAGGTAGACCTCAACCATCCCTATCTCTCTTTTCCTTTAAGATCTCACTACAAAGTAACCTGGAACCACAGGAGGTTGGAGTTGGAAGGGGCTTCAGAGTCCATTGAGGCCACTCCCTAACTGACCAAGACTTCCTTCTCCACTTTAACAACAACAAAAAATACCAAGCATTTAGATAACTCTTTATGATTTTCCAATACTCTACACGTCTCATCTCATCTCATCTGATCCTCACAACAAACCAATGGAGAAAGCGCTATTGTCATTCCCATTTTACAGATGAAGAAACTGAGGCAAACTGAAATTAAGTGACTTGGCCAGGGTCACACATCTTTCTGATGCCAGGGTCAGCACTAACCACTGCACCATCTATAGCTTTTGCTTGAAGACCTTGAGGGATGAGGAACTTATGACCTTCCGAAGTAGCCTATTTCACTTTGAGTATTTCTAATTGTTAAGAATGCTTTTTTTTCATGATATCTGTCTGAAATCTGTCTCTGAGATTTTGCAATTCTCATCCACCTCTCTTGGTTCTTTCTGCCTTCTGGGGCAGCCTAATCCATCTTCAGTATGACAGGAGTTCAAATATGGGAAGACAGTCATTGTGTTCTGCCTTCACCTTAACTAAATCTCTACTTTTTTTCAGGCTAAATATGCCCAGTTACTTAAAATGGTTCTCACGTGGCATGATCTTGGAGCTTTCTAACCTCCCTTTTAACCTTCCTTTGGTCTCCCAAAGACCTCTGGATAGTCTCCAGCTAATCAAAACCCTTCCTAAAGCATATTGTGCTGAATTGAACATAATATTCTAGATGTCGTCTGATTAAAGCAGAATACAGAAGGAATATTACCTCTTTATTCCTCTCTTAATGCAGTCTATGACTTCTTTCTTGATTTCTCTATTAGATTCTTGATTCACTGGGAGCTTGTGGCCCACTAAAAACCCCAGATCTTTAGTCTTCCTCTAGAAAGCTCTCCTGGTTAGCCCCAATCTACGCTATTCATTCTGTTTCACTGTGCATCTTTATTATGTACTCATTTGTACTAATTTGTATTCACTTTCAAGTTGTCTTCTATTTATTTTTTCATTTGCATATGCAATCTACCCCTATACATATAATAACCAGAATGTTGAGTGTTATATTACATGACCGCTAGGTGGTGCAGTGGATACAGCTCTGGGCTTGTACTGGAGAAGAGTTGGAATCTGGCCTCAGATACTCATTGACTGTGTAATCCTAGGAAAACCACTTCACTTCTCCTAGCCTCAGTTTCTTCATCTATAAAATGGGGATAATAATAGCACCAGCCTCCCAGGGTTGTTGTAAGGATCAAAGGAGATAATATTTTTAAAATGCTTAGCATAATGCCTGGCATACAGGGTGCTTAATAAATGTTCTTTCCTTCCTTCCTTGTCCAAAGGCCAGCCTAGGTGAGTCGGAAGGGCTTCATCACCAGGGTGTTTACAGGACAGTGATTTTTTCTCATACCACCTCTCAAAATACCATCCACTGCTTCCTATCTGTGAATCCTTTCCTGACCATCTGCCTGTTCTGCACTCCCAAATTTGCCCTGTTCATGCCTATGCTGTATATGTTCTGGGCAAGCCCCTCGGCTGCTGGGCAGCCACTGCCAAGGTAAACCAGGTGGGTTGCCTGTCTGGTGGACTTTTCTTAGGGCACAGTGTGTCCAGGCAGGACAAGCTGCTATGTTCCCTGAGCTTGCCAACCACCACAACAACAGCCTCTTCAGTGGGCAGCTGAAGCATTTTCTCCCCTGAGTTGTTAGCTTGGCTGGGTGGTACTGTGCCCTTCAGTAGGAGTATTACAGTGCTCTTTACCGAGGGTTGGTGACCCATGGCTTAGAATTTGCAGAAGCCTCTTTCTTTCCTCTTACTCCTTCAGAGTCTTGGTCATGAGGCTGTTTGTCACCTCCAGGTAGGAGGTGGAAGAGGTTGTGCTTCTCCTGCTCAACTATCCTTCCAGGATAGAAAACTTCTTCCCTTACACATAATTATTTTTATACATTCTATTTCCTTGATACAATATACGCTTCTTGATAGAATATAAACACATTGCCTGGCACAGAGTAGGCGCTTTAATAATTAATAAGCATTTATTAAGCACCTTCTCTTTTCCAGGTATTATGCTAAGCATTGTGAATGTGAATAAAAAAACAAAAAACAGGTCTTTTCCTCAGGGAGCTTATATTCATTAAATTTTTTTTTTCTTTTTGGAGGGCAATTGGTGTTAAGTGACTTGCCCAAAGTCACATGGCTATTAAGTGTGTCAAGTGTCTGAGACCAGATTTGAACTCAGGTCCTCTAGGACTCCAGGGCCAGGGCTCTATTCACTGTGCCACCTAGCTGCCCCTTCATTTTAAAATTTTAAAAAATGAGCAAGCATTTATTTTTCTTCTTTCCTACTGGAAAAGAAAAAGAAACAAGTGAAATAAATACGCATAATCAAGCAAAATAAATTCCCATACTGGCCTTTTCCAAAAATGTGCATCTAATTGTGCACATTTAACCCAGCATCTCTTTGTCAGGAAGTACACAGGTCTTTGTATTCTAATGAGGGAAGCAACACATATAAATCAGAGTAGATATGATAAATGCAGAATAGCTTAGAAGATGGAAGCCAGCATCTGGGTGGGTGGGAAGAGGCCGCTTGGAGGAGATGGGTCTTGAGCTGAACCTTACAGGAGCCAAGGATTCCAAGATTGAGAATATTCTGGGCATAGAAAACAGCCTGTGCAAAGGCATGGTGGTGTCTGGATCACAGAGGGCATAGAAGGGAGTGGGATGTAAGAACGTAGGTAGGATGCAAGGAAATCGGAAAGGGAGGAAGAGGCCAGGTTGTAAAGAGCTCTAAATGGCAAATAAGACGAATTACTTCAACTTGCATTTATTAAGTTCCTACTCTTTGCTGGGCACTTTGCTAAGCACTGGGGATACAAACAAAGGCCCTGCTCCCCCCAATAGCAGCTGTCAAATAACTCATAAGGGAGACGACACTTGCACAACTATGTGCAAACAAGATAAAGATAGGAGAAATTAGAGATGATCACCGAAGGAAGGTGATTTAAGTCATGTCTTTTAAAAGGTAGGGTTTTAGCTGGGACCTGAAAGAAGGCAGAGTCACTGTGAGATAAAGGACTGTAATATTTGATCGTGAAGGTGATTAATAAATGCTCATTGATTGATAAAATTCACAGAGCTGCTATACTCTACATCATTTCCACAAACGTCACAACTCCTTGGTAGTGACGTACTCATTCTCACCTAAGCCAATAAGCCTCCTGAGGGCAGGGTTCCTATTTTTTGTATATCTCTATAATATCTGATTATTCTTTGCCAGTTAGAAATGTTGCCAGTCCTAGTTTCTTTTCCTTTCTTTCTTTCTTTTTCTTTTATTGAAGGGGGGAGGCAGGGCAATTGGGGTTATGTGACTTACCCAAGGTCATATGGCTAATAAGTGTTTAGTGTCTGAGGCCAAATCTGAACTCAGGTCCTCCTGATTTGAGGGTCAGTGTTCTATTCACTTTGCCACCTAACCTCCCAGTCAGTCCTAGTTTCAAAGCTCAAATTCAAGCCCAGTCTTTTTGCTGTCAGATACAGTGTAACCCCAAGAGTAAAACATTAGAACAGGGAGAACAGAGAAGGGGTTTCAAATTCCATCTCTGCCCCTGGGCTGCCTGGCTCTGACGCAGACCCAGATCTTAGGATGCCTCTGGGTGCTTCAGCTCCCTGGCTGCCTGGTGCAGAATGGCTCCTCCCTACCATGGCAATAAAGAACATTGCCAGCTGGCTGGAGAAGTATGATTGAAATTCTAGTGAGACTTAGATGAAGCAGAGTCTCTGGCTTTGGACTGGATTTTCTCCAAAGGTCACTTGGTCATTGTCCTAGTCACTAGGAGGAGGGCCTGGACTTTTCCCCAGGTGGGGATGGAGGTATGAACAGAAGGTTGGCAGAGGGTGGAGTTCTGGCCATAATGATGATGATAGTAGCAGCAATGAAGGGATGGAGTTAAATGCGGTGCTGGTAGGAGGTCAGTGGCATGGGAGTTAGGGCAGTGGTGGCCAGCTGCTAAGTAACATTCCTGTCCTACTCCCGGACTCATATCCAAGTGCCATCCCATGGGGCCTGGCAGAATTCTTGTATAAAATTCTTATCATTAATAGTTATACCCAGTGACAGGCTATTATGGGTAGTTGCTGGAGCTCTCTGGCAGGGACAATCCTAGAATCACAGAGTCTCAGAGTTGTAAAGAAACTGAGGGGGCAGAATGAGGCCCCCAAGAATCCTCCCTATGCTAAACGTACCAAATGGACATCCAGCTTTTGTTTTAAGTGCAAGGCTAAATGGGAATATTTAGACAAAAGTAAAACAGTCCCTTGCCTTTGATGAGCTTATAGTGTGAGGGAGAACATATAGACGCATACATTGTTATTGTTCAGTTGTGCCTGACTCTTCATGACCCCATTTGGGGTTTTCTTGGCAGAGACAATGGCGTGGTTTGCCATTTCCCTCTCCAGTCCATTTTACAGATAAGGAAACCGAGGCAAATAGAGTCAAGTGACTTGACCAGGGTCACAAAGCTAGTAAGTGTCTGAGATCAGATTTGAACTTAGGAAGATACAGCTTCCTGACTCAAGGTTCAGCGCTCTATGCTCTATGGCGCCACCTAGTGGCCTTTAGACACATATGTAGGTTCATATAAAAGGCACAAGACGCTGACCTGTGACTTAATTAATACAGAGAATGCCCAGGTGGGGAAACTCCTTCTGCCAACATAGGTTGATCCTTCTGGGATTTAGTCTTAGAGAATGGTTTATGGCACAGACAAGTGCCTCGTCAGCCTCTACCAGCCAGGATACATCAGAAGTGAGACCCAAACCCAGGTCTTCGTGATTTCTAGGCTGGCTTTCCATTCATTATGCCTCTTGGGAATGTACAGAATAGAAACCAAGTGACTGGTGAAATACAGGGAGAGGGCAGGGAGAGACATTAGCTGTTGAAGGATCAAGAGAGCCTTTAAGAGTAAATGAGAGATTATTTATAAAGCCCTTAACATAGAGCCTGGCCAATAGTGGACGTTTAAAAAATAAATGTGTGTTTTCCTCCTTCCCCTTTTATATGAGCTAAGTTTCATAGCCATTCCACACTTCAGTCAGCTGATAAGTAGGTCCCCACTTTGGGTCCAATTTTTGCCTACTATGAGGGCTGTTGATGGGATTATTTTTGCCTTACAGGAATCCTTGCCTTCCTGTCACTGACTTCATCAAGGTACAACGGGGAAAGAGAAAGGTAAAAAGGTAACAACCAATTGGTTGCATCTCTTGCATAATCTCATATTATTTTGCAGAATTGTTTGGATCAATTTTCAGCTGTACCATGAATGCATCAGGATGCCTGTCTTCCTCCAGCTCCTCCAGCTCCATTTCCATGTTCATCATAATTTCCTGGGTATGATGTGAAATCTCAGAATTGTTTAAATTTCAACTTCTATTGATTCCAATGATTTGAAGCACTTTATCCGTACGGAATCTTTTAACGTATTTTCTTGGCCACCTATTTGAAATAAATGCTTGTGTATATCCATATATGTGTAAAGACTATAAGGTCTTTGAAGGCAGGGTATGTTTTACATCTGGGTCTTTAAAAAAATAATCCCCAGGGTCCGACACATAGCAAATGCTTGTAGGTTGCTCAATTGAAAATAATCTTCCTACTAAGGGAATGCCCATCAATTGGGGAATGGCTGAACAAGATATGGTATATGAATGTAATGGAACGCTATTGTGCTATAAGAAATGGGAAGGAGATGGACTTCATATTTACCTGGAGAGGCTTATACAAATTGATGCTAAGTGAAAAGAGCAGAACCAGGAAAAATTTGTATACAATCACAGACAAATCATATGTATGATGACCAGCCTTGATAAACTGGATTCTTCTCAGCAATGCACAGTTAAAAGACAGCTCTATAAGTCTCAGAATGGAAGGAGATACCTACATTCAGAGAAAGATCTAGGAAGACCAGAGTTTGAATGGAGACTGAAGCAAACTACATGCTATTGTTCTTTTCCATGTTGGTTTTGTTTCTTTTTTCCCACTGTTCACTCCATTGGTTACAATGCTTCTATACAACCAGACTATTGTACAATGTGAAAGTGTTTGCAGATCTTATACATGATTGTATGCCACCATGGGGGGGGGGAAGGAAGGGAAGAAAATCTGAAACTCAAGTGATTCTGAAACTGAATCTTGTAAACTAAAAGTAAACAAACAAGTCAATAAAAAATTTTTTAAAAAAGAAAATAATCTTCCTAAGTCATTGTTTAAAGCTGAATTCCATTGTGTGGACAAGTTAAGGAATGTTTATTTAAGGGTTTGAGAAGTTCCTGGCAAGCTTACCTTCTACCCTGTCATCTTGAGACTGGCAGAATCATTTCTTTGCATAAGCTACCAGCTGGGTGGTATGCAGTTCAGAGCTTGTCTTTGATATGAAGTAGTCACTGATGAAGCTTTTTATCTGAAGATCACGAAGTCTGGAACAGATCCTGCATTTGTCCCATGGTAGTGACTGCTGCATCTCCTTTCAGGGGTGATTACTTGGCTTCTGCCTGGCATTTTCCCAACCTTGGAATGGGTCAAGAAACCAGAAGGACCATCTCCTCAAGAGCAATACTTATCCTCTAGCTCAGACTTCCAGGGCAGGTCACCAGGGCACCTTCCTCATTAAACTGGACTTATCCCTACTTTTGAAATGGAAATTGAGGATATCTCACACATGACTTTAAAGAGACAGGCAGATCAGGATGAAGAGAGATAGAGACAGATAAAGAAGCACAGCAAGAAAGCTGTCAAGAACCAGAAACATATGGAAAGGAAAAGTGACAGAGATAACATAAGAGAGATGGGCAGAAGAAAAGGCAGAGATGAACAGAGAGACAGAGACAAAAAGTGAGAAGAAACAGAAAGAGATAAGGAGACAGAGAAGCAGAGAGAAAGACAAAGAGAGACAAAGAGGACCAGAGAGGGATTGAGCAAGTGACGGAGAGAGTAAGAGAGATAAGCAGAGACAGAGATAAACAGGGAGACAGAGACAGAAGGTAAGAAGAGGCAGAGAGACAGAGATAAGGAGACAGAGAAGCAGAGAGAAAGTCAAAGAGACAAAGAGGAATGGAGACAGGTTAAGCAAGTAACAGAGAGAGAGAGGTAGAGACAAAGAAAGAGATAAACAGAGAGAGACAGAGGCAGACAGAGATCAGGAGACAGGGAGACAGAGAGACAAAGAGAAACAGAGACAGGTAGAAATGCAGACAGAGAAGAGACCAAGATGGCATGAAAGAGGAATGAATGAAAAAACACTTGTCAATTACTTTCTGTATGCAAAGGCACTGTGTTAAGCACGAAGAACACAAATAGAAGAGCTGGGTGGGGGGAGCTGCTCTCGAGGAGCTCAGCTTCTGATGGGGGAGAGAGAACATCTGCAAGTCATACTGAAATACCCCATGGTCTTTGGAATATAGGATAAAGCAGATGGTAATGCACCTTGTCTAATGTTATTTCTACTGGTAAGACCATATCTGTTTCTGACACTGAGCCAGGTGACAGTCCTAAGAGCCTTCATGGCAAATAGAATTTTTCCTAAATCTTGCAGAGCTCTGGCTGCTGAGGAAGTGGGGGCAGCAGCAGCCCCAGAAGCAAGGATCAGGTCTCATCTGCACAAGGAACGCTTCCTTGGATGATGGCTGCAGAGGTGGCTCTGCGAGCAGGACCCATGGTCTGGGGCAAGCCAGGGAGGAGTGCTGCTGTTTCCAGAGCTCTTGGGCTTATGCTCCCTCCCAACTGGTTGGAACAGTGGTTAGACTCCTGGGCCTAGAGTCAAGGAAGACCTGAATTCCACTCTGGCCTCAGATACTTACTAGGTAGGTGATTCTGGGCAAGTCACTTAACTTGTCTGCCTCAGCTTGCCCAAACAAAAAATAAAGGATAAAAATGGCACCCACTTCCCAGGATTGTTGTGAAGATCAAAGAGATATATTTGGGAAGCTCAGTACTGACGCAGAATAGACTCTTAATAGATGCTTATGTCCTTCTTTATCTGTTGTGACTGGGCAACCTTTGGCCATGATAGGGGTTCCCTTAATTGTAGAGGCTGCTTCCCTCAATGGAAGGTGGAGAGAAGGCAGAGATAGGAGCAAAAGCAGAGAAGGAAAGAAAGACAGAGAGAAAGAGAGAGAGAGAAAGAGAGAGAGAGAGAGACAGACAGAGAGACAGAGAGACAGAGAGAGACAGAGAGAGACAGAGAGAGACAGAGAGGCAGAGACAGAGAGACAGACAGAGACAGACAGAGAGACAGAGAAAGAGAGAGAGACAGAGAGAGAGAAAGAGAGAGAGACAGAGACAGAGAGAGACAGAGACAGAAACAGAGAGGGAGAGACAGACAAAGAAGAATGGAGAGAGAGAGACAGAAAGAGATAAAGAGGAAGAGAGAGACAGAGATGGAGACAAAAAGACAGAGAAAGACAGAGACAGAGACACACATACAGAGAGACAGAGAGGAAGAGAGAGACAGAGACAAAGAGACAGAGATACAGAAATAAAGACAAAGAGAGGGAGAGAGGCAGAAAGAGTACTTGAACACTTTTGAGAAAATTGGAGCCTAGGAAAAAATATCCCTACGAATGAATTCTGTATCCAGATCAGGTATGGAGGTTACAAATCATTCCAACTTTGTTAATATGCCTGGAAAGGAAAAATATCTGTCTTGACAGCTGTCCTCCAAACTATATTAAACCTTTTAAAAGGTTGGGCAGAGCTGTCATTCAGAAGAAGTGCTAATCTTCTGCCACTACTGTAATGACCAGTCTGCCTAAAAGATAAGGAGCACCAAGTGAGTTATTTCTCTGCAGATACCATCCTGAGATTCATTTTAGCCCCAGCATTTGAAGCTGACAATTTGGAATTTTGGGTGGAATGAATGTGAATGCCCGTCCCCTTTAGTACTTTAATAGACTGGGACCAGGGAAGAGGAGATTTCCTTCTGGATAGAAATGGTAGTTGGTGAAGGAAGTAATTTCAACAAGGTTGTGATGGTGGTGATGGTGGTGGTGATGGTGGTAGTGATGGTGATGGTGGTGGTGATGGTGGTAGTGATGGTGATGGTGGTGGTGATGGTGGTAGTGATGGTGATGGTGGTGGTGATGGTGGTAGTGATGGTGATGGTGGTGGTGATGGTGATGGTGGTGGTGATAGTAGTGGTGATGGTTTGCAAAAGCACTTTACAAATATTTTTGGTTGATTTCTTTTCTTTTAGTTGATTTGTTTATTTACTTTTAGTTTACAAGATTCAGTTCCAGAGTCCCTTGAGTTTCAAGGTTTCTCCCCTCCCTATCCCTGCCCTCCCCCCTGCCCCCCATGGCAGCATGAAGTCAGGTATAGAATCTGCAATACTTTCACACTGGACATTAGTCTGGTTGTATAGAAGGGTTGTAACCAATGGAGTGGACAATGGGAAAAAGGAAAGAAAACCAAACATGGAAAAGAGCGATAGCAGGTAGGTTGCTTCAGTTTCCATTTAAACTCTGTTCTAGATCTTTCTCTGAATATAGGTATCTCCTTCCATCCTGAGACTTGTAGAGTTGTTTTATAGCTAGTACTTTACAAATATTATCTCATCTGATCCTCCTAACAACCCTGGAGAGAAGCAATATTGTTATCCCTCATTTTACAGATGAGGAAACTGAAGAAGACAAAAGTAAAATGACTTGCCCAGGGTCACACAGTTAGTAAGTGTCTGAGGTTTGATTTAGACTCAGGTCTTCTTGATTCTATGCCTAGCGCTCCATACAATGTGCTACCTTACTGCCAAGGCTACAAGCCTTCTAATCACCCATGATAAGCTACCCTTTACTCTTCCCTCTCCCTTATTTTCTATATTCTGTCAATATCCAAGTCTTATCGATTCTTCCTCCACAACATTTTTGATCCCTTCTCTCCACTAACACAGTCATCATAACCCTACATCACAGCCTCATCACTTCTTGTCTCATCTATTTTCATGGACTCCTAATTAGTCTCACTACTTCCAGCCTCTCCCCTATCATTTACACAATTATCAAAACATTTTCCCCCCTAAATCATAGGCCTGATCATGTCACTACCCTACTTAAGTGTCTTTCAGGGCTCCTGATTGCCTCTGGGATAAAAGTACAAACTCTTCAACTTGACATTTAAAGCCTTTACAATTGGCCTCCATTCTTCCTTTATCTTTTTTCACCATCTTTCACATTACCCCTATTTGCATACTCTTGTTCCTGCCAAATTGACATATTCGCTATTCCCCAAACATAGCATTCCATCTCTCACCCCTTTGCCTTCATAGAAGCTGTCTCCCGTGTTTGCAATGTATTCTCTCCTCACTTTTGCCTCTTAGCACCCCTGATTCCCTTCATGACTTAGTGCCATGTTCTGGAAATGCACTTTTTTGGTCCCCCATGCCCCACCCTACAACCAGTACCTTCCTCTCTAAGATTACATTATATGTGCATGGTATATGCCTTGTGTGTACACCAGGAGCAGCAAACCTGCAGCCTCGAGGCTACATGTGGTCCTTAAATGCCACTCTTTGACCAAATCCAAGGAACCTGTGGCCTTGAGGCCGCAGGTTCTCCACTGCTAGTGTATACCTTTTCCTTCTCGTTAGAATGTAAGCTCATTGAGGACAGGGGCTGTTTTTACTTTTTCTTTGCCTCTCTATAGTTTAGTATAGTGCCTGACAAAGAGTAAGGACTTAACAAACGCTTGCCAATGTGCTGATGTTGAATCGTTTCAATCATGTCTGACTCTCTGTGGCCTCATTTGGGGTTTTCTTGGCAGAGATACTGTGGTGGGTTGCAATTTCCTCTTCCAGCTCATTTTCCAGATTAAGAAACTGAGGAAAATAGTGTTAAATGACTCACCCAGGGTCACATAGCTAGTAAGTGTCGGAGGTTAGATTTGAATGCAGGAAGATGAGTCTTCCTGACTCCAGTCTGGCTCACTATCCACTTTGTCACCTAACTGCCTGCTTACTGATGTGCTGATTTGCTTATTGAAGTCTTGAATAATGAGGTCATTGGCTGTGTGGGTGCAGGAAAGGGGATGGCTATGAGAGATGATGTAGCAGTAGAAAAGATGAGATTTAGCAAGTGAAGCAGTGGATAAAGTGTTGGATCTGGAATTTAAAAAGCCTGAATTCAAATCCTGCCTCAAACAATTCCTGGCTCTGTGACACTGGTCAAGTAATTTTGCCTTATTTACCTCAGTCTCTCCATCTTTAAAAGAGTGAAAATAATAGTACCTACTTCCCAGAGTGGTTATAAGGATTAAATTACATTTGTAAAGCACTCTATGGATGCTAGCTAGGTAGTGCAGTGGGTAGAGTGTCAAACTTGGAGTCAAGAAGACTCTTCATGAGCTCAAATACAGTTTCAGACACTTGCTAGTTGTGTGGCCCTGGGCATGTCACTTAACCTTGTTTGCCTCAGTTTCTTCATCTGTAAAATGAGCTGGAGAAGGAAATGACAAATCATTCCAGTATCTCTGCCAAGGAACCCCCAAATAGAGTCATCTAGAATTGGACACAACTGAACAACAACATTGTTGTTGTTGTTGTTAAGGTTGAAGGAGAGTGAAGACTCAAGGATGCCACCAAAGCTGTGAACCTGAGTGACTGAGTCATGGTGGTAAGGGAACCAACCATCTAATTATTTCAAATCATTCTCATTCTTGTTCTTTGCCACCATCTTGGATTATTTTCACTCCATGCTCTTTCTAAGTAGGTTTCATAAAGTAGTGGATAGAGTGTTGAACCTAGAGTCAGAAAGACCTAGGGTTCAATCCCACTTCTGACACCTAAGAGTTATGTCATCATGGGAAAATCACTTAATCTCTCTGAGACAAGGATCACCCTCTAAGAATATACTTTGTAGATGGGTCTTGGTCTTTGGTGGGAGATGGAATCCTCTTGCTGGAGTCACACGTCTTGGATGTATTGATATTCTTGCCTGAAAGTGCGATAAAGCAACGCACCCAGAAGGGCTTTTCTTCTCTGAAGAAATCTGAAGAATACTGTAGACTTTCTTCTAAGAGATCCTTGACTCCCAACAAGCCACCATCACATCACTAGACTAGATGAAGAGCTTGGACTGCTCAGAGAGCCCAAATGAAATGTCCTAAATTCACTGCTTATTTACCAAATGTGGAAGACATGGATGTTTACTGAAATGTACTCTTTCAGTTACTACTTTGCTTGCCCATGAAAATTTGTTACCAGATCTGAGATCTTGCTGCACTCATAGGCTCATAGCATTCTAGATTTAGAGCTGGAAGGGATCTCAGAGGCTATCTAGTCAAACCTCTTTATTTTACAGGTGAGAAAATTCATCTTGCCCAGGGTCACAAAGGTGAGTTCAGAGATTTTGAGCTAGAAGACATCTTAGGGGTCTAGTCCAATTTCTTCATTGGCATAGATGGGGAAACTGAGGCTAAGAGAGGTCCAATGACTTATTCAGGGTCATATAGCTAATAAGAGAGAGATCAATGGATTTTAAATCCAGAGTGGAAGAGACTTTAAAGTTCATCTAATCTGATCCTCTCATCTCACAGGTTAATAAACTGAGATTTGAAAACATTAAGTGATTTGCCTAAGGTCCCAACTGATAATCATTAGTGATAAGATTTGAACCCAAGTCTTGAAGAGTCCAAGCCTGCTGCTGTAATTCCTGATAATTAATGCTCCTCTTCTACTAGGATGTAGAAATAGAATTATTTCATTGGAAGACCTTGGGAGTCACGGAGGCTGTGTCCTATTAAATTATTTGCCAATTTAATGGGCAGGGTGTGCTATGAAGGAAGCTCACAAGTCCATTAATTGAATGAGGACCTTTGTGCTATGATCCAACTGTTTGTTGCAGAATGGGGGGTGGGTTGGACTGTGGGTTTGGGCTGATGCCTGAGTCCACTGGACCCAGACAAAGAGACACATGGCTCCCTAGACTAAGAGTTTATTTATACATCAGGTCTGTGCTGCAGGGGGTGGGGTTGCACAAAGCTCTGGTTCACATTCCTAAAGGCAGCCCCCTAACTCAGGTTACACACCCAGGCAGCTGGAACCCACCCTCCCCATGTACAGAAGCCTGCCTTACCAGAAATAACCCTGAAGGTTGCAGACCACCCATCAGGATTAGGGTCTGTAATCGCTTAGGACCAATCTGATCCCCCATTTTGCCTGAGTTGCTGAGCAAAGTTTTCTCCACATGCCAGGCTTGTGAGGAATGATGAAACGGAGACAGCAGCCTCTCGTTAGCAGGAGGGTTGTCCCTGGTGCTGACACTCAGTTATTCCTGGGACAATTAGAGCCACAGATTTAGAGGTGTGTCCAATCAAGATGAAAAATGTTTTTGCCTGTTAACTTGAGATTCATTCACTGCACCCGGCATAGTAAATAGAGAGATGAACTTGGTATCCAGAAAGTCTGGGTTCAGATTTTACCTCAGATACTCATTAGTTGCATAACCCTTGTCAACGTTCTTAACTTCTGTCTGCATCAGTTCCCTTTATTATTATACCCATCTGTAAAATGGCTATAATAGTGCGATCTCCTTCTATGGGGTAGTTTAAGGTACAAATGAGAAGACAAACAATGTAGGATTTTTGCAAATCTAAAAGTGTCATAGAAATGTGTGAGCTGGTGTTATTACTATTGTTATTGGAATAGCTAGATTTCCCAATGACTGCAATACTAGGCCTAGAATTAGAAAGACCCGAGTTCAAATCTGGCCTCAGACACTTACAAACTGTGTGACCTTGGTCAAGTCACTTAATCTCTATCAGTCTTAGTTTCCTCAACTGTAAAATGAAGATAATAGCAGCATCTACCTCCCAAGGTCATGGTGAAGATTAAATGAACTAATATTTGTAAGTCATTGAGCCCAGTGCCTGGCACATAGTAGGTGCTATATAAATGTTTATTCTATTATTATAATTATTTATGTTTCACATCTGAGGGGTGCTGATCTAGATATAGTGTTACTTTATACTGTTGTCTTAAATAAAAAAGTCAATCAATCAATAAAAAAGAATTTATTAAGTGCCTACTATGTGCTAAGTTCTGGGGATACAAAGGGAAATGAAAGAGTCTATGCCCTCTAGGAACTTCCATTGTCCAGAGTACATACAGCTAGTGAGAGAGAGATATATTATTTAAATTTTTTTTGACATTTCAGTACTTATTTAGATGTTTACTATCTCATGCTAAGTTTTATAAGCTGGCGGATGCTGGAAAATTATTTCTTCCATAGAACTATAACCACACATTCCCAAGACAGTACAAAAAGATGGTTGAACTAACATTAATGCACATCACCTTTATATCAATTACATAATAAAATGAATTATCAAGTACACAAATATTAAGTTATGCAACATAAATGGCATACAGAATATTAGAAGTCTGCTCAATTCGTAGCAGGAACCCATTTCCCCCCACAAAGGGAGGGAGAAAAGAAGAATGAGGAGAGAGAAAAAAGAATCATTTCCAACAAAAGTAATAGATTTCCAGGATTCCAAGATGGCAGAGTAGAGAAAGTGATCTTCTGAGCTCTCCCAATGTTTTCCTTTAGTTATTTAACTTTTTAAAAATGCCTCAAATTGAATTTTGGACTGGCAGAGCCAACAAAAGATTTGAATGAGACATTTTTCCAGCCCAAGAGCTAATAGGAGGTCAGAAAGATCTGGGACATGGGGGAGGAGGCTGGCCCAGAACCAATGTGGATGAAACATCAGTGGAGGTGACAGAAGCAGGGGTTCTCAAGCCAGAGGTGGTAAGGGGATGTGGTGACTGGTCAAAAAGAAATTACGGGGAACTCCAGTGCTAGCACTAGATGCAAGACCAGAAGCTGTTTGGCAACACCTTTGCCTATTCCCACTTCTGTGTCATAGTTTAAGGGCAAAAAGTAGAATTTTTGGTCAACAGGGAGTGGGATCCCTAAGGACAGTATCACTTCCAGACACAAAAGATCAGAGACCCTGAGAAATAGTATTGCTTTTGATCCCAAGGGATCAGAGATCTCTCCTGGGAAAGGACCAGAGTATGGACCAGGAGGGCAGTCACCACACCTCAAACCAGATCACAAACTTTGGAAGCTAGCAAAAACTTCCAAAGCCCCAGAACTAATTTGAAAACATCAGTGTGAAAAAAAACCTTGAAGCTTGAGACAGTATTTCTCATGTCCCCATATGGAAAACAGAGCAAAAAATGCTCAGTCAAGAAACAGGATTGAAAAATGAACAAACAACAACAAAAAGAATCTGACCATATAAAATTGCTGTAATGTCAGGGAAGATCAAGACATAAACTCAGAAGAAGAACGATGAAGTCAAAATAGCTACTAGCAAAGCCTCAAAGAAAAATTGCTAATTGGACACAGGAGCAACAAGAATTCATGGGAGAGCTAAAAAAATTATTTTCAAAATCAAATAACAGTAGTAGAGGAAAATTAGGTAAATAAATGAAAGCAAAGGAAGAAAATTATGAAAAGATAATTAATAGCTTGGTAATAGAGTCATCAAAAATGTTGAAGAGAATAACACTAAAAAACAGAATTGGCCAAATGGAAAAAGAGGTACAAAAATGCACTGAAGAAAATAGTGCCTTAAAAATCAGAATTGGGCAAATGGAAACCTGTGACTTTATGAGATACTGAAGGACAATACAACAAAGTCAAAAGAATGAAAAATAGAAAAAAATGTTAAAGATATCATAGAAAAAAACTGGCTTAGAAAATAAAGGAGAGATTTAATTAATTAATATTTAATTTAATTAATTTAATTTAATTAATAATCTTAATAATTTAAGAATTATTGGACAAATTTAATTTCTTTTCAAATAAATTACAAGACTTTTAGAGATTTTATAATTAAGTATTGTTTAGCAACCTTAAAAAATATTTACTAAAGTATAGAGCATATTCTATGTTTCCTGCCCGAGACAAAGGCAGCATTTTATTAGGAATACTTAATAACCCCTTCCCATCTTAATGAGATGTGAAGAAATTACTGCACCAGGTTGTGGAAGTATCGGAGGAGAGAAAAGGGGGCATATTTAAGAGAGATTGTTAAGATGAAATGGACAGGTCTTGGCAACAGATGGATTATGGTGTATTGAGAGATATTGAGGAATTGAGGGTGATACCTAGGTTGTGAGCCTGAAGGACTGGGCAGATAGTGTAATCCTCCACAGTAATAGAGAAGTTTGAAATTGAGGAAGGTGTAGGGAAAAATGAATTCAGTTTTGGACATGTTGAGTTTAAGATGATCATTAGATCATGTCAGAGAGACAGTTGGAGATGCAAGTATGGAGGGCAACAGAGAGGTTAGGGTTAGATAATTGGGTCTGAAAACCATTATTATAGAGATGATAATTAAATCCATAAGAGCTGATGAGATGACCAAGTGAAGTACTATAGAGGAAGAAGGGAAGAGTGCCCAGGCCAGAACTCTGTGGGATGTCCATGGTTATTTTACATGGTCTGGATGAATATCCAGCAGAGAAGGAATGATTAAATAGGTAAGAGGAGAACCACAAGAAAGTGGGCCCTGAAAACCTAGCACATTTAATTGGTCTTCTCTCAGTTCCAGGGTGGTTGCATTGACTGTGAGATCTATCAATTAATTGATTGATTGGCTCCTTCTCTCTGATGACATGTTCCACAGTGGGAGATGGGGAGAAGTGAAGGCAAGTGTGGGCTCACTCTTCCTCCATTCTGGTTAAAGGGACAAAGGTTTGGCTCCTCAAACCACTTCCAAAACATGTACATAGCTATCATGTCCTCCCTGAGTCTTCTTTTCTCTGGTCTAAACATCCCTAGTTTCTTCAGCAATTCACAATCCTCGTGTTCTACAGCTTGTCATAGGATCAGAGGCTCAGAGATTTAAAGCTGGAAGAATCTTAGAGGTCAACTAATTCAACCCCGTCATTTTACAGATGAGGTCGATGTCAGTATCTTTCAATATCTTTTCATAATTCCCGGAACTGAACTCACTATTTCAGATCTTAAACGACCAGGGCAGATTATAGAGGGAATATCACCTCTTTCTGGTTTTTGCTTCTTTTTGTATCCCCAGAACTTAGCACAGTGCCTGGCACTTAGCATTCACTTAATAAATGTTTATTGATTGATTTGGAAAAGATCTGAAAACTTTAATGGACTGTAAGTCCACATCGTGATCTGGTCATCTAAATAACAAATGTATCTTGGACTGTGTTCAGACAGGCATTGTCTTTAGGACAGGAGAGGTGAAAAGACACTAGGATGAGGAGGAGTTGAGAAACGTTTCCTGTAAAAGATGAGATTTTAGTTGTAACTTAAAGGAATGATTGCATGTCTTACTCTGCTTTCTATATCTTTGTGCTGATGAAGTTGATTTTTGGACCCCAAATGTGAGACTTTACATTTAACCCTAGTACGTTTCCTCTTCTCAGATTCAGTCTGACATTTTATCCTTCACAGATCATTTCTTATGCTCTTTCTCTTATCCATTGGGTTAGTGGCTCATCTGGCGCATCAGTTACCCCAGCGGAAATGGCGAGTTTGGGCTTTTTTGCATGACTCACAATGTTGGGCGGAAAAACGACTGTATGGCGTCTGCCTGTATCTTCCCTGTGTCATTCCCTGTGTTCTGGCTATTGTTTTAGGCTACATTTCTTTCACCACTTCCTCCTTTGACCCTATTGAAAAATTGATGTGACCAAATGGGAAGGTCCAATAACATCTGCTAGTTGCAAAGGAAATCCAGGTGCCTGCCAGTATATTGTTCCATGGAGTCAGTCAAGGCAATGGCTCCAGTTCAAAATTGAAAAGCCTCCCTATAACTTTCAAAGCTAGGACTCATCACTGGACAACCTTCAGGGAGGGAGCTACCCTCACATTATGTCACCAGACATTACTCTGGTGGGGTCAACAACTAAATGGACTCATACTATTTTCAGAAAGCCAGGTTAGTCAAAAAGATGAGTGGAGAAAATTTCCTTTCCAAAGGATGGGAAATCCTTTTTCCATTTATCCAGAGAAAAGTTGAATTTAATTTGGCATGGCTGGTCATTCTTTTTCATTTTTAAAGATGTGTTAGGTATGAAATCTCGCCCTTTTGGTATAATTCTCCCTCCATTTTTTTTTCCTGACAAATCATTTTGAATCACAAAATTTCAGAGTGGGGAGCTCAGGAACCATCTGGTCCCTTTCATACCAGAGTAAAAATCCTCTCTAGAATATCCCTGACCCAAGCCTTTTGCTGGAAGATCTTGAATGAAGAGGAACCTGCTAGCTCCCAAGGAATCTCAGTCCATTTGGGACAGCTTTAATTATTAGTAAGTTGTTGTTGTTATTTAATTACATCCAACCTAAACCTGCTTCTCTGCAGTTCCTACCCTTTGATCCTTGTTCTACCCTTTGGAACCGAACAAGATTAGTCTAATCCCTCTGTCCCTTAGGAAACAACATAGGTTTCTCTAAGGAAGCAATTTTCTCATATTTAAAATTCCATTGCAAGCTAAGTAAAAACTTTTCAGCCCTTTGATTGAGCCATGTCTTCATATTTCAAGAATGTTGGCTTTGAATCTCACTGGATTGTATTTTTATTAGAAATTAACCTTCATTTTTCCTGAGAAATCAGGAGAAATCCTACACACTTGAGAAGTAGCCTGGTATAGTGACTAGTGTATGGGACATAGCATTGAAGATCTGGATTCAAATGTCACCTCAGCTGTTTGGCAGATGAAAATTTGGGTTCAAATCTTGGCTCTGATGCTTACTATTCATGTGATACTGGACAAATCACTTAATGAGTCTGAGCCTCAGTTTCCTTTTCTGCAGAATAAGTATGTTAGACTAGATGGTTTCTAAGTCCCTTTCATCTCTAAATCTTTGAATTTTCTCCCTTCTGAGTTGGGTATTGACCCTTCAGAGCAGTTATATTATAACCACAAAATGGACAAGAGCAGCAATGATTTGTGGTTACTACTGGGAAAATCTGTCCTCCCTCCTCCTCACACATCCTGCCAACCAGATCCTCCATGGTTGAGGGGTGTTTGCCACAGCCCAATGGCTCTGTATTCTTTCTGGGTCAGTGACTGGTGAGTAAGAACTTCAGCCCACCTCACCTATTTTTTAAATTTAAGTTGGGATAGAATGAGTTTACAGGATGAGTAGACATGCATGAGTTATAACACATATAGCAGATTTGATGATATTATCTTCCCCCGCCACACCCTGATCCACACTTCTTCCAAACCTCCCTTTTACTGTTAAGACTGTCACCATCCTTCCAGTCACTCAGGTTCATAGTTTTATGTCATCCTGGTCTCCTCCTTCTCCACCATCCCACATATACTATCAAGTGCCAAATCTTGTCATTTCTATGTCCAGATCTCTTATATCTGTCCCCTTTTCTCTACTGACATTGCTACCATCCCACTTTGGGTTTTCATCCCATATCATCTGGATTAATGTAATACAACCTCCTAATTGGTATCCCTCCCTTCAATCTTTCTCTTCTGTGATTCATCTTACACATAATTGCCACAGTAATTTTCCTAAATCACATGTCTAACCATGTCATTCCTCTATTCAGTAAATGCTGGTGATTCCCTATTGACTCTAGGACCTAATAGAATTTCATCTTCATCTCACTCTTTTTAAAGTTCCTATTTCTATGTTTTATAAAGCACATACTTAGTACAATAATGCACGCACACCACTTATGATTAAATACATACCTTTTGGAGAGTCCTCAAACATTTCTCACTGGTAGAGATATATGACCAAAAAAAATTGGAGACCATCTTTCTAAGGGTGGCAAAGAGACTGAACTGTGCTTGCTGGGTAATTATCTGGCAAGATTATGTAATTTGAAGTATACTGACCCAACCTTAGACCCAAAGTTGGAAGGACTTTACAAATCATGTAATCCAACATAATTATTTTATGGATGAGAAAGCTGAGGCCCACAGCAATTAAATGGTTTATAAAA
The DNA here is from genome assembly GCA_028646575.1 of Pseudocheirus occidentalis. Classification (NCBI taxonomy): domain Eukaryota; kingdom Metazoa; phylum Chordata; class Mammalia; order Diprotodontia; family Pseudocheiridae; genus Pseudocheirus; species Pseudocheirus occidentalis. Next base: position 34,617,785 of record CM053596.1, on the reverse strand, counting down.
GGTCAAACAAACAGTGCATGGCAAAGCTGAGATTTATACCCAGATTCACTGACTTCAAATCTTGGATCCTTTTCTTTGGATCCCATAGCAGCTGTTTGTGAACAGTCTTCCTTTTACAACCTGTAGAAGGGTATTGGAGCTATTCAGAGTCAGAGTCATCAGTTAGTGGACTTTCAGGGAAGAAAGCCTGAGTTTAAGTCCTATCTCTGACACATACTGACTGTGTGACCTAGAGCAAGTAATTTAATTTCTCTGTGATTCTAGGGAACACTGGACTCTAAATTACAAAGTAGCCACAAATCGATGTTGATCACTTTGTCCATTTGTTTTGTATCTTATCATGTTATTTGGAGTTACTGTCTCAATTAGGTGCTTTGCTAATTCTCTGGGGTTTTCTAAGTAAGTCATCCCATTAACAACAAATTGGTACAGATTTTTATTTGCTTTGTTTATATTTATGTGCTTAATTTCATTCTCTTGTCTTATTACTGTTGCTAGAATTTCTAGAACTATGATGAATAGAAGTGGGTAAAGGAGGCACACTTGCTTTACTCTGGGATTTATTGAGAAAGTATCTCTCATTTCTTCATTGAAAATGATGTTAATTTTCTGTTTCAATTATCTCCTTTTTATGTTAAAAATCACTCTTTTGTGCTTATGTTTTGTAGGAGAGTGTTGCATTTTGTCAAATGCCTTTTGTCAATCTATTGATATAATAGTAATATTTGTGATGTTTTTCTTTTCATAATGTGAATTATATTGATTATTTTCCTGATATCCAACCATCCTTAGATATTTGGTACAAATCCAACTTTAAAATAGCAAACATTCATTTTAAATTTGCTGTAATATTTTCACTAAGATTTTGTTTAAAATTAGGGTTAGAGTCAATATTAGGGTATCAATATTAATGATAGTGACCTATAGTTCTATTTATCTTTGTTGCCCGTCTGGTTTAGGCATTAGGGTAATATTGTCTCATAAAAGGAATTTGGTAGCAAGCTTTCTTTCTTAATTTGGAGGAAAATTTATGTTCTATGATTATTAATTTTTAAAAAACATTCGCTATAATTCACCTATAACTTTGTCTAGATCAGGGATTTAAAAATCCTTTATTTTCTTTTCTAAAATTGTCTTTTATTGATTTGGGCATTTTATATTTTGTAAGTGATTTTGTTTTTTAAAAAATTCTCCATTTTATTGGTATATAAAACATACAGTAGACTTAATTTATTTGGTAGTTTCTTCTCTGTACAGATCTGCATTGATAAGGTGGGTTTCTTCTCATCTCACTCTTTTATACCAATGAAATTATCAATTTGGTATAATATCATATCCCCACCAGTAGAAGGTCATTTTTTTCTGATCATGGAATAAAATGATTTTGTCTATGGTACTTTGAACATAGGAGTTACTTTAAAAATATCTATTTAATTCAGTTGAATGGGTTAACCTTGTACCATTCTGGAGAGTTAACAAAGAATGAAGACAGAAAAGTACTGGATCATAGATCCAGAGCTGAAAGGGACCTTAAGTCTCATTGATTCCAGTCCTCTCTCCTTTACACACACACACACACACACACACACACACACACACACACACACACACACACACACATACACAGAAACTGAGGACCAGAATGAGGAAAATGGCAGCATGGCATAGGAGACTGGGCACTGGACTTGGAGTCAGGAAAAGTTGGTTTCAAATCTTGCCTCGGAAATTAATTAGCTATATGACCCTGGGTAGCCCAACATCTCAGTGCCTTAGTTTCCTTATCTGTAAAATTGAAGTGAAAGTAGTAATTAGATTTAATGGCCTCTAAGGTTCCTTCCAGCTCCAAATCTGTGACCCTGTGAAAAGGTTAAGGGATTTGCCCAAGATTACACAGACAGTAACTGGCAGACAGAGTCAGGTTTCCAAATTGAGTCCCTTGGCTTCAAGTTCAGCATTCTTTACACTGCTCTGTGCTCAGTTTCATAATAAGGTCAATAGAGACTTTGGAGAGAACAATTCAGCAGAGCAGTGGGGTCAGAAGCCAGTTTGTAGCAGGTAAAGTGGACCCAGCATGCCTCTCTTTTTAACACTGATGATATACATTAGAGGGATAGGGTGAGAGAAGAAAGCAGTTAAAGAGAAGGGAGGTGGGGAAGAACCAGGGGTCAGTTAATAAGCACAGTACAGTATTCCATACAGTACTAGCTAGTGTCCTGTTATGCAGAGAAATAAAGTACACATCGCCTCACTCCAAAAGTGGCTGTTTGCCAATGACTGATGGAATGCTCCCTGGGGATGGTGAAAGAGCTTATAAATAACTGTTTGATGAATTTCATCTGACACTTTCCCTATGTGGTCAATCATTACTATGATCAGGACCATTCAATAGGCTTGCTCACTGCTCTCCAGCATCAATAGAGCATTCATTCGTTCTGCACGTTGCTGACCAATAATTGGAAATACAAACCTCACTTCAAGATGGTTTCAAGCTACGTGCAAGGGCAATCTTTATGTAGGGAAGTACTGCCTAGAGTGTTAATCTTGGACTGAAGAAAACCTGGTTTTCATTACCAGTCTGCCTTTGTGACCCTGAATAAGTCACTTAACCTCTGTAATACTTAGTTTCCTCATCTAGAAAGTGAGGATCACGGCATTACTTTGAGCAGCAAACTAACTAAAATAGTCAACAAGCATTTACTAATTGTTTATTATTTGCTGAACACTGTGTACTTTAGAAGGAAAATGCTATACAAATATGAGGCATTATTATTGTTGTTATATACAGAATGGCAAAGCAGAGGAATTCTTCCAGATCTAAATGTCATTTTTAATTTCTCTCTGTCTCTCTGTCTCTGTCTCTCTCTGTCTCTCTCCCTCTCTCTCCTTCTCCCTTATAATTTTCTAATTGTCAGTAGTGTGACACAAGTGAAAAACCCAAGAGACAAAGTTTCTGGGTAATTAACAAGCAATTTATTAATTAGGCTGATTAGTAATCAATAAATTGATCCCAAGTCTTTACTCTTGGCAACCAAAAACAAAACCATGGAGAGAGACTGAATATACTTTTGGAAAAAGCAATGCCCCTGACAGGTGAAAATCAAGCATGAATGGTGGACATTTAATAAGAAGGTAGGCTAGGAGCCTTCAGCTCCTCCTGCCAAGAACATGACTTGATCATGAGACTCATCTGCCTTCAGCAATCTGGACAGGATGATCCATCTTCACTTCCTACCACTCTGCTTGGTTTTCTCCTTCATGAACTGGGTCACTCTAAATTCTAATGGAGGATCTCAAGGACAGGGCTGTTCTCCTTGGGGCAAGAACTCGCTCAGAATGGATTCTGTTTATACTCTCCCCTATCCTGATTGGGTGGATTCTGGCCCAAGATTGAGCAGCATGTTTCCTGAGGACTTTGGGTAATCTCATCAATCAGTCATATCCTTCAGAGACTGACTCTCTGATCTTCTACAGGGGCTAGACCCTAAATGAGAAAACAAACAATCTAGATCCTAATGAATAATTTGCTATTAAATATAATAACTTCTCTAAGTAAAATAGTAACTTCTCTCAATGGTCTTTTTGTAGTCTTCTAAAGGCTTGGAGACTTAGAGGCAGGTAACCAGCTATTTTAGCTCTCTCATTTTACAGAATGAAACCAAAGCCCAGGGTGCTTAAATAATTTGCTCAAAGCCACAAAAACAATGACCATCAGAACTGGGTTTGGAGCAAGGGCGTTATTTCCTCCTTCACTTCATAAAAGTTCTGATTATGTTGACCAGTTTCTTCCAATGAATACTTTTTTTTCTCTCTGTTTCAGGGACATTCCATTCAGAGAAAAATAGTTTTAGAGCCTGAAAAGATCTGAGAGGTTATTTAGTCACAAATGTATGTTTGCCTAAAAGACTATTTTATGGAGAACTCACACAAGGCAAATGCTCACATGGAGGGCAGAAGAAGAAATGAGGACACTCTCAAGGTCTCTTTGAAGAACTCTGGAATTAACTGGGAGACATGGGAGACACTGGCACAGGGCCATCCAGCCTGGTGTACCCACATCAAAGAAGGTGATGTGCTCTGTGAGCAAAGCAGAATTGCAAGAGCTCAAAAGAAATGTGAGATGCACACATTTAGAGACATCTCCTCTCCAAATGTTCATGTGGACTATTTTTGCCCAACCTATGGTTGAACCTTCTGAATTTGTACTGGCCTGAGCAGCCATAGTTGATATACTGTACATTGACCCCAACATAGTGATGCCATTTTCATCCTCTTTGGGAATGAAGGATAACAACCAACTCGTGTATGGATAAAAACCCTGAGCCCCATGGAAGTTCAGTGACTTAACCAAGGTCACACATGTAGTAAGTATCAAAGTCAAGATTTGAACGAAGGTCCTTGGACTTCAAATCCAGAGTTCTTTTCACTGACTCATTTTGCCTTCCTCTCCTCCTACCTTTCTGACCTCTCCTCTGTCTCCTTTCCTGGATTCTCATTAATCACTCCTGACTCCTCAGTGTTAATGTTCTCAAAGGGTGTGCCCTAGACTTCCTTCCTTTCCCTTCTTTTCCCTCTAGACAACATCAGAATTTCCAAATCTCATAATCAGAAAGAATCTCAGAAGGCAGCTAGCGCCACCTCTACCTGACCAAGCAAAGGGCTATTCAATATCTGCTTGAAGACTTTTAGTAAGGGAAAATCCACTGCTTCCCATAGCAGCCCATTCTACTTTTGGAAAGCCCTAACTATTGGGAAGGTTATCCCCACATCAAACCAAAATCTACTCTCTGATATTTCTTTCTATTGTTCCTCATTTCACCCAGTGCAGCCAAGAAAAATAGATCAATTCCTTTTCCTCATGACCATCCTTTACCTCACAATAATAGCCTTGTTCTGCACTCCTTCTATGCTCACACTGAGTCTTCTTTGATTCAGGTGAAACATTCCCTCTTCCTTCAAAGAGTCTTCATCCGGCATGGTCTGTAGTCCCTCAACCTTCTTCTGTACACTCTCCAGATTATTAGTGACCTGCCCAAAATGTAATGCCACAAAATGAGCTCTAGATATGGTCTGATCAAGGTGAAAAATACAGGGATTAATATTTCCCTCATTTGATTCAATTCAACAAATATTAAATATCTCCATGCCCTGTGCTAGGTTCTGGGGACACAGACAAAGCAAAGCAAGTCCTGCCCTCAAGAAACTTACGTTTTACTGAAGGGATAAGAAAAGAAGAAAGCATATGCCAAGTTATAAAAAATAATTTCAAGACTTAAAATTCTGATCAATGCAATAAGTCACCATGCTTCCAGAGAGCCCATTATAAAGTACATTGGCCATCTCCTGAGAGAGCTGATGACCGTGGGGTGCAGCTGCCATATATTTTGAAGATGGCCAATGCAGGAATATATTTTGCTTGATTATGCACATTTGTTAGAAGGTTTTCTTTTTCCTTTCCATAGAGTGGGTAGGTGGGAGATAGAGAAAATAGATTTTTGTTCATTGAAAAAATAAATGAAAGAAAAAGAGTGATAATAATTGGAGAGAATAAGGAAAGGTGTCCTGCAGCTGGTGATGCCTGAGCTGTGCACTGGAGGAAGCTAAGGATTTGCAGAAGTAGAGGTGATGAGAGAGTACCTTCCAGGAATGGGGTACAGCCTGTGCAAAGGCAGGAGATGGGATATTACATACAGGAAACAGCTATCACAGGCCAGATTGACTTGGAGGAGAGGTCATGAAAGGGGAATGATAACAGCAGGACTGAAAAGGTAGAGGACATAAAATGTGCCTCACGGGGCTGTTACAGGGATCAAAGGAGACAATGTGTGTGAAGCACTTTGCAAATCTTAAAATACTGTGTAATGATTAGTTATTAATATGGAGGGCTTTAAATGCCAGACTGAATTTTGCATTTTATTCTACAGGCAATTGGGAGATATTGAAGATTTTTGAGTATGAGAATGGCATGACCGGATTCATGTTTTAGGAACCTCAGTTTGGCAATTTTGAAAAAATGAAAGGGAGAGGGAAGAGGCTGGAGGCAGGAAGACCAGTTAGGAGGAGGCTGTTACAGCAGCCCAGCTGAGAGGCGATGAGGCCCAGAGCCAGAATGGAGGCTATGTGAGTGGAGAGATGGGGACTGATGCAAGAAATGTTGTGGAGGGAAAATGGACAAGATAAGCTAAATAATTAGACATGGTGCAGGTAGTGAAGGAAAGGGGAAAAATGCAGCACCACTCCAGAATTTCAAATCAGTATAACCAGAAGGATAATGGATAACCTGGCAAGAAATGGGAACATCTGGAAGAGAGGTAGGCTTGAGGAGAAAGGTAACAGATCTGTTCTGGCTCTGGTGAGTGGGAGATACCTATAGGGCATCTAATTTCAAATATGCAACAAACAATTGGTAATATGGGTCTGGAGCTTGGAAAGAGGATAGGATGGAAGATAGATATTTGGATATTCCAATTACCCACAATGCACCAGGCAATGTGTGAGCCTGTAAGGATAAAATGATAAAACTGAATTCTCTGTCCTCAAGGAGCTCATATTCTAACAGGAAAAAAGCATGCACACACATACATGATAGATAGATGTATATACACACATACATGCACATACAAATCACCCACATGTAAAGCACATACATCTAAGGAGGGTGGGAAAGTCTTTCTTCAGAAGATTGTCCTTGCATTGAGTGTTGAAGGACATGAAAAATTCCAAGAGGTAGAGGCAGAAGGAAGGGAGATCATTCCAGGCATGAGATGACAGCTGGTCTGGGAATCATTGATGGAGGAATGATCATTGACCCCATGGGAGCTGATAAGATCATCAAAGGGAGGATAGAACTAGAAACAAAGAGAAGAGGGTCTAGTGCAGGTCAGGGGTAGTATTTGGATGATGATCTGGCAAAGAAGACAGCGGAGGAGCAGACAGGCAGGCAGGAGAAGGACCAAGAGAGAGCAGTGTTAGGAAAGCCCAGAAAGAAGATAGTATGTAGGGGAGAGTGATCCCCAGGGTCAAAAGCTGCAGAAAGGTCAAGTAGGATGAGGATCTAGAAAAAAGATCCCAGCACATAATTAAATGTCAAACATATGTCTGGTTGGTGACATTAACATTAGTATTAGGTCATTTCATGTTGGAATAGGGCCATACTCTTTTTAGCAAGTACAGTGGAGTCCTTTGTGTAATCAGCAAGTGTTTTACACTCATTTCCATCTCAAGGACTTTTATAAGGGAGGTAGGACAGGGTAGGAAAGAGTCAGAGACCTTGGATGTCCACAAACAAGTTGTTTAGGAAAATCTTTTTTCTCTGTTCTGTGTTTCCCACCTCCATGACTTTGCACAGAGGTTCTTTTGGGAGTGTAATGCACTCTTTCCTCACCTCTGACTCAGTCTAGGGGCTGTCTACTCATTGAGGACGTCCCCAGCTCCTTTAAATGGTCAATGTCTCTGTTCTTCCTCCTCAAATTTCTTTGTATTTCTTTATCTGTTTTAGTGCTGGATTCCTCCTCCTAACTCCCACCAAAGAGGCGCAACTTAGCCATGAGCTGGTAAAGATTCTTCAGAAAAAAATAAATGTATGCAACCACACTTTTAAATTAAATCTTCATTTTTATCACTTCCATAAATCTAGAAATTCACCAAACAATCAAATCCTGATTTATAGGGTTTTTGTCGTTTTTGTCTTTTTCTCTTGCCAATTTCCAAGATGTAAATGTTCACATGGATTGTTAGGTGGTACAGTCGAAAGAGCACTGGGCTTGGACTCAAGAAGAGTCATCTTTATGAATTCAAATCTGGCCTTAGACACTTACTAGCTTTGTGACCCTGGCCAAGTCACTTCACCCTATTTGACTCAGTTTCCTCATCTGTCAAATGAGCTGGAGAAGGAAATGGCAAACTGCTCTAGTATCTTTGCCAAGAAAACCCCAAATGGGGTCACGAAGAGTCAAATGCTACTGAAACAACTCAACACCAAAAAAAGTTCACACTGAAAATGTTACAATCAGATGCCTCCAGCACATCCCTGAATGTAAGCTCCTTGAGGGCAGGGTCTCCCTAATATTTGATCACAGTGTATGATACGTGCTGGGCAATTAATAAAGATTTGGGGAACTGAGTTGAATTTATAGTAACTTTATTTGAAGCCTTAGAATTTAGAGGGGTTTGGAGAGGCATGGTTAGTACACTCAATCTCTCATAATAGAAGGTCTAGGAAGGAAGGCTTTAAACAAGGCTTTCTTTTCTCTCGACAAATCTCCTCTTGGCAAGCAGAGGCATTTATGTTCATTCTTTTCAATAAGAAACATTGAAGCATCTAATCATAATAATGCTTAATTATAGTTGACAGAGGGAGTTTCAATGTTTACAAAGCATTTTATAACCAGTTTAATTTTAGGGAATTTCACAGTTGGAAGGAGCCTCGGGACCCATCTAGTCCAACTGAAATCTTTTTAAAATACCCATGATAATATAGCAAAGAAATTTGCGTTCCTCCACTGATAAGGGACACACTGTCTCTCACGGTAGAGCAGCCCATTGTACTCTGGACCAGCTCTCATTGTTAGGAAGGTCTTCTGACGTCCAGCCTAAATTTTGGCTTTTTATAGGTTCTATTTCATTTTTCCTTATTCTTCCTTATGAGATCAAGCAAGTAGAATCTAAGCTCTCCTTCACATAACAGCCCTTCAAATATTCCCAAGACAACTTTCATGCTTCTACTGATTCTCCTCCTCTCCAGACTCAACATCCCCAGTTCCTTTGAGCACTTCCCATATGACATGGACTCAAGGCCCTTCATCATGCTGATAGCCATCCCCTCCTCTGGATATTCTCCAGCTTTTCAATGTCCTTCAACTGTGCTGCCCAGAATCAGTCACAGATGAGATGTGACAAGGACAGAGGGCAATTAGGACAGTCATCATCTTGGTCCTGGATACTAGCCTGTCTTAATATTCTCCCACTGTCCCCTACTCGTGGAACTCTCTTCCTTTTCAACTCTACCTACTGATTTTCTTGGTTTCTTTTAAGTGTCAACAAAAATCCTTTCTTGTTCAGGAAATCTTTTCCAACGCTTCTTTATTCTAGTACCTTTCTTCTGTTAATTATTTCTGACTTAACCTTGTATGTAGCTCGTTTGTATCTGTTTTCATGCTTTCTCCTCTTTGAGATTGTAAGTTCCTTGAGGGCAAGGACTGTTGTCTTTTGCCTCTTTTTGTATCCCCAGTGCTCAGCACAGTGCCTGGTATACAGTAGGTACTTACTAAATGTTTATTGACTGGTTGAGTTGATCCTCACACAAAACCTTTGAGGTAGATGCTATATTACATTATAATATGTAATAGATATATGATATATACCATACATATTATACTATATGTTGTAATGTATCATACTATATAGTATATACTATATGTAGTAATATATATATGATAAATATTATACTATATATTACACTATACTGTTATACCATATATCATAATATGCTATATAATAATATAATTCCCATTTTGCAATAGGTCCAGAGGTTGTGTGTTGTCCATGATTGTGCATTTAATATCACGGAACGTCATAGTTGGGAGGAATCTTAGAGGCTGTTTAGTCTAAATCCTACACATAGAAGGATCCTATTTCATACCTGATCAGTGGGTCATACAGTGTCTGTCTGAAGACCTCCAGCGAGGAAGAAATCAGCACCTACTGAAGCAGACCACTTGACTTTGGGAGAGCACTATCAGCAAGACTTTCCTCACCTCAAACCTAAACCTGCCTCTCTGTAGCTTCCTCCCTTGGTTCCTAGTTCTGCTCTGTGGCACCAAACAGAGGAAGGCTGATGATCCTTCTTTCAACCTGGGGGCATGACTTCTGATCCACCCATCGGCTGCACAAATGCATGTTTCTGCTCTGCCAAAGGGATGGGAACATTTTGCCAGGAAGCTAAGCTCCATCCCAACATCCTCTCTCTGTGCCTATTTCCACCTCTGCCCAGGCATTTCCAAAAATCATAAATTTTCTGATATGACACATGCAGAACTTTGTGGAAATTCAAATCATGGGATTGAAAGGTTTGACGTTCAGAGACCACCAAGAAGAAAATGATCTATGGACATTTCACTTGGAAAAGAAAAGAAAACAAAATGTTGACCTGGAGGGGGAGGGTCTGCTTAAAGAAATTCTCTCCCAGGAGGCAAAATCACAGAACCCCAGGATTTCAGAGCTGGAGGAGACCTCAGGGACACCTAATCCAAATAATATCTAGACAAGAATCCTCTCTACAGACTAGTCACCCAGTTCAACGATCTTCAGTGAGGACAATTCCCCTACCTCCCAAGGCAGTCCACTTGACTTTGGGATGTTTTTCATTGTTAGGACATTTTCTTTTATATCAAACTTAAATTCACCTCTTCCCAAATTCTATTGGTTGCTTTAAGTCCTGTCCCCTGGAGCTAAATGAAAAAAGTCTAATTATTCTTCTACAATCTACATGATAAGCCTTTCAAATATTTGAAGATATTTATCACCTCTCTGACCTGGGTTCCCTTTACCATAAGCCTGTGTCTCCTCTTCCTCAAACCAGACATCTCCAGTTTCTTCCAATGTTTCTCATATATTATAGAATTAAGGACCTTCAATCAATCAATGACCTTCTCTAAGACTCTCCAGTTTTTTGATGATCTTCCTAAATTGTGGCCCCCACGATGAAACTATCTATACACACACACACACACACGGTAGAATCAAGGGTGTAGGAGAACTGACATTTAGAACCCAAGTCTTATGTCTCCCAACTTTTTATGGAAACCTACTCAATAGTAAATAAGTGAACCTTGATCATATGGATAATTTTGGATTGAGTGAATCGAGATGAAAATATAATTAAAAATTGAGGACCCATATGTAGGTGATACCAGAGAGGTCAAGGAGTTCATGGAGCTCTGGAAGTTCACGTCTCACTGTGGTTTAAAAAGTCAGTCAATTCATTGAGCAATAAAGGGCATACTGTGAGCTATAATAGTTTGTGTCCTAAAGTATGTTACATTCTACTGAGAAGAAAATATATAGCCTGACCTGAGCCACCTTTTCACCAGAGATATAACAAGGATAGGACAACTGGGACTCTGACCCAAGGCAATGCAATTTAAAGGTTACTGATTTCACTGGCACTGTTACAGAAACACCTGAACCTAGTGTCTTAGCAAAATCCCGTCAGTCAAAATAGCAAACTTGCTTCTAATTTTTCCGCCAAATGAAGAGATGCTATCATCCTCTTCTCTCTTTTGGTCAGTCCTGAATATGGGTTCTGGCTCACAACCTGGAACATTGCTGGGTTGGTAGGCCACAATGTAAAACTTCCCACTTACCTTGCTTCCTTTGCTCAGTGGAGAGAGAGCTAGAAAATAGGCTTAGTGAAATATCCTTTGGGATATTTTTGGCTTCTTATGGGCATATAAGCATTTCATGATTACAAATGGTTGATTTGGGACCTAAAATCAATATTGCAAGTTTTAATCCAATTCATAATTTCATTCTGAGATGTTCCCAAGGTTGGCCCCCCCATGCCCTCAATTCCATGAAGATTCTCAATAAATACACCAACTTCTATTATACATAACTATCTGCTTTATTTGAAAATGTCTACACTGCATTAAACAGTGTTAAGAAACCCACTGTCCTGTCCCAGCAGGCACTGGGTCCAGTGTATAACTTGAGATGGACTTTTATTTTTTTCATGGAGTGGGGTAGAGAAGAAGGGAAAAGTGGTAGGAAACAAAATTTTGAAGAAAATTGTTATAAATCACTAACCAGAAATTTAAAGGGTAGGGGAAGGAGATAGAACTTGAATGACATGGTATTTTATAAGTCCTTTCAATCACACTTTATTAGACCATCTGCTTCCATCTTTAGTGTGTTTAATTTGTAATATGTTGCTGATGGATGGCTTCATCCTTGAGTAGATTATATAAAATAACAACCAAACGTTGATATAAGACAAAAAACCTGGGAGAGGAACAAGTTCTATTTCTCAGGCAATTGCTTCCCATCTACGCCAACACACTGGACAATCTGAAAGAGCTTAGGTTTGAAACTATACCCAGTCATTCCAGGATATGTGTTAATGAATGAGCATGTCTTTAAAAAAATAACTCAACTGACCTTCATAAAAGTGTGTGCTGCATTTGACAGTACTGGGATAATGAGCTCTAATGAGGAATCTGACTCACTTTTCAGTTTATGAGATCAACAAATGAAAAACGGGGTAAGTTTTTTTCTTTGAGTTTTACGTGCTTTAAAACCTTTCTGCTGTTTAAAATTCAGCCGTAGCTACACTTATTTTCCATTTCATACATCTCTCTAAAGTGACAAAGGTCAAGGTGGCAAATAAATGTAGGAAAACTGGCACATTCTTCTGCTTACAGTGTATCCCAGTAATACAGTCCTTCATGTTTTAGAGATAAGTAGCAAAATGCTTTTAAGTCTGGGTCTTGTTAGCTGCTGGCAGCTTTGTGGCTGCAATGGATGATCTAGCCCAGCAGGGCCACATGCTAAGAATCAGAGGGGTTATAGTGGTATTGGCAGCCAATCAGAAACCAACCTTCCTTTAACTAAAGGATCACCCTGGGCCCATTCACTTCAAAGATGGAGAGGTGGGAGGCTGTCAGCTCAAAACATTGAGTCAGCAAGTTCTTTCTGGAGAAGCTTTTTAAGCAACCCAGGAGGCCTTGAGGGGGAAAGGACTGTCTTCCCAGAATCATGGATTTCCTGTTTACTGACTCCAATGACTGACTCCATGAAAGAGTCTTTGAAGTACTTCGTCCCAATCAACTAGAAACAGCTGTTCACTACATCACAAAGGCTTAAGATGCCTTTTTGATCGCTGCTTTTACCAAATTCTAAAGAATAAGGAGCATAAGGTCTGGTACACCTCAGCCCGTCAGAGAACATGAAACCTTCTCTTTGGGGAACAGCATGATACCATGGAAAGAGTCCTGAGTTTGGAATCAGAAGACCTGGGTTCAAATCCTGTTATTGTCACTTATTGTCTGTGTGACCTATAGTAAGTTCCTTTACCCCTCTGGGCCTCAGCTCCTTGGTATAAAAGGAGGGGTTTGGGCTAGGTAACCTCTAATGATGATTGCTGACATATCAAAGGTTTGCAAAATGTTTCACCTACATTGTCATTTGGTCCTCACAGCAACCTTAGTTGGTGACATAGGTAAGTGTGAGTTTGGGAAATTCACTTAACTTTGATTCCCTCATCTGCAAAATGAATGAGCTACACTGGGTGACCTCATGCCCCCTCCTTTCTAAGGCTATACCTCTACTGTCTCATTTTAATATGGAAACTGAGTTTTACAAAAGTGACAGTATTTGACGATATTCACATAGCTATTAAGTATCAGAGGCAGGGCATGAACACAGGGCTCTATCCACTCTGCCCTACTGGCCCTACAAATACCCCACCAGTTCTAGAATTATGACCCTCTGACCCACTTAACAGCAGTACAAGCCAAACAGAGAGAATGGCAGTATTTCTGCATTCCTTTTTGCTTTCAATAGCAACTGAGTACATTAAGGACTTTCCAACACCATTGGGATTCTGTCGATGCCATTTTGGTTGACTATGGGCTCACTGGTCATTGTTTCCTTGTTTCCTATCCACTCTTAGCCTCTCTTTTTTTTAAAGTCATGTCACCTACTTTTACAATGTGCATATATAAAAATAAAAAAAATGATTTAAAAATGACATAGGTTGGAGTCACGGGCTGTAGGAGTCTTCTCATTTTCAGCCCAGGAACCCTTGGGAGAGTTTCAGGATCACCATGGAGCTAGAACTGGGGGAACAGGTCTTCCATGGATCATCTTCTCACATGGGCACAGGAAGTTAAAATAGGGGCTCTCTTTAAAAAATAAAACAGTTGGCAGAAGGAAATGATTCTCCAGTCATCTATGGCCTGTGGGAAAATAAGAAAAAGGAGACTGTCAAATTAATTGTTTGATCGTCAGTGTGCCAACTACCTATAAATAGAAATTTGGACTTGGAATCAGAAAGACCTGGGTTCAAATCTTATCTCTGATGGTTGCTAGCTAAGTGATCCTGGGCAAGTCAGTTACTTTCCCGAGGAAGTTTGGCTAGATTACCAGTATGACCCCTTCCAGATGTAAATCTATGATTTTATAATCCCTGTGGTCTCTCTCCTTACTAAGTACTTGTCTGATACTGTGCCCCCTCCCTTTATTTCTAGTGCCTGATCATGTATATCCCCAGAGATGGGTTTCCAGGCATCCAGAAGAATAAATTCAGAGGAAATTCAGGAAGCTAGATAGCACAGTGGATAGAGTGCCATGCGTGGAGTCAAGAAGACCCAAGTTCAAATTCTGCCTCAGACTAACCAGTTACATGACCCTGGACAAGTCACTTCACCTGTTTGCCTTGGTTGTCTCATCTGTAATATAGGGATAATAATAGCACCTACTTCTGAGAGGATCAAATGACATGATAATTGTGAATCAGAGCCTGGCACATACTGGGCATTATAGAAATGCTGGCTATTATTATCATTGGGAAGCTAGATGGTGCAATGAATGAATAGAGCGCTGGGCCTGAAATCAGGAAGACTCATCTTCTTGAGTTCAAATCCAGCCTCAGACAAATTAGCTGTGTGACCCTGGGCAAGTCACTTCACCCTGGCTGCCTCAGTTTCCTCATCTGTAAAATGAACTGGGGAAAGAAATGACAAACCACTCCAGTCTCTGTACTAAGAAAACCTCAAATGGGGTTGTGAAGCATCAGACATGACTGAAGCAACAGAACAGATAAGCAGGTATGTGCTGGAACGAGCTCAATGAGCTAATTAATTGTCAGACTTTCAGTGAGAGATTTTACATCTCAGAAATTCAGAAATGGCTACAAATTGGGGCTTAATTTACTAATTTACTACTTTTACAATGTGCATATATAAAAATAAAAAAATGATTAAAAAATGACATAGGTTGGAGTCACGGGCTGTAGGAGTCTTCTCATTTTCAGCCCAGGAACCCTTGGGAGAGTTACTAATTTCTAGATTTAAGAAAGTATTAATAATGCAGATTAAATTAATGCATACATTTTCCTCCCCGGGAGCCTGGTTGCTAAACACTTATCAGCACACCACTGCATTGTTCTAGAAATAATACCTGAGCTCAGCAAGAAGACAGTAGAAGGCTGAGGGAATGGAGTAACCACCAGGCTGGAAACGTTGTGCTTATAGGCCAGTAAGGATGATAACAACAGGCATATCATGCTTTACGGTTTGCAAAGTACTTTATATCTATTATCTCATTTAAGCCTAAGAACACCCTTAGATTTTAGCAACATATAAAGGTCTCCTAATTCCTTTCAAGTTTTAGCTTAAAGTAAGACCTCAAAATTGAACAAGCATTCCATGCACATTCACAAAATGCCTATTTGCTGAACTAAATCTCTTCCTAGATGTTTAGATCGACTGTATATGCGTTCTAATATTAGAAAATTCAGACATAGCCCAGTTGGAGACAGAGGGATGGTTCAGATGACCTCCAAACTCCTGATAAGAATGATGATGATGATGATGATGATGATGATGACTGATATCTATTTTGCACTTTAAGGTTTTCAAAGGAATCATATGTATATAATTTGATTTTCTCTTCACAGCAACTCTTTGTGGTAAGAAAATGACTAAAGGCCGTATTGTTCCCATTATATAGATTAGAACACTGAGGCTTGGAGAAGCTAAGGGGTTTGCCCAAGGTCATATAACTAGGAAATATCAGAGGCAGGATTTAAAAGCAGATCTCTTCCAAGTCCAAGTCCACTGTTCTTTCTACTGTAAATCAACGGTCTTCTGAAAAGTATACCAATCATGCATGTATCATGCCAGCGTGTAGGTATTTTACTTACGAGTACCTGCCCGACATTTTCCTCACGACTGCAATGATGATTCCAGCAATGATGCCAATGGCGATTACAATTCCCAAAATGATTCCCACCAATGCTACGGTCTCCAAGCCTCCTAATACAGAGAAAGAGAAGCAAGGAAGAAACAATATTGGTATTTCATCCAGAACAAGATGGAGAAGGATGACAATGCACCAGTCATAGCATCTCTATTTGGAGCCAACATTCTAGTCTGAAGGGTGGATGGATTTGTACTTAGCTACACACATAGCAGCATGTTAGGTTTACAAGTGGCCCCACCTGAGCACAGCAGCAAATTTCCAAAATGTATTATCATCTTCTCATCACCCATGGACAGATTTAGAATTGAGGCATGACACAATGGCTGGCCTTGAGCTATTCTGAACTATCTGGGGACAAACAAGATCCTTCTGAAATAGGCTTTTGTCTATTGAGTTTGAGAATAATATCTCAACTTTGCTATTAATTATTAGGAAGAGTTTTTATAGGGCTAATAAAATAATTCTGATTTTTCTAGTAACCATAAATGGCCATCTTGGGCATTTAAAGCCATTTCCCATCTGGTTTTAGTCTAGCCTCCCAGACTTATTTCATATTATTCACCTCTATAGCCACTCCATCTTCCAGTCAAATGGCACTACCTTGCTTTTCCCTGAACTAAACATTCCATCCCCACTTCTGGCCTCTATACGTTTGCTCAGATTGACTCTAGAATGAACTCTCTCCTCACATCACCCTCTTAGAATTTAGGGCTTATTTTAAAATTCATCTGTGATATCATCTCCTATAGGAAACCCTTTTTGGTCTTTAGAAGTCTTTTTTTCTCCTCAAATGACTTTGCATTTACCTATATGTGCAAACACCCTCAAAAGAGTGTAAGCTCCTTGAGGACAAGGTCTCTTTTTTGTTGTTGTCGGTCTTTGTAGCCTCCCATACTTAGCACAAAGTCCTAAACAGGTACGGTCTTGAACTGCTTCACTAGCCATCAGTAGATTGGTTTGAAATAAATGACTGAATTCAGGACTAAGAGATTTAAAAATCTCCCAATTTGTCTTTTAATTAAAAAGCTAACTCCTCAGAATTTGCTTTATTTCTTTCCCCCCATTTAACTCATCTTTCTTTCAAAATGGAAAACTTTCTTTCTACAGTTGCTCTAAAGTTTACAAATACAGATGATGGCAAGAATGGTGCCCGGATAACTCATTCTAGCCTACCTTTCTCAGATGCTGTATTTGTCTCTCCACTCACTTCCTTAGTAAAGAGAGAGGTGTAACAACAGGGCGATGTTAGAAAATTTAGTAACTGGGATTTAATCACGATTAGAGGAGAAATTTGCTTCACTTAGACTGCAGGTTAGGTAGGAGAAAACAAAAACAGGCGTGAGAAAGACATTTGCTAAGAAAAATACAACGGTAATTGAGAAAGTATGTTAATATTTATTACTGATCTTTATTAATGTTTTGAATGTTTATAGTTCATAAGATTTAGAGCTAGAATGAACTTTAGAACATAGGAAGAACATTAGAATATAAATGTGAGAGCTCTGGAACACAGAATGACAAAGGTGGAAAGGCTGCTTCAATGTGAAATGTTAGAGTTGAGAGGGCGCTTTGACTATCCAATCAAAGCTTAGAAAGGACTTTAAGAACGTAGAATATCAAAGATTGGAAGGACCTAAAAATACAGAATGTGAGAACATAGACTGCCAGAACTGTTCTATCTTAAAACAAAATGTCCCCGCAAGGAGGAACCTTAGAGATTAACCAGTTTAATCCCCTCATTTTCCTCTCTTACATGCCTTTTTTTTTTCTAAGAACTGATAATCCTTTCACTTATGACACCTTTTTTATTCTCAACTGTTTTAGAAGGTCGGACAATCAATCTAGCAGATGTTGTATTGTTGGGTTGTTTTTTTAAGCCGAGAAAAAAAAGACACAGCAGAGATGATTAATTTTCCAAGGTCATACAATATCACTGGTAAAGAGTACCTAGAAGTTAGGTCTCTAGCCTAAGACTCATCACTATACCAAGTCTTCTTGAATCTCGCTGTAAGACTATGGATAAATCTCTTATCCCTTTTAGCCTCCCTCAATTTCCCTAACTGTAAAATAGGGGTAATAATACTCATAGTACTTTACAACATTGTCGAAAGGCTTAAAAAAGAAAATGCAAGCAATATTCTTTGGAAACTTAAAAATTTTGCTTAGATGTCAGTTATTATGTTAAATATCCCAAAGAAAAGGATTAGATTTTTTCATTTGTTCCCCTTATCTTCCGCTATGGGAGCTTAGGAACTATAAACTTTAGGTACCTAAAACAGTGGGGTTAAGAGATTTATCCATGGTCTTACGGCTGGTGTCACAAGTAGGAACAAAAGCTAGGTTTTCCTGACCCTAAGTTTGTCTCTCTATCTCCATTAGGCAGTTTGATGGTACAATTGACAGAGTGCTAGCCCTGGACCCAAGAAGACTTGAGTCCAAATTTCACCTCAGACATTTGCTACCTGTGTGACCCTTGACAAGTCACTTAACTTCTTTTTTTCCTTATTAATTAATCAACATATACACACACACACTCATATTAAATCTACTTTGACATTAGTCATGTTATGAAAAAAGAATCAGAGCAGAAGGAAAAAAAGACAAGAAAGAAAAAATAAACAACCAAATAAGAAAATAGTATACTTGAATCTGCATTCAGACTCCATAGCTCTTTGTCTAGGTAAGGACAGCATTTTCCATCATGAGTCTTTTGGAATTGTCTTAGATCCTTGCATTGCTGAAAACAGCTAAGTCTATCAAAGATGGTCATTGTGCAACGCTGCTGTTAGTGTATACAATGTTCTCCTGGTTCTGATCACTTCACTCAGCATCAGTTCATGTAAATCTTTCCAAGTTTTTCTGAAATCTGCCTTCTCATTATTTCTTATGAATAATAGTATTCCACCACATACATATACCATAACTTGTTCAGCCATCCCCCAAATGATGGGCATCCCCTCAATCTCCAATTCTTTGCCACCACAAAAAGACCTGCTATAAATATTTTTGTACATCTGTGTTCTTTTCCCTTTTTTATGATGTCTTGGAGATATACATCTAATAGTATTATTGCTGGATCAAAGGGTAAACACAGTTTTATTGCCCTCTGGGCATAGTTCCAAATTGCTCTCCAGGTTGGATCAGTTCACAACTCCACCCACAATGTATTAGTGTTCCAATTTCCCCCCATCTTCTCCAACATTTATCATTTAACTATTTTGTCATGTTAGCCAATCTGATAGGTGTAATTTGGTACCTCAAAGTTGGGGATTTTTTTGTTTGTTTGTTTGTTTTGGAGGGCAGTTGGGGGTTAAGTGACTTGCCCAAGGTCACAAGGCTAGTTTTTGTGTTAAGTGTCTGAGGCCGGATTTGAACTCAAGTCCTCCTGACTCCAGGGCCGGTGCTCTATTCACTGTACCACCTAGCCGCCCCCCCCATCAGAGTTGCTTTAATTTGCATTTCTCTAATCAATAGTGATTTAGAGAATTTTTTCATACAACTATAGAGAACTTTAATTTCTTCATCTGAAAACTGACTGTTCATATCCTTTGACCATTTATCAATTGGGGAATGAAGTCACTTCACCTCTGTCTGCTTTGGTTTCCTCACCTGTAAAATGGGGATAAAAATAGCACCTGCCTCACAGGGTTGTTGTGAGGACAAAATGAATAATACCTGTAAAACATTTTATAAATTTTAAAGCACTATGTAAGTGGTTGGGCAGGTAGGTGGTACAGTGAATAGAGTGTCAGGCCTGGAGTCAGGAAGACCTAAGTGTGACCCTAGGCAAGTCACTTAATCCTGTTTTCTTCTGTTTCTCATCTGCACAATGAGCTAGAGAATGAAATGGCAAACCATTCCAGTGTCTTTGCCATGAAAATCCCAATGGGATCACAAAGAGTTGGAAAAGACTGAACAACATTTGCCACATACAGTGCCAAGTGCTGGAGATACAAAGAAATGGCAAATCACTCCAGTATCTTGGCCAATAAAATCCCAATGGGATCACAGAGAGTTGAATATGATTGAAATGACTGAACAATAACATATAAATGGCAGCTAGCCATTATTAGATTGGATTTGTAGTCTTAGAGAACTGACTGGGGCTCAAGGCCATTAAGTAATTTACCCAAGGTCACATAACTGCTTAGTGACAGGATTTGTATCCAAGACTCTTCAAGACTAATATTCTATCCAATGGAGATGCTCTTTGGGACTGATCAATGATTTCTGAAAGAGGTAAAAGTTTTCCTTTGCTGGCTTCTCCCTGACAACTGGTGAACTCCAAAGATGCTCAGACTCTATTTATGCTGTTTAAAACTTCCCCTAGGCTATCTCTTTTTGTTTGTTTTCCTAACTGGGTTGGCCACTGACCCATTTGTTTTCCCCTTGGCCTCATCATGTAATAAGTCCAGAACATCTCTGTGGGATGAGCTTTTGCCTTATTTGTAGATGGGGGAAACAGATTCAACAAGAAAAGGTTTCTGCTTTCTATGAGCCAATGAAAATCCATGAATTTGAATCATGTTGCCTATAGAAAGGGAAAAGCAAGGATACTTTACATTTAGGCTGTCTACACACAGATAGCAACAGACCCGTTCCCTCCAAACCTTCAACTGGCTTTGTTTTTATGGTCTATCTGAACAACTGAGAGAGACCCTGAAGGATCATTATCCATTCATACGTGAGTGGGGATGGTTTTGTTGGGGTTTAAACCCCAGGATACCAAAAACTGTTGTGGTGGGGGCTCTGCCCACCCAAAAACTGTTGGGGTTTCATGATGTGTTGTGGTGGAACCATCTCAAAGAATTCAGTCAGACCACCTCTAATCCAACTATAGATATTTATTGAGATTGACACCTCTCATGAAGCAGCTAAGTTCCAAGAGGAATTAGCAACTTCAGAAAAAGAAAGATGGATTTTTATAGGGTAAAGATGCAATTATATAACAGAAATTTACATAGAATATGGGAATATGATTAATATTAAAAAGGCAAGAGGAGTTTGTTAAAGGATTAGGTAATGGAGGAGGGATCTCATCTATGGTTTGGTGGTTAAACATTCTGGCCATGCTACCCTCTAATTGACTAGCTATTGTGGTTCTGTCTGGTCAAGATAGATAGTTAGGTATTGTGGTCCTGTCTTGGGCGGGATGGATGATGTAATTGTGATTAAATACAAGAACACACCTGTTCAAATATGTGGGATGGGTCTGGGGGCAGTGACTAGGTAGAGGCTACTAGTAGCTGTGTTCCCATCACATGGACACACCTGCTGTTTCTGTGGGAACTAAGAGTTCAGGGACACATCTATTGTTCCAGGGAGCAGTGAGGAACATGTGAAAAAACTAGGACATTAGCAGGGTTGGGGACTAGGCAGGTACGGTGAGACCTATAATGAAGTTAGAATATTGGGGCCGAGGGCAGCTTTATTAGGATTCCATCAGCCTGTGGCCGATCAACATGAAAGATCAGAATCAAAATGGGTCAACCTCCACGTACCTAAGAGTGGCCACCCATTTCTATAGATTTCTTGGTTTGCACAGTGCTTTCCTTACAACAGACCTATGAAGTAGGTAGTACAAAAGTGCCCATCCCCATTTTAGAGTTGAGGAATATGGCATATTTGGTACTCTCCCTCAGCATTCATTGACCACCTATAGACCTTTGCACAGATTGGCTCCTGTGACTGGAATGCACATCTTCTTCAGTTCTTCCTCTTAAGAAACCCCAATTCTGGGGCAGTTAGGTGACCCAGTCAATAGAGCACTGACTCTGGAGTCAGGTGGACCTGAGTTCAAATTTGGCCTCAGACACTTAACACTTACTAGCTGTGTGACCTTGGGCAAGTTACTTAATCCCAATTGCCCTGCCTTCCCCTCTCCAAAAAGGAAAGAAAGAAAAAGAAAGAAAGAAAGAAAGAGAGAAAGAAAGAAAGAAAGAAAGAGAGAAAGAAAGAAAGGAAGGAAGAGAGAAAGAAAGAAAGAAAGAAAGGAAGGAAGGAAGGAAGGAAGGAAGGAAGGAAGAAAAAGAAAGAAAGAAAGAAAGAAAGAAAGAAAGAAAGAAAGAAAGAAAGAAAGAAAGAAAGAAAGAAAGAAAGAAAGAAAGAAGGAAGAAATCCCAGTTCCCTTCAAGGTTCAGCACCTGGTAACAGGGAATTATGCCAGACTTGAAATCAGGAAGACCTAGGTTCAAATCCCAGTTTCTGATATTAGTTGCATAGCCATGGAGAAGTTGCAACCACTCTGAATTTCAATTTCCTTAACTATAAAATGGTTACAAATAGAATCTGTAGTACAGATTTCCCAGGGCTGTTGAGAGGCTCAAATGGGAGGAGAAATGTAAAGTGCTTTGTAGACCTCAAAGCTCTATATAAAAGCCAGTAGCATTTTTTTCAGAAAGGCTTTCCTGAGATAGCCTCATCCAAGTTGTTAGTGTTGTCTCTTCCCTCAAATTGTGTATAACATTTTTGGTATAATTTTAAAATTTAAAAATAATTTTTTGTGTATAATTTTTGGACTTGACCTGTGATCTCATTGGTCTATGCAGGAATTGGCAAACTACTGCCCACAGGGCAAATCTATCCTATCTCTTTAAGAATGGTTTTTACATTTTAAAATAAAGTTTTATGCCATTTATTGGTTTGTTTAACCATTCTTAACTCTCAAACAAAAAGAGGAGAGGGTTGGACTCGGCTCTCAAACCATAGGGTAGTTGCCGACCCCTAGTCTAGGGAATTTCCAGTGAGAAAATTTCTACTGATGGAAGAAGGGGCTGGGAGTGGGGAAGAGCATTGGCCTAGACATATTGAGGCCCTTCTAATTCTAAAACTCTGATCTTATGATCTCATAACTTTGGTTTCATTCTCAGTTCTACCATTTTCTTACTGAGACCTTGGGAAAAATCGTGGCATGTGGAAGGCAGTTGGTGTTATGAAAAAACCACTAGCTCTGGAATCAGAGGAACTGGGTTCAAAGACCAGCTCCTTATTACCTCTATGACCTTAGGTAAATCACTTAACCTCTCTGAGCCTCAGTTTCCTCATCTGTAAAATGGAGGGGTGATGATCTCGAAGGTCCCTTCCAATTCTTATTCTGTGATTCTTGGGTTTCAGCTTGCTCTTCCACAAAACGGGGACTTGTCAACCAGTCGATGAGCACCTACTGTGTGTCAAGCACTAAGGAAACAAGTGCAGAGAATGACACTATCTTAACACTTGAATCGCCCACCTCACAGGGCTGCAGTGAGGACCAAATGGTAGGAGGCACGTTTTTACAAATGAGAAACCTGATGTCCATCCCAGTGGAACGACAGGGATGTTTGTTTTTGTCTTTGAGTGCCCAGGACCAAAATTCATTATTGTTGCTGCTCACTCATTTCAGTCCTGTCCGATTTTTTGTGACCCTATTAGGGATTTTCTTGGCAGAGACACAAGAGTGGTTTGCCATTTCCTTCTCCAGCTCACTTTACAGATGAGGAAATGGAGGCAAACAGAGCTAAGTGACTTGTCCAGGGTGACACAGCTAGGAAGGGTCTGGGGTCAGATTTGAACTTCCTGACTCCAGGCCTGGCACTCCATCTAGTGTGCCACATAGCTGCCCTTTACATATTATAGCAACTACATAATTGATGCTCCATTGCATGTACATAACTGATGCTTTAAAAAACAAATAAACTGGTTTCTTACCATTGGAATGGTCAGTTTTAACCCTGGAGTCCGTGGAGTTCTCTCTGCTGTGGACTGTGGCCTCTGTAGTGGGTTTATCCTCAGGGTATCCTGTGGTATGGAGGGGTCTTATGGTTCTTGTGGGCACCTGTGGGGCAGGTGGGAAAAGCAGGGAAAGAGCCAGTAAGTAGCTTTACAGAAGGAAGAAGGAGTCTTTGGTTTGCAATGCTTTTCATTCTTGGGACCTGAGTTCCCCTGAAAGTATTACCTCAGCCAGAATTTTTTTTTAAAAAACTTTTGTTTATTTTTAGTTTACATAATTCATTTCCATGAGATTTTTGAGTTACAAATTTTCTCCCCATCTTTCCCCTACCCTCCAAAACAGCGATCCCATTGTATACCTCCTCCCCCAATCTGCTCTCTCCTATATCCTCTTCCATCACCCCTCTGATTTTCCAGTAGGGCAAGATGGATCTCCCTACCCCAGTACCTGTATATTTTCCTCCTTCCTATTCCACCCCCCTCTTGTTCTGTTCTCCACTTTGTCCCTGTCTCTTTACAAAAGTGTGTTCAGCCAAAATTTTCTAAGGCATTTATCATCTGTTTCATGCCTCTTCCTCTGGGTAAGGCAGGATGCAGCAATTCTAACAAAAGAACCACTAGCACAGGATTAATCTGTTGTCTTTTCATCACGTTCTTCCTCAGCTAGACTGTAAGCTCCCTGAGGGCAGAGATCTCGTATTACATTTTTAAAATATCAAGTCAAAGGAAATAGCCTCTCTCAGAACATTTCCCTTACTACAGGCTTGCTCTCTGTGGAAATGTGTGTGGTCTCATAAGGCTCAGAGGACAAGACACTCGTAGCATGATCCACAGTATCTGATTAACATTTCAACTGCCTTAAGCTTGGCCTCTGTCAAAGCTAATCTTGCTTGAGAAAACTCACCCCTCTAATCTAGGTTGTATTCTGTGAGAAATAAAGGTAAACTGAGGCACAAAACATTAAATAAAATGTCAAGTCAAACATTTAACTGCCTGCTTTGTGCCAGGCACCATGCCAAGCAGTAGGGATAAAAAGAAGGTAGGAATAGTCCTTGTTCTCAAGGTATGAAGGGGGCAGTGTAAGGGATAAGAAGACCACAAATGGAGGTGGAGGGGCCAGCAGGTTAGGAAGGGCTTTGAACACCAAACAGAGGATTTTACATTTGATCTTCTTCTCCCAGATGCCCACCACAGTGCTCTGTACAGAGCAGGGCTCAAATATTTGTTGGCCATTTGAAAGTGATGGAAAGGAGAAATTATAGGAGGAGAGGTCAGAATTGGAAGGGACCTTCGAGGCCTATCTCCTTCAGCTTCTTCATTTTAGAGAGAATAAAACCTGGAAGCCTAGAAAGGAGACTTATTCAAGGTCATATAGACAATAAGAGGCAGAGCTAAAATTCTAATCCAGTTCACTGAAGTAGAGATGTAGGACTGGAAAGACTTGAAGGTCCATCTAGTCTGACCCCCTTGTTTACAGATGAGGGAATGCAAAAGAGAAAATGACTTGTCTAAGGTCACACAGGTAGCAAGTGGAAGAATGGGGTTTTATCCCCAGGCTGTGGGAGCACAAATTTCACGCTGGAAGGGACCTCAGAAGCTGTCCTGTCTGATCCCCTCAGTTTAAAGGTGAGAAAATCTGTACACCCAGAAGGGGCTGAGCGTTCTGTCCAGGTCACATGGGTAGTAAGTGGCAGAGCTGACATTTGAAACCATATCTGCTGACTTCAAATCCAAGTTTCTCTCCATTGAACCACACACTGATTCTTGAGGTGACTGTTCAGTTTGGAAAGCAGTGGAAGTGTCCTTTCCGTAAAAGATGTTCACACTTATTGCTCCATCATGACCATGGTGAGGTCAGAGGACTTTGAGGCAACTTGAGATACTGTGGAATTCAATATGGGTTCAAGTTATGCAGCCATGCCAAGGTATACAGTGGCCCAGGATAATGCTAAGTGAACAGTCAAGGGCTACTCTCCCCAATCTGGACCCAGACAGCAAATTACCAAAGGGAAGCCCTGAAAGTTATTGAAAGGCACTGCCCCCAGGTCCTGTCTTGGATCAACTAGTGCATGGGAGAAGACAAGGGGTCCTGGGCTCACAATTAAACTTAGGACCCTCTGCCCCATTTCACTCCCTGAAATTCAAAGTCAATGAATAATTACGGGCAGGAAGAACAAATCACAGACCCTGGAAAATCCCTTCCGAGCCTGAGACTCCTCTGGGATCTATGCAGACAGTGAGCCCAGAACTTCAGAGCTAGAAGGAATCTCAGTGGTCCTCTATTCCACCCCATACCTGAGAGGAAACCTATCTACAACACAGCCTTTGCTTGGCCTCCAAAGAAGAGGAACCTCCTAAGTTGGAGGCATCCCCCCATTCTACCTTGAGAGAGCCCCTGTGTCCACACTCAGTCTTTACACAGGCTGTCCCCCAGGCCTGGAATGCACTCTGACCCTTCCTAAGCCTCAGAGCCCTTCTCATCCTTTAAGATGAAGCTGAGAGTCATCTATTACACGAAGTCTTTCCTGGTCCTCCTCCCTAACTACTAATGCCTCCCTCCCAAATACTTTCTATGTATTTGTATTTGTTCATTCAATCAATGGACATTTATTGAGTGCCTACTGCAAAGTTGGGATTCAGTCAAAGGGCTGCACTTGGGGACCTAGAGGGCCACATGTGGCCTCGAGGCTGCAGGTTTCACACCCCTGGACTCTCTGCCAGGCACTGTACTAAACAGTGAGAAAACAAAACAAAACAAAAAAGCAAAAGATGTCCCTGCCCTCCAAGAGCTTATAATCTAATGGGAGAGACAACATGCAAACAAATATACATAAAGCGAACTATAGACAGGCTAAACAGGAAATAATTAACAGAGGGAAGGCAGTGGAGTTAAGAGAGGTTGGAGAAGTCTTCATGTAGAAGGGGGGATTTTAGTAGGGCCTTAAAGGAAGCCAGGGAGGTCAGCAGGACAGAGATGAAGAGGGAGAGCATTCCAGGCCTGGAAGGCAGTCCGAGAGAATGCCGGGAATGCAGGACTGGAGGGTGCTGTCTGTGGAACAACCAGGAGGCTGGTGTCACTGCAATCGAGAGTACCTGCTGGGGAGTAAGGTGTCAGAAGCCTGGTAAATGGAGAGGGGGGTAAGGGAGGGAGGTAGGTCGGGAAGGGCTTTGAATTCTAAGCAGAGGACTTTCATTTGCTTCTGGAGGCAACAGGAAGCCACTAGGGTTTATTGAGTAGATTTTGAAGGGACTTAGAAGCCACAGGGTCCAATCTCCTCATTTTGCAGAGGCAGAGAGATTACAGGCAGAGAGACTTACCAGGGCCACACTAACAGCAAATAACGCAAGGGAGGATTGGAAGCCAGGCAGGCCATCCTGACTCCTAACCCTGTGCCCTAGCCACTAGGCTTTGCTGTCACTCTGTGGACACTGGAAGACAGCTATCTTCTCCCCTTCCCCTAGGCCCCCCCCACTTAGGGAGTCATCCCATTTTCTTGTTTTCTGTTGCACCTCAACCCAGCCTTCAGCTCTTAGAATTACAGCTAATGTGAAAATGAGACAGTGTGAGGCCAGAGATACCCACCGAAGTTGGTACATCATCAGAGCCGTGAGGATTCCCATCACTGGAGACTGCTGTGGTCATGCCATCTTCTGGTAAGGTTGTGCTGGCTGGAGGAGAGAGATTGAGTCAGGACTGTAAGCTGGAAACCCTGGAAACCACTGAATGACTTCAGCAAGGTGCCCTTCCCTTCTTCTTTGGGCCATTACATTTCTCCCCAGTCATTTCTTTGGCTTTCTGCTGCTCCAGAGACCTGACCACCATTTCCTCCTCATACCAATTTCCCCAATACTATTCAGAGACCTGGAGAAAGCCAGACAGGACCTCAGAGGTAACAACACATCAATATTACAAAGACCTATGATTTCCTCAGTGTGGGAAACCCTCCAGCAATGCAAATTTCAACCCATCTCTAACTGACTGTCTTTGAGAGATGCTTAAGGCTCAGAGAGGGTGATTGGCTGAGGTTCACACATCTAGAGTCTCAGCCCGTCTTCCCGACTCCAGGGCCCACTCTCTATCATTACTATGTTACAGAACCATTCAGATAATCCTGATATTCATTCATTCATTTATCTATCTACTTATTTGTTCATTTGTCTATGTTCATTCCCTTATACATGTATCTATTTATGTGGTATAGTGGATAGAGCATTGAGCTTAGATTCTGGAACAACTGGGCTCAAATTTTACCCAGGATGCTTATTAGCTGCATGACCCTGGGCAAGTCTCCTATTTTCTCTGGATCTAAGGCACTTTTCATTAAGCTTTTCTACTAGACTACAGATGTGTTATTATGATCTGCATACCCACTGCCTCTATGTCCTTTTCCCTTCCTTCTTTCTTTCCAGCTTTCCTTCTTTTATTCCTTCCTTTCCTTTGTACTTCCTTCCTCCCTTCCTTCCTTTTTCTCCCTCTTTTCCTTCCTTCCTTCCTTCCTTCCTTCTTTTTTTCTTCTTCTCTTTTATATTCCTTCCTCTCTTTTTTCTAAGAAAGTCACAGGATCATAGGAAAAGAACTAGAAAAAAACTTCAGAGACCAAACCACTCTTTTACAGAGGAGGAAACTGAGGCAGAGAGTTCAAAGTTAGATATGTAGGACTTGGAGTTGGTCCTCTAACTCCAAACCTAGCATCCTTTCTAACGTACCACACACGCTGCCTATGATTGCAGACTAAGCACCCCATTTCACAGTTGAGAACACTAAATGAAATGGATCTGTAACATACTAAATGGCATCTCCCACCTACCCTGCTATTTTGTGACCCTGGTTTTCTGTTCTTTTCCTTACAGAGATTGCTGCTTGTCCTTTGTTCTTGGAGAAGACCATGACATCAGGGAGGTGACGCCATGACATGCAAGTGAATGGGATTTAAGCAAGGCAGGGCTGTGCAGTCACCAACCTCACTTTATCCCCCAGAGCCATCTGGGTCCAGTGGCCAGGTATGGATCAGGATGACTGGAGATGACCCAGGATGCGGTGGGAGGTGTCGTTGGCCTTTCTTTGGCTGCAATTAGCACTGCTTGACCTGTGCACATGCTTTATTGCCTCCCAAATACCAGAGCTAAGCACTCTTGGTTCCCTGTCCATGTGAGCAAGGAATCTGCTGCCCTCTACGGCACCAAGCTCTTTACTTAGCTCCTTG
Source organism: Pseudocheirus occidentalis (assembly GCA_028646575.1). NCBI lineage: Eukaryota > Metazoa > Chordata > Mammalia > Diprotodontia > Pseudocheiridae > Pseudocheirus > Pseudocheirus occidentalis. The sequence goes on along the minus strand of CM053596.1, from coordinate 34,588,896 downwards.
TAACCTCATCCCAGATCTCCCTCTCAGACAGAACCAGCACCAGGGTGGAGTGACCGGAACCTTTCTCAAGGCTTCAGATCAGGGGGGGGATGTACGTCCTCCCTATGAAAATTCTCCAGCCTTAGAGCCTCCTTAGTCTTAGAGCCTCTCTGTCCTCACCCAGTACTATAGGCCACCTTCCCTTGTCCAGCCTCAGATGTCCTGCACTGAGAGTCCATCAGAATGACTGGCACCAATCACTTGGGCCCACTGAAGGTCAGCTTCTCAGGAAAGGGACGGTTTTTACCTTGTGGGGTAGGTATCCCCAGCTCTTAGCATTGTTTCTAATACAGATAATCGTTTAATGTTTATTTGGCTACCTCTTCCACTGTTCCATTTTCCCTCCTGTCAGCCCCTTTAAAAGCCAGTAGGCTGCCCTCTCCTCTGACTCAACTGGACCGTCTTGCCCTTCCCAGGTGTCAGCCATGACTCTGCTGTGTATCCCCACGTCTTTCTCATATCAACCGAATTTTCTCAGTACTGAAATTCCTAGCTATGGTTCTATCTTCAAATCAATGAAATTCAACATGCATTTATTAAGCACCTACCATATACTAAGTTCTGGGGACTCATACTAAAATTAAACAGTCCCTGTCCTCAAGGAACTTACAGCTTACTGGGAGAAAACAACATTACTCTTTGCCTTTGGCTTTTCACTGACTCCTCAGTGAAGTGACTCCTCTTGGAGTGACCTTGGTTCCTGGTATGGAAGGCTTGGACCTTCTTGGGCTGTTTTCCTCCAGTGTGTGGGGGAAGAAACTGAGACCCTAGCCACCCAGTGACTCTACTTAGAAATCACAGGCAAGCTTACTAACCCCTGCTGAGGTGACTTGCCCTGGTTTTTCAAAGGCAGCATGGCATAGTAGACAGGACCCTGGACTTGGAGTCAAGAGGTCTGAGTTAAAACCTACCCTCCCCCTGACTGTATGACCCTGGGCAAGTCACTTCAGTGTCCTTATCAGTATAATGAGGGATTTGGATTAAATGGCCTCCAAATCACTTCCTGTTTTAAATCAGCAATCTACAACTTCACTACAAACACAACATGTGCCCACTTGAAGAGTTAACTGTCTGATTCATGAGCCCCAGCCCCCTCCCCTGGCATGGGGCAGGTTCCCGAAATCCCATGACCAAACCATCTTGCAAAACAGGAGAGAAACCACGTGCCTTGATGGGGAGGAAAAAGGGGCTGTTTGGAGAGCTGTATGAGTCATGGAGGAGCAGCTGGCCTCTGAGACTGTTAGCACCTCTGTCTGCTGAAAGACATCTTTTTCTCCCCCTCTGCTTCCCTTATAAATATGCTTACAGACTGCCAAGTCCAAGACAAGAACTAATAAATATTTGATTGGAACTTTTCTGGCAGTATATGAAGGGCCAAAGTCTCTGGAGTTCTCCCTGTCTCTGCTTTTCATTCTGCATTCGATGCTCTAAATCTCCATCCCTGAAGATGGATGGCATGGGATAAGACATCTGGGCCTGTGGGTTTATTTGTAGTCTCTGAGGCGAAGGGTTTCACCAGGAGCCATAGGCAAAAAATTGTTGGGCCCCAGAGTTGGCTCCCCTCCTTTGCCCTCCCCCATCCTCATCCCCATTCACTGGAGGTCAAGGTTTGACTGCTGAAGGGATTGATGGGGCCTGTTGAAGACAAAGGTCTAGTAGAGCTGTGGGCTTGGGGGAGGAGGGGAAGAGAATAGGTCCTTGGCAGACAAGGAGCCTTTATTAAAGAGCCAAGCATCTCGTTGCCCTCCTTTTCAGAACTGGAATTCTGAAGCTGTCAGCCCAAACAATGCATTTTTAAAAGTATTTTCTGGAGCTATTGTATATTGACTCTATGACTTGCTTGTCAACTCCTAAACAGCACAGAAACATTGATATAAATGTGCACATTTATAGAAATATACACAGATAAATGGGTATGTGCATATGGAAAATCAGCAGAATCAGGTAGTGCCATGCAAAAAAATCCTTGAACTTGGAGTGTTAAACTTGGGATCATCCGATTTAAGTTTGAATCCTGGCTTTTATCATTTATTCCCTGTGTAAGTTTGAGAAAGTCCCTTTGCCTCCCTGGGACCACAGTTTCTTAATCTGAAAAATGAGGAGGTTGGACTAGCTGACTTCTGAGTCTTAGACCTGTGAACGCCATGAGCTCTAGCTGATAAAAGGCTGGACTCAGGAGTCAGGAAAATCTGGGTTTGGTTGAATTTGTTACATACTTTAAAAAATAATAATAATTCCAACAACAGCAAGCTGTACACAACAGATCAACAGATTTGAGGTTCCAAATACAACTCTCTTTTTCTGTTCTCTGTATATAGAAATGTTCGTGTTTGTTGGGATTTGTCAGGTTTGAACTAACAAGAAATCAAAGTTAAAATCTTAGGGAAAAACCCAACAACCCAAGTTCGTAGCTTGTCTCTGAGCCTGCTAGTTATGTGACCACAAAAAAGTGGCCTTAACTTCTCAAATTCTCAGTCTCCTCAAAGCAGGCAGTGTGCTGCTCCAGAAGAACCATTGAGCTCAGATTCAGAGAATCTATGTCTGAGCCCCGCTTGGCGGTTTGCTGCCTATATGATGGTGGGAAGTGGTTGAGCCTCATGGGACCTTCGTTTCTTCATCTGTAAAATGAAGGACCTCTAAGGACCTTCTGTCCTCTAAATCTAGGCTCCTAAGGTAATAAATAAAGTAGAAAATACTCTGCAAACTTATAACCACCATATAAACGTGAACTCTTATTATTACACTATACCATCTCTCATATATGTATAGCATATTACATATATGACATCTACATAAAAACAGTGAACACAAAGGCACACACGCATGTGCACACATATACATGTGCACATACCACACACGCATGTAAATGTGTGCACAAATTTAGACATTTAACTTGTCTCCACACATACCCACGTATCTAAATACATGCATATTCCACAAGCCCACATGCATATACATGTGACATACCACACATGTATGCAAACAACACAGACACACACACATTTTAAATCCCATATAGAATGGAAGGTTACTGTGCTGGGAGGTCTGGCCTTACTCTGTTCTGGCCCCTCCTCTAACCCAGTCTGTAAAGAACTTCACTCTGGAGAGACAAAGGCAAGTCCCTGAATGATAGACAGGATTGGGGGCGTTCCTTTTGTCTCCATGCCCTCCCTTTCTCTTGGCTTCATGGGAAAGTTGCCCTTAATGAGAGACCCCATCCCATCCCACCCTGCCATGATAATAGCGCCTGTTGTCCACATGAGAGGTTCCTGTGGAGCCACAGCTGCTGGATTTCAGCCTGCCTTCCCATCTTTTTCCTCTGCATTGTGGAAGGTGGGTCATGTAGCATAGCTTTCATACTCAAAGCCATTTTCCTTCTTTAAAAACAAACCAAACAAAAGGAGTAGCCCTGCGTGCTTCTAGGAACATCAACCCCCCAAAACCAAGCTGTGTCTCACACATTAGCATCCAAGATCCCTCCAGCCCATTCTAGCTCTCCTATGCCCCGCTCAATCTCCTTGCATATTGGTGAGATCTCATGGAAATTTTTCAGGATGAGCCCACATCTCTTTATTTAAGCTCCAGTTTGGAACCGTTGATTCTTCTTCTTATTATTATTGGGTCCAACCTTACTTCTGCTCTTCCTATAATGTGATAGACTGTAAGCTCTTTCAGAGCAAGACCTGTTTCACTTCTGTTTTGGGACTGCTGTGCCTTACATCGTGATTAACAGATGTTTTAGGACCATGGGATCTCAGAGTCTTAGCTCTAGAGTTTCACGAGCTCTAGAATCATCTAATCCAAGCCCCTCGTTCTGAAAATGAAGAATCTGGACTTCAGGGAGGTAGAGACTTGTCCAAAGTCAGATGGGCAGTAATCGTCAGAATTCCAACCCAGACCTTTGAATCCAAATTTAGCACATTTTCCATTATGCTACTTTTTTGTCGAATGGAATATAAAATATGTTTTAATGAGAAAAGTGTTAGGGGCAAACATGATCATGGGGGAGGGGATGTTTGATAACAAACTTTTCCAATATTTAGCTAACCTGTATTTGCATGAATATGCAAATTAATTTTAAAATTATTTTTAAATTAAAAATTATATTTTAAAGATTAATTAATCTTAATTAAGAATAACCCATATGTTCACTAAATATAGGTCTTGTTATCCAACTTCATATTCCTGTATGTCCTTGAAAGTAACGACATTTCATTTTAAAAATATTTTCCATAGTCTAGGCTGATTACTAATTCAGACCAGTTATCCCTTGGATTACAGTACTGGAAGTCATGCTAGATTAGGAGTCAGAGGATCTAGGTTTGAGGGCAAACTCTGATCCTTATTGGTTGTGTAATTCCGGACAAACCAGTTAACTCCTCTGACTCCTGATCTATAAAATGGATACCGTAATATTTGTATTACTCATCTCCCAGCTCTGTTATGAAAGAGGTGTTTGTAAATTATAAAGCATTATATAAATGTAAGCTATTGTTCTCAGCTCTCCTACTAACTTTCTGTGTGACCTTGGACAAGTCATTTCCCCTCCTCACTACACCAATTTGCCAAGGAAGATGGACTTAGATGATGTCTAATGTCCTTCCTGGTTCTGACATGAGGAAATGTGCCCTGGTAGAGTGGAATGAGCACTGGACTTTGACTCAAGGAGATCTGGGTTCCAATATTAACTCAGATGCTTCTTCCTGGGTAATCCTGGGTAAGTCATGGCACTTCCATGGGTCCCAATTTTTCCTTCTGTAAAGTGAAGGGCTTAGATTAGATGACATCTCAGGTCAGGATCTGTGATCCTAAAAGGAGGGTTCTGACATTTTTATTCACCTAGTAGCACCAGGAATTCAATCTCTAAGGCAGAGGTTATTAACCTCTTCCGTGTCATGGACCCTGTTGAAAGTCTGGAGAACTCTCTTTTCAGAACAACATTTTAAATGCATAGAATTACAAAGGAAACCAATTATATTGGAAAATTCTTATAAAACAGTTTTTAAAGTTCATTGGCAGCAAGTTAAGAACACTCACTCAAAGACAAAATAACACGTATGCTGGGGAAGCAAGAGTCAGTAGAGTGGAAAGATCACTGGGTCTGGAGAGAGAAAACCTGACTTTGAATCCTGCGTTTGACATGCACTTGCTATGTGATCACAAGCCACTCACTAAACCTCTCTGGGCATCAGTTCTGAGAAACGCAGGGTAGGGGTCAGACTAAATAGCTTCCAAGGCCCTTGTAGCTCCAAGTCTATAATCTTATAAATCAATTAATCTTTCCAGGCTTTAATTCTCTCATCTGTAAAATGACGGCCTCTGAGGTTCCTTCTAGTTCTAAAGCTATGATTCTGTAGGGCAGGTCATTTCTTCTGGTCTCAGTTTCTTCATCTGTAAAATGAAGGGGTTGGGTCAGATGACCTTTGAGGTCCCTTACAGCTCTAAAATGGTCTTAGGGAATGTTTGGTTCTTCTACCCTCTTGGAAAACTACATGGCCCTTCCTGTCTGGGCCATGTTTGTAGATGCTCTCGAGCTTGCCTGGAGTTTATAAGAAGCCTCACTGCTGTATCCAGCTGTTGTTTTTAAACAGACTTAGGCTGGATGAGAGCCTGCCTTCATCTTCCAAGTCCCAGCCCTCCTGACACAGGAGCCATCTTTCAGGCTGAGGATTAAGCTGAAGTTGATTTTGCCCAGGGTGCAAGGGATTGCCCTCTTGGACACAACAGCGCTCTCTTTGTCAGCTTCTGCCTGGGTTGCTTCCAGCCCCTCTGGTCTTTCCTCAACACAACCTCCTTTTCTCCCCTCTCTCCTAACCTGACCATTGGTGCGATCAGTGAGGGCTGGCTGCAGGGCTCACAGCAGCCCATCAAGAGAGCATATGGAAGAGGGGTACATAGGACAAGGGAGGTTAAGCAGGTGAGACCCTAGATCTTCTCTAGGCACCTTCAAAGCAAGCATGCCTCAGCATTGGCACTGTGACGACCTCTGAAGGCTCAACAACAGGTTAACAGGGAGCTGGATGGTACAGAAGGAAAGGCCTGTTCTGGGAGCCAAGGGAACTGGCCTCCAGGCCTGCCTCTGCCACTAACTCAGTGTGATCTGGGACAAGGAAGTGCCCCGAATGCTAAATTCTCTCGTCCTAAGTTTAATGTAAAGTCAGGGAGGAAAGTTTGGAATAGATGATCTCCAAGTTCTCTGCAAGCTCTGACATCCTGTGTTCTGAGGGCCTTCCCAGCTCTGACATCCTGTGTTCTAAGGGCCCTCTCAAGTCTGACATCCTGTGTTCTAAGGGCCCTCCCAGCTCTGACATCCAGTGTTCTAAGGGCTCTCCCAGCTCTGACATCCTGTGTTCTAAGGGACCTCTCAGGTCTGACATCCTGTGTTCTAAGGGTCCTCCCAGCTCTGATATCTAGCATTCTAAGGGCCCTCCCAGCTCTGACATCCAGTGTTTTAAGGGCCCTCCCAGCTCTGACATCCAGTGTTTTAAGGGCCCTCCCAGCTCTGACATCATGGGTTCTAAGAGCCCTTCCAGCTCTGACATCCTGTGTTCTAAGGGCCCTCTCAGGTCTGACATCCTGTGTTCTAAGGGCCCTCCCAGCTCTGACATCCAGTATTCTAAGGGCTCTCCCAGCTCTGACATCCTGTGTTCTAAGGGCCCTCTCAGCTCTGACATCCTGTGTTCTAAGGGCCCTCCCAGCTCTGACATCCTGTGTTCTAAGCTCCCTCCAGCCCTGGCATCCTCTGATTCAGTTTCTGGGGAGTCCCTCTGGCAGCTCTGAGGTGGGAAGGTGACTGGTGCAGACCTGTTTCTCCCAGAATGATTTCCTTCTTCAGTCTTTCCTATAAGATGGTACTTGGGGGAGCTCTCTGCTCCCACCCTACTCCAATTTCCTAAGTGCCAGCAGTCAAAAATGCCTCCTGGATCCTGAAATTCCAGACAGACTTAGCGATCTCCTTCCAGCATCTTTGCCCGGCCCAAGTTTTCCTCCAAATCCTATTTGTGATCCATTCCCCAACCCTGACGTCATTAACCACACTCAACAAGACACGTGTGTTAGATGAGACTGCGTCCTCTGTCATCCTTCAGGCTTCTCCTTCCTCATCTGTAAAACAAAGGGGTTGGGGCCAGGCGGCCTCTAGATCAGGGTGGAATTTCAGGGAAATTCAGTCACTGAAAATCCAGGGTAATAAGTACAGCAACATATAAGCCAGGAGTGACCATTTGCTTGAAAAAGGAATGTGTCACTGAATCTCTTTTAAATTGTAGCCTCTAAAGAGTTCTCTTGGATATTGTAAATTCCTGATAGAAACTCTGAGAGGGAGGGCAAGGAAAAGCTAAGGCTCAAGGACTAGGAGCCGTAACTCACTGAAAAGAATAACTGACCTTTATAGGATGTAGTTTAAATTTGGTAGGTATTTAACACACATTAGCTCATTTGAGCCTCGAATTGACCCAGTGACATGGGTACTCTGGGCACTACTATTCTGTCTTTCACAGAAGGGGAAACTGAGGACCAGAAATGGGAAAGTGACTTGCTGATAGTCACATGACTAAAAAGTGTCACAAACAAGATTTGAACCCAGATCCCTCCTGACTCAAAAAATGTGGCACTCTATGCACTCTGACACACTTTACCTGGGGGCCATGGATAGATTTCTAACTTTTTTTTTTTAAACAACAACACAATTTGGCTAACTGTATTTCATTATAACTGGTTTCCTCTGTAATCCTATGCACTTTATTTTTTGTATATAAAATATGATTCTGAAATTCATAAAACATTATTTTAAAGACCACAGGCTTTACTTGGCTGCCAAAGGCACCCATGACAGGCCAAGGGTGCAGAACCACCGCTTTAGAGTCTGTGCAGCTGGCCCTGACCTCATTTAGGATCATCACATGTGGATGAGTGTCTGAATTCCAAACCCACTGCTGCCAGACCCCCTACTCCAAAACACACGAGCAGCAGGACACATTTTTATGTCTGCACAATGTGGATGTTATTCTGAAACTGTTTTGAATATTTAAACATCTTGTGGTTGAACTTGCAAAAAAAAAGGGGGGGCCTGTGTCAACCTAAGTGCATCATCTTCCTTGTGTAAAGGCTTCTTGGCAGCTTTGGAAGCAGACCTGTTGTGTTCATCAACAGAACAAGGGAGTGATTTTTAGGTTACTAAAAGATTTCTAAGGTCTGACAGCCTCTTCAGTCTGTCCAAGTGTAACAAATCAGGCTATGAAGAGGAGAGATCAAACAGCCCTGAAATAATTTGTTAAGGGTTTCTATGAAATAAAATAGCTGATTTAAATTTGTTTCCTTTAAAAGGCTTCTGGTCGTCTCTGGCTAGTTGTCTGTCTGGTTTCAGGATGACAAACAAAAATAACAATCATCGACTTCCCCATTTTCTCCCTTCCCCCCATGATTAAATGCTGGACAAAGGTCAAGAACATGGGATCGAAGGCCGCCTCCAAACATGAGGCCTTTCATTACAGAAGCCTTTGGATACTAGTTTCTCCCCACCCCCAAATTAGCTTGTACTCATTTTGTATATATTTAAATATATTGTCTTTTTCACTAGAATACAAACTTCTTTAGGGGAAAGACTTTCACTTTTGTCTTATGTAGTCTGCACTTAATAAAAGCTTGTTGAATGATTTGATTGCAAATAATGTCATTTCTGAGGTAGTCTTTAAAGCTGAACTCCTTGCATGTGCAAGTTTAAAAACATCCCCGCCCTCCGGGTTACACAGCTGTCAATATCCCTCAGTGGGCACTGACTCAGTGAGTGGGAGCCCTGACTGCTCCTTTTTCATTTTGGAAACATCCGGGACAGAGTGAACATCACAGAATCAACAGAATGATCCGCATTAAAGGGCTTGTGACATTATCTTTCCCCCCAAATTTTCCCCTCTTCCAAATTTCCCCGTGACTGTTGAGACCACCAATGTTCTTCTAGTCTTCTAGTTATTCTTCTAGATAACCTCAGTATCATCCTTTACACGCTCATCTCACATATACAATCTGTTGCTTAGTCACTTCTACCCTCATGTCTCTATTGATAGTCATTGCCCTAGTTCAGGTCTTCATCACGTCTTGCTATAGAGCCAATACAATATTCACAGCACCAATGGTCACTATAAATATGCCAGTACAGTGCATGATCACAAAATATAACAGACTCTCCACATAGAAGACAGAATCAAAACATTTATTCAGACACCAGAAAACCAAATCCCAACACCAGGAAATCAAATCCATTATAGTAACATAGAAGTTAATGAGTCACAACATAGCACAGAGCCATTCCATTATGTAGCCTTCCCACAAACCAACACAAGGTTAGCTGTCACAGCAGGTGGCAAACACTAACATTTACTCACAAACCTGTCTCCCTTGGATGTGTCCTCTCCTCCCACCATGTTTAGCTGCTGACTCTCAGCTTCCTGTGGGCTCTGTTCCACCCTTCAGCAAACTCCTCCCACCACAGGCTCCATGTAATTACATTCAGCTACTGGGGGCAGGGTATATCTTCAAAACAGAGAAGGTCTTCAAATTCTATTAGGCTTATTAAGGGGCAGGGAAGATCTTCCAATTCCAATTACCATTACACTTGTCCAGACAGACTATTGCCATAGCCTCCTAGGATGGTCTCCTTGACTCAAGTCTCAGCCCCCTGAAATCCATCATCTGCACAGCTCTCAAAGTGATCTTCCTAAAATCTAGGTCTGACCATGTCATTTTTTTCTTCAATAAACTCCAATGGTGTTTTATTGTCTCTAGGATAAAATATTATTTTATATTTGTTTCATCCTTTTCAATTTCTACTTTTTGTAGAATTTTATATTGTATATAATTGTATTGTAATTGTATATTGTATATAATTATACACTTATGTTTATGTATAATGTGTTTATGCATCATGTAATGTATAATATATAAAGGATATAATGGATATAATTAGTACAGTAGTATACATATATATGTAATTTAAAATATATTCCTTTTGGGCATTCATGTTCAAAATTTGTTTTTACTAATAGAGGTGCTTCATCACCAGTTAGCCTTTGTTTGAAGATTTCCAACGATAAGAAACTCATTACTTGGGGGCAGCTAGGTGGCACAGTGAATAGAACACTGGCCTGGACTCAGGATCTGAGTTCAAATCCAGCCTCAGACGGTTAGCACAAAACTAGCCATGTGACCTTGGGCAAGTCACTTAACCCCAATTGCCCTATCTTCTCCCCTCCAAAAAAGTGAAAGAAAGGAAGGAAGGAAGGAAGGAAGAAAGAAAGAAAGAGAGAAAGAGAGAGAGAGAGAGAGAGA
>CM053596.1:34553998-34578034 GCA_028646575.1 Pseudocheirus occidentalis | reverse complement strand
ATATAATATATATATATATATATATATATATATATATATATATATATATATATAGTTCTTTAAAGCTTACAAAATACTCTACATATCTTTTCTCATTTGAGCCTCAGAACAGGCTTGTGAGAAAGTAATTTATCTTGCCAGGTGATCTTCAGAATCTTCCTAAGACAATTCAAATGGAAGTGATTCAGTTTCCTTGCATGGTGCTAGTATATTGTCCAGGCTTACTAATAGAACAGCTTTTGGCAGGTGGAGATATGTGAAATCTGTTTATATTTAAAAAGAGGTGATCATATTCTAAAAGGTTGAGAATCCCTATCTCATTTGGATTGTTTTCAATCTCTCTCCTTTGATACTGCTTTTTGAGGAGTATGAATAAATAAGAGTGGACTGGGTTACTTCCTCAGAATCAGCTTAGCAAAGATTGATGAGGACCCTGGTCAGGTCACACCTAGAGTATTGTGTTTAATTCTGGGTACCACATTTTGGGAAGAACACTGATAAAAGCTAGAGAGTGCCACAGGACTCAGTTTCGACTCCTCTTTCTTCTGCTCACTGCTTGTGAGATCTTGGGCAAATAGCTCCACCTTTCTGGGTTTCAACTTCCCATCTGTAAAAGACTATAATCTTGGTGCATCTGTCTGGGATCTGTCATGCTGTCACCTCAAATTCACCAAGTACCAAACCAACCACATGCTTTGTCTTTTCCTGTGTCCCCACCAAAACTCTCATGCTGACTTTGATAGTTTTGTAGCTAATGATACCACAACCTCTTGGTTATTCTGGGAGTTGGGACTTGACCTAAAAGGTCCCTTTAAACTCTAGAATCAGTGGTTCTCAACCTTCCTAATGCCGTGACCCTTTAATACCAGTATGTGGGCGTATCTGGGCATATCTGCATGTGGGTGGACCCGTCTGGAGACAGATAGAGGAGTGGTATCTTGGTTCCTAAGACCATTGGAAATATGTGTTTTCTGATGGTCTTAGGCAACCTGTGTGAAAGGGTCATTTGACCCCCAAAGGGGTCGTGACCCACAGGTTGAGAACTGCTGCTCTAGATAGATGAGTCTAAAATCCTCCAGAGAAAGGGAAAAAGCACAGTAAAAGATGTCTATTTCATTTCAACTGAAGGATGCTAAAATGTTCAGTCTGGAAAGGAGAAGGCTCAAGGGAAAACTGGTAGCCGTCTTCAGTTCTTTAGAGGGCTGTCACATGAAAGAGAGAATCGGTCTGTCCTATTTGGCCTTCACAGGCAGAACCAGGAACAATGGGTGACACAATTGGGATTGACAGAAGGAAAAATTTCCTTACAATTAATGTTGTCTCAAAGTAGAATGAACTTCCCTGGAAAATCTTTGAGCCAGAGTAACATAGATTTGGAGCAAGATGAGACATTGGAGGTCATCTAAGTCAACCTGTTCTTTTTGCAGATGAGGCAACTGATGTGAAGTAATTTGCCCAAGGTCACACAGGTGATAAGTAACAAAGCCAAGACTTGAACCCAGGTCCTCTGGCTTTAGTTTGCCCCTCACTGGAGGTCTCAGACAGAGGCTGGATGCCTGCTTTGTTGGGTTTGTCATAAAAGAGACTGTCCTCGAGGTAGATAGGGATTCAACTGCCCAGCTGCTGAGGTCCTCTCCAACTTGGAGTACCCTTGACCTTTTACACATGGAGATCAGCTTTCTTGCCCAGCTGCTTGACTCATAATAGGAAGCAACATGCCCACACATGGTGTCAAGTTCAATCAACCACCCATGAGCCCAATCAGACAATGAGATCTGTCAGCATCCTGTGTACATGGCTAGCACGTATGCCTCCTTCAGGAAATTCCACTGGTGCCATGTCAGAGCTAAGGGCACAGGTGAGGCAAACATCACCACTGCTGGGCACAACTCTGGTCTATCTAGAATCTGCAGGTTTGGATTTGGTGAGGTTTCTTGTAAGGGTCCAAGGCTGGAAGCAGCTTTCTGCCTCTGATGAATGCTATTCTGAGAACAACTCCATTGACTTTTTGGGTTAAATTCTTTTTAATGTAGGATGAACTTTTTAACCTTTATTTTATATCCACTACCTGCTTTCGAGCCTCACAAGGACCACATGAGATGGGTACTCCAAATTCTCCCATTATTAATATCCTATCATTGTTATTATTAATATATTACTATCTCTCTCATCATCATCCTCTCAGTGGTACAATAGAACATTAGTTGTTGTTCAATCATGTCTGACTCTTTGTGACCCTGGGGACCATACCCCACCAATACTGTCCACGAGGTTTTCTTGGCAAAGATACTGGAGTGGTTTGCCATTTCCTTCTCCAGTGGATTAAGCAAACAGAGGTTAAGTGACTTGCTCAGGGTCCCACAGCTAGTAAGTGTCTGAGGCTGGATTTGAACTCAGGTCTTTCTGAGCCACCTACCTGCCTCCATTATTGTTACTACTATTATTACAATCCCTAGTATCCCTCAAAGTTCAACTCCCATAATCTTTTTTATAAGAAGTCTCTCCTGCTCCGAACACCCCAGTTGTCGGTACCCTCACCCCCCCCCAATTGTCTTGTATTTACTTCATTTAGATCTGTGTGTAGATGTTGTCATTCACAATAAAGTATAAGCTCATTGAGGGCAAGGGCTGTGTGACCCTGGGCAGGCCACTTAGCCTCTAGTCCTTGGTTTCTCCATCTGTAATATGGGGATCTACCTCAGAGGGTAAATGAGAGGATAAAGGGGGATAACACCTGTAAAGCACTTTGTAAATCTTAAAGCATCATGTAAATGTTGGCTATTATTTATTATTATTCCCATTTTGTCATTGTATCCTCAGTACCTAGGACAGTGTCCACAATGGGCTCTTCATAAATACTAATTATTCTCATTTTACAGATGAGAAAACTGAAATGAACTTGTCCAAGGTCCCACGGCTGGGAAGTGCTTCCTATGAGAATTGTCAGAGGGAAGGCAATAGGGTACAGTGGCAAAGAACGCTGGAGTTGGAGAACCTGTGTTTGAACCCCACCTCTGTGTGGCCTTGGGGAACTCCCTTAATCTCTCTAGACTTCAGTTTTCCCACCTATAAAGTGAAGGGGTTGAAATAGAAGACCTTGACGATTCTTCTCAGCTTTGGTTGTACGTTTCTATTAGATTCCTAAACTATCTGGCAGCTTGCTGGGGGAACAAAGGGAAAATTGAATCCTCATAGCTAAAGCTAGGACATAGTAAAGAATAAAAAGGCATGTGTCTGGTGGTGCCAAAGAATGAGAGATTTGGATTTAAATTCAATTATTCATTGAGCATCTCAGTTCTTCTCCTTACTAGCTGAGTGACCTTGGGCAGGTTACTTAGAATTCAAGAATCTCAGAGTGGGAATGTCTTCTTGTTCAGCCCTTCTCTGACCAAGAATCCCTTTTAGAATATTCCGGCCAAGTGGTCAGTCACTCCTATGTGAGAGCCAACCACCTCCCAAGCAAGCTAATTCCGCTTTGGGACACATGATATGTCTGATGGTACCGACAAGCTGAGCCGAACTTGGGGCTTATGGAGACCCCCTTCCTAAGTGAGCTATGCATACAATAAGTAGAATTCATTTGCTTAGGGTGAGTCCATTCCACTATAACAGACTCAGGTCTTGTCCTCTTAAAACAGAATGAGCTGGAAGGGACATTAGACATCAATGAATCTACCCCCCTTGTTTGACAAAGGGGGGAACTGAGGCCCTAAAGATCCTACCAGAGTTGAGAATAGATTTCAGGTCTCTGGTTTCTCAGATCAGAGCCCTTCCCATGGAACTATAACACTTCTAACTTAAGGAAGTGGGTCATGATGGTGGCAGGATGTCAGTGAGAATTTCTAAAGTTTTGGGGAGCTCCTGAATTGGAAATTATTTTTCCACTAGGAAAGAAACATATGAGATGGTTCTGTTGACATCTGAGTCTCATTTTGACTCTTGGGTGATTTTTTTCTTCCGCTACTTTGCCTGACACCACAGCAAGAGAAAAACCTGTTGCTCCTTAATAACAGGATGTAACTTGGGCTTACTGGAAGTCATTTGAGATTCTATTATACCTTAGAGAATATGTTTAAGAAAATGTGTAAGATGAGGATTGGAAAATATTTGACTAAAAGAGATCTTGGAGGCTCAGAATTTGTCCTGACTTGATATGATCTAACTTGTGACTTTAGTATCTCTCCCCTGGTCTCCATTTTAAATCACAGAGTTTTCAGGTGAGAGTCCTCAGAGGCCATAATATACCTGACAAGTGCTAGCCCAGGCTCCAAAGAATGTGCAAGGAGAGCCAACCTACCACCTCCCAAAGCAGCCTGTCCCTCTTCTAGGGAGCCCAATTCTTGCTGATATCAAGCATAAATACGCTTCTCAAAACTTCCCACCTTTTATACCTAATTCTGCCCTCTTGGCCAAGCAGAAAAAGCCTATTCCCTCTTCCCCATGGCAGTCCTTCAGACACTTGAAGACAGCAGGCAAGTCCTTCCTGTGCCTTCTCTTCTCCAGCATAAACATCCCCAATTTCTTCAACCGACTCTCCTATGGCATGAAGCTAAGGCCTTTCACCATTCCTGGCTGCCTTCCTCCGGACATCTGTCAATTTATCAGTGTCTTTCCTAAAATGTGGCACCCAGAACTGAACACAACAATCCAATATGATCCAGCGAAGGGAGAAGACTAGGGGACATTGTGCTCCCTTGTTCTGGGCACTGTAATTCTCTGATTTAAGTCACAGTAGCTCTCTTAACTGCTCTATGGCACCATTCCTCATATTTTACCGAAGAGGAAACTGAGCCCTAGAGAGAAATGACTTGCTCAAGTTCACCTCAATCAGAAGTTGCAGAGCCATTTGAATTCTGGTCTCTGACTCCAGATTGTAGGCTCTTTCCATTGCAACACACCCTCCCCATTCCTGGGCCATATCAACTCTGAGAAAGCTGAGCGGGAGCCAGCATTCTTTGTGTTTCAGTAATTCCTTCACAGGTACTTTGGCAGAGCAAGTGCCAGGTCTTACAAGAAAGCAGAGCAAAGCCCTTTTGGATCTGATCTTACTTTGCAGACAGCCTGGCTGCAGAAGCAGCAGGACGAAGGTGCTTTGGAATGTTCAGAATGTTGCTGCGTGTCCCTGAGCTGAACTTGGCCAGTAGCCAGACCTGCACTGTGAGCTAGGTTGGATGCTGTTAATATTGCTGCAATAACTTATTATTATTATTAAAACTAATAATAGCTACCATTTATGGAGGGCTTATCATGTGCCAGGCATTTCACAATTATGCTCTCATTGGATCCTTACAGCCACCCTGGAAGGTAGGTGCTATTATTATCCCCATTTCACAGTCAGGGAAACCAAGGCAAATGGAGGCCCTGTATGTATTGCCAGCTCCAGTTACAAGAACTTCATAGATTTAGACATAGAAAGGATCTTAGAAATCATCTGGTCCAGCCCCCTTGTTGTATAAATGAGGAAACCGAGTTCCAGAGGATGCAGTGACTTGCCTAAGGTTACACACCTAGTATGTTCCTGAGATGGGATTTGAACCCAGGTCTCCCCAATTTCCAATCCAGCATTCTAGCCATTACTCCACATGCCTATCCAGTGACTTGCCCATTATGACACAGCCGGTAAGTAAGGGTCTGGGACTGGATTTGAACTCGAGTCTCCAGCCCTGTCCGCTCTATTCATTGTGACACTTAACTGCCTTGTTGTTGACTGCTGTTTGTGGTTGCTGTTTTCTTCAGCTGGGGGGTGGCTCTGCCATTCATTGTCTATATGGCCTTCCAGAAAATGACTACTACTCTTCGGGCCTTGGGTACCTCCTTTGCAAAATGAAGGAAGAGAGTTGTACTAGAATGAGCCTTGGGAAAGCTACGTGGGAACCTGCTGAAGGAACTGAGGAGGTTTAGCCTGGAGAAGAGAAGACTCAGCAGGGCTGGGATAGCCTTCTTATGTGGCTGTCACCTGGAAACGGTGCACTGCCCTCTTCTGGGACTCAGCTTTCCCACCTATCTAGTGGGAACAATCATCCCTGACCTGAAAGCCTCACAGGAGCATTCAGAGGATAACAGCTAGGTAGAACAGTGAATAAAGCTTTGGACTAGGAGCCAGGAAGATCTGAGTTCAAATCCTTTCTCAGACATTACCTAGCTCTGTGATATGGGGCAGGGTAAGTCATTTAACCTCCACCTGCCTCAGTTTCCTCATCTGTAAAATAGGGATAATCATAGTACTGACCTCCTAGGGTTGTTGTTGAGGATCAAATGAGTTTACGCTTTGTCAGCCTTAAAGAGTCTATAACTATCAGCTATCATTATAGTAAGCGAAGTCCTGGAAACTTGCTCCAAACAGAAATCCTTGTAAACAACTTGCCTCTGACATATTTTTAATGTTGGTAAAACACTTTGCAATCGTTAAGGCACTATATAAATTATCTATTATTGTCATCATCGATCGTCCTTCAAAGACCAAGTCATGTCCTCTCCTCCAAGGAGCCTTCCCTCACCATTCTAGCTCAGGCTGGTCTCTCTTAATCTCTAACTTCCCATAGCTTTGGGCATTGTCTATGCCAAATAATTTAATACTCACCTACAGACTCTGTGTGTGTGTGTGTGTATGTGTAGTTCTTTAAAAGTAAAGTCATGTGGCATAGTGGCCAGAGTGTTGGACTGGGTCAGAGAGAACAGGGTTTGAATCCTACCTCAGACACATACTAGCTACATGACCTTGGATGAGTCATACCTCCTTTGTGCCTCAGTTTCATCATCTATACAGCAAGAAGACCAGACTAGATGACTTCTAAGGTCTTTTCTAAATCTATGAACCTATTGTAAACAGAACTGGCAATGCACAAGGTGCATTTCTCCTCATTGAGATGCTAGGAATTTGTTTCTGAGAGTTGTGATAATGTGGAATGGAAGTGTCTTTGAGAGACATACATGGATATTTTTAGCCCATTCTGGTTTGCTAACCATGAGGTGAAGAGAAAATTCATTGACTGGCTATGGAAGCTTTCAAAAATGCCTATCAGCCTCATGGCAGGGGAGGGGGGGAGGTGTCTTAATCTTATTGATTCCTTCTCTTGGGGAATCCCTGGGAACTTCTCCCATCTGAGGGCATGTGGCCATGTGAAAGACCTCAATCCTTAGCCTCTGTGCTGGTTCGTTTCTATTCTAGGGGGAAAGAGCAGAACCTTTAAATGATCAGACACCTTGACATGCTGGTCTATGGATATGGAGTCAATATGACAGCAACACCCAAATGAGTAAGGAATGACCTTCAAGACCCCAGTCCAATGGTAGCTTTAAAAAGGTCTCTTTTGACAGTAATGATGCATCTGGACATGAACTTGGAGGGAGCTTGAGCTTTGTAGGAATTGAATTGAGAGTGAGCTTACTCCCTCCCTCCCCAGACTTGGGTAGTATGGGGAAAGTATGCCTGTGAGGTACTAGGGGACATGTTTATATTTTGTTCTTGCTAGTTCTTGAAAGTAAATATCATTTGTGAAAGCTAATTGATGTTAAATGGGTAAGTGGGAGTGGGGCAATAGTCACTGGTATGTAATGGTAGTTGAACACCACTGGTGGGGGCTCCAGCCAATAGCAGTAAAGAAGATAAAGCCACAAATGCCCCAAGGTTCTGGGGGAGAGAGAGCCAGAGCACCTGCCCAGAGTCCCACAGGTAGTAATGGTAGAGCCAGGAGTATATCAGCCTAGAGAAAAGAAGGCTGAGAGGAGACATGATTGCTATCTTGCAAAATAGCTTAATCTCTTGAATCTAATTAAGGGGTTAGATTTGTTTGACACAAGAGTTGAACCCAAAGCCAAGGATGAAAGTTTCAGAGAGGGAGATTGAGGCTCAATTTAAGGACAAAGCTTGTTACCCTTAGAGATGTATGGAAGCCAGATGGCTTCCTTAGGAGCTGATGTTCCCCTCTTTGGAGATCTTCAGGCAAATGTTGAATGGCAGCTTGACCATGATGTAGCAAGAATTCTTGTTCAGGTATGACCTGGGTTTGATGGATCCTGAGATCCTTTCCAACTATAATATGCAATCCTCTGGTGCCAAATTAAATGCTCTTTCCCCATAGCACACTGCCTCTTACCATGTGTATCTAATTTTCTTAAAGGGATCTGGGACTTTTTCAGCCTAGGGAGTTTTTCCGCAGAGAAACTCCCTCTACCAAGGCAGTTAGGTCCTAGGAAGTTGTCTGAGGCTCTAAGAACTTAAGGGACATGCCCAGAGTCACACAGCCAATAAATGTCAGCAGGCAGGATTTGATTCTAATGTTTCTAAACTTCAAGCTGAACACTCAGTATACTGTACCAAGTTTCCCTTAGTTTTAATAAGGATAAAATTAGATACATGTCTTTAGGATTTCAGGGCAGTGAGGTGGTATAGTGGATAGACAGAGCATTGAACCTGGAGTCAGGAGGACCTGAGTTCAAATGCAGATACTTTTTAGCTGTGTGACCCTGGGCAAATCACTTAACTCTGTTTGCCTCAGTTTCCTCATCTGTCAAATAAGCTGGAGAAGGAAATGACAAATCACTTATCACTCTAGTACCTTTGCCAGGAAAAGCCCAAATGGGGTCATGAAGAGTGGAACATGACTGAAAAATGACTAAACATTAGGATTTCAGAAATATTTGGAAGCATGAGGTCCCAGTAGCTGGGGGACGTCTGTAAATGTCTTGGCTACTTCAAACAGGACTGAGACAGTGTGGGACAGTGGAAAAGCTGCTGGATCTGGAGTGAGATTTTCCATATATGTAAAATGAGGCAGTGGGATTGGCTGGCCTCTGAGGTCCCTTCACCTCCTGACCCGAGATCCTGTAAACTGTTGTAATGGGATTCTTGAGAAGTCGTGAGATTATTGGTTGTGGGAGCAGCCATGGCTCACTTGGAGAACCCTGATAAAGCAACCATTTACAGACTGTCAAGTATGCCGACAGCGGGGCCAGGAGGGAGTCTGGGCAATAGTTACCGAGTCCTTTGGACATCTTCTCTACCCTTCCCTGGGCAGCCCCTCCCCCACAGTGACTTATAACCTGACATGCCAGCATGCAGGAGCTGGAGAGTACAAATATGAGAAATATTCTGAGATGAATCAGTGGAATGTAATGGCAAGTCCACTCTTCTCCTTCTATGAAGATAGCAAAGGAGGGCATGGAGATTATAAGGGAACCTTGGGATTACACAATTAGGTGTGTTTGAATTCCAGGTAGATCTGACCCAATCTAACAAGCATTTGTTAAGTACCTACTGGGTACAAGGGGCTGGGCTAGGGCCTGGGGATTAAAAAGAAACTGAGGCAGGCTCACGTTAAATGAGTTGTCCCAGGGTCAGACAGTCAGTAAGTGTTTGAGGCTGGATTTGAACCTGGGTCTTCTGGATTCCAGGACTAATATTCTATCTATTACACTACATTCAGTTACTGTTTTTTCCAGTTGTTCGGTCATTTGTCAGTCATGTTTGACTCTTCATGACCCTGTACACACAGGTACATACATTCATGTACACACCACACACATGTGTACACATGTACAACATACCTATACCCACATACTTTCTGAAATCAAATGATCAAATCCTGCCTCTTGCACTTATTATCTATGTGACCCTGGCACTGTCCCTGTGTGCCCCTCAGTTTCCTCATCTATAAAATGAAGCAGTTGGACTAGATGGTCTTGAAGGAGCTGTCTCGCTCCAGATCTGCAGTCCTGTGATCTACCCATGCCCTCTCCCTCCAATTATCTTGTACAGAAATCTGAATTTCATCCACTGAATTTGCTTAAGTCACAGGGTTTTGTCCCTGGGGAAGCCAACAGCCCCCTTCTCAGACTGGAATAATTTAAAATTCGTAATTGAAGGAAATGTTAAATTTCAGTTAGTGTTTAGTGAAAATAAAAATGTCTTTTTTTTCCATCCAAGTTCATGGACTACCTGAAATCCAACCATCAGACCCAGTTTAAGAACCCAGGACTTAAAATGGAGTCTTTTAGAGTTTAACCTAGAGGTAGAGACCCCTGAGTCAGGAGTACCTGGGTCCAAATCCTATCTCTGATATGCATTTGTTGTAGGGGCCCAGGCAAATCACTTAGCCTTTCTGATTCTCATCTGCTAAATGGACATGGTCATCATAGTCCCTATCTGAAAGAGTCATTGTGAAGGTCTAGTTCAAGAATGTTTGTGAAAACATGCCTAATGTGGAAATGTGTTTAACATGACTGCACATGTAGAACTCTATCAGATTGTCTGCTGTCTTGGGAAGTGGGGAGGGGAAGGAAGGAGGGAGAAAAAATTTGAAACTCAAAATTTTATAAAAATGAAAGTTGATAACTCTCTTTACATATAATTGGACAAAATGAAATACTATTTAAAAAATAAAAAAGAAAGAAAAGAAAATGTTGGAGAAGTGCTTTTCAGAGGTTAGTTTAGGATTGTTTTTTCCTCAAGGAAAATCAGGGCTACTTCCCCACCTTAATAGCAGGCTTCTGGCTCCTTGGGAGGCATTGAAAGAGAAGCTCCTAATGAGATATTATTTTTTCATATCCCTTCTGCTCTAGGGAAAGATAAGGCAGCTCTGTGATGTGGGCAGCTAGGAGGTACAGTGGACAGAGCCCCAGGTCTGGAGTCAGAAAGACTCACCTTCCTGAGTTCAAATTCTGTCTCAGACACTTACTAACTGTGTGATCCTGGGGAAGTCACTTAACCCCATTTGCTTCAGTTTCCTCATCTGTCAAATGAACTGGAGAAGGAAATGGCAAACTATGACAGTATCTTTGCCAAGAAAACCCCAAATGGGGCCACAAAGAGTCAGATAGACTGAAAAAGACTGAACAACTGAATGTGGCTGTAGTGGATAGAGCTGGAGGCAGGAAGACCCATGTTCAAATCCAATCTCAGATACTTGTTGACTGTCTGACCCCACGGCAGTCATGTAACAGCTGTTTCCCTGACTTTCCTCATCTGTAAAATGGGGTGAATAACAGCACTTATGCCCCCCCTAGTATTGTTGTGAAAATCAATTTAGATGATAATCATGATATATTTTACAACTTTAAAGCAAGATAAAAATATTGGCTGTTGATACTACTGCAAAGCAAAGGACGAAGGAGGAATCACAGATAAATCAGCCCTTCTCTTGAGCAATATTGGCCATTCCCAGACTTAGCTTCCATGTGCATTAGGGCCCTTTTCTCCTATTTGATTTCTTCCTCTCCCCAGTTCTGCGGAATGCCCCATTTGGACCAGAGGTTTGGCTTCTGATACCCAAGGAAGATGGCGAGGCCTGCTGCAGGAAGGGCCTGGCTCATTCCTCCATTCATACCTAACACATCCGCTAGACCTGGACATGGACCAGCAGCTCACGGAAGAAGCTCCGAGGGCCAGGGTGGAATTCATTATTGGCAGGGTCTGGGGGGAAATCACAGGCAAATGGATCCACAGTGATGATTAATCCTGGGTGGACAGATACTAGAAAACACATGTGCATTCTCTGCAAAGAAACAACTGCAAAATTTGCTGGAATAAGTTAGCCTACTCCAGAGTCTGTAGTCTGCCTGGGACCTTCATTCAAGGTCAGGGTGAGGCCCTGATGATTTGGAGAAAAACAGAAGACTTGGCAATACGCTGATCTTTTGGGGAGAGTCCTCCTGCTCTGAATCTGCTCACACATGGTACGGCAACCTAAGGTCCCTGGATTACATAGCTGGACAAGGAAACTGCCCTAGGGCAGGCAAGGAGACAGGAGAAGCAGAATGAGATTCATCACTAACGTTATCCTTAGTGGAAGTTCCTCTGATAATAGAATGGAGTTGTTCACCCATATTCAGGTTGGCTCATGCGATCTCCCAGGACAACTCCAGCCCCCACCCCCCACCCCCAGCCCAGCAGCTGAGCAGAACTGCCCTCTCTTAGTCTCCTCATGTTTCTTTCTTTAGCAGCTGAATGCTGCTACTTGGGAGGGAGGAGGCTGAGAGGCTGTTTATAAGAAGACCAGACTGAACACCACCTTTGAGTTGCAATTTTGCCATCTACTCCCTGGTCTCCCTTGATTACAGCTAGTTTTTCCCTCCCCTCCACCCTCTCAAGAACAGAGGATGTCTCTTCTTCCCCTTCCTCAGTGGATGGAGCCTCGAATGTCAGTTAATTTGGGTGCCACCTACACGTCCCTTGTCTAGGGAGCACTGAACAGCCTAATTTGCACATTTTGCCTCCAAAAAAGAGATATAATTGAAATTGAGACTGGTATGTGTTCCGGGGGAAGCAAGGGCCCCTAAAAATAAAGCCAGTCATGTGGCACCTCTAAAGGGAGCTGGTCAGACATACTCTCTTTGAACCGAGCAGCCCAAGAACACAGTGCTGGGTGCTGGCTGTAATTTTCTGAAGCTGAGGTATTTTTGTCCCTTCGAAGAATTAGCGAAGAGAAGGCGAGGCCAGGTCATCCCCCACCCCTGCCCATCCAGCCTGCCCAGCAGGGTAAGTGCCTCCAGTGTTCTGTCTGCCTTCTAAAAGGGGATGAATGAGCTTCCTGTCTCTCCGCAGAGCAGTTGATGGAAAGAATGCTGGGGCTCAGGGGCTCAGGGGCTAGGCGGTGGTCGGGAGGCTTGGACTGGAGTCCCAGCTGTACCTCTACCAGCCCTGTGACCTTGGGCAAGTCACTTCCTTCTGCCGGGTCTCAGTGTCCTTATCTATAAAACAAGGGGGACAAGCTTTATGTAGTAGATAGAGGACTCGATTTGGAGTAGGAACGACTTGGATTCAAATTCTGCTACTGACACTCACTCGATGTGTGATACTAGGCAGGTTGCTTTTCCATCTCTTCAATGTTTAACAAGCACCTTATTTATAATGTGCTGAGGGCTGGACTTAGACCCAGGAAGATATGTGTTCAATTCCTGCCTCTGATATTTATTTGATGTCAGACTGTGAACAAATCATGTATGTATGAACCATCATGATTTCAGCAACAAAACAGAATAACAGTATCTGTAGTACCTGTCCAGAGGGGTTGTTGTGAGATATGTACATACAGGGCTCTATGTGGGGGATGGGAGGAGCAGTGCAGAATAAACATTTATAAAGCACCTACTATGTGCCAGGTACAATGCTAAGCGCTATACAAAGGTGACCTCGTGGAATCTTCACAGCAACCCTTGAGAGTGGGGTGCTATGATTATCCCCATTTTACAGTTGAAGAAACCGAGGCAGACAAATGTTAAATGACTTACCCAGGATCACACAGCTAAGTGTCTGAAGTCACATTCAAACTCAGATCTTCCTGACTCCAGGCCCAGTTTTCTATCTCTTGAGGGCATTGCCCCTTGATGAATTTACCCCCACCTCCCCCTACAGCACCACTGAGGGCAACCCCTTCATTTTTTCAGGTGAGGTAACTGAGGCCCAGATAGAGAAAGGGATTTGTCTATAGTTACCCAGGACTCAAGAGGAAGAGCTGAGATTCGAACTCAGGTCATATAGCTCCAAATCCTGTTGCCAGAGTAACCCCTGGCCTCTCAACACTTTTATTCAGTCACAAAAAGCAATCGCTATAGTCACCCGCTTGATATACCACAAAATGTTAAGCATAAAATAATAATGGCGAGAGAGCAACTTGGTGGGTGACTCAGTGGAAGGAATGCTAGACTTGGAGCCGACAAGGACTCGAGTTCAATTTCTAGTTCTCTGACCCTGAGTGAGGCATTTCACAGCTCTATGCCTCAGTGTTCCCATCTGTAAAATGGGCGTAATAATGGCACCTAGTTTAAAGGGTCTCTATTGAGGATCACATGAGACAGCCTGTGTAATGTGCTATATAAGCCTTGAACCCATATTGGTATTGCCCCAGGACCACTCCTGGGGTGTCCTTGATGAAATTAGAAGAAAAAGAAGTGGTTGTGGTAATAAGACTTTTCTGAATCCCTTTTCAGGTTTATAAAACATTTTATCAGTGCTGGGTGTTAGACCAAAGGATGAAGGGGAGAGAAAGGAAAAGACAGAGGATCATGATGACCAGAGGACCCCAAACAGAGGCCAGGAGCTTCTTGAGAACAGGGACTGCGCTTTTAGCCTTTATTTGTATCCCTAGAGCTTAGTAGGGTGCCTGGCACATAGTAGGCACTTTAAAGATGCTTCTGGAATAACTGACTGACCTCAGTTGTCAATTCTTCTTTTCAAGAGCATTTCCTACTTCTAGAAGTGAGAAGGGCTCTTCCAGACCACTGAGTAGCTCATCCCTCACTTAACAGATGAGGAAACTGAGTCAGAAGAATGAAGTAATTTGTTAATATGTGACCAAGGCTAGATTTGAGATGGAGGCTTTTCTAGCATGGATGGATGCCTTTCATTTAATATCAAGACCAAATTTCCCCTCTTCACAGGTACTCCCCACCCCCACCCCAACACAGGAGCATGCTCGCATGCACACACACGCACAGAGCCACCATCAGCGACTGACTCTAAGCACAGCAAAGTGGTTGAAGAGTTCTAATGGTTATTCCACGACTTAAGATAACCAGCTCGGATAAAATGAAGTCCCAGAGTAATCCTCTTTTCCCCTGAAATAATTTTAAAAATTGAATTATGTGGACAATTCCCTCAACTCTCCCCATTACTCTGCCAGTGTAGACACAGCCCCTGGCTTTTCTATATCCCTCTTTGCCGCTCAAGTTCCCCACACCCAAGAGGAGTCTCCTCCTTTTATCATCATCATCACCATCCAGTGAAAGAGGCCTTCTAGCAATCTCAGGGGTAGATCCATGTAGTATCTCAGGCATGAAATACCTGGACCACAGATATGGAGCTGGAAGGATCTCAGAAGCCATTCGTTTTAACTCCTTCATTTTACAGATGAGGAGACTGAGACCAAATGGCTCCTGGTCACACAGGAAATAAATAGCAATGGCACGATTTGAACCTGTCTCCTCTTCAAATTCATGAACTTGGAGAAGGTAAAACTTGCCCAAGAGAGAAAGAATGAGCCTGGTCTCCGGTACCTCTGAAGCCTGGATGAATCCTGGATCCCATATAACCTCCCACCCTTCATCCCCATCATTATTAATGGGGCTGTTTATCTTCCAGGCTCTGCCTCGTGGGAGAGCTAGGCTGCCGGCACTGTTTTATTATCAGATTCCAAGGCGTTTTGTTCGCCCAACCGAGGAAGTCACACAAGGCGCCTGAAGAGATGCTACCCTCCCGACCACCCCCTCCCCACTCCCAGCTGTCTCTTTTCCCAGGCAGTCTGAAGATACAAAGCCTTTATAAGGTTCTATCAACTCTCTCTCGCGGGAATGAGGTTCTCCCTGACCCCAAGCTCTTCTTCCTCCACCTTAAAGTGTTCAGACCTTTAAGCATTCCGTCCTCCAGCTCCCCACCGATCACAAGGGCGGCTCCAAACCGCCAGACACAAATAATCCTCTCTCAATAAAGCAAGTCTCTGCTCCTGCGCGCCTGGCCATATCAGACCCTTACCTTCTTCTGCGATCACCCAGAGCGGCGAGCTTCCTAAGACCAGCAATAGGATTTGAAACTGCCACATCTTCTGCCTGGATAGTGCAGGCCAGGGGGATGCTTTCTTTCAAGAGAACTGTAAACTAGTCCGGTCTCCAGCTCGTATTAGTCCAAATCCTACCAGCTGAGGGGAGGCAAGGCAAGAATGGGGGGAGTCAGAGGGCGTTCCGCCTCTGAGGATTCCCCTGATGGGTGGGTCTCCGCCTCCCACAGAGAGAAAAAGAGAGACCAGAGGCAGATCGGCCTCGGGACCAAACTTTCTAAAGAAAAGTTCCAATCAGTCAGCAAGCTGCGCTGAGCGTCTCTCCAGCGAGGGAGGGAGCAGTGATGCATAAGGTGGTCTCCGGGAGGGAGGAACACTAGGACCGCCCTCTCTTCTGTTTGGCCAGTGTGAAAAACGATGAGATCAGAGCAGGTTTAAAGTTACAGGGCTGCAGCTGCACTGCGTGGGTCTTAAGTGAGCCCAGGGCCCTTAGATTTAGGAGGACTGGATTTGATTTTTGTTCAGGAGTGTCAGGGAAGGTGGCGCCGGCCAGGGGAAGGGCTTGCTTTTGATTAAGTCCCCCTCTCCACCTTTGAAGGCTAAGGTTTGGTAGAGGGCGTTCGACTACACTAGAGCAATGATATCAGAGGTCTGGTGCCCCCCCACCCCCACCCCATCCTATGTTTTTACAGCTGGGGAATGGAAGCTGACTGAAGTTTTGGGTTTTTCAGAAGAGTGAGGGCCTGGCTCTTGGAGAAAGAGTGCTACCAGGACGGGGATGGGGGCGGTGAGGACGGAGGGGGCGGGTTCACCTGTCTCTGATGCTTGTTGGCATGTGACTTTTGGCAAGTTTCTGACACTCTTTAGGCTCAGTTTCCTCATTTGCAAAACGAGAGGAACCTACTCGCTATGACTCACCCTGAGGACCCTGATCCTATGAACACAATTTTAAAATCTGGCATTTGCTTTTACTGGTAAATTTCTTATACACTTTAGGGTTTTTGCACATTTTGATTTGTTTGCTTTAAGCTTTGGGTGGGTTCATGGGCAAGCTGCCAGACCCTTAACCTGCTAAGTGAGTATTTGTCTGGTCGAAGGAATAGCTGAGTTCTGTCATAAAATGATTCTAAGAGTAGGCTCTAAAGAGTTCAGGAAAACTCCTGGGTTCTATGATAGTCAGAGCTTTCAAAGAGTGCTCAGCCTCCTTTGGCCTACTGATGGGCAGCCTGACAGAGTGTGAAGGCTTGCCCATTTACAAAATAATGGATTTTGTGGAAAGGACAAAGGTATCACCCGATTGGGTTTTAGGGATCGGGGCTGCTTCTAAAATGATTGGTTGGCTGGGATCCTGAGGAAAAATGTGAGCACCAGAAGCACCGCTATGGTCTATAAAAGGAGACAGACCGATCACTTCCTCATTTCTTTTCCTCTACCTGGCATAGACCAGGCTCAAGTCCTGCCTCTCACACCTCCTGTGTGGTCCTGAGGAGGCATTTATCCTCTCAGTGTTCAGACAGCTCTGACTCTAGGCAAGGTGCCAACCTGCATTGGTAGAAGGAGATTCCCCACCTGGGAGTTCCCTAGACTAATGTAATCACAGGGTCAGTGCCTCCCCCTGTCCCTTCCATTTCCCTATTCAGAAGTCAGACTAGAGGGCAGCTGAGCTGACTTACCGGTGTGTACATTCTCCTCCCCGGACCCCAGAACACCAATAAGAATATTGAGGGAAAAACATGTAATGGAAATATGTGCCAGCCCATTGCAAAGACAGCCAGGTGGCCTAGTGGATAGTGCTGGAGCTGGAGTCAGACGCCGGCTAGCTGTGTGACCCTGGGTAAGCCATATCATCTCTTCAGTTTCCTCATCTGTAAAATGGGCGTTTAACAAACTCACAGGCTGTTACAGACCTAATGAGATCACGTAGAAAGTTTTATGTAAATGCTAGCGATTGTCATTGTTATTGTTGCTATGAGCACAGGTCAGAGGCTGGAGAGCTGTCAGCAGACTTTCCAAGCCCACAAGATAGAAACCCTAGGAAAGGTAGTTAAAACCGTGTGTTTACCCACCAGCCTTAGAGGGGACTCTGAATAGTCTATCTGAGCCCCAGCTTCTGCTGGGAAGGGGAGATGTTCTTCGATTTTCTAAGGAATGGACTCCCAGAATCAATCCTTCCAGCCAGACCTACAAGATCTCTTAAGCAGGACCAGTCTGGAGTTGTCTTATAAAGTGTTCAGCGATGGAAGCGATGTGCCTGTTGGAGAAATAGGCCATCGGTCAAGAAGACCTGGGTTCAAATCTGGTCTCAGGCACTTTTGCTAGCTGTGTGACCCTGGGCAAGTCACTTAACCTCTTTTTGCCTCAGTTTCTTCAGCTGTATGTTGAGAAGAATAACAACCTGTTTCCCAGGATTATTGTACCGATCAAATGAGACATTTATAAATCACTTAGTACGGTGCCTGGAACATAGGAGATAGTGAACAAATGCTCATTTCCTTCCTTCCTGCACCCAAAGGAAAAGCAATGAAGGTTCAAGTCATAGCTTGAGGGCTGGGGGTTGGGGAAGGGTGATGGTGGGAGAGAGAATGGGACCGTTTTATCCCCTGCTGTTACAGAGGATTATTTGAACAATTTGGGTCTGATGGAAAAAGGATTGCATGCTCAGCACTCCCAAAGTGGGCTTTTCTTCCATAGGGAGTACAAGTCACAGAATAAGCCCATCGGTCTGAGAAGGAATGCAGGGGAGGGAAGATTTTCACCAGAATGTCACCCAATTTTCACCAAATTCAGCTGAAGGAAGCTATTTTGAGCACCCCATGAGTTTTCCGTATCTATTCATTGGGCTTACGTGAATCTTTTCCATCTTTGGCATTCTCTGTGGCTTTGCAAAAATAAAGGCTGCCCTATACTCACAGCCATTCGTTATCTTGCATGCCTGGAGGAGAGATAGAGGCTCTTGCTGTCGACATTTGGAGAAACCTAGACACAAGCAGTTTTGGAAATTCCTCGGGAGTAAACTCTGAGCAGGGACGAGGAGCCAGAGACAAACTGACCTTTTGAATCGTTGCCCAGGATTTAATCTGGTTCATGTGACACCAGAGTCTTGGATAAGGGGAGCCTTGGACCGTGGGTTTCATGTCCATTATTGTCTCATTTGAGTTTTGCAACAACCCTGATAAGTAGGTACTCACTTCAGCATTCAGTGATTTTTGTCAGTATGGCTCTCTTTCTATCAGTGTGGGCTATTTATAATAACGACAGTAATAGCTAGGATTTATGTAATCTTTTAAAATGCTTTTCACTTATGTGATGCTTTAAGATTTGCTCTTTTCAAGTACTACCTCATTTTATTCTCAAAGCAACCCTTGGAGGTGGGGAGGTTGTTATTAATATTCCCATTTCACAGATGAGGAAATTGAGGCAAACAGAGGTTAAGTAACTTACCCAGAGTCACACAGCTAATAAGTGATGGAGGCAGGTTTTGCACTCAGGTCTTTCTAACTCCGGGTTCATCTTTATCTACTGTGTCACTTATAACAATAGATGTTTGACAATTTAAGTTAATAATTTAAACAAAATTGAACAATTGAACAACTGTTAAGAGTTGCCACCGACATTAAGGGTACTAGAATTTTTATCAGTTCAGTGACTAATTATGGTTTTGGTGAAATAACAATGAATCATTATCTCCCTCTTTTCAGTCTAAAGGTGGGGGGCCACTGGTATATAACAATAATGGCTAACATTTCTATAACATCTTTTATGTGCCAGGCATGGTGGTAATTGCTTTTCAATATTATTTCATTGGATCTTCATAACAACCTTGGGAGGTAGGTACTAGTATTATCCCCATTTTACAGATGAGGAGACTGAGGTGACAGAGGTTACTTGTTTTGCTCCAAGTCGCACACAGTTGGGAAGTGTCTGAGTCTAGATTTGAACTCAGGTCTCCCTGACCCCAGGCCCAGTGCTGTATCCACTGACTGACCTAGCAGTTGCCTTTATGTAGCTATACCTCTTTGTTACAATCTGTTTGGACAAGGAGCAGTCCTTGGGAAACAAGAGCATTATTTAAAAAGGACGGGGGGAATAGCTTTGGGCCAAAAAATCGACTAGCTGC
Organism: Pseudocheirus occidentalis; assembly: GCA_028646575.1. NCBI lineage: Eukaryota > Metazoa > Chordata > Mammalia > Diprotodontia > Pseudocheiridae > Pseudocheirus > Pseudocheirus occidentalis. The sequence goes on along the minus strand of CM053596.1, from coordinate 34,558,429 downwards.
CACTCAACCTGGTGAGGGAACCCTCCAGACTCTCAGTCCTCAGATGACAGACGTAAAAAATCTATGACTTAGGTCCACCCTCCCAGCTTGTTGGGAATATAAGCTCCCTTAGAACAGAGACTCTCACATCTGACTCCAAACTCAGTGTGCCTTCTGAATTCCTTCTGTCTTCTTCCTGCTTTCTCCAAGATTTAGTCCTAGAGCTAAGATGCCACATGGTCAAACCCTTAATAACGAGGGTAGCTAGAATCATATGGTGCCTCTGGATGGAAATTCAGTAGCTCAGTAGAAAGAGTACTAGAATTGGACCCAGCTACCTGCATTTGATTCCACTATCTCCTAGACTGTCCATCACCCAACTCTGGACGTTTTCCCTGGCTGGCCCCCATGCCTGGAATGTTCTTCCTCTTCATCTCCACCTCCTGGTTTCCTTAGCATCCTTCAAGTCCCATCTAAAGTACCTCCTTCTATAAGAAACCTTTCCTGAGCACCATTAATGCTAGTCCCTTCTCTGTTATTTCCAATTTATTCCATACATAGCTTGTTTCCACATAATTGTATGGCTGTCTCCCCCTATAGACCATGAGGTCCTCGATAGCAAAGACTGTCTGCCTTTCTTCTGATCCTTTACACTTGGCACAGTGCTTTGCACATAGCAGGTATTTAATAAACATTTATTGACTTGGTTTCACTTCTTAGGATCTCAGTTTCCTCATCTGTAAAATGGATTGAAGTAGGTTATCTTTGAGGGACCTTCTAAATAACAAATTTATGACCATCTGGCACAACTCCCTTCTTTTACAGATTAGGAACCTGAGACCCAGGGTGGGGTCTAATCCAAGGTTAGCTAGATCAGAGCTAGGTCTAGAACTCAAGTGTCCTGACTCTTGCCTCAGTGTTCTCGTCTCTGCCTCATTGTGGCATGCTTCTTGGAACATTTCTGATCATCCCACCCAGTTACCTCTGTAGCTATTTCATTGATTAGATGCTCATTACCGTGCACAAGCAGCATATATACTATAGACAGAACTGATATTCACCTATAGATTGTGCTTCCAGGGGTACTGGTAGTGACCCTCTATGGTCCTCCCACAATTTGCATCCACACTGACAGGTTGAGTCTAGAGGGCAGCTTCTACTCCCTTGGATTCAAAGTGTAGTCTATGGGGCTATACTCCTAAACTATAATTCATAAGCCCCCATCAGTGCGCTTCCCATTAATAGTTATGCCAGTAAACACATTTAGCTCATCCAAAAAATATTTGCTAAAATATCATAGTCACAGCAGTAGCTACAAATCATTCCCACCAAAACCCTAGGGCACATTTTCCTACAATTGCACATCACAACCATGAAAAGAATAAGTACAAATAGTACAAGAATAGTAAAGTGTACATTTATGGAAGACGTGGCCAAAGCAACTGGTCACTCTGTACTCCAGGGCCCCCATATCCTTTTTCCTTTATATCGAAGTCTTCACAAAGGTCCTCTGCTGAATGGTTTGCCCAGCAGGGCTCTTCCTGATTGCCCGGGGCCATTTCATCTTGAGTCCACGGCTGGCTCCCTTCTTTGCTACCTGAGGTCTCTCTTTGGAGTTTCTTGAATGCTGACTCTTTGTATCCGTGTCTGTATGGAGAGTGTGTGTCTGTTCCCTGTTGAATGCACTGTCTCCTACAAATGCAGTACCAAGAATGATAGGAAGGACTGGTATTACAGGACCTTCTGTTTTTGAGCTGGAAGGGATGTTAGAGGTCATCTACCAGAAATTATTCATTTTCTAGATGAGGTCGTCAAGTTACGTAAGGTAAAATGATTTACCCTAGGTCAAAGGGATGGGTTTTTTTTGTTTTTTGCTTTTTGGAGGGCAGTTGGGGTTAAGTGACTTGCCCAAAGTCACACAGCTAGTTAGTGTGTCAAGTGTCTGAGGCCGGATTTGAATTCAGGTCCTCCTGACTCCAGGGCCGGTGCTCTACTCACTGCACCACCCAGCCGCCCCCAAAGGGATGTTGTTTAGTTGTTTTAGTCTTGAGTCATTTGGGGTTTTCTTGACAAAGATACTGGAGTTATTGTTGCTATTTCCTTCTCTGGATCATTTACAGATGAGGAAACTGAGGCAAACAGGGTGAAGGGACTTGCCCAAGGTCACACAGCTAATAAGTGTCTGAGGCTGGATTTGAATTCAGGTCTTTCATTGCCCCACCTAGCTGTCAAGAGTTACTCAGTGGCAGAGGCAGGATTCAAACTCAGGTCTTTTGACTCCAAATCCAGTGATTTCTAGTAATCTAGTTTGTCTGTGACATAGAGTACAACAAAGGGAATAATATGAAATAGGCTGTAAAGGCAGGTTGGAACCGGATGGGGAAAGGCCTCAAGGTCCAGGATAAGGAGTTTGAATTTTGTCCTAGGAGTTGTTTTTTTTTTTTATCCTATTTCTGTTAAAAGCCGATGAAGATTGTTAAGAAAGTGTGGTCAGACCTGTGCTTTAGGAAGATTATTGACAGCTGAGTGGAGTCTGAGTTGGAGAGGGGAGAGGTCAGAGGCAGGCAGGTGAGGGGAGATGAGGGACTGAACAAGGTTAGTGACTTCACCTGTTTGACCCTCAGTTTCCTCATCTGTAAAATGGGAATGATAACGCCATTACTACCTCCCTCACAAAGTTGTTGAGATGGTCAAATGTGAATCACAAAACAGTTCAATATCACCTCTTGAAGTTGGGGACTGTTTCATCTTTGCCCCTGGGCCTAGCATCATAACTGGCACATAGTAGGCATTTAATAAATACTGATTAGATTGAAAGGAAAATAATAACAGGATCCTAGATCTCAAACTGGAAAGAGACCCAGGTCATTTAATCCAACCCATTTATCCTACAGATGGGAAAACTGAGGCCCAGAGGGGAAAGGATTTGTCCAAAATCACAACCTTCAGGCTTTTCAAAAAAATGTATTTGTTTGCCTTCCTATGATAGCCACACCCTGTCACTGAGCCTGTATTTGAAGCCTTTCAGCTTGGGAGGCTGTGTGAGAGCTTGGGGTCTGTCAGAATAGCCTGCCCTCACCAGGGTCACCTCTGTGCTCGCATGAGGGATGGGGGCTGGGCAGGGCCTCCCATTTCCAAGGCCCTTGGTCTATTGAAATTACTTTGTCAATGTGACAGCAGATCACTCTAGCTTTCTCTCCACCAAATGGACTTTTGTTTGGGTCAACTCATGCAAACGACGACACCTACCAGGGCCCCTGGGACTCAAAGGGGCCGAGGAGTTGTGCCAGCGTTTTTTTTAACCAGGTTGAGCATCAGACGGATAAACCAAGGTCGGAGGAGGTGGCTCTTTTTCCCAGTTCAGGCCATGGAGGCCCCATTGCACACAGAAGAGCCCTTTCATGGGTGTTTTCAGAAAGCCCCTTCATTAAGAAGACCCGGCCTTCTGCCTCAGAAAACAATCTGAATGAATGCTGCCCAGTGTGGAAGGAGCTTTGAAAAGTCAAGTAGGGACAGAGAGAGAGAGAGAGAGAGAGAGAGAGGGAAAGAGAGACTGAGACAGAGAGGTGTCTGAAGGTTCATACCTGAAGTGAGGAGGCCAAGCAACCTGGCCATCCATCTTCCAGTGAGGGTGCCATGGCACTGAATACATTCTTGGTCCTTAGCTTACCTCAAGGGAAAGACAGACCTTGAAAAACCTTTGTGGGAGCTGTGTGTGTGTACATGTGTGTGCTGGCATGTCATTGGCATACAGGATAGGGACTGGATCTAGGATCTCATTGGTAGGGAACTCCCAGGAGGGGAAATTTCCTCTACCAGTTCAGGTTGACCCCTTCTCTGTAATTTATAATCTGAGAATGTTCCTGGAGCATTGAAAGTTGAGTGACCTGCCCAGGATCAGTGTGTATCAGAGGAATGATGTGCACCCTCCTGGTTCTAAGACTGGAGGGAGAGGTGGGTAGTCTCTGAACATGCTACCTGTGCTCGAGTGCATATTTGAGGATTATATGCTAGTGTGTTGGTGTTTTGAAAAATCAGCATGAAAGTCTGAAATTTGAGTCTGGCAGCAGTCAGGACAGGACAATGCCAGTGGCAAAGACTCCCCAGGACTGATAGTAGATTGATAGAGCGATACTCCTAGCCTGATAGCCAGTCTCGATCTAATTTAGCACCCATTTATTAAGCACCTCCTGGGAGGGAGTCTCTGTGCCAGGGGCTGGAGAAAGGCAAAAATGAAAGACTTTGCCCTCAAAGAGTTTGCACTTTAATGAGGGGTGGCTATAGAATGGACTAGAAAAGTATTAGGCAGAGGGTGGAGTGAAAGGTTAAAGAAAAGATCCAGGCTGAGGGTGCTAAGATTACTTGGGAAGCCTGGGCATATCAGCCCTGGTCTAGACAATGGGGTTAATGAAAGCATCTGCTTCTCACTAGAAAGAGACAGAAGGGCAGATG
>CM053596.1:34518633-34553498 GCA_028646575.1 Pseudocheirus occidentalis | reverse complement strand
ATGGGGTTAATGAAAGCATCTGCTTCTCACTAGAAAGAGACAGAAGGGCAGATGGGGGGGGGGAGAGAGAGAGAGAGAGAGAGAGAGAGAGAGAGAGAGAGAGAGAGAGACAGAGACAGAGACAGAGACAGGGACAGAGAAAGACAGAGAGACAGAGAGAGAGAAAGACAGAGAGAGAGAGAGAGAGAGAGAGAGAGAGAGAGAGAGAGAGAAAGAGGGAGGGAGGGAGGGAGGGAGAGACATAGACTGAGAAGAAGAGAGACAGACAGAGACACAGACAGAAAGACAGAGATAGAGATAGAAACACAGAAAGACAAAGATAGAGGGGTAAAAGAGGAGAGAGACAGAGGGAGGAAAAGAGATAGACACACACACACACACAAAGACAGAAACAGAGAAATAGAGAGGAAGAGAGACGGAGGGAGACAGAGACAAAAAATCAGAGATAGAAAGGCAAGCAAAGAGAATGACAGATCCAGAGAGACAGAGTTTTCAGGGATCAAGGAAGACTCAATAAATAGAGTTGAACCTTGAAGAACAAGAAGGCTTCAGAAAGTCAGAGATGTGGAGGGAGGGAGTACCTCCCCAAAACTTCTCCTCCTCAGGAGTCTCAAAGATCCCAGGGCTCAGACTAGGATTAGGATGTGCATTAGGTAGCGTCCTCTTCTGTTTATTTCCAGATCATTCTGCCCTAGCTGCCACTGGAGCATTTCCTTTGCTGGGCCATGGATCGGGGTGACTCCACAGTCAGGAATCTGATTCAAGTTTTCAGGTTTTCCAATCAACCAGGAGGGTAGTTTTGGCCCCAACAGGAAAACAGGAAATGGCTCAAAAGTTAATAAAGTTGGAAGAAAACAGCTTTTCTGTTGGTGACCCAATACCCCCACCTCTGCCAGCTGCATTTCAATACAGGAAATTTGGCAATGGAAAGCGCTGGGTCTCTCTTCACATCATACATGAGGCGGGTGCTCTGAAAAAGGGGTCTTTGGATCTGGAGCCTGGGGCGGGGGCATGTGAGTTGGTGTTTTCCCCTCTTTTAACACCCACTGAAGCTGGAAGGACATTTTCTTGGGGTTGGGAGACCTGGGTTCTAGTCCAACCACCACTGATTAGTTGTGTGACCTTAGGTGTGTTGCTTAATCTTGCTAAGCCTTAGTTTCACTATCCATCAATTGGAGGCATTCGATGTGGACCACTTTAAAACGTCAAAACATTTCCCTAACCCCCAAGATGATTACACTATAGATATCTCACTAAATGAGAAAATGCTTGTCTGGGCATCAATCCCTTGCAATAACAGGGAAAGAATTTTACAGTTTACAATTTTGCAAATTTTACAATTTACACTCAGAGGACCAGAATTGATATTGTAGGCTCTCATCTTTACTACTCAAGAGAGCTTGTGCAGGTCCATTCCCCTCTGGGCCTCTCCTCTGTCAAAAAGAAGGCATTGGACCAGATGGCCCTTCCAGTTTCAAATCTATGGTTCTTCGCTGTGTATGCCTTGGTTTCCTCTATCACAGAGCCAGACTGCTTCACTTGCCCCTCACAGTTCCAGGTGGTGACTTCTAGGGGTTGAGGTGTCTCTATACAATCATGGGGTCAAACCCCATCCAGTTGTATTCTTTCCAATGGAAGCAGCTTATGACTAACACTACAATTCCTTTTAACCTCCTAAAATCAATTTTCGCAAAGATATATGTGTGTGTGTGTAATTTTACATATTTAAAAATATATTTGTATATTATATCTTTATATACAATTATATATATTATATTATTATACACACACATATATATTATATATGTATATATATATATACACACATATACATATATATGTATTTCAAAGGTATAGCAAGAACAAAGTACAAATATTACCCCCAGCACCTCAGGAACACCCTCTCCTCTATACTGCCTCAGTCTCAGTGACCTCAAGGCCACATGTGGCCTCCTAGATTCTCGAGTGTGGCCTTTTGACTGAATCCAAATTTCACAATAAAAAGATTTATTTTGTAAAACTTGAACTCAGTTCCTACATAGCATTAGTCTCACCAAGTTCATGTGCATAGGTGGCATGAATGTCGAATGAACCCTCCCTTCAGTTAGCACTTGGCTGAGTCTCAAAAGTTACTTCTTGCCCCTTGAGGCATCAATACTGCCCTGGCTGCAGATTGTGATTCTGGTGTGACAGGGTGTGAAGGAGCTCTCTGGACCTTTGGAACTCATAAGATTAGAGGCACCACTCCCTTCACTAACTCGTCAAGCTCCCTCCAAAGGGGCTGAGACGGGAACTGAAACTGAGCCCTTTTCAAATGCTTCACAAGCCAATCAAAGTGCTACCTTTCAACATGTAGTTATTCAGCTAGAAGCAGTTATAGAAAGTCTACACCTCCACAGTCTGACTTTCTAAGCACTTCCCTTATACGTCATCTCCTTTCTCCTAGAAGCAAACTTTCCAGGTTCTCAAAGTTGAGAGACTTAATGGAGAAAGACAACATATCCAATGGAGTGGGGGCCAGGGCAGAGTATTTTGATCAGGGATGGTGAGTGGTGTCGGTCAATAACCATTTACTGAATTCCTACTATTGAATTATACTCCCTATAAATTCCTATATTTCAGGGACTGTGCACTGGAGATACACAGAAAGGCAAAAGATAATCCCTGCTCTCAAGGAACTCACAGCCTAATGGGAGAGAAAAACAAGGAAAGAGCTATGTGAACAAGAGGAGATAAATTAGAGGTGATCAACAGAGTGACAGACCATTGGACTGATCTGCCCTTTCCGGGCATGGTGTTATTCGTCCTTTGTTCTTGAAGAGGTCCAATGATGTCATGGGGTGATGTCATGACTGGGGAGTGAGTTGGAGTGAGGCGAGGCAGTTACATAAAGTCATTAGCCTCATTCTGTCTTCCATAGCCACAGACGTCCAGGGGCAGGACAAAAGTCAGGATGACCAGTGATGGCCCAGGAGACAGTAGATCAGCACTTCTTAAACTGTGGGTTGTGATCCCATCAGGGGTCACGTAACTGAATGGGGGGGTTGCAAAAAATTTGGCAACAGTAAAAGGTTTCTGAACATTCAATGAACAAAAATTAATTCAAAATTGAGCATGTGATGAATCCGAGGTGTTTCTGGAAGCTCCCGTGTTTGTTTTATCACTCAACTTCAGTACAGCCTTGGCTCTGAAGACACAACATTTTGTGTGACACGCACTGCACATGCTGTCACACTATGCAACACTGACAAACATTGTCAGAAACACCTTGGCTCAGATTCGAGACTACTGTATGTTATGAAGTGCAGTGTTTTTACTCTACATACAAAGTTTTCTGCTCTTCCAGAAACATAATTGTTTAATTATGGAAAATAAAGACTTTTAATATTTTCTTACTGTCATTCCTCAGCATATAAATATCAAATTAGTATATCTTTGAGTTGTATTATGTTGGAATCCTTTTTTAAAAACTGCTGTTCTCTCTTTTCCAGAAACGTTAAGTATTTAGTAAAAAAGTTCTTTAATACTATTTCTCTACCCTCACTGCTGTATGTGTATGTTAGTATGAATATCAATTTTTAAAATTAAGCACAAACAAATATAATTGCATAAACTAAAACTGGTATTTACTTGAGAAATTGTTACCAATATTCATTTATATTTTAGGACAAAAATGTTTTTTTGGTTATGGATAAGTGGCTAAATTTAAATAGAAGAGGTAAAAATATTGATGACAATGTGGCAGAGTTTTCACTATCAGGCTGTAGTATGCCTAAATTGATGGGAAAAAGAAAGTGTGTTCAATCATTTTTACAATATGAATTTGCTTCTAATAATTGTGATGGTGTGAAAAAATCCCTTTGCTTAATTTGTAATGACGTTTTGGCTGCGGAGAGCATGAAACCAGCCAAACTAAAATGACATTTTAATACTAAGCATGCAGTATATAGCAATAAACCAAAGGAATATTTTGAATGACTTTTATGGAAAATAAAATAAAGAAAAATGTTGTGAGAAATTTGTTACTGTCAACAAAAAGCATTTACTTGCATTTTATAAAACTTATTTAATTGCAAAAACTTAAAAGCCTAATGCAATAGAAGACCTTGTGTTACCTGCTGCCATTAAAATGTCAGAAATAGTTCATAGGAAAAAGTACAGGGAAGAGATATGTAAAATTCCTTTATTGAACGATACTGTTTCTAAAAGAAGTTTCGAAATTAGTAATGGCAAATTCTAGCAGCTTATTACCGGGCTTAAGGGCAGCCCAAAGTCTGCAATTCAATTAGATGAAACAACTGATATTTCTAACATGGCACAGTTGTCACTTTATGTAAGATTTGAGGAGTTATTGTTTTATTGCACTTTGGAAGGGCACAAAAGAGAGGAAGATATATATATATATATATATATATATATATGTTGATGAATTTTTCAAAATGAAATTTTACAGTGGAAAAATTGCATTGGATTCTGTACAGATAGTGCTGGAGCAATGATGGGTAAGAAGGTTGAATTTGTAACAAAAGTTGAAGCTGGTGGCAATGAACATATCCCTTTTTTTTTTTTTTGCTTTTTTTTTGGAGGGCCATTGGGGTTAAGTGACTTGCCCAAGGTCACATGGCTAGTTTTTTTGTTTGTTTATTTTTGGTGTGTGTGTGTGTTAAGTGTCTGAGGTCAGATTTGAACTCAGGTCCTCCTGACTCCAGGGTCAGTGCTCTATTCACTGTGCCACCTAGCCGCCCCCGGAGCATATCACTTTTACTCACTGCATTTTGCATCAGGAGGCACTCATAGTAAAAACAACAACAACAACAACAACAACATCAGAGTTAGACGTTATGCTTCACAACACTATCATTAACTTCATTAAAATTCATGCCCTTAACAGTTTTTTGTTTTTAAACCTTTGGAAAGACAGACTCTGATTATGAAAACTTATTACTATATGCAGAGGTAAGGTGGCTCTCAAGAGAGTCAAGTCTGAACTGATTATTGAAATTGAAAGGTCACGTTCTTATATTTTGACTAGGCAGAAATTCAGTTTTGTTAATTTTTTTCACAATGACTTATGGCTTTCAAAACTGCGTTATTTGTCAGATATTTTTTTTTAAAAACTCAATGATTTAAACATGTTGCCTGGAGGAAAAAACTGTAACATATTTATATTAAAAATCAAATTGAAAGTTTTATGAAAAAAGTTAACATATGGAAGAATAGGGTGGAAATGGTTCTTTAGAAATGTCTACAACTGCAGATGATTTTATAATTGAAAATAACCTTCCCAAAGATTTAATTGTAACAGTTATTATCATGTGAAGTGCCTGGAGACAATTTCAGAATACTTCCTTTCAAATTTGGATTCTCAAAAACTAAGTTGGCTTCATAAACCATACTGAATTGAGATAAAAATGTCAGTTATCTGCCATTAAAAGTTCAAAAAGAATTTGCTGAATTACTAGAGCAACTCAGGTTTAAAACGTGAGTTTCCTAAAAAAAATTATTAAATGAATTTTGAGTTGGGATTAGGGCAGAATTTCCAACAATTTCTGAAATGATCCTAAACATACTTCTGTCATTTTGTATTACATAGCTACGCAAACTGGTGTTCTCAGCACTGACCATTATAGAATCAACATATTGATCAACTTTGAAGAATGTTGAAGATGCTCCGTGTCCTGTAGTCCAAATATTCTGCCAAGATTTAATTCTTTATGTAAAAATAAATAAGCAGCACATTCTTCTCAGGATGCAATTTGCTTTCATCTTTAATACATTGTAAAATTATGTGCATACCAAAGAATTGTTTTAAAACACATTTCTTTATGATTTATTATTGGTAAATGTTCACTTTGTATGCCTGTTTTATATACCTATATGCCCAGGGTCGCATAAAAGTTTCTTGAGTAGAAAAAGTTTAAGAAGACCTGCAGTAGATGGCGTGTTCAATGTCTGACCAAACCTAGTGCGTTATAGCACCTGCTTCAGTTGCTTTCGTGGCCATTGGGACAAATTCTTCCCATTGGCCCATTCCACTGGGGGAAGTCTTCACATGCTGGGGATGGACAACCCCTCTAACTCACCGATGGGTCTGAGGTTATCCTCAAACTGGTTTAACCCATTGTCTGCCAAGATGGTTTTAGCAAGACTGGTCACTGTGCATTCTACAGCTTCTGAGAGCTGCAGGTAAGAGCTGATAGGTGGACACCAAATGTGAATGGTGTTGTTTGTTGTTGAGTTGTTTTTCTGGCAAGTTCCACTCTGTATGGCCCCGTTTGGCATTTTTTGGCAAAGATACAGGAGTGGTTGCCATTTACTTCCCCAGCTCATTTTACAGACAAGGAAAATGAGGCAAACAGGGTGAAGTGACTTGCCCAGGGTCATACAGCTAGTTGGTGTCTGAGGCTGGATTTGAACTCAGGTCATCCTGACTCCAGGGCCAGCGCTTTATTCATTGTACCACCTAGCTGCTCCCAAAGAAGGATGAGCAGCCCAGAAAGGGTCTTGGCAAGCTTCACACCAGAGGTGCTAGTCCTCCCTGAACACCCACCCCATAAACCAGGAGTAGTAATGTTGATATAATTACAGTCCTCAGAGTGGAGATGGGGGGAAGCCATATGTAATGGGAATGGGAATTTAAAGATCTTCCCTGCCCCTTAATAGACCTAGGGGGAAGTCTGAAGACCTCCCCTGCTGTGAAGATAAACTCTGCCCCCTGATAGGCTAAATGTGATCACATGGAGCCTGTGGTAGGAGGAGTTTGCTGAAGGGAAGCAGAGCCCACAGGAAGCTGGGAGCCAGAGCCAGAGAGATGGTGGGAGAGAGAGAGGTTTGTAAGTAGCTATTGATCTAATATTGGTTTGTGGGAGGGCTAAAAGATGCTGTGGCTCTTGGTGTTATTAATGGCTTCTTAATATCTTTGGTACTATGATGGAATAGGTTTCCTGGTTTGGGGATTTGGTTTTCTTGTGTCTAAATGAATGTTTTAATTCTGTCTTCTATATGGAGAGTTTGTTATACTTTGTGATCAAATATCATATGATATTTATAGTCACAGTCTTTATTGTGATTATGGGCACTCTAAATATTGCATTGGCATTACACCATGATATAAAGATGGCAGGGAAAGAGTAGGATGAGGGTCAGACTAGAAGCCTAGGTCCCCAAGGCAATAGGTGAAATGGGGAGTTGGGCTCTTCCCTTGAGCAATCCTAGGTAATCATTTAAAATGGTGAGGTACTCTCTCGATCCAGAGAACCCCACAAAATCATGCAAGTCAAGGGGTTCAAATCTCCGGGTCCCTTCAAGAACACCCATGAAACAATCCAAGCTATCAAGGACATGCATATCTGAAAAGCTACCAAGTATTTGAAAGAAGTCACATTGAAGAAACAATGTGTTCTCTTCCATTGATACAACGTTGGAGTTGGCAGGTGTGCCCAGTATAAGCAATGTGGTTGGACACAGGGTCAGTGGCCCAAAAAGAGTGCTGAAATCTTGCTGCATATGCTTAAAAATGAAGAGAGGAACACAGAACTGAAGGGTTTGGATGCATATTCTCTTGTCATTGAGCATATCCAAGTTAACAAGGCTCCCAAAATGCGACCCGGTACTTACAGGGCTCATGGTTGAATCAACCCATACATGAGTTTTCCTTGCCATATTGAGATGATACTTACTGAAAAGGAACAAATTGTTTCTAAACCAGAAGAGGAGATTGCTCAAAAGAAAGAGGTGAAAAAATAAAGGATTTTTATATCACTGTTAGATTTCTGGTTGCTGTGATGACAATCTTAGGACACCTTTGGAATAACTTGTATTCTGAGCAACCCTGATTTCATTCTTGAACTTTCCAATACATTGAAATGTCATTATTGGTGAAGAGTCACTGAAGCCTGGTGGAATGAAAAATCAGTTTTTATAGTGAAAAACAAGTGTTTGAGAGGTGCCCTTTTAAAAAATCCTCCCCCCCCCAATATCCCAGAAGAAACTGAAGAAACAAAACCTGGAGTAAATATGACATTAAGTGCAAATAAAATTGACATGAAAACAACAACAAAAGAAATGAGGGGTTGAAAGTGGAATCTGGAATATAGAAGCCACCTATGTGTGCCATATCCCCAGATCAAATTAATTAGAGAAACCGAATGGGTAGAGTACATTGTGGGGTGGCAGCATGAGGACACATTTCTCTCTCTTCCCCCATACCCACACCCACACTTTCCTGGACTTCAGGATCTCCAGAAACTCATCATTCCTTAAGATGAAATCACCTCTGAAACTCACTCTTTTTCAGGATTCCCTGCCCCCGGAGTCCTTCCCACTTCTGATTAGAGAGTTCCTCTCAGATCGGCCAGCATTTAGGAAGAGCACCCCTAGGCATTATCTCATGATTTCCCACTCTCTGCTCTCTAGGACTCTCTGCTCCTGGGGCCCCTTCCTCCCTCTGTTTGGAGAGAGTGTGGCGGGGGAGTGGATATCTGGGAGCTCCTCCCCAGGAATTCACCTCCTCATTTCTCACCTGGCTACTTTCCTGGACTTAATGATCTTCAGAAATGCTTCTTTCTGCAAGCTGAAATCACCTCTAAAACTCTCACCTCCTCGGATCATTTTGTGTCCCAAGCACAGGACTTCACTATCACTAAGGGGTTTGGCACATAGTAGGGGCTCAGCAAATACCTCTGCATGGGGTTCTTTCCCCTTCTTCCCCACCTTTTCAACTTCTTTTTGTCTGTTGTTTTCCCCCAATTAGATTGTAAGCTCTTTGAGGGAAGGGTCATCTATTTTGTATTTGTATATACAGTGCCTAACACATAGTAGGCACTTAATAAATGTTTATTGATTAATGACCTTGTCACCTATAATGTTAATGGGATTTAAGATCTTCCTGGCCCATTAATAGGCCTCACCTGGAGCCCATTAAGGGAAACTTGCTTAGGGGAGGCTGGCTTGTAGGAAGGCTTTGGAATCTTTTACTAATTTTTAATTAGTCACTGAGTCAGGGGGGGTTGTGATGCCTTCTGCCTCTGAGAAGTGTATACATACCCTGAGTTGGTATTTTGCTTTGAAGGCTTGCTTATGAGAAGGATCTTGTGATTCCCAGGTTGAGAATCTGAGACGCTGCATGTTCAGAGCTCCTGGACGGCTCAGATGTAAAGGCTCTCTTGATCTCGGGATGTATGTAAAGTTATATAGTTGATTCAGGCAGTCAGAATCCTGTCTGTTAGTCTTTATTTCTCTGCTTGCATTTTATCTGAAGTTCAGGGTGCTGACTTTTCCCCTGAAGTAGTAAATGTGATTTAAGAAGATTGTCAAGGGCTGGTTAGGTGATTTGGTGAATAGAGCACTGGCCCTGGAGTCAGGAGGACCCGAGTTCAAATTCAGCCCCAGACACTTAACACTAGCCATGTGACCTTGGGCAAGTCACTTAACTCCAATTACCCTGCCCTCTCCCCTCAAAATAAAGATTGTTGACCCCTTGAACAGCTATCTTTCCTAGTAAAGCAGATCTAAGAATCTGTGCTAGCACCTAATCTGGGTATGCCAGTGTGGTTGCAGCTACAATACCTTGCTGCTCAAACATTCAAAAATACTACAATATTCCCCATATTCCTTATAGCCTCCAGGATCAAATACAAAATCCTTTATTTGGCATTCAAAGTCCTTTATAACCCAGCTCTCTCCTACCTTTCCAGTCTTCTCACACCTTAATCCCAGTATGACACTGGCCTCCTGGCTGTTCCTTGAACAAGATCCTCCATCTCTCAACTCCCTGCATTTTCTCTGTCCTTCCATTCTCCCCCCTCCTATCCCCTGCCTGGAATGCTCTCCCTCCTCATCTCTGCCTACAGGCTTCCCTGGTTACCTTTAAGTCCCAGGTAAAATCCCATCACCTACAGGTCTTTCAGAACTCTTCTTAATTCAAGTACCTTCCTTCTCTTAATTACTTCCTCTTTTTCCTGAATATCACTTGTTTGTATATATTTGTTTTCATGCTATTTTCCCATCAGACTGTGAACTTCTTGGGAGCAAGGACAGTCTTTTGCTTTCTTCGTACTCCAGCACTTAGCAGGGTGCGATAGGTACAGTTGGCACGTAATAAACTTTTATTGACTTCCTGATTGCCAGGCACTGACAATCTAGCCACTTTGGACTATACTTGGTATTTGGCACACCCCTTCCACTTAAGTATTGCTGATTATAAAGGTTGAGGGCTGGCAGGAGAATGCCTAATGGGGCATGTTTATAGCAATCAAATACATATTCGACTTTTGGAGAGAGTCCCAAACCTCACTGTAATTTGGAGCGAACTTCCCAATAGCCCCGCACAAAAAGCCTACCGAGCCAGGCTCACCACTGAGGCTGGAGAATGGCTGGGACCACTGATGCTCCTCCCAGAACGTTTGCCCTTTTTTTTTAGGGTGGATAGAGCCTAGTTATTCTCTCTGTGCCTCCCCCCCCCCCCCCCCGAGTCCTGCTGCCCCAGCAGACATCCAGGCGCTTAGCCGCCAGCGTCATGCCCCAGGACTGGGTTTCTTTGCTCATTTTAAGCCTCTGGCCGTTCATCATGTACTTATAACCCTAAATTATATGTTGGGCCTGGGTTTTTCTTAGCCCGAGCTGCGACTCATCTCCAAGGCAGGTAAAGAAAACTACCAGGGGATAGAATTAAAAAAAAAAAGCCAACCAAAGGCTCAGTGTTTCTTTGTCAGAGCTGGGCTACTGAATTGGGAGTGGGAGGGTGGGGGCAGGGGGAGGGAGGCAGTGGTCCCATTGGGATTTTTTGAGGTTTCATTGTGAAAGAACCAAAAAGTGCAGAGACCACCAGCCGGTGAGGTCCTGGACAAACGGAATCTTTGGTAGAGGTACATTCGGGTTACCTATTTTTTCATCCCTCTTGCCAGTATTTTTTTTTTCTTTAACCCTTCTGGGCTATAGAAGGGACACTGCCCTAATTAGGACGGACTCACACCTGAGTGAATGAGGCGCTCCCAGTTATAGTCACTAGAGGGCGCCACGAGCCAATAGATTCTTCTCTGCAAGTTCTAGATGAAAAGGGAATCGCACTAAGAAGACACTGTTTGGCCGGCTTTCTTCCTGCCTCCGGAACGATGCTAGGTGACAAGACAAATATACTGTCAGCAGAGGCCTGAAGGCTGCAATTTTGATGCCACATTCTTGGTTGCCAATTTCTTTTGTTTTCGGGTTTTTTTAAAAAAACAACTTTTTTTTTTTTTTTGGATGAGAAGGAAAAGTCCTGGTTGTTGAGAATGAATCACTTGCTCTCTTGCTGAGGTTCATCTAATGACAAAGGTTTTTCACCTTTTTGTGTGTTGAGACCCTTTGACAGTCTGATGAAGCCCACGGACTCCTCGGAATACAGGTTTTCACGTGCATAAAATAAAGGAAGCCAGTTATAGAGAAAGAGTTATTGAAAATGTTTGAAAAGTTTATAGACCCTTGTTCAAGATTCTAAATTCGAACTCTTTAGTTAAAAAAAGAAAAGAAATGAAGAAAAGGGAAGGGCAGAGATAAGGGAAGGGATGAGGGAAGGGAAAGGAAGAGAAGGAAGAGGAGGGGAGGGGAGGAAAAGAGAGAGAAGGGAAGGGAAGGGAAGGAGAAGGGAGGGGAGGGAAGGAAAAGGGAAGGGAGAAGGGAAAAGAGAAGGAATGAGGGAAAAGATGAGATAAAAGGAGGGAAGGGAAGGAATGAGGGAAGAGAAAAGAGAGAAGAGAAAATAGACAAAGGTCAAACTCATTGAAGAGAGGGGAAAACTGACCAATCAGCCAAGAGTCTGTTCTCCTCTGACGCTGCCACCATCTTGCTCCAAGCCTGTATCAGTTCATGTCTAGAATTTTGTGACAGCCTGTTGGTGAGTGTCCCTGCCACATGTCTTTCTTTACTTTAATCCGTCCGAGGTCACACAGTGGAGAGAACAGTAGGCCTGGTTCAAACCTAGCTTTAGATACTTTCTAGCTGTGTGACTGTGGGAAAATCACTTTAACCTTTGTCTGCCTCAATTTCCCCATTTGTAAATGGAGATAATCAGCACACTTCCCTCCCAAAGTTGTTGTAAGAATGTAATGAAATAATATTAAGTGCTTGGCACATTATAGGCTCTATGTAAATGTTAGATTATTATTATTAGAGATGGGAGAAGTATTTCGAGGGACCCTGGAAGCCATCTAATTCAATCCATGCCTGAACAGGAATCTCCTCTACATCCCTAACAAGGAGTCATCCAGTCTTCATTCCCAAACCTCTAGTGAATAGGAATCTACTCACCCTTCCCCAGGGTACCCATTCCCCTGACCCAATAGGTAGCCCATGCCACTTTGGGATGACTCAAATTATTAGAAAGTTCTTCTTTATATTAGGCTGAGATCTGCCTCTCTGGAAAGCTTAATTCTGTCATTATCCCAAGCTCCATCTTCTAGGTCTATAATGAGCCCGGCCTGACTCAGGCTGATCTCCTGGTAGTTTGGGTCCAAAATGGGAATGAAATAAGATGCTTGTAATCCATTTAACAAAAGGAGCTTTATTTAACCTTAGGAGAAAAGGACATGTTAGCCAGTCAATCAGTGAACATTTATTAAGTGCCTACTATGATTTAAAAAAAAAGGAGGTCAAATCAGATGTTGCTTCAGGATAAGACTCTGACTCAGATGAGTACAGCTTCCTAGTCCTGTTTGTGCCGATGGTCTGTATAGTCTGAAGTCACCAGGAGCACTCCTGTTTTGTACCTAGTGACTGGAAAGCTGTACCAACAGTCCATTTCTTAGTCCCCTGAGACAATCACTCTCAAAGAGAGCTTCAATACCTTTTAAGAAAAAAAAATAGTCTAATTTGTATGGGGCGAGGGTGGGGGGTAGGGACTGGAAAAGGCTTCAGCCATGGCTCCCACCACTAAGCAGAAGTCAAAGAATCACAACATCTAAAGGCTGGAAGAAATCCCAGAGACTGCTCACATTTGACCCAAAATCTCTCTTGCAAAAATCCCTTAACAAGTGGAATCCAAAAATATTAGGATTCGAACCCAGAGCCTCTGACAACCAAATCTACTCCTCTTTTCATTAGACTCCCCCCCAAACAACTTTGTATCTATTTGTAATCATTCACTTTGCATCTCTGTTATCTACGTATGTATTTGTACTTGACTTCCCCCATTAAAATGTAAGCCCTTTGGAGTAAGGAGTAATTCTTTTATACTTGAATCCCTATCACATAGTAGGCACTTAATAAATGCCTGTTGATTGACAGATTGAATTTGGACTATTGGTACCACTGTCTCTTCAATAAGATTATATAGAGTCATGGGAGTCAGACTCAAATAGAAAAGAAAGACCATTAAATCTTCCAGAAGGATTCCTAGTAGAAGACCACACATTAATATTATGTTTGTTCTATTGGATTTTTATTTATTTTGTTAAATATTTCCCAATTACATTTTAATCTGGCACTGGACACACTGTTCCTTCCCGCCCCCCAACACACACACACACAATGTGTTTAACATCTCTGACCTCAAATGCATTTTATCTATTTAAACAAAACAAGCCAGCCAGCTTAGATTATAAAACATTGAAGAGAATGCTATCAAGTGGTTTGTTTTGATGGAATCCCATAATTGCAGAGTTGGAAGGGCCCCCAGGGCCATCTAGTCTAACACAAAGAGGAACTGTCCCCTTGCCCCCATAATACTTCCAAGTCCTCACCCTTTGTTTGAAGACCTCTGATGCAATCTAGGGGCAGCTGGGTGATGCAGTTAAAGCACCAGACTTGGAGTCAGGAAGACTCATCTTCCTGAGTTCAAATCTGGCCTCAGACACTAACTGTGTGACCCTGGGCAAGTCACTTCACCTTCTTTGCTTCAGTTTCCTCATCTGTCAAATGAGCTGGAGAAGGAAATGACCAACTACTTCAGGATCTCTGCAAGAAAACCCCAAATGGGGTCAGGAAGAGTCATACATGACTGAAACTATTGAACAATGACAACAATGCATTCTAGTCCAACCAGCACTAATTAAACATCTGCTGCATTCAAGGCTCTATACAAGGCATTGGGGATATAATGACAAAACAAAATGCAGTCCCTGCCCATAGGAGGCTTATTGGAGGGGCAGGGGCAGGTAAGCACATCTGTGGTCATTTGAGAAGGAAGGAGAGATTAATGAATAGGAGCCTATGACCTCCCTATTCCAATCTGAAGCAGCTCTGATGGACAGGAAGAGTTTTCTTACATGAAGCATGAATTTATGTTGATTTGGGAGGCAAGAGCCATAGCAGAATTAGCAATGGGTTTGGAGTCAGAGGGCTTGGGTTCAAGTCTTCTCTCTGATATCTCTTACTTCTTCTGTGACCTTGGACAATATTCTTGACCTCTCTGGGCCTCAGTTCTTCACCTATAAAGCTGGTCTGCGTCAATGGATCTCACTGGAATCCAAGACCCACTTTTAGATTCTGGAAAATCTCTGACAAGTGATCGTAATTATGCTATAAATACTCAGTGACTTAGATAAATACATGACTGAGTATTAACCCCTTACAAACATAGGGAAAGCAGATGGTGTTTAGAGTCAGCAAAGAGAGTTTACATTGTGGCTCTCATGCTGACCACTCGTGAGAGCTTAGGCAGGTCCACTGTGCTCTGGGCCACCTTGCTGTAAGTGGAGAGGGTCAGACGAGACAGCCTCCAACTCTGTGCCTTCTGACTGTACTTCAGTGGTCCTGCAGCATGCTTGCTCTGGCTCCCACTGTCTCAGAGTCATTTTGGGTTTCCAGAGATAACCCTGAGGGATTGGAATAGGTCTTCACCACCATCAGCTTGAGCCCCCACCAGCTGTGGCCTCCCTGTTGGTAAAGACCTGTGACTAACAAACCATTTCCACCAATTCCAGCAGAGGGTAGAGTGCTGGGCCTGGAGTCAGGAAGATTATTGATCAGCCATTTAGTCATGTCTGACTCTTTGTGACCCTATGGACTATACTGTCCATGGGGTTTTCTTGGCAAAGATACTGGAATGGTTTTCCATTTCTTTCTCCAGCAAACAAGGGTCGTATAGCTAGTAAGTGCCTGAGATTAGATTTTAACTCAGGCCTTCATGACTCTGGACCTACTGCTCTATCTACTGTCAGGAAGGACCTGAGTTCAAATCTGATTTCAAACACTTATTAGCTGCATGACCCTGGGCAAGTCACTGCATCCCTGCCACAGTTTCCTCACCAGTAAAATGAGGATAATAATAGCACCTATCTCCCTGAGTTGTTGTGAAGATTAAATAATATCTATAAAATACTTAGCTTTATTAAGGCACTCATACTTATTTTTTCTTCCACTTAATATCTTTTAATAATTTTAATCTTAACACAAAGAGAGATTTTCTTCAGAAGTATAGCCAGAACAGAATACAAGGGCTTTGCTGCAGACTCAAGGGAATACTCTTCTGACTTACTGCCTGTGTGACCTTAGGCAAATCCTTTCCCTTCTCTGGGCCTCAGCTTCCCCCTCTGTTAAAGAAGAGGATCAGGTCTGATCAGAGATATCAAACATAGCCTGCACTGCAGCTCTGAACTCCCAAATGCCACCCAACCAGATTAAAATGTAATAAGGAAATATCTAACAAATAATATATGAAATATCTAATAAAAGAAAGAAAGAAGAAAGAAAGAAAGAAAGGAAGGAAGGGAGGGAAAGAGAAAGGAAAAAAGGAAGAAAGAAAAAGGAAGGAAGGAGGGAAGGAAGGAAGAAAGAAAAAAGAAAGAAAAGGAAGGTAGGAAAGAAAGAAAGAAAAAGAAAGAAAGAAAGAAAAGGAAGGTAGGAAAGAAAGAAAGAAAAAGAAAGAAAAAAGAAAAAAGAAAGAAAGAAAGAAAAGGAAGGTAGGAAAGAAAGAAAAAAGAAAAAAGAAAGAAAGAAAGAAAAGGAAGGTAGGAAAGAAAGAAAGAGAAAGAAAGAAAGAAAGAAAGATCCAGTTAGAACATTCAAAAAATCAATATGGCACCAAGGACCCTTATTACAGTATAGTGGACTTATTGGCCTTGTTTCTTCCTTGACACCCCTGGCCCAGAGAACCCCTAAGGACCCTTTCATTTCTAAAACTATAAACCTATGGGCACTAAAGCCTCTTTGCAACTTCTGCACTCTGCCCCTGGTTCTCCCTTCTGGAGTCAAGCAAAACATGGATATTCCATCCTCTGTATGACAGCCCATCAAATATGTGAAGACAGTTACCACGTTTAAGAAGGTTGATGCATATCCCTCTTGGCCCTTCAATGATCTCTAAGGTCTTGATGAGCTACAGAATTTTGGTTCTTTAAAAAAAAGTGTGTGTGTGTGTGTGTGTGAGAGAGAGAGAGAGAGAGAGAGTGTGTGTGTGTATGTGTGTGTGTGTGTCTGTGTCTGTGTGTGTGTGTGTGTTGGGATGGGGTTGGGGGGAGAAATAACTTCCTGACTTTAGATGGTAATCAGACTTGTGCCCTGAAGCATGAAGACTGAGCATCCTGGCAATTTCTCTTCTCTTGAGTGAATGGGTATGTGCTCCATCTCAGAGATGGAGGGAGGGGCTGGCTGTCCATTCTGGAAGATTTTTATAGTCTCGGGTTCTCAATTGCTCTAAGCAAGTGTAGTCAGGCTTAAGTTATCAAGCAAATGTTTTTATTTATATATGCAAGTTAGAATTATCTTGCAACACAGCAACTCAAGGGCACAAATGAGGACAGTACAGCTGTTCCATGGAGTTAGCACTTTGTGAGATGATCATGGGGTTGGGTATTTTTTTTTCTTTTGAAATTTTCCAATTCCTATGCACTATTGGCTTTTCAAGAGACACCAGAATAGAAAAGTGAGGGCCCTGTGGTCCTGATGCAGAGTGGAAAATGTTTCCCCATAGTGGTAGCCTTTGAATCTGTGGTCATCTCAAATGAGAGAGCCCCCATTGCTGCCCCCACTCCCCAATTCTAAGGCAGCTCATTCCACTTTGTTAGGAGGTTTTCTCTGACATGAAGCCTTTGAAACTCCCACCCATTGCCCATGTTCTTTCTTCTTGGACCAAATAGAGCCTTTGAAATACTTGAAGACAGCTCCCAAGGCCCACCCTAAGTCTTATCTCCAGACTAAGCATTCCCAGTTCTTTCAACCGATTTTAATATGGCATGAACTCAAGGCCCTTCACCCAGCCTGGTCATGGGTTCTACATGTGTTGGCTGGTTTGTTTTCTCCAATACTATTCATTGTGTGTCGTGAATGAGTTAATGGAGAGAACACTGGCTATGAAATCAGAGGATAAGAGCTGCAGAGGGAGAAGGGATTCAGAGGCCAGAGAGGCCAACCTCCTCGTTTGGCAGGTGAGGAAAATGAGGGAGATTTCTGAGGTTTGTACAGTGGTACAAGCAGCAGCAGGGTTCCAATCAATCTTCTGAATTCCAAGGTCAGAGCTGCCTCTCAGGGGAACTGGTCTGGAATTTTAGCTTTGAGACTTAATGCCTAGGTAACCTGGAACAAGCCATTTCTCCTCCATGGGCTGGATTGCATGATCCCTAAGGTCCTGCCTGTCTAGCTCTAAATCCCATGAGACTTGATAAGTTACCAAAAGTAACTATCCTGGGGATCACATGAGTGAGATCAGGCCTAGGAAAGCCCTTAGGGGGCACTGTGCTTGGGACTGAAGGGAAACTAGATGCCAAGGGGAGTCTGTTTTATTGGTCTTTCCCCGGGGAGGGAGGTGGCCACCTGGGTGCTGATCTCTCCTCCCTGACCCAGCTTCTGGGGTCTTTGAATGTTTTGGCTCTCCACTGTCTGGCCTCAGCCTACCTTTCTAGCCTTTTTTATACTTTATCCCACTTTATAAATTTTGTGTTCCATCCAATCTATATTATGAGCTATTTCCTAAACTTGAAGTCCCACTTCTGGGAATTCACACAAGCCATTCCCTTTTCATGGAAATGTTCTCTCTCTTAAGCTCCATCTCTCAGAATAATAATCTTTCCCTTTCCCAGGGAAAGCTAATCAGGCTTAACTCAAGTGACATCCATTTGGGGAGTAGTCTTCCCTGAACTCCCCCTGCCCCCTCCCCCTTCTAGTCTTCTCTTGTTCTATCATTTCTATCTCTCTCTCTCTTCTCTCTCTTTCTCTTTCTCTCTTTCCGTCTGTGTCTCTCTCTGTCTCTCTTCTCTGTCCCTCCTTCTTTCTGTCCCTCTATCTTTCTGTCCTTCTCTGTCTCTCTCCCCCCATATGTCTCTGTCTTTCACTGACATTTTCCTTCTTATTAAACTTCTGTATAACTCAACTCTCCTATGTTAATGTAAACTCCCAGAACGCAAGGATTGCCCTGTTTTTCTTTTCTTTCTATTTCCAGTCTAATACATTGCTGTAGTTCAGGAACAAAGACTCTCCTGTGCTGCCACCCACCCCAATAATCTACTAGACAGTGAATCCTGGGCCAGAGCTGATGTGTTTAGTGTGAGTACCTCAAATAGACCTGGATCCTTTCTAACAAGGTCAGTTCTGGATTCCACCAACACCTTCCCTAACCATCAGGAAGGACCAGGGATTGGACATCAGACTTGACTCAAACATCCTGCTCTCCCCCACTCTTTCCACTTTTTTTCCAGGGCTGATAATTAAATCAATATTAGCTTCGCTACTATGAAAAGCAGAAAAATCTATTGCCATGTGGCTCCGTTCCAGTGGAATCCTTGTGATTCTGAGTCAAGCTGCTTGGGTGGAAGCCCCCTTTTCCAACCATCACTCCCTGTTCCCTCATGCCCATCCATGTCAGACCCATCACTTTAGCACTCCCCCTCCATTCTTCTAGATCCCTCCCCTCCTGGAATCTCTGTTTTATTGTTAACAAACCACCCCTCATGTTCAGTTGTTTCGGTCATGTCCAACTCTTGATCACCCCATCTGGGATTTTCTTGGCAAAGATACTGGAGTAGTTTGCCATTTCCTTCTCTATCTCATTTTCCAGATGAGGGAACTGAGGCAAACAGGTGTAGTGACTTGCCCAGGGTCACACAGCTAGTAATTGTCTGAGGCTAGATTTGAACTCAGGATGATAAGTCTTTCTGACTCCAGACCCAGCACTCTATCCACTCCACCACCTAACTGAATAATACATAGCAGTGCTTGATCAATATTGGTTGAATTGTTGAAGCTCTGTATAATTCTTGAAGCATCGTCCCTGACTTTGATTTTCTTATGTGATTTTTTGCCAAGACTGCTATCCACTACCTGTCTTATGTGAGTTTTCTGGCAGGGACGTAGTGGGGAGGAAGAAAGATTCTTCAAAACCCTTTGGGGCAGAGAGTCCAAGATCTGGCAGCCCTCATCCCACCAGGGGCACAATGCTGGCTCTCACACCAACAAGTGGGCTTTGAAAATGTGCCTTGTCATTCCCTGCAGAAGGCTGCACCAGGGCCCCCTCCCTCCTCCAGAAGCCTCACCCTGCAGGATAGTCAGAATCACAGCACCTCAAAGGCAAGTGTCTGTCAATCAGCAACAACCCCAGAATAACAAATAAGCAGAGGGAAAGAAACACCCCCTGGCCAGCTCAGCTTCAACTCTTAGGGGAGTAGAGCTTCGGAACAAGGAAATTTATTTATTTATATGAAATGGAATGGTAGAGGTAAGCAGGGCTGCCAGGATTACACCCCACCTCTAGGTAACGGGGTACCCCAGATGGTGGCCTCGTCCCCTCAGCTAAGGGCCGACACTGGCACTGCAGAGGGCTTAGGGCATTTGCCCTACTTACAGCAAACACCTGCTCTCCTACCCTGGCCCGAGTTCTTTTGGACTTAAACTAGAATTTCTTTTAAATGGAGAAAAATTATCTGCATCTACTATTTAACAAACATATCACAAATTTGGTTTGCATTTTGCCCCTGCCTAGAGAATTTCCAAATATAACAGGTATAAGTTATAAATTTCCCATCAAAATTCTTACTCCTCTAGTCTGTGTGAACCAGAAGCACACTCACATTATTGTTGCTCAGTCATTTCAGTCCTATCCAACTCTTCATGACACCATTTGGGGATTTCATGGCAAAGATTCTAGAGAGGTTTGCTATTTCCTTCTCCAGCTCATTTTACAGATAAGAAAACTGAGGCAATCAGAGTGAAGTGACTTGCCCAAGGTCACACAAGCTAGTAAGTGTCTGAGACCAGATTTGAACTCAGAACTTCCTGACTCCAGGAATTAAATTAGGGCCTGACGTTCTTTCTAGTTGAGTACATAATTACTGCATGAAATAGAAAAATGGTAAAACATAGGATTGCGACTTCCCCAAGCAGCTTGCTGGGACTTGGGGTCAACAAAATTTGTGTCTTAAATCCGGCCTCAGACACATACTAGCTGTGTGACCCTGGGTAAGTCACTTAACCTCTGTCTGCCTGTTTCCCCATCTATACAAGGATAATGACAGCTGCTTCCCAGGATTGTGGTAAAGACCAAGTGATACCTGCTATCAAGGGCAGAAAAATCTATTGCCATGTAGTTCCACTCCAATAAAATCTTTGTGAATAGGAATCTTAAGCTGCCTTGGCCAGAGGCCCCTTTTCTAACCACCACTCCCTGTTCCCTCATACCCAACCATGTCAGATCCAGTCTTCCAGATCCTTCCACTGGGCCCACCACAACCTCTGTTTTATTATTAATTTTACATATATAAAGTGCTTTGCAACCTTAAAGTGCTACATAAATGCTAATGATATAATATAGTGTTAATGTTTTATAGAATGTTATATCATAACATATGTTATATAATATGATAAACTATGATATACTATGGTATAATATAATATGATATAACACGCTATATTATAATGTTACATATTATAGTATACATAATACAATGTTATAATATAGAATAGAATAGTATTATGATAAGCATTTACATAGCACTTTAGGTTTATGATGTACATTATATTAATGCCATTAATATGATCAATTATATATTAGTAAATATTATTCTATTTTGATGTGATAAATACTATAATAAATATTATTGTTACTCTTTCTATGTGTTAGATACGAAGGATATGCAGATTAACTCATGGAATTTACATCTTCCTGGGAGACATAGCAGGTATACATTTAAGTGAATGAAGTCATTTAAGGAAAAAGAGCTAGCAATGTGGAGCTCTGGGAAAGCTTTGCTGGGAGGTGGCAAGGAGGAAGGGTACCCTGCCTCCTTCCCTGCTCTCTTCCCCATCCCCTCAGCTGCAGAAATCTGCTGAGGTCAGCTGCCCCTAAAGAACAGGACAACTGTCTCCTATTAGTGATTGGCCCCTTTCCCAACTCAGATTCTCCAAATCTGATTTGAGTGCTTTCTCTTTAAGCCCAAAGATTAAAAATGTTTCAGTGATGAGCTTGCTAGGTCAAGATTAGAGAGATTAAGAATAGTTCAAAACCAAATTTGCTGGTGCCTATGGGGCTGGGCTCCCACCAACCCTTTCCCATAGAAGCTCTGTCCATGGGAAGCATCAGTAGGCACACATTGGCTGGGTTTTTAAGCAAAAATCTAAGGCACAGCAGCTAGCTTTTCTCACTTAAACTATACTTTTTTTCCTCAGTGATTTTGGACTGGCTGGGTTCCCCCTCCCAATCCCCTCTCTCTGCTGTTGCTTCCTGCTTAGTTCTGGAATGGAAAAGATATGGGAAGTGCATAGCTACACACACAAACAACAGACAGCAACAATAAAAAACCAGGGGGAAATTTAATCCACAGTTAAAAGTTCATTTAATCCAGTTCAGTAAAGATTTTTAAAAATCATCCATGAATATTAGTAATCAAACCAACACTCTGTACCAACCAATCAGCTGATACACCAATCAACTGCCCTATGACTCTACCACCTGTGTAGACTGGATCACAGATCTCAATTCTCTGATCTAATTAAGGTAGAGCAGAGACTGTGGCTGAGAGAAATTATTATTTTCCATTAATAACCAATTGTTAAATTAGGATTAAGGTCTCTTCCCATAATTTCCTCATTCAGGGACTGTAGGTCGGTCGGTCAGTCAGTCAGTCAGTCTCTGAAGGATATTGCCGATAGACGAGATTGCCCAAATCTTCTGGGTAATGCTCCTAGACCTTGGGCAGGAGCCTCCTTCCCTACCCCAATAGAAGACCTCTTTCGAATGTGAACAGAATAAAATCTAGGGGAATTCTTACCATTGGAGTCTAGGGTAATTCAGCTCACGAAGGAGAAAACCAAACCAGATTGGTCTGAATAGAGATGGGTCCCCCTATCCAGATTGCTGGAGGTGGCTAAGTCAGTCTCATGATCAAGCCGCATTCTCAATGGGAGGAGTGGAAGATTTTCTATGCCACTTCATCATTAATATATCTACCCCCCCATTAATTGTTCACTAATTGGGGTTGATTTTCACCTGTCAGGAGTACCTCCTTTTCCAAAGACATTTATTTAAGCATTCAATGATCTCCATGGTTTTGTCTTTGGTTACCAAGAGAAACCACTGACCATCAATGTAGTGATTATCAGCTAACCTAATTAATAAATTGATTATTAATTATCCAGACACTTTATCTCTCGAACTTTTCATTTATCTCATGGCAAAAGGGAAAGCCATTGTCCCTGAGTCAACAAGATTTTTTCTCGTATTCACATGAGGTCATCTGACCATTGCAAGCCAAAAAGTAAGAATACCACTGTCATCGTCATGAACATTTATTAAGTGCCTACTGTGTACTAGGAACTGTGCTAAGCAAAGGAGATAAAAGAAAGGTAAAAGACAGTCCCTGCCCTCAAGGAGTGCACTTTCTAATGAGTTGTGGTAGTGAGTAAATACAATAAAGGTTAACTGAAGTATATACTTTGAGAATAATCAGTTTATTAGCAGTGATGCATATAACTGTTAACAAAGTGTGTCAGACCTCAGTAAGGCCAGTAACCCCAATGAGAAGAGACGGATCCTCTTTATTGACCTGCATGAGTGGAGGGAGGGTCTGGATAATTGGAGAGCATTACAATTGGTTACACTGGGAAAAGTGGGTGGGACAATGGCTAATCATGCCCCTCTCTGACAATTAAGGAAGGTTCATTCTTTTATGGGACTTTTTATCTGCCTCTCAGGAGCAGAACTACCCATTTGATTGCTCCCTTTCTTCACTGTACAAAAACAGGCAAAGACAGGCAACTTGTCATTTGTTCAGATGGCACCAGGCTAAGTGGTTGGGGCTTACAGATGACAAGCAGACGTCCCAGGGGCTAACTGCAATAGTGATAACAACATTCTTTTTCAACCACATCTATGAACTGGCTTGGAGAGAAAGGTGCATTCTTAAGCTTAACTCCAGATCTGAGAAATGGAGCTTGGCAAAATGGGGGATAGGGTCAATCACAGAATAGAATCAATTATTAAATGATACAATAATTTTATTTTCCTTAGGCTGGAACAATACACACAAGTATATACATAAAAGATATATATGGGCTAAGTGGGTAGAGAGAAATTTCAGAAGGAAGGTACCTTTGGGAGGGGATAGAGAAGAGGAGATTTGGGAGGAGGGAACCCAGAAAGGCCTATTGTAGAAATATACATGATAATTTCAAAAATAATCATCTATAGTTTTTTCAGGCTTAGTTATTTTTTTTTGTGGAAGACTGTCTCTGCTCTGGACCTTCTCTTCCCCTCCTTCTGCTTCTTTCTGGTATCTTCCATTCCTGGAAATTTCCAGGCTACAAATGTCACTGTTCCATATCTGGGCCTCATGTCTGGGCAACAAGGGCCTTCTCATGTGTCAGGGAAGATCTGGTCTATTGTTCCATTTGGCTTTGGAGGGCAGAAGTAGGGGCAATGCAGGGAAATTAACTAGACTCAAGGTCATAAAACTCCTTAATAATTACAACTATCCCAAAGTAGAGGGGGGTGCCCAGAGAGGTGACAGGTTTCCCTTCCTTGGAGGTCTTGAAGGAGTGGCTGGACAATAATTTATTGAGGATTCTTCTGTGCAGGGTGGACTAGATTACTGCTGAGGTCCCTTCCAGCACTCAGATGCTGTGAATCTCTCATTCTGAGTGTTCTGAAGGCATCCTTTCCTTAACCCCAAGGTAGTGGCAATGAGTCCCCCTGGATTGAGGGGGTCAAAGGGTCACACTGATTTAATCAGGATCATTGATTTGATCATCTACTGGCCCAAGCTGGATCTTTTGGAGATACCTTCTTTAAATCCTCAGACTGCTGCAATGGACTGGGACAGTGTATTAACAGGGAAGCCAGAAAGAGAAACACCAAGAAAGGACAACAGGTCAGAAAGTTCCAGTCCAAGCTTGTGCAGCTTCTGCCTCTGGCTGTTGCTCCTCAAATTTCCCATGACTCTCTTCCCCCATCCTTTCAGCTAAAAACTTTGCCTCATATTTTACTGAAAAAATTGAGACCATTTGCCATGAACTCCCTCTTCTCTCCTCCTCATCTCTTATAAAGATGCACAAATTTAGATCCATCTCCATCCCAAAAGTTCACATGCACTATTTATGTCTAACCTGTAGTACAGCCTTCCAAACTCATATTGGTCTGATCAGCCACCACTGGACACACTGGGTATTGACCCTGACATCAGGATGTTATTTTGGTCCTCTTTGAATATGAAGGACAACAATGAATGAAAGATCTGTCACTCACCTGCCCACTATCTCCTCCTTCGGCCTTCTCTCACATGATGCAGCAGCCTTCCTTCTTACCAAGGGGTGCTTGTTCTGCTTGTTATAGTGACCCCACTCCATCCCATCTCCTCTAACAAGTTGCCCCCTCAGTCATCTTCACTCTTTCATTGATTTTTACTCTTGATGTCTTCTGTCCCCTAACCTGAACAAACCCTCACTTGATCCTTCCAGTCCAGCTACCCACCACTCTATGTATCTTCTTCCCTTTGTAGTTAAACTCCTCAAAAAGAACATCCACAACAGGTGCCTCCACTGTTTCTCCACTCACTTTCTTCTTAACTCCTCATAAGCTGGCTTCAGAATGTAGAGGGCCAGTACTGAGCCAGTCTAGTCATGGGTAGAGTCTGGGTCAGGATTTCCCTCAGCCCTGCTCCTCATGAGGATTCATTGTTGCTCAGGGTGATTGGCTCACCATCTCTCCTTGATTAGCAAAGAACAGGGCATGATTACTGAGAAGTGATCACAGATGCACACAATGGAATAAAATACTAGGAGGCAGAATACCAGATGTAATCACTTTTGCTATTAGTATATAAACTCATACCCTCAGATAAATAACTGGACTGCCTAGACAGCTTCCTGCCTGGCTCATGTCTCATCATTCCCACATTCTCATGTTTGGCCCATGCCCCTTTGGTGCGGCCATCTCAGACTTTATCATTGCACTGAAACTGCTTTCTCCAAAGCTACTAATGATCTCTTGGTTGCCAGATCCAATGGCCTTTTCTCAGACCTCATTCTCCTTGACCTCTGCAGCCTTTGGCACTATTGATCACTCCTTAATACTCTTGTCTCTCTAGGCTTTGGGGACACCACTCTCTCCTTGTTCTCCTCCTATCTATCTGACCATGCCTTTTCTGTCTCCTTTGCTGGATTCTCTTCAGATCTTGTCCTTTTATGATAGGGTTCTTTGCTGGGCCCTTTTCTCTTCTCCCTCTATACTATTTCCCTTGGCAATCTCATCAGATACCATAGATTTAATTACCAATGCTATGCTGGTGACTCCCAAATCTAACTCTCCATCAGTCTTTCAACTGGCTTCCAATCTTGAATCTCTAACTCTTTGAAAATCTCAAACTGGATGTTCAGTAGACATTTTAAACTCAATATGTCCAAAGCGGAACTCATAAGCTTTCCCTCTAGACTCTCCCCAACCCAGTTCTACCCTCCCTATTATTGTGGAGGGCCATCTTTTTAATCTCTCAGGTTCATAACTTAGGAGTCATCCTGGATTCTCCACTCTCTCAAACCCCATCGATCTCTAATCTATTGCCAAGACCTATTGATTTCACCTTTGTAACATCTCTTGCATGTGCTCCCACCCTGGTGCAAGCCTTTACCATCTATTATCAATTCTATAAGATCACCCCTTCATCAGGGCATGGGCAATCATATAGCCCATGGTGGGTCTGTCTGCCTCAAGTCTCTTCTCTCTCCAATCCATCCATTCATCCATTGAGGTGATTTTTCTAAAGCACGGGTCCACCCATGTCACTCCTCCACTCTCATTTTACAGATTTAGAGACAAAGGCAGAGTCTGAGGCAGGATTGGAACCAAGACTTTTCTGACTCTAAATTCAGTGCCCCATCCACTATGCCATGCTACATCTTGGAGGCAGGGGAATGGGCTTAATGATTTTTTCCCTTTCCCTTTATCCCACTCTCAGGTAACATTTATGAGTCAGGCGGGTGGTGGGGGAGGAGGAGATAATGACTTTGATGAAGATGATTATGGCATCAATAATGATGATGGTATGCTTCTCTACTGGTCTTCCTTTGGTGCACCCTCAAGGTATATGCTTTAACGACCCTGGGGTCTCAAAGGCTTTGCCGGTGAAGCATAAGTCTTGGCAGGTCCTGTCAAGTTGGATAAGGCTTGAGTACATACAGGTCCAGCAGAGGACAATCACTAGAGGATTAGATTAGCTTTCAGATCCTTCTTCAAGGCTCAGCTTTTCCATGTGGCCTTCCCTGATCTTCCCATGACTGAAAAGTCTTACTTCCTTCCCTCTTTAAATTTTCTTAGAGCACTTAGTCTAGAAACTTCTTTGGCCCCAGTGTTCCCTATGATCTACTTCCCAGGGTCATTGTGATGATAAAATGAGCAATTTATAAATGTACAACTGTAAAGTTTACCAAGTGTAAAGCATTGATAAATATTATTGTTATGCATTGTTGGATTATGTTATTACACATCATATTAAATATTCACCTATGTTAACAATGATTATTGTTTTACTATTATAATTGATTACCTATAATAGCAAAGCTACTGAGCACCTACTGTGTGCCAGGCACTTTGCTGGGATACAAACACAAAGAATGAAACAATACGTCTTCACAGAAGAGCTTACATGTTAATGGGGGAACCAGTTACATATAAAAATATAGCAGCACATAAATGTAAGCAAAGTAGCTCAATACAAGGCAGTTTGAAAGGGAAGACACCAGCAGATAGGGAAGAAAGGGTTTCTCAAAGAAGACGGAGCATAAGCTGCATATTGAAAAAAGAGAGAGATTCTGTGAGGCAGATTTAAGGAGGAAGTTCACAAGAGGGATGGCAGATGACTAGGGCAAAGGCCTGGAGGTAGGAAATGGAGTGAGAGGAATAAAGAGAAAATCAATTTGGCTGGATCCTGGAGGACCAGGGGGAGAATAATGTCTAGTGGGCTGGAAAGATAGGTTGGGGGCCAGGTTGAGTAGGGCTCTAAAAGCTAAATAGAGAAAATATTTATCTTAGAAGCCATCTTAATAGCAAGTACAGTTGGCTAAGTTGGCAGGACATCATGGTCAAAGCTGTACTTAACAAAAATTACTTTGACATTAATACATAGGATGGGCTGGAGTAGAGGGAGACTTAGGCAGGGAGACCAATGTGTTTCAATAATCTGTCTTTCACAATAATCTAGGTGAGAGGTGACAAAGGGGATGGATTAAAATGTAGCTGCGTGAATGGAAAGGAGGGGTCAAATAGAAAAGCTGTTGTGAAGGGAGAAATGGCAAGATTCAGTACTTGTTTGAATATATGGGATAGGAGAAAGTGTAGAATCAAGGCTAATGATGAGAATTTGAACCTGAAACACTGTTGCCTTCAACAGAAATAGGGAACTATTTGTAGACTCATAGATGGAGCCCCACTCATCCCCACAAGGATTGTAAGTGAGGACATATATGTGTATGTATGTGTACATACATACATACATAATTATTTTATGATATAACATATGACATAATAATATAATATAATGTAATATAATTACAATATAATATAATGCAATGTAATATAAACTTTCCCTCCTGGCTCACTGCATTGTCATGGCGGAGGGCCATATATCTTGACAAAACTCTGAAGCATGCTATCCAGAATCACCCAAGATGGCCAGGTCACAGTAGAGAGTGCTGACAAAAAGGTGATCCATTGGAGGAAATGGAAAACCACTCCAGTTATCTATGCCAAGAAAAACTCATGGACAGTATTAAAATGATAAAAGGAATGACACTGGAAGATGAACTCTTCAGGTTGGAAGGTGTCCAACATGCAATTGGGGAGGAGCAGAGGACAGCCACAAGTAGCTCCAGAAAGAATGAAATGACTGAGCCAAAGCCAAAGTGAAGCTCAGCCATGGACATGTCTGATGCTGAAAAGATCAACATTGCAACAAGAACTGTAAGATCTGTGAACCAAGGTAAACTTGATGTGGTCAAACAGGAGATAGAATGATTAAACATTGACATCTTGGGTATCAGTGAATTTAAGTAGATGGAAATGGGTGCATTTAGTTCAGTTGATCATTATAGATACTACTGTGGGCAAGAATCACTTAGAAAAAATGGAGTATAGGGGCGGCTAGGTGGCGCAGTGAATAGAGCACCGGCCCTGGAGTCAGGAGGACCTGAGTTTAAATCCTGCCTCAGACACTTAACACAAACACTAGGCGTGTGACATTGGGCAAGTCACTTAACCCCAACTTCCCTCCAAAGAAAAACAAACAAACAAACAAACAAACAACAACAAAAAAGAAAGAAAAAATAGAGTGTAGATGGCACACTGAACAGAGAGCTGGTCTTGGAGTTAGGAAGATCTGCATTTGAATCCTCCCTCAGATATTTGGTAACTGTGTAACTCTGGGCAAGTCATTGAATCTCTCCATTAGTTCTGTCTTCTGTAAAATGGGGATAATAATAGCATCTACTTTTCCAAGGTTTTTTGTGAGGATTGAATGCGCTGATATGTATAGCGCTTCTCAAATTTAAAATAAACACAATTATCATCTGTTAAAAAAAAGAAAGAAAAGAAAAAATGGAGTAGCCCTTCTAGTCAACAAAAGGGTGAGAGAAGCAGTACAGGGTTTAATCTCAAACATGATCAAATGATATCTGTTTGAATCCCAGGCCAACCACTGCACACAATGATGACCCAAGTCTATGATTTGACCACTGATGCCAAAGAGATCAAAGTTGATCAGGTCTATGAAGACCTTCAGCATCTTATAGAAATAACAAAAAAAGATGCCATGTTCACCAGAGGGGATTAGAATACTAAAGTAAGAAATCAAAAGATAATTGGAATAACAAGCAAGTTTGGCCTTGGAAGGGTTTTGTCAAGAGAGCTCTTTGGTCATAGCAAACACTGTTTTCCAACAACCCAAAAAGCAACATGGACATCACCAGATGGTTCATATTGAAATCAGATTCATTATATACTTTGCAACCAAGGGTGGAGAAACTCTATACAGTCAGTTAAAACAAGACCTGGAGTTGACATCTCAGATCATGAGCTTTGTATGGCAAAGTTCAGACTCATATTGAAGAAAATAGGGGAAACGCTCAGGCCATTTGGGTATGATCAAAATAACATCCCTTATATATATGAAGTAAAAGTGACACATAGAGTGGAGGGATTAGATCTGATAGATAGAGTTCCTGAAGAGCTATGGAGGGAGATTCATAATATTGTATAGCAGGCAGCAGCAACAACATCTCAAATTAAAAGAAGAGTAAGAAAGCAAAATGACTGTCTGATGGCGCTTTACAAATAGCTGAGGAAAGAAGGAAAGCAAAAGGTAAAGGAGAAAGGGAAGGATATATGAAACTGAATGCAGAATTGCAGAGAATATCAAAGAGAGAAAAGGTTTTCTTAAAGTAGCCTTATTCTAGATTCTTCCAGAGGCCAACTCCACTTCTACTTGCTGAAGGAAAAGACCTGGAAGACATGAAAAAGTCAGGTAGTCACCATCTTGTTCCTATTTCCAGCTTGTTACATGAGAGGTTTTAGGAAATTTCACCTTTGAATTTCTCTTATTGGTCTTCAGCATGGTGCCCGAATAAGAGTCTCTGACCTCTAAGACAGTTCTTCAGAACTTCCCAGAACACACACCTATTAATTTTATCAAGGGACTTCTTTGCAAAGGGGCTAGCCTGTAGGCTGCACTCCTTCTCTGGTTCATTCCAATTCTTCTGAGCCAAGTTATGCAAATGATCTGTGAGACTTTTGGGACCAAGATAGAGGAGTGAGGTAGGAACTTCCCTGAGTTCTCCCAAATTCACTTCCAAAAATATTTGGAAAATTTATACCTCAGAACAAATTTTAGAACAACGAAGCAGTTTTCCGGTCCAAGACAGTTTGGAAGGTCAATAGGAAAGGTGTGTTGCAATGGGATAGAAAGGGAGCTCAGTTGGGCAGCAGCAGGGGCACTACAAACCGTAGGGCCAACAGAGAAGACCTGCTCCCAGTGCAAACCAGTAGTGAATCCTCAGGGCAAGCCAGCAATCAGTGCAAGCCAGCAGTGAGGCCCTGAGCTGTGGTGCAAGCCAACAGCAGTAGGGGCCCAAGACCCAGTGTTAGCCAGCAGTAACCCCTCATTCCCACCACCCCCACTTCAAGCCAGCAGCAAATTCCTGAATCCTCCCTCCCCCCACCTAGGCACAATAAGCTTGGGACAGTACCCAGGACACTCCAGGAGCAATGCTCAACTTTTACAAAAAAGTAAAAATTCATGAAATAAGCAGAAAAATGAGCAAACCACTAAAAAATTAACCTGGCCATGGAAAATCACTTTGGTGACAGGGGGGATCAAGGCAGAAACTTAGAAAAGGACAACAATGTCAACATGTCCACAAGTGAAGCCTCTAAGAAAAATGTGAATTGGTCTCAGGCCCCAAAAAAAATTCCCAGAAGAGCACAGAATTTTAAAAAGCAAATATGAGAAGAAAAATTGAAAAGACAAACAAGAAAAATGCAAGAGATTAATTTTTAAAAGAGGCAACAGCTTAGTAAAGGGAGCAAAAAATATGGAACAAAGATATTTTAAAAATGTATCAAGGAAAACAATTCCTTAAAAAGTTGAATTAGCCAAATGGAAAGGAAGGTATAAAAGACTGCTAAAAATATTCCTTAAAAACTAGAATTGGGTAAGTGGAAGCTAATGACATGACATCAAGCTAATGATATCAAGAAACAATAAAGTCAAATCAAAGGAATGAAAAAAGAAAATGTAAAATTTCTTGTCAGAAAACCAACTAACCTGGAAAATAGATGAAGGAGAGATAATGTAAGAATTATTAGACTACCTGAAATCCATGATTAAAAAAAGAGCCTGAAGGAAAAACTTGCCTGTCAGATTTATGGAAAAGGGAAGAATTTATGATCAAGCAAGAGATAAAGAACATTATGAAATATGAAATGGATTCTTTTGATTACATTAAGTTGAAAAGACTTTGTACAAACAAGGCCAGTGCAACCAAGATTGGAAGGGGAGCAGAAAGCTGGGAAACAATATTAAAAGTCATTCCCTGGTTGATAAGTGGTCAAAGGAAACAAAAAGGCAGTTTTCAGATGAAGAAATTAAAGCTATCTTTAGTCATATGAAAAACTGCTCTAAATTACTGTTGATTAGAGAGATGCAAATCAGAACAACTCTTAGGTACCACATCACACCTATCAGATTAGCTAATATGACAAAACAGGAAAATTATAAATGTTGGAGAGGATGTGGGAAAACTGGAACACTGATTCATTGTTGGTGGAGCTGTGAGCTGATCCAATCGTTCTGGAGAGTAATTTGGAACTATGCCCAAAGGGTTATAAAAATGTGCATACCCATTTTTCATCCAGCAATACTACTTCTTGGTCTGTTTCCCAAAGAGATTATAAAAATGGGAAAAGGACCCACCTGTGCAAAAATATTTATAGTAGCTCTTTTTGTGGTGGTTAAGAACTGGACATTGAGGAGATGCTCATCAATTAGGACAATTGTGGTATATGAATGTAATGGAATACTATTTTGTTATAAGAAATGATGAACAGGTAGACTTCAGAAAAACATGGGAAGACTTCTATGACCTGATGCTGAGTGAGAGGAGTAGAACTAGGAGAACATTGTATGCAGTTATAGCCAAAGTGTGTGAGGACTACAATATAAGGACCTAGGACCTAAAACAATTCCAAAAGACACATGATGGAAAATGGCATCTACAGCCAGAGAAAGAATTATGAAGTCAGAATGCAGAGCTAAGCAGACCATTTTCTCTTTTGTTTTGTTTTGTTTTCTTTCCCATGGATTCTCCCATTCAGTATAATTCTTAAATGCAACATTACTAATATGAAAATGGGTTTAAGAGGAATGTATGTGTAGAGCCCATATCAAATTGCATGCCATCTTGGGGAGGGAGTGGGAGATAGCGGGAGAAAATTGAAAACCCATGGAAGTGAATGTTGAAAACTGAAAATAAATAAATTAAATATTTTAAAAGAGCCTGGGCATTATATTTCCAGAAATTATTTTGTTATAAAAAACAACCTCCCTGGTATTCTAGTAGCAGAGGGCAAAATAGACATTCAAAGAATCTACCAATATCATCCCCTGAAAGAGATACTAAAATATTCACAGGACTATTACAGCCAAATTCTAGAACTCTCAGGCTAAGGAGAAAATACTGCAAGCAGCCTGAAAGGAAAAATTCAAATACTGTGGAGCCACAGACAGGATTACACAGGATTTAGCAGCTTCTACATTAAAAGATCAGAGGGTTTGGAACATGATATTCCAGAAGGCAAAGGAGCTAGGATTACAACCCAGAATCTCCTACCAAGCAAAACTGAAAATAATCCTTCAGGAGGAAAAATATTTAATAAAATAAAGTGGATTAATTAAATTAAAAATGAAAATAAAGTGGATTTCAAAATGCATACATGACCTAGATATAAAAAGAGAGATTACAAGAAAATTAGAAGAACATGGAACATATTACTAATCAGACTTATGGATAGTTGAACAATTTTATTAATAAACAAGAGATAGAGAGAAAAGTTAGGTGTAAAAGGGATAATTTTGATTGCATGAAGTTAAAAAGCTTTTGTACAAGTAAAACAAATGTAGCCAAGATCAGAAGGAAAGCAGAAAATTGGAGGGGGCAAATTTTATAGTTTATCAGATAAAGGTCTCATATCTAAAATATATAAATATAACAAAAATGTATCTAAATACATAAGTATACAAAATTATATATATAAATATGTTATATTTTATATATAATATATAAAGAACTTTGTCAAATCTATAAGAATACAAATCATTTCCCAACTGATAAATGGTCAAAGGATATGAACAGTTTTCCAATGAAGAAATCAAAACAATTTATAGTCATATAAAAATATTCGAAATCATTATTGGTTAGAGAAATGCAGATTAAAACAACCTTGAGACATCATTTTACATTTATCAGATTGGCTAAAATGATAGAAGGGGAAAGTGAGAAATGCTAGAGAAGATGTGGAAAAATTGGGACATTGATTCATTGTTGGTGGAATTGTGAACTGATCCAAACACTCTGGAGAGCCATCTGGAATTATGCTCAAAGAGTTATTAAATTGCCTATACTCTTTGACCCAGGAATACCATTACTTGGTCTATTTCCAAAGATGATTATGGAAAAAGGAAAAGAATCTATGTTCTAAAATGTTGATAGCAGCTGTCTTTGTGGTGGCAAAGAATTGGAATAGAAGCCCATCAGTTGGAGAACAACTGAACAAGTTGTGGTATGTGATTGTGATGGAATACTATTGTGTTATAAGAAATGATAATTTTATGATTTTAGAAAAACATGAAAAAAACTTACATGAAAGAATGAAGAGTAAAATGAGCAGAACCAAGAGAACATTGTATAGAGTAACAACAATGTTGTTTTTGAAATGACTTTGAGCTAATAAATTATTTTGTCTATGATAAATATTCATATTAACTATAAAGGACATATGAAGAAGGCTCTATCAGCATCCAGAGAAAGAACCAAATAAATAGAAGTATGTATGGAATAGTTTTACACATATCTACACTTATTTATGTCTAATCTTTTTATTGTACTGTTATAGAAATGCTTGTTTTATTCCATAAATTAAATGAAATTTTAAAATTAAAAAAGTTTTCTTAAATGAGCAATGCAAAGAAATGGTAGAAAACAATAGAATGGGAAAGATTGCATCTTTTCAAGAAAATTATAGATATCAAGGGAATGCTGGGGGAAAAGGGTATGATAAAAGACAAAAATGGTAGAAACTTTTTTTTAGAAGACAGAAGTAAAACATTTATTCAGACACCAAAAACCCAAATCTCAACACCAAGAAACTGAATCCGTCATGGCAGTTAATACATCCCAACACAGCAGAGAGCCACACAGTCCTTTAGCCTTCCCACAAACCAACAGTTACAACCCTAGCTGTCTCCTTGAGTGTGTCCTCTCTTCCCTCCATTTCTTTTTTTTAATGTAATAAATTTTATTTGTTTTCTTGTTTACATCATTCATTTTCATGAGATTTTTGAGTTATAAATGTTCTCCCCATCTTTCCCCTACCCCACCCCCACCCTCAAAACAGCCATCCCACTGTGGAGCCCCTCCCCTGGTCTGCTCTCTAACTTTCTGGTAGGGCAGGAAGGGTCTCCCTATCCCAGCCCCTGTATATCTTGATTCCTAGTTGCAGGTATTGCAGAGCTTTATATTCTAGATTCTTTCGGTTCCTCCCTTGTCACCCACCCCTGCTGGAAGGACAACCAATTCAATACAAGTTGTGTAGGTGTGATTATACAGGACATCTTCATAGTGGACATATTGTGACAGTGATTATATGTCCCTCCTTCCTATCCCTCCCCCCTTGTTCTGTTCTCTATCCTGTCACTGTCCCTTTATTG
>CM053596.1:34455348-34518133 GCA_028646575.1 Pseudocheirus occidentalis | reverse complement strand
TCTAGAGTTTTATTGCTGCTCTTATTTTGCTTCCTTTTCCTCATGTTGGCCAGTCAATTAATTGGTTGGTTTTTTTTTTAGCTCTGTGAAACTCTGCTTCCAGGGGGGAAAGCTCTGTTCCAAATCGCTGGGGTTTTCCCAGCTGCCAGAGCTATTAGGGGGGTGTTGCAAGTCCCCCCAGCTTTGGCTTGCTGAAAGTGCACCCCAGGACCACCACCCAAGACCACAACCTGGATCCAGGCCCCTCAACACAAGAGCACTTGGCCCTGATCAATTGATTCAGCCCCCCTGCGGAGTCCGCAGGCCAGGGGCTCTGAAACAGCCCAGTGGGGGCCTCCGCCAGTTACAACAGTTTCTGCCCTTCCACCACTGCTTCTTTGCCCGGGGGTAGATTGGCCAAACTGCTTTTCCTCCCCCAAATTTAGCTTGAATGCTTCACTCACTTTCACTGACCTTTAATCCTGGTTTATTCAGATTGCTCCAGGTGCTTTAGATCTTCTCTGAAGTAGACTCATGCTGTGGCTTGGGAGCCTGGCCACATGGTGATTTCAGGCTGGGCTGGTCTCAGCTCTCAGCCTGGGATGAGCCCCTCCAGCCAGCTGCCTTTCTCTAATCCCTATTTTTCACACCTTGGTAGATGTGGAGGTTCTTGAGGCTGTAGATCTTCTCTCTTGTAGACTGGCTGTGGCTCCGCTCTGCTCCTTCCTACCACCCCGGGGCCTGGCCATAGTTTTGGTTTCAAGCTGGGCCAGCCTCGGGCAGGAGTCCTGCCATGATGATCCCCTGCTTCCGAGCTGCCTTCCCTGAGAGATGTGTTTTCTGTAATTTTTGAGATTTAGAGCCCTAGAATTTGTCCAGCGTCATATTTTTATGGGTGGTTATGGTGGCTGTGTGGGAGCTGTGGGACGCTGCTGCTTCTATGCTGCCATCTTGGCTCCACCCCTCAAAAATGGTAGAAACTTAACAAAAGCAGATGGCATTAAGAGGTGGCAAGAATATACATAGATGAACTATATAAGGAAGATCTTTAATATCACTTATAACTACAGTGGTGTGGTTACTGATCTGGAGCCAGGCACCATGGACAATGAAGTCAAGTGGACCTTAGGAAGTATTGCTAACAGTAAGGTTAGTGAAGGTGATGGAATTCCAGCTGAGCTATTAAAAACCCTACATAATGATGCTGTTAAAGTCTTGCACACAATATGCCAGCAAATTTGGTTGACTCAACAGTGGCCATTGGATTGGAAAAAATTAATTTATATTCCAATTCTAAAGAAAGGCAATGCCAAAGAAATTTCAAATTACTGAATAACTCCACTCATTTCACACACCAGCAAGGCTATGCTTAAAATTCTGCCAATTAGTTTTTAACAATATGTGAATCAGGAATTACCAGAAAAACAGGCTGGGTTGTGAAGAGGCAGTGGAACTAGAGACCAAATTGCCAGTATTTGCTTGAATATGGAGAATTCAAGGGAATTCTAGAAAAAAAAAACTACTACTTCATTGATTTTATTGACTAAAGTCATAGACTGTGGTTCACACCAAAAAGATGAGAGTACCAGATCATGTTACTTATCTCCTGGGGAACCAGTATGCCAGTCAAGAAGCAATAGTTATAACCAAACATTGAACAACTGATTGGTTTAAGTTTGTGAAAGGAGTATGACAAGGCTGTATATTGTTACATGGTTTTTAACCTACATGCAGAATATGCCACGCAAAATGCCAGGCTGGATGACTCAAAAGCAGAACTCAAGGTTTCTAAGAGAAACAATCTCAGATAAGCAGATACTATTCTGATGGTAGAAAGTGAAGGAGAATTAAGAAGCCTCTTGATGAGAGTGAAATATGAGAGTGTAAAAGCTGGCTTGAGGCTTAACATCAAAAACAAACAAACAAAAAAGAAACCCTAAGATCTTGGCAACTTGTCCCATCACTTTAAGGCAAATAGAGGGAGAAGAAATGGAAGCAGGGTCTGATTTTAGATTCTTGGGTTCAATGATCACTGCAGACTGTGACTGCAGCCATGAACTTAAAAGAGGCTTACTCCTTGGAAGGAAAGCTCTGGTAAATTAGGGCAGCATGCTAAAAAGCAGAGAAATCACCTTGCTAACAAAGGTCTGGTCAACAGTATGGTTCTTCCAGGAGTAATGTATGCCTGTGGGAATTGAACTATAAAGAAAGCTGAGTACAACAAAACCAATACTTTTGAATTATGGTACTGGAGAAGACTTTTGACAGTATCTTGGACAGCAAGGAGATCATATCAGTCAATAGTTAAAGAAATTAATTCAGACTATTTATTGGAAGAACAAATACTGAAACTGAAGCTTAAATACTTTGTCTACACAATGAGAAGATAGAACTCATTAGAAAAGACCCTGACATCAGGAAAGATTGAAAGTAAAAGGAGAAGGGGATGGAAGAGGATGAGATGGATAGATAGTGTCATGGAAGTAATGAATGTGAGCTTATACAGACTTCAGGAGATAGTGGAGGATAGAAGAGCCTAGGGTGACATTGTCCATGTGGTAAGGAAGAGCAGAATATGACTGAATGACTGAACAATAACAATATTTTATATCTATCTATCTATATATGTGTGTATATATTATATATGTTTTAATAATATTTGTTCATATTATGTGTTTATATATAATGTGTTTATAATATATATGTTTATAATATTTCTATATAGAAAGACTTAATTTTTCTATCCTGAGCAATGAAATTGAGTTAAATTAAATTAAGAGAGAAGTGAGGGCAGATTTGCCTTTGGGAAATTAAAATAAACCCCTTTAAGAACTTAAAACTTCTCCCTGAAACAAAAGCCCATCTTATTAAATACCAGTATTCTACCAGTGTGTTGTATAGCTATGAGTCAGAGAACACAACTGTTCCTGAAGCATTTAAAATGAGCATCACATGGGGAGAAGGGAGAGGTGCTAGGTGGGTGGAAGTAAGCTGACACACATAAGGAATAAGGATTTGTAGAAAGGCAGCAAGGATGGCATCAAAGAAATGTGTAACTGAAAAAAGAAGGGTTTATCGCCATCCCAAGAGTAAGGGAAAATAGAATGGACAGGTTGTGTACTCACTCCACTGGGATCCTTGCAAGGTCAAGAGAAAGGCAGGAAATCTCCCAGTGCTTTGGATTTCCTGTGGCACAGGCTGGGCAAATGGGGATGAGCTGCAATCTGCATGGTTGGAGTATTGACATCAATAAGATCACATATTCATTGGAGTATTTGAATAGTAATAATAGTTCATATGTATATAACACCTACTATGTGCTGGGCACCATGCTAAGTACATTACAAATATTATGTCATTTGATCCTCACGATGATCCTGAGAGGTAGGTGCTATTACTTTCCCCATTTTACATTTAAGGAAACTAAGGCAGGAACGGTTAAGTGAGTTTCTCAGGATCACATACCTAGTTTGAGACAGAATTTGAACTCCAGGCATCCTGATTCCAGGTCTGGCACCATGCATATAGTAGGGATATAAGCACGTGAAGCCTTCTAGCTGAATGGGTGGATGAGAACAATTTGTTCCAATGCCCACAGGCACTGTGGAGCTGCTTCAAGCTTAGTCAGCCAAGGTCATCCACTGCATCCTAGATCATTGTCTTGACTTTAATCTTGCCACTGAACTTCAAGGACTGAGGAAGAGTGAGGCTAATGACTCGGCACAACTCCGCTTCACTTAAATACAATTTACAATCAAGTCAAGACATTACCTGTGATGTCATTGGTCTTCTTCAAAAAGGAAGGAAGAACAACAACAGGATCCCTCAGAAACATTTATTGAATGAAATTGAATCCAAATCAACTGAATGAAATTGAACTAAATTCTAACTAAAT
This sequence comes from Pseudocheirus occidentalis, assembly GCA_028646575.1. Lineage (NCBI taxonomy): Eukaryota > Metazoa > Chordata > Mammalia > Diprotodontia > Pseudocheiridae > Pseudocheirus > Pseudocheirus occidentalis. The sequence goes on along the minus strand of CM053596.1, from coordinate 34,514,259 downwards.
TAGGAGCTGGTTATCACAAGGTTGGCCACCAAATAATGGGCTGTTTTGGCCACAGCAACTCATGAAACAATCTACTGAAAACATGGGGGGTCGTCATGGTCTACAGTGATGGAACAGGTGCCATGATGGATGAGAACACATATCTTTTCTAATAAAGAAGTGATAACACACAATCTGTTGAATATAAAGACAATGCTTGGCACCCATGCACCTGGAATTGTTCTTCCATGAACCTGCATGGTTTCTTCCAATAATCTATCCACACTTTCTTGTCAAATCACTCTTATGAGCAAAGAAGCTTTGGCTAACATCTAGCCTCCTCATTTGATAGATGAGGAAACCAGGGAGCAAGCCCAGGGAGCAAAGTCTGGGGACTTGAGTTTTCCAAGGTCACGCGGCAAGTTAGTGGCAGAACTAGGTATTAAACTCACATATTCCTGACTCTAAATCCAAGACTATTTCTTTTTATTGGATTGATCCACCCCCAGCTACATACCAGCCTGCAAACCGGCTGGAGCTGGTGCCCAATTTCAAGGGTGATTCCTTTTTCACAATCCCTCCTCCCATCCTTACCAGACCTCTGTCATTCAATCATCTGCTCATGCCTGGATCCCCCTCCCATTAACGTACATATGTTGTACATACCTGCATAGGTTGTCTCCCCCAATAGAACATGAGATCCTGGAAGTCAGAGATGTTAGCATTTTTATCCCCAGTGACTAGCACCATGCCTGAATAAATGAAGCATTTAATAAATGCTTGAACCCAATAGCTTTGTCTAACATATTTAGTATGGGAAAATCCATGGCAATTTCCAAACTGATTTACAATGTAAGCTTTTCCAGGTCGGGAATGGTTTCAATTCAGTCTTTGCATAGCCATTGCCTAGCATAGCAACTGCAGAAAAAGATGCTTAATAACTGCTTACTGATTGAGTTCAACTCAATTACATAGCACTAAGTGTCTACTACATGCCACCCACACTGCTAGTTTTTAGGGATACAAAGATAAAATAGTCCCTACCTTCAGAGAGTTTACATTCTATTCTTTAAAGCGATTTATAAACCTTAAAGCACTACATATATTTGAGCTGGGTCACTAGGTGGCAGAGTGGATAGAGTGCCAGGCCTGGAGTCAGGAAGACCTGAGTTCAAATTCAGCCTTGGGAACTTACAAGCTGTGTGACCTTACACAAGTCAATTAATCCTGTCTGCCTCAGTTTCCTCATCTGTAAAATGAACTGGAGAAGGAAATGACAAACTGCTCCAGAATCTTTGCCAAGAAAACCCCAAATGAGGTCACAAACAGTCAGTCACAACTAATGACTAAACAACAACATTTGACATATGAGTGGGGGAGAAGATAGCATTTATTCAGGTAACTAAATACAAAATCTAGAGGAGTAAATGAATTTCAGGGGGTAGGGGGAAACTCTCCAGAATCCCCCATTTTGTGAAGTTGAGTTGATTGAAGGTTGGGTCACAGGAAGTAACAATCAATAGTGGAGAGGAGTAACATTCAACAGAACTTTGCTGCAGGATGGGGGAATTCCAGAATCCCTTATTTATAATTGGAAGGGATCTCAAGGGTCATCTAATCCAACCCATACCTAAACATGTATCCTCTCTCCATCCCCAACAAGTGGTCATTTAATTTCTCTTCTTAACTTCCAACAAGGGAGAGAACTCTCCATCCTCTCAATCAGCCCATTCCATTTTTGGATAGCTTTAAATGGTAGAAGTTCTTTATGTGGAGCCTAAACATCTCTTTTCATCCATTGCTACTGGCTGTGCCCATACAGACGAGTAGAAAAATTCCAATCCTGCCTCTTAGAGGCAGGTGGGTGGTACCAGGGATAGAGTGTTGGGCCTGGAGTCAGAAAGACCTGAGTTCAAATCTAGCCTCAGATACTTAACTGGCTGTGTGGCCCTGAGCCAGTCACTTAACCTCTTTCTGTCTCAGTTTACTCAACTGTACAATGGGGGTAATAGCAGCATCTGTAATTTTGCCATATGATGAGAAGATAGGACTCAACTCTGGATTGTTGTAAAGATCAAATAATATTCGTAAAGTGCACAGTGCCTAGAACATAGTAGGTGTTAATTAATTGCTTACTTCCTTCATGTGATATTCTTTCAAACACTTTCAAACAGGGATTGTGACTTTCCCTATGTCTTGTCTTTTCCAGGTTAAACATTACCCATATTTTCAAAACTTTTGTATGCCAAGATCTAAGGTTCTTTACCATCCTAATTATCCTTCTCTAGATACTTTCCAACTTATCAATGTCCATTTCAAAATGCGGCATCCAGAAGTGAAGACAATATACCAGTGGACATATTAAGAATGCTACCCATTGGGGTGGCTAGGTGGCGCAGTGAATAGAGCAACCGGCCCTGAAGTCAGAAGGACCTGAGTTCAAATCTGGCCTCAGAAACTTAACACTTACTAGCCACATGACCTTGGGCAAGTCACTTAACCCCAACTGCCCTACAAAAAGCAAAAAAACAATGCTACCCTTAATTGTAATATCATCAATTCAATAGCTAATATCTACAGCTCTGCAGGGGGAAGAGTAAGCAGCAGAGGCTGGGAAAGTTTTGAAAGCCCTGGCTGCATGTGCACCCTATGCATAAACCACTCTCATTCATGTTCTTTCTCATACATATTATATCTCCAAACAGCAGAATAGAAATCTATAGAAGGATTTCATTTATTTTTGTATGGTATTAATTAAATGTTTTTTGCTTTGAACCACCACAGACTCGGATTGGAATAATAAACACTGATGGGGGCTTGTGAGCTTGGTTTTGAATAAATGTTGGCCTTTGAACCTGAAGTGGCTTTCTGAAGAGTCATGTCTGAAGATCCCCATAGGCTACATAAATTTGTGTTTAATTAACAGATGAACAATTTTTTTTATGGAACCCAAGAGATCTCTTATAATTACTCTGTAATTACCTCTTGTTAAATTAGCAAGTAAATAAAGAGCTAGGGATCTTTTTAACTACCCTGATAACCTGACTCTAGTTCGGTCTTTTGGGGTCTTTTCTGCCTCTGAGCCCCCAAATGTTGCAGAGGCTATTCAGGCCACGACATATATGTGGCATCACTTCTTCAGGAGGCCAGGAATGGAAGGCTCCAAAAGTAATCAGGGTAGTCCTCACTGACTAATTTATTTATTTTATGTGCTCAGTGTTAGGGCTTGGGGAAATTCATGCAAATGTATGCACACCAGCACCCAAATCTATGTGAAAATAGCATGCAAATAGACAGTTCTGAATTCATAGAAAACAAATAAGGTAGCTTTATACTATTGAATTTTCTAGTTATACTAGGTTTTCCATTAACACTTTGAGAGTCTCACACCTGGGTGACGGAGGCGTGTGTGTGTGTGTGTGTGTGTGTGTGTGTGTGTGTGTGTGTGTGTGTGTGCCTGTACTCAATTGCCCATGTATTCATTCCTGTATTGGGGGAAGAAATGTGGAGGGGGATGGTGAGAGTATCTTTCTATGCTACACAGTAATCACACACTTTGGGCTTATTAAAAGTAGTGAGTATCAAAATCCATGATATGATGGAAAGAACAAAGGTGCTGGAGTCAGAGGACCTGTGTTTCAATTCTCAGACATTTATTAGCTGAGTCTTGGCCTCAGTTTTCCCATCTGTAAAATAAGGGAGTTGGTCTAGATAGTCTGTAGACTATCATCCTGAGACTTTAAATCCTGATACTTGCAGAGACTGGTGGCTGATTGAGCATGTATTTAACACATTGAAAATCAAAGCACCCTGGGATACTCACTTCAACCTTGAAGGATTTCTTCAGTGTAGATGCTCCCTCCCAGATGCCCTGTGCCTTAGTCTTCAATATCTAGAGTGATGGGAAAATGCATCCCCTGTTGGCAGTGTGGGACAGTCAAAAGAACACTAGATCTGAAGTCTAAGAAGCTGGGTTTGAGCCTTGCCTCTGTCATTTATTACCTGTGTGACCTCAGGTGGGTCACTCACCCATCTCTCTGTGCCTCACTCTTCTCCTTTATAAAAAGGAGGAGGTTTCACTGGGTGATCTCTAAGGCCCCTTCCAGCCCTAAATCTACAATCCTATGAACTGTAATGATTAGGTTCTTTGAACTTAGCTAGGTTGATGTGCAGGCAACAGATATAAGGCATCACACCAGGCCCATCCTTAGAAGTGGGTGCTGGAGCCAGCTCTAACCAGCTTTCGAGAGATGAAAATTTTCATTGTGAACATGTATACCTCAGAAATCATTAATAACTACAAATCAGGGCTTGATTTGCTATTTTGTTGATTGTCTAAGACTTAATAAAGTGTTAATATTGGAGATTAAACTTAAAGGTATGTATGCATCTAATTTTTCTTCTTCTAAGAGTCTGGTTGTTAAACATTTACCAACACGACCCCTTCTTGAAAGTATTCTGGCTTCGTAGAGCCTGCCAAAGCTTGTGTTAGCCTTCAAGAATTTGATTCAATTCATCAAGCATTTCTTAAACACTTGCTAAGTGTCAGGCATTGTGCTAAGTACCAGAATAAAGGCCAAAAATGGACTGCCCTGCCTTCAAGGAGCTTATATTCTACTGGGGCAAGGGTTGGGGTGAAAGAAATAAGTGCCACACAAAGCTTATACCAAGTAATTTCAGGAGGAAAAGAGCATTAACAACAGGGAGAATCAAGAAAAGACTCACATAGGAGGTGGCACTTGTTGCTTAGATTTTAAGAGGTTAGGGTGAGGATGAAGTGTATTCCAGGCATGGGGCTCAGCTTGTGCAAAAGTCCATAGGGAGGAAATAGAAAGTTGTGTGTAGGGAACAGAACTCAGAGTCACCTACTCATCACAGAGGCACTGAATGATGACTCTAGTGAGAACCCATTTGGAATACTGTAAAAAATCATTAGAAAATGAATAGTTAACCCTTTGAGTTAGCTGAGAAGCATCACTTAATCATTATAGATAATTTTCCTTAGATGAGGAAGATGCTTTTGGCCTATGTTTAGTAAGATTTATGCTGTTGAATCGTTTTCCTAATTTGGGCATTTTCTTTCCCTATCCGGACCTGGAATAGCATTTTCTATTTCTTTTAGGCATTGATCATATTCAGTATGGCATAATAGCTATTGTTCTTTTTTTTTTTTTTTGCTTTTTTTTTGAAGGGGGAAAGGCAGGGCAGTTGGGGTTAAATGACTTTCCCAAGGTCACACGGCTAGTAAGTGTTAAGTGTCTGAGGCTGGATTTGAACTCAGGTCCTCCTGACTCCAGGGCCGGTGCTTTATTCACTATGCCATCTAGCCACCCCTGGTATAGTAGTTATTGCTGACCCCATCAAAGGCCCCTCCATTCAATAAACTCCAGTGGCTCCCTATTACTTCCAGAATCAGAAATAAAATTATCTATTTGGCATTCAAAGCCTTCTATAATGTGGCCCCCATTTTTCCAGTCTTCTTATACCACTCCATCCCACCACACCCCATCTGCGATCCAGTGATACTGGGCTCTCTGCTGTTCTTCTAAAATGACACTTCTCCTTATTCTGTGTCTTCCCACTAGATGTCTTGCATGATTGGAATGTTCTCCCTCACCCTCTCCACCTTTTGGCTTCCTTCAAACACTTAGCATGTGACCCTGGACAAGTCATTGTTTGCCTCAGTTTTCTCATCTGTAAAATGATCTGGAGGAAGAAATGGCAAACCACTCCAGTATCTCTGCCAAGAAAACCAAGTCAGAGGTGAATGAAAAAAGACTTTAACAATGACAAAGACCTCACTAAAACATCATCATTTTGCCCAGTCCCCGGCCACTTCCCTCAGAGAGAGCTGCAGCTCATCGAGACAATTTCTTGTTTACACATAGTTGTCTGCTTCTTTTCTTCCCGATTAGAACGTGAGCTCCCTGAGGGCAGGGGCTGCCATTTGCCTTTCTTTTGATCCCATCCTGCATGACACACAATAAAAGCTTGATATTGTCTAATGGCCCATCAGAAAATATAACTGCAGGAGGGTAGAAGCGTTCATTTTACTGTGTTACTTTGTATATATTTGATATATTCCTTTGTGTACACATTGTATCCTCTCAGGAAAAGTTAAGTTCGTTGAGGCATATGGACTGCCTCATTTTTGTCTTTGTATCTCTAAAACCTAGCCCAGCGCTTTGGAAGTATTAGAAACCTAAAGAGTATTTGCTGAATGAACAGGGCTATGTGGAACCTGAGTTCTTGCCCCCTCCCCACACTGACCCAGGGCACAATTCACCAGACAGCTGGCCAGGATTAGGAGGACTATTTCTGACCATGGAAAAGAGTTGGTAGGATTTTTTCTTGTTGTAGCAAGCCAAGCATCCCAGGCAAAGCAAGATGGGAAAGACAGCCTGGGAGAGAGTGGCAATGGGAAATCCAGAGGAAAAAAAGAGCAGGAATATGTTACCGAGGGGGATGACTGTCTGGGACCAATTCCAAGTCTGCAGCTTACCATCTGTGAGCCCCACTACTGTAGGCCTGTTTCTGCAACTGTAAAATAATCGGGCTGGTCTATGCCATCTCTAACATCTCGTCCAGTTTGAAATATCCTGCATTTAAAGGACCCTCCAGGGTCTGATATTCCATATCCTAAGGGCTGTTTCTGCTCTGATGGATAGAGTTCTAAGGTTCCTCCCAGCTCAGTGACCTATGAGTTCCTCAATGTTGCCATGCTGAAACCAGCTTAAAGTAAGGAAGACCTGGGTTCAAATGCTATCTCAGACACTGTATATCTATGTGACCAGTAACAAATCACATAGCTTCTCTGTTCCTGTTCTGTCATCTGGAGGAGGGAGATAAAAAAAATAGCATCTACCTCACAAGGCTGTTGTTGTGAGATCAAAGGAGTTAAGGTTTGCAAAGTGCTCTGTAAGCTTGAAAATGGTATACAAATATTAATTGTAGTAGTAGTAGTAGTAGTAGTAGTAGTAGTAGTAGTAGTAGTAGTAGTAGTAGTAGTAGTGGTAGTAGTAGTAGTTGTAGTAGTAGTAGTTTTTGTTATTAAGTAAGAGCATGGCATACCAGAGTCAGTCTCAGAACCAGGAAGACCTGGGTTCAAGTCTCACCTCTGACCCATACTGGCTATGTGAGCCTAGGCTAGTTCTCTAACCACTTGGTGCTGTAGGCAACTCTCTAAGACTGAAACTTGTAGAGAAGGAGCCATCCTGCACTGGCAGATGGAGTTTCTTCACCTGGGAGTTTCTTGTACCAGTGAAATCACAGGTTTAGTCTTGTCCTCTTCTCCTGCTCCTCCTGCTCCTCCTCTTCCTCATACCTCCTGCCCCCTCTCTTCTTCCTCCCCTTCCACCTTCCTCCTCCTTCTTCTTAGGAATACTATTGACATGACTTTTTTTTTTTTTTACCGTGTCTACATAGAGCCCAAGCAAGGGATTGATGTGACGGTAGGGGGTGTGTGTATGTGTGTCTGTATGTAGTTTGAACAGAGAGTGGTTAAGGTGGGCAGCCAAGTTACTAAATCCCATGAAATGTAAACTCACACTGCCCACCTGTGGATGCCCACCTCTATATCAGGGACAAAAGAAGTCAGAATAATCCTAGGAGAAATGCCTTGGCCATTTGCCCCACTCCCATTGCTACCCCTTCACTGAGCCCAAAAGGAGGTGTGTGGGGGAGATACAGTATTGGGAGTGGAGTCAGAAGTTCCTGAGGGGCATTCTGGCTAAACCGTAAAACCCTGCATAACAACATTAGGCAGCTCCCTTAATTCTCCACACCTTAGTTTGGGCATCTATCAAGTAACATGGAGAAACTCTACCAGCTCCAAAGTTTCTTCTGAGGGGTGGCTAGGTGGTGCAATGAGTAGAGCACCAGCCCTGAAGTCAGGAGGACCCAAGTTCAAGTCTGGCTTCAGACACTTAACACTTACTAGCCATGTGACCTTGGGCAAGTCACTTAATCCCAATTGCCCTGCATTCCCCCCGTCTAAAAAAAAAAACCAAAACCCCAAAAAACAAAGTTTCTTCTGGCTCTGAATCCTATGAACCTGTACTCAGACATTCTGAATAGTGGAGAGTGTTCTGTTCTTGGAATCAGGAGAATAGGGACTCAAGTCCTGTCACCCTCTGCCTCTGCGACCTTGGATAAATCACATAACTTTACCTCAGTTTCCCCATCTGTAAAATAAGAGGGTTATCCTCAATATCCTCTAAGGTCTAAGGCTCTGATCCTATGGTAAATACCATCTCACTGTAGTAAGACTGAAAGGGAGGGTGGAGTCCATTGCTCTCTATTCCCTATTTCATTTCACTTTGAAACGTTTTTCCTCAAATCCCAGGAAGTTCATTTCTTCGGGGAGAGGGAAGAGAGAGCAGGGCCGCCAGCATCTGCTGGGGAGTGAGGATTCTTGAGTTCTATTTCCAGCTTCTGCCACTGACTCATGATGTGACCTTCACTAGGTCATTTGCCCTGTATTTTTCTTGCCAGGGGAAAAACAAAGGTGGTGAAGCTCACATTTGCCTGAGGGTCTGGGAAACCTCATCTGAAAAGAGAACAGTTCTCAAATGAGTCTCATAGGAGCAGAGATTTAGGCCTGAAAAGGACCTTGGAGGCCATTGATTCCAACCCCCTCTTTTTACAGATGAGGAAACTGAGGCACAGAAAATTGAATGACTAGCTCAGGGGCTCACAGCTAAGTGTCTCAGGTGGGATTCAAACCCAGTTCTGTACCCTTTACACAATTCCAAGCTGCTGCTCCAGTTTGAGTCAAGTGACCTTTATGGATGTTGTGCTTATGCTTAGCCCCAAGGGACTCCTTCAGGAGAGACATCCTCTGTGTCACAGAGAATTTGTCAAAGGGACAACCAAATTAATCCTTTCTAGGACTTTGTATTTTTCAAAGAATCTTCGCATACCTTCTGTCATGTGACCCTCACACACATTGAGTTGAATGGAGCTGATATTGTCCCCATTATACAAGTGAGGAAATTGAGGCTCAGATGATCAGATATGTGGTATTGGATTTGGAGTTAGAAGGCCTCGTTTCAAATTCTGTCTCTGCCACTTATGACTTGTATGACCTTGGACATGTCCTCTCACTTCTCCAGTGGTCTTAGTTTCTTTTTTTAAAAATAAAGTGTGGCGCAGTGAGTAGAGCACCGGCCCTGGAGTCAGGAGTACCTGAGTTCAAATCCAGCCTCAGACACTTAACACAAAAACTAGCCATGTGACCTTGGGCAAGTCACTTAACCCCAACTGCCCTCCAAAAAGCAAAAAAAAAAAAAAAGTGGTTGTGGTGCAGCTAGTTGGTACAGTGGATAAAGCAACCAGTCCTGGAATCAGGAGGACCTGAGTTCAAATATGACTTTAGACACTTACTAGCTGTGTGATCCTGGGCAAGTCATTTAACCCCAATTACTGAATTACTGAAAGAAAGAAAGAAAGAAAAAGAAAGAAAGAAAGAAAGAGAGAAAGAAAGAAAGAGAGAAAGAAAGAAAGAAAGGAAGGAAGGAAGGAAGGAAGGAAGGAAGGAAGGAAGGAAGGAAGGAAGGAAGGAAGAAAGGTAAAAAAGAAAAGAAAGGAGTTGGATAAGGCAGCTTCTGAGGTCTTTTTTCAGCTCTGGATCTTAGAGTTTAAGAGTTTGCCCAAGGGCATAACAGCTAGTCAGTTGTAAAGCCATAACTCCGGATTTCTATTCCTAATCTTTTGCAGACAAACTGTAAGAGAAGGTAGGTTCGTGGGCTTGGGTGCACATGTGTACACATACACACACACACGCACACACACACACTGACTACAAAAGCAGGTAGATGGCAAAATCAACACTGGGGAGATCTGAGGCAGTGAGACCAGGGATTTAAACCAGGGGCAGTTAGGTATTCAGGATAGTGCCCAGGCATTGTGGAAAGCTCCCTAAAGCATTGTCCTTGAAGTCAAGAAGACCTGAATGCAGCCTCAACTACTAACAGTGGGACACTGGACAAGTGGTTTAATGTCTCGGAGCCTCACTTTTCTCATATGTAAAATGGGGCTACTAATAGCACCTAGGGAAAAGCTAGGGCGCGCCATAGTGCAAAGTGCTCGGCCCGGAGTTAGGAAGACTCTCCCTGAGTTCAAATCCAGCCTCAGACACTTCTATCTGTGTGACTCTGGGCAAGTCATTTCACCCTGTTTGCCTCAGTTTCCTCATCTGTCAAATGAGCTGGAGAAGGAAATGACCAACTACTCCAGTATGTCTGCCAAGAAAACCCCAGATGGGTTCACAAAGAGTTTCATGTTACTAAAATGACTGAACGCCAATAGGACCTAGGACCCAGCAGGCTGCTGGGAGGGTCAAATGAGATACCCCTATGAGGAATGCTGGTGCTCTGGGTTCGGGGGCTCTCCCTGGAATGGGAAGAGGACCAAAGGTGAGGCCACAGTTGTGTAGCAGAGCAGGGTGGAGCAGGATCTCTTCAAACTGCCACCTGCCTGCACTTTGTCTGACTCTTAAACCACCATTTATCCAGGGAATTTTCAAAATCACTCCATTCTCTTTGCAGGAGCATCCACCTATGAGCACGCAAGATTTCCCTGCTATTAGACTCTTCAGGAGAGCAAAACAACAGGGCTGGGCTGGGCCGGGAACCCAGCATCATCATCGCAGATCTGCAGAGGTCAAATCCAAGAAGGAGTCTAGGAGCCTCGAAGCAAGGGGAGGCTGCCCTGGAGAAAGGAGCTGGTGTCCTGAGGTCTGAGAGCAGCCATTCAGCGTAGAAGGAAGAACTCGCAATTTAGAGTCAGATACAGAATTCTAGTTCTGCCACTGTCTCTTACTGCCTGGGTGGCATGTGTAAGGTTGTTAGCCCAGTGCCAGCACGTTGGTGCTTAATAAATGCTCGTCTCTTCCCCTCCCCCATGAGACCTTGGATTAGACGGCCTCTCCAGTCCCTTCAAACTCTGAAGCTACGATCCTCTGAGCTTTTGAGTCCTCTCCCTAAGTGGAGGGGTCAGCCATGGCTTCATGTCATGAATGTCCAGCCCATGGTCTGGAATCCTGGGTATTTTTTTTTCATTATCTGGGGAAAATTTATCGCATGTGGACCTTGCAGGGGTCTCAGGCAGGCAGTCCCCTCGTGTCTTCCTTCTGATTTGGTGCCAAAGAAGACCTCATGGCCTGGACAGCTCCGCGACCTTGCTGATCCTCAGGACTCTGTGTACCTTGTCAGGGGAAAAAGCCCAAGGACTTAATTCCCTGAGTAGACATTGAGAGTCAGAAGCTCCAGAGGCCAGCAGTCAGACAGCTTTCCTCTGGATTACTTCTGTCCAGTGGAAACTCATCAATAGAGGGCATTTTATCCATAGCAGCCCATACCTTTGGACTGCCAAGGCCTGTTGTCTCAGCAGGTTGGGAGGGAGGGACCAGGAGAGGTGGGGGTAGGGATGGAGATGAGAGCTTACAGCAGCTACTTGGGACTGCAGCCCCTGAACTGACTCCATTTTATCTAAGCAGAGCGCAGACTTTATTGATGGGAGTGCTCTTGGGAGTGGGGGGAAGGGCAGCCAGTGTGGGTAAGACAGAGGCATGAACGGAGGCCAGGAGGGGAGTCCAGGAGAGAAGAGGGCACTCGTTCTTAGAATCCCTTTCTGCTGTGATACCATTCCTTCCTTACAAGCCCAGAAAACCAGGGTATCTTAGGACATCTAGCCCAAACTCATCACTTTAGAGAAGGGGGAACTGAGATCCAAGGAAGTGAATTGACTTGTCCAAGGTCACCCAGGACTAAACACCAGAGGTAAAATATGAACCCAAATCCACTCCCATTTTACAGATGAATAAAACCTAGATAAGCCAAAGTTCATAAAACTAAAACAGATTAGAAGCCATCTAGTCTAGCACCCCCATTTTATAGACAAGTAAACTGACATTCAAGGTAAAGTGACTTGCCAAGGTCACACAAAATCTGAACCCAGCTTCTCTCCCATTTTACAGATGGGGAAAACTGAGACTCAGAGAAGCCAAGCTACAGGACCATAAGATCATATCAGTCATAGATTTAGAGCTAAAAGGGACTTCAGAGTCTGAATGGAGATTGAAGCACACTATTTTTTTACTTCATTTTTTCATGGGGTTTTTTTTTGTTCTATATTTTCTTTCACAACATGACTAATATGGAAATATGTTTTGCGTGACTGCACATATAAAACCTATATCAAATTCCTTGCCTTCTTAATTAGGTGGGAGGGAAAGAAGGAGAGAATCTGAAATTCAAAATCTTTAAAAATGAATATTAAAAATTTTTCGTGTGGAAAAAATGCATTTTTAAAAAGGAGGGGGGAGGCCTATGGCAGTTCAGTGACTTGCCCACAGTCATACAAGTGGTAAATATCAGAGGAAGAATTTGAACTCTGTCTGCAGAATCAACAGTCAGTGCTTTTTCTGACATGCCATATTGTCTCCTACTTGCTCCAAATCATACATCTAGTTAGCATGAGAGTTGGGAGCTAGAGCCCAGGTATCCTGACTCCCAGCCAAGGATTGTTTTCCCTTTAATCTCAATGTTTCTCAGGCTCAACATTATTAAATTGTTTGAAGAGAGTTCCATGATTCCAAGAGAGCACAAAGAGCCTACATGGAAAATGCACACACCCCTACATTACTCCCACCTCCCACCAAAAGCTTTCCCAAAGCTTTTTGAATTGTTGTTTTTCAGTAGTATCTGGTGTTTGTGACTCCATTGTCCATACTGTCCATGGGGTTTTCTTGGCAAAGATAATGAAGGGTTTTGCCTTTTCCTTCTCCAGCTTATTTGACAGATGAGGAAACTGAGCCAAAGAGGGTGAAGTGACTTGCCCGGGGTCACATAGCTAGTAAGTGTCAGAGTCTAGATTTGAACTTAGGAGAAACTGACTCCAGACCCAGCTATTTATGCACTCTGGTGCTACCTCGCTGCTTCCTAAAGGCTAAAGTCAAGGCCAGGGCAGCTGCCCTTAGTGGAGAATTATCTGATTGCAGTAACTTCATCTATTGGCTTTGTATCCTCTAAAGCTCAGAGAAGAACAAGTAAATACTGGATCTGGAGTTTTAAAGGCCTGGGTTCAAATTCCTACTTAGCTCCCTATGCGATTTCTGAACAATCTGTTTCCCAGTCTCTTGAACTCAGTTTCCTCTTTAGTAAAATCAGGGAATTGGACTAGGTGGCTTCTAAGAGCCCTTCCAGCTCCAAAGACAATGACTTCTGAAGTCATCCAATAGAAAGTAAGTTTCTTGAGGGCAAATACCATTTTGTTTGTGCCTTTGTATCTCCAACATTTAGCACAGTGCCTGGAACACTGCAGGGGATTAATAAATGCTTGTGGGATAAAGTCCTTTCAAGCTCTAAATCTCTGATCCCATGATGTGCTCCAGGGTTTCTCAATCTCAAGTCTATAAGCTTGTTTGTTTCTTTTTGTTTTGTTTTAAATATTTCAAAAACTATTTCAATATAATTGTTTTCCTTTATAATTTTATGTATGTATACGTTGAAAAAGATTTCTCTGAGAAGGAGTCCTTAGGATTCACCAAACACTGGTGGGAGGGTGGGGTGTATGTGACCCAAAACTGGTTAAGAACTCCTGTTTGAAATATCTTCCACATTCAAACATGGCAGCCCTATGCCTCAGTCACAATAGAAGTGGTTTTGAACTCAAAAGGTTTAGGGTCTCATTTTTAGGTGAGAAGGTAGAATACAAAATCGACCAATCAATAAGCATTTAATAAGTAGTTTCTATGCTATGTGCTGAGATAAGAAGCCAGACTATTCTATGCCTGGAATGATCTTCCTGCCCTGTTCCTGACTGCCGACCTTACTGGTTTCCTTTTAAGTCCCAGCTACAACCTCAATAAGGGTGTATGGGATATTCAGTAAGGGCTAGCAACTCTGGTGGGAGCCCTTTTTAGGACTGCTCACCCCTCTACCCAACTCTTGCCTGTGGCTCCAAGAAGCTGTAGCACGCTCAGCAGCCACACCCTGGTAATCCATCTCTGCAGACAAGCTAACTCGGGTTAACTGACAGGTCTCAAACCTGTTGGTGAATTAGGGGCATGTCTGCTCCAAGTATCCGAAGATTTGAAGATTTGGTGGAATGGATGGATGAGAACCTTTTGTTTCAATGGCCTGAAGCAGGTGCTGGGGAGCACTTAGAGCTTGGTCAGGCATGGAAGATGTCAAGATCACCGCATCCTGGTCTTGACTTTTGTCCTGCCATTGGACTTAGGTGACTCTTGGAAGAGAGTGAGGCTCACAACTTTGTGCAACTCTGCCTCACTTAAATCCCATTCACTCACAAGCCAAGATGTCACCATGATGTCACTGGTTCTTTTCAAAATCAAAGGCTAAACAACAATTCCTTCTTTACAGGAAGCCTTTTCCAGTCCCTCTTATTTCCAGAGCCTTCCCTCTATTAAGTATGTCCTATTTATCCTGTGTAGAGCTTGCTTTGTATATATCTGTTTACATGTTGTTTCCCTCAATGGATTGTAAGCTTCTTGAAGGCAGGGACTGTCTTTTGTCTTTTTTGGTATCCCCAGAGTTTAGGATAGTGCCTGGCACAAAATAGGCACTCAACATATGCTGAATTGAATTGAAGGAAAAATAAAACAGTTCCTTTCCTCAAGGAGCTTACATTCCAATGGGAGGAGCTGAAAAGGGAGAAATGTCCCCAGAAATGGAGCTTCTGTGGGGAATCTTACCAATGGGAAGGGGTAGCGTGCAGGGTCATAGAAGGACCTTCCAGGGTGAGAACACAGCTGAGGGATGGTAGTAAAGTCTAGAGTCAGGAGGAGAGTTTTCTAGCATGTTAAAACAAAAAATGGATTCCAATTCCAAATCAAAGGACCTGGATTCAAATCCCGATTCTGCTACTTAATGGGCTAAATAAAGCCTGCGGGCCCTTCAGACTCTAGATCTAGCCTCCTTTAAATCTGAATACGAAGAATATATTCACAGAAGTAATCTGTAATTCTGAATGTGTATGACCCAGTCAGTCTTCAGCTCTAGAGCCGGAAGGGACCTCAAACACCATCTAATGCAACCCCTCATTTTTACAGAGAAGGAAACCTGAAGAGGGTCAGAGAGAGATGAAATGATTTGCCTAAGGTCAAACAGGTTGTAGGTGGTAGAGCCAGGACTCAAGCCCAGGTTCCTGGACTCCATTCAGCCAAATCGATTAAAAAGAAAAATGCCATCTGCCTCCACCACCCCACTCCTCCAGCTTCTCTGTCCTCTATGATCCGGTCACATCTGAGCGGTATTCCATACCCAGAACTTTGGTGGGGAGGGGTGGCGGGGGAGGGTAAAGAAGGAGCCCAGGGGAACTACTGATCATAGCCTGGTACGGCGGAGAGAGCCGATGGGTAAATCACAGGGGTGGGTTTAATTTCACCCTCCCCGAAATCAGCAAGGGATGAACGGGACCCCTGGGATGCTCTGAGCAGCTCCTGAAATCCACTGCCATAACCCAGTCCTTTACCCCTCCTGTTTGTCCCCCACTCGGTTTTCCCCCAGCAGGACGAATTCGCCTCTCCCAGTTCCTTCCCTTCCTTCCTTTCTACTCGGCTGCTCTCCATCTCCCTCCGCTCCCCACCCCCTTCCACCCGCTCCTCCTTCCCCAGCCACCGGCTATTTGAGCTTCAAGGATATGTGATCTCTGGATACCACCGGGCGCCCTGGCACATAGACGGACGCACACACGGAAACACACAGGCGCACATATAGCCACACAGCCCACGCGGCGCGCACACAGGGGCGCACGCACACACAGAGGCGCACGCACACATAGACGCGCGCACAGAGGCAGTGCGCTCCTTCGGCGGAGGCCAGATGTTCCTCTCCTGACCGAGAGAGAGCCGCCCTGGCCTTGGTGCCGGCCCGGATCTCCCGGAGCCCCGCCGGGAACCCTGGCCCAGGATGGGGCCGCCGCCGGGCTCCCCAACATCCCTGCTGCCCGCCGCCGCCCTCTGCCTCCTTTCCTGCCTCCTGTCGGCACCTCGGTGCCACGCGTGCCCCTCGGGCTGTGTGTGCGCGGACTCCCATACTGTGGACTGCCGGGCCCGAGGGCTGCCCAGCGTGCCGAGTGCCTTTCCCCTAGACGTGCGGAAGCTGCTGGTGGCCGACAACCGCATCGAGGCCATCCCGGCTGACTTCTTCATCTTCTACGGGGACCTGGTTTACCTGGACTTCAGGAACAACTCTCTGAGCTCGCTGCAGGAGGGCGCTTTCAGCGGCTCCGCCAAGCTCATCTTCCTCGACCTGAGCTACAACAACCTGACCGAGCTGGGCGCCGGCACCTTTCGCTCGGCCGGGAAGCTGCTCAAGCTCAGCCTGGCCAACAACCGCCTGGCCGGCGTGGACGAGGCCGCCTTCGAGAGTCTGGAGTCGCTCCAGGTGCTGGAGCTCAACGATAACGATCTCCGGAGCCTCAACGTGGCCGCCCTGGCCGCCCTGCCCTCCCTGCGGACCCTGCGCCTGGACGGCAACCCGTGGCTCTGCGACTGCGAGTTTGCTCAGCTCTTCTCCTGGCTCCAGGACAATGCGTCCAAGCTGCCCAAGGGTGAGCGAGGGGCTGGGACGGGCCGGGCGGGTGGGGGTGGAGAAGGGAGCTCAGCGGAGAGGGAGCCGGGGGTGCTCGGTATGGTGGGGCTATCGAGATCTTCACCGGGACTAACCCCGGCCTGCTGGCCTCCTTGCGGTTCCTCTCCAGGAACCCTCCATCTCCCGACTGTGAGCATTTTCACTGGCACGCTCCCCTTCCTCATCTTTTCGCCCTGGCTTCCTTCAAGTCTCAACTAAAATCCCTGCTTCCTGCAGTGCCCCTTTTTTCTTGATGCCTTCTCTCCAACATTATTTCCTATTTCTCCTGCACAGCGCTTGTTTGTGCATAGTTGTTAACATGTCGGTCGGGCCCCTTAGGGAACTCCTTGAGAGCAAAGAGACTGGTATTTGTCCTCGCTTGCGTTCCCAATGCCCGGCACATAGTAAGGTCTTACTACAAGGCAGTTGACTGACCGCCGACTACGTACCAGGCACTTGAACCGCTGCTGCTTCACCTCTAACTCTATATTCTCATGGGACTGACTCGGAGATTGGAGGGAAACAAACTTCCTTTGTAAGGGAGCCAGACAGCACCTGCCAAATTTTGAGGAAGTTTGGTTATAAGAAGCTCCCCTGGGAGAAGGACCGTGGTGCCAGAGAAGGAGAACTGGGTTTGAGTCTCAGGATTCTAGCTGTGTGATCTGGGGCAGAAACTTTCCCTCTCTGGGTCTCAGTTTCCTCACCTGTTACACAATCCCTGTTGTTGTTCAATCATGTCTGATTCTTTGGGACTCCATTTGGGAGTTTCTTGGAAAGATGCTGGAGTGGTTTACCATTTCCTTCTCCAGCTTATTTTACAGAGGAGGCAACTGAGGACAAGTGACTTGCCCAGGGTCACTTAGCCAGTAAATATCTGAGGGAGGCTGATTTGAAGTTGGGGAGATGGATCTTCCTGACTCCAGGCTGGGTACTGTGCCACCTAGCTGCCCCTAAATGATCCCTAAGGCCCCTGTATAGTTTAGAGCAGGGCAGATGTCAAGATGATCCATACGTTCCAGTTCTGAATCCTATGAAGATGGGAATCCAAGCCATGACTCGAGTGAGGAGTACCCACGACATAGGAAGCTCTCTCTGGTTTTCCCTTTGTATCCTTCCTACTGCTGCCCAGTGAGGATAGTGCACCCAGCAGGCACTCAGTCAATGGCCTTTCTTCCTTCCCACCTTCCTTCTCTCCTGCTGAGAGGTAGAGGGGATAGAGGGCAGGTCCAGGAGTCAGGACAACCTGAGTTCAAACCAGCCTCTGATATCATGGACAAGTTATTTCACCATCACAGACAAAGTATTTCACCTATCTGAGCAGCCTCAGGCAAGTCTCCAAAACCATCTCTTGTAAACCAGCTATGCTTTCCGGAAGTGGAAAGAGTTCCCACATGGATAAAATCCCAACTCCTTGCGGTGTGGACAGAGGTGATACAAAGAAAATCAGGTAGCCCCTTCCCTTATGAAATAGATAATCTGCTGGGGAAAATGGGCCATGGGTACAAGCAGCTATACTATAGGAAAGAGTGTGAAGATATGGACCAGGTGCTAAGGCAGTGAAGCTCAGTGGAGAGAGTACTAAAACAGGAATCAGGGAGACCTGGGTTCAGATCCCACCTCTGACTCTTAGCTGGGTGGCGATGGTCAGTTGCTTAACTTCTGAGCCTCAGGCAGCCTTAAGACTTAACTAAATTATAAATTGACTGAGTCAATCAGACAGAATCATACCCATGGCACATTAGTATATTGTAGAGTCCAGAACCTAGAGAGGTTTCATAGTAAGCATTTCTGATTCAAATAGCCCTTTAAGATTTCCCTGGCTGGGGGGTGGGCAGCACAGCAATCAGGGAGCAGATGGCATTGGATGGCATTGGGGGTTTATCGTTGAAAGTTCTGTTCTAGACAGATGCACCAATATCGGCTGATTTCCATTTGTTGCTCTTCCATTGTTCTCAATCATGTCCAACACTTCATAACCCCATTTGGGGTTTTCTTGGTAGAGATACTGGAATGGTTTGCTCTTTCCTTCTCCAGCTTATTTTGCAGATGAGGAAACTGGGGCAAACAGGGTCACACAGCTAGTAAGTGTCTGAGGCTGGACTTGAACTCTGGAAGATGAGTCTTCCTGACTCCAAGCCTGGAATTCCATCCACTGTGCCACCTTGCTGCCTGCTAATTTCCAGTGTAATAACACCGACTGTAGCACAGGCTTGGGGTGCATGGTTCAGTGGTCAGAGAGCTAAGTCACAACTGATGTAACATCCTGACCCTTCTCCAAGCTTTCAGGTCCTTCTCCATCTGTTCTTCCACTCCCAAGTATCACTCTTTCTCATTCTTTGGTTGCTACAGAACAGCCAGATGATACGTAAGCCAAACAACTCTGACGTGGAGGAACATTTCTCCTCCAATTGTATAAGCCCTTGTCTTGACCTTATATGTTCACGACCATAGATTTTCTCAAACACTGTGCCATATGGATTTCACAGGCCACGTATTGGCATTCGAAGCTCATCACAACCCGACCCCCACCTTATTCCATATTTTTCCCCTTCACAAACTCTCCAATCCTCCCACATTACTATTCCTAATGAACCATGCTCAGGCTCCTAGCTCTGGACATAGGTTATCATCATCTCCCTTCTGCCTGCCCTCTCCTGCTACCTCCAAGAGTCCCAGTTTCCTTTGAGATTCAGTCAGGTGTCACCTTGTAGGTAAGACTTTCCCTGATTCCCCCCACCCCCACCCTAGCTGCCAGTGCCCTTCCTTGCTTTGCTTCTATTTTGTATATACCTAGGTGGTATGGTGGTTAGAGCTCCAGGCCCGGAGAAAAGAAGACTCGAGTTCAAATCTAGCCTTCGACACTGACTAGCTGTGTGACTAACTGAACAAATCACTTCACCCTGTTTACCTCAGTTTCCTCATCTGTAAAATAAGCTGGAGAAGGAAATGGCCAGTCACTCCATTATCTTTGCCAAGAAAACCCCAAACGGGGTCACAAAAAGTCAAACATGACAGAACACTGTATCTGTATGTGTTTATCTGCCCCAGGAGACCCTTAGTGTTTTTGCTTACATTCATTTATTCACTCTTTCTTTTTATTGGCCTTAGGGGTCTTTTTGTTTGTTTTTGTTGTGTTTTGGGGGATTGGAGGTATTTTTTTGCTTTTTGGAGGGGGGGAGGTAGGGCAATTGGGGGTAAGTGACTTGCCCAAGGACACACGGCTAGTTTTTTGTGTTAAGTGTCTGAGGCAGGATTTGAACTCAGGTCCTCTGGACTCCAGGGCCAGTGCTCTATTCACTGCACACCTGGCCGCCCCCTTAAGGGTCATTTTGGAGTTGTGGAAGGTGAAGCCCAAAGACACAGTGACTTAGCCAAGGTCACACAGTGAGCCAGCAGCAGACCCAGCTGTCCGGATGCAGAGAACCTTCTCTGCCACTTGGACTGGGCCATTCCCATCCCTAGTGTCCCAGGCTGCTCTCATTCTCATAGACAAGACAATGTGATGAGATGGAGGTCTGTCCTGGAAGGCAGGAGAATCTGGGCCAAGGGCAAGGGCTGCCTCTGTGCTGGAGGGCATCGCGTTGCCGTGTGGCCCTGGGTGAGCTTCTGAGGGCTAACGGCAATCCTGGAGGAACAGAAGTTTCCAAGAACGTGCCACCTCTACTGGGAGAGCCCTCTACCAGTCAATAAGGGGTCGGAGCTCTCTTTCTAATCCCAATCTCCTCTCACTCCCACTTGAATCACTCAGCCCCAAGTTCAAGGGCCTGGAGCCCCATTCCACAAGGAGAGATCCTGCTCTATTAAGCAAGTGCCCTATAATACTGGGGAAGCCAATATGGGTGGGGGGGGAAGGAAGGGAGGAAACCATTTCAGGACTCCAGGGGAATCTAGGCTGTATATATGCCCTTCCTAGAAGCAAGTCTAAGAAATGGGGGAAAGGTGCCATCTTAACTATTAAAATGGGGCTAGAGAGGAGAACAGACAGTTCTCTCCGGGTGACCTTGATGGCTTCCATTGTGTTTATCTGCCTGCCAGGTAAGATTCCCTGTGCGGTCACCCATCTGATAAGATGCTCCTAGCCAAGGAGAATGAACAGAGGAGACAAGAGAAAGAGGAGAAATCGAAGCTGATGATTTCCTGTCCAGTTTCTGGCCTAGAGAATGGCAGTGTCTTTGATCAGGGCATGGGGGTCTGCACTAGAGAATCCAAGGAGGCACCTGCCTCATTGGCCCCTTCCCAGAGGGGCCTGGTCTCTGCCATCAACTTTGGGACCTGCTTTGGATTTTAGCTTCCTCCTCACTAAAGAGAGGGGTGGACTTAGTGACTGATTTCTAAGGTTTCTTCTAAGCCCAGCTCTCCAATGACAGATCAGAGAATGGGGGTCTGGGAGCTAGGACTCCCAGCCATAGTCTAGGCAGCTCAGAGAAGGGGGCTGCAGACACTCCCCACTGGCTCCTTGCCGCATCTCCTGTCTAGTATTGCTTTTTATTCCAGTCCATTCTGGGAAGCCGTGTGGGTCAATGAGAAAAGCTGCCAGAGTTGGCATCCAGGGACTTGAGCTGGATCTTCATGGTACAATGGACAGAACCCTGAAGACCTGAATTCAAATCCTGCCTTGACTTTAACTTGGGACCGTACACAAGTCACTAAGGCTCTCTCAGCCTCAGTTTCTTGATCTGTAAAATGGGATAAAATACCTTGCAGGGTGACTGTGAAGATCAGATGAGATCGTCGATGTAAAGGGCTTTTCAAACTTTAGAGCAGGCTTGTACAGCCTGTGACCCGCAGGGCCGCTTGTGGCCTGCCAAAGGATTCTGGGTGGCCCATGAAAAACATAAAGGAAAAGTTTACATCTTTCCTGGGCCACCTGAAGTTCTTTGGCGGGTTGTAGGTTGTGCAGGCCTGCTTTAGAGTCTTATAGACATTCAAAAGCCAGTTTTAGAGGCAGGAAGTCCCACTTCTATCATATACTGTGTGACCCTGGATGAGTCATTTCCTTCTCAATGCCCCAAGCAACTCTCCAAGACTAAGTCTCAGAGAAGGTGCTCATCATTGATGGAGGGAGTTTCCTTACCAGAAGTTCCCTGCACACAGGAAATTATCAGTCCTGGTTGAAAAAAAGTGAAATGGGGGCAGCTAGGTGGTACAGTGAATAGAGCACTGACCCTGGAATCAGGAGGACCTGAGTTCAAATCTGGCCTCAGACACTTGACACACTTACTAGCTGTGTGACCTTGGACAAGTCACTTAACCCCAATTGCTCTGCCTTCCCCCCTCCAAAAAAAAGTGAAATATTGGTGTGTGATTATTAATATCTGTGGGAACTTAAATAAACACTTAAACTCTCCAGGACTTGGTCCACAGGTGGAGAACCTGTGACCTTGAGTCTACATGTGGCTTTCTAGGTCCTCAAGTGCAACCCTTTGGCTGAGTCCAAATTTCACAGAACAAATCCTTTCATTAAGGATTGGGTCTTGGTCTTTTCATTTCTGAAGTGAGAATGGTAGAGACTAAATGAACTCTGAGGTCCCTTCCAGCTCAAAACTTATTATCTTAATAGCTAAGATATCACCTAAGTGCAATTTCATCAGATTTGCTAAGCCTAGTGGAAAGTGCCTCTCCAGGCCGTGAGCCCTTTTTTCGTCTCCTTCCCTCCCTCCCACCCAATGTTACTTTATAATTGGACATGACTGTTCCACCCACCCCACCCAGACTGCCCCTTGTGCCCTGGGGCCAGAGCTCATCCTGTTTGCCAGCTCAGCTGAAAGCAGGCAGTGTGGGTGCCTCCTTCTGCCGGGCACACGTACCACTTGTCTGTGGCTGGTGTGAATCCCCAGCAGCCTTTGCCTTTACAGACAGAAGAGAAATGTCATCTAGTCCTCCCTTCCCTCTCCCCCACATCCAATGAGGAGGAGCTGTCCCTAAGCATCTATGACCAACTCTGTCCTATCCCTCTCCTTGTTAAAAATGTCCTTTCACAAGCTTCGGCTTCCTGTGAACTGCTTCCTCCAGAGAACTCCTCCTCTTGAGATGCAATTCACACACACATACACACGCAGTACTTTTAAAAAAAAATTCCTCATTGGGACAGCTAAGTGGTGCAGTGGATAGACACCGGCTCTGGTGTTGAGAAGATCTGAATTTAAATTCAATCTCAGACACTTACTAGCTGTGTGACCCTGGGCAAGTCACTTCACTTAGATTGCCTCTCCCCCCCCCTCCCAAATTCCTCCTTGAGCTCATTGTACTTAGAGACAATTCTACTGATGTGGTCCCTATCCTCCTGGTGTTTGCATTCCAAAACTTGCCCAAAGATATTCAACATCTTATTGGCAGAACCAAGACTAGAACCAGGACAAAAGAGGACATTTGCTGCCTGTGAAAGAAAACCGTGGCCCTTTCTCTGGATCTTTCTTTTGCCTATAAAATGATATGCTGAAAAGAACGCTGTGTTCATGATCTGAGGGCCTGGGTCTGAGTCTTAACTGTGGCTCTCACTCTTTGCATGACCTTCTAGGGCAGACCCCCTTCCTCATCTGGGCCTCAGTTCCCTCATTTGTAAAAAATGAGGGGGTTGGATTCAAACATTTCTGAAGTTGCTTCTAAGCTTTAACCCTTTGAGCCTGTGATATCCAATTCCAAGTATAGTATATTGGAAAACAGTATTGACTTGAGTTCATAGGACTTGAATTCAAATTCTGCCTCTGCACTGATTGGCTGTGATTACTTTAGAAGCTTTATCAATTTAGGGCCTGTTTGGTCACAGCAGTCATAGATCCAGAGCTGGAAGGGCCAATTAGTCCAACTCTCATTTTACAGATGAGAAAACTGAGGTGTGGGGAAGTTAAGCGAATTGTCCAAGGTCACACGGGTAGATGTAGCATCAAACTGAGGTGCTCTGGCTCTTCATCTGCTTTTCTTTACACTGTGCCTGCCAGGGCAAGTGGATTCACATCTCAAGGCCTTAGCTTCCTTGGTGACAAATGAAGAGGCTGGAGATTCCTGAAACTGGAATTGGTTGGCTTGAAGGAGAAGCAGCGAGTCTCCAGCTGCCTCTGGACTCGGGGCTTCCCAACGAGGCTACTGCTGCTTTTATAGTCTTTCTTCCCGGTTTTCCCCTTCTTTCTCTGAGCAGAAGGGAGAACCTCTCTGTGTACGGATCCTGGTTTGTTGCTTTGGAGCTGAATAGTGTTTTGATGATGTCAGCCAACCTACCAATTAGGACAGGTCACATCCGGCCCAGCACATGTATAAAAGGAAAGGAATATGCAGGTCTTAGGGTTGGAGACACCCTCCTTCAGCTCGCTAGCAACTTCAGTGTGGAGGGATCACAGTGCAGAATAACAGCGAGAGCTGTGAAGCAGGACAGCCTTGGGCAAGCTTGATAGATTGGGTTAGAGGGTTGGGGGAAGGGGCAGAGGCTGAGCTGACAACTTATTTCTTTGGGATCACTGGACCTGAATGGGACTGTTTGCTATGGGGATCCTGGAGAGGCCACTGGCTCAGAGATAGAGAGCCAGAAGGGACCTCCAAGGTCATCTAGTCCAGGTCCTTATTTTACAGGAGAGGAAACTGAGGCAAAGAGAGCCTAGGTGGCTTACCCAAGGGAAGTGAGGTAGTAAGCAGAAGAAGTAGGATTAGAACTCGGGTCCTCTGATTCTGAAGTCACATTGACATACTGTCATGAAAAGAGTGCTGAATTTGGGGTCAAATCCCAGCTTGGCTACTTATTAGCAGTGTGACATTAGACAAGGTGCCTAGCCCCTTCAGAGTGTGATGTCCTCATCAATGACATGGCCCAAGAAGATGAGATGGTTAGACAGAAATGGAGTTGGATCTCATATATGCCAAAATAGTCACAGTAGCGTGTATGTGGGGGGGAGAAGGGAGAGGGAGAGTCAGAATCGGAGGGAGGGAGGGAGAGAGGGAGAGAGAGAGAGAGAGAGAGAGAGAGAGTGAGAGAGTGAGAGCATGCAAAAGAACCAAAAAAGTGGACAAAGGAAGTATGGTAGACTAGAAGCCAGGAAGACTTCGGTTCAGATCTTGACACAGATACTTACCAGTTGTGTGACCCTGGACAAGACACTCACCCTCTCTGGGCCTCAGTTTCCTTATCTATAGAATGGACTTGTTGTTCTCTATGGTCCCTCCCAGCTCTGAATCTGTGATCTCTTGGTGGATGGGTATGCATGAATGAAGGATGGTTGAACAAAATGGCGTGTATATGTAATGAAATATTACTGTTTGTAACCCATTACATGCTATCCTAAGATCTGGGTTTTCATGGATCGGGTTCCATCTTAGGGGTGTCCCCCAATCCATACTTCTTTGTCTTATCCTCCCCCAGGTGCCTCTGGGAAATTTCAAACTAAAAGTTTTGTCTGAATCTCTACCAATGTGAATAAAAGGGTTCTTGGCTTCCGTATGGGCACTGGAGCTAACAATCCATAGGAGCAGTGGCATGTCTGCTGGTAAATGTTTCATACTGGCTCCCAGAAAGCTTGTCTGCAAACCACACTTTCAAGTTTAATATTCAATATTGCTGTTTTCTCAATCACTTTATCAAGTCTGGGAAAATCACCAAAGCACCAAGTCAAACCCGGCTTGTAGCACTTGCTGATTTCTGAGGTGCAGAGGCTCTCACTGAAAATGGTAGAGTTAGCTCATGGAGCCATTTGGAACTGGCTACAACACAGCCCTGAACATGGGCTACAGCACCTCTTTATTTTCCTATGCACAGAGACCAAAAAAATGCATAAAGGATAAACTCACAAACAATTGACATAATTCCTTCTCTTTGGCAAATCCCACTTTCCACATATATTCCTAAAGAATGTTTATACAAAGCCCTAAACTTCTCACCTACCATGTGGTTTGAACTAAAGAGATGGCCCCCTGACATTCACTTTAGGGATACATATAAGCCCCAGGACTTTGAGCGTTGAGCATACAGATTTGGACTAACCCTAGAAAGAAGAACAAAGCTGGTGTTGCTAGAGAGGCAAACCCCCTTCCAGTTGAATCCACGCTATCTAACTCATGAACATGGCAGAGGGCAAAGTCTAGGCCTTTTACTCCATCATGCTGTGCCTCAGTCCTTTGACTTTTGGTGGGGAGTGGAGGCATCAGCCTCTCCATGAGGCTGATGGGAATGGAGAGTTTCACCTCCCCTGTCTAAAAAACTGGGTCCCTCGAACTCTCTAAAACCTCACTATTGTTCATAACATCCCCTCTTCTGTCTAGAAGACTGGGTTCTAAAGGTCTTCAGGGACTCATCATTGTCCAGGAATTCCCCTCCGGTGTGCAGGGATTGTGAATTTTGATAATTTTTTTCCACTAGCCCAGAGGGCTGGGGCAAAAAGCTCTCTCTTTACTTGGAGACATCAATAAAGCTTTAAAATTTTATATTTTAAAATATAAACAAAATTAAATTAAGGCATTGGACTGGACAATCTCTAAAAGTTCCTTCCACTGATAAGTCTTAAACTCCTATAGCTTCAGTCAAGCTAGAAGCATTTATTATTAAGTTCTTGCTGTATACCAGACACAATGCTGGGCTTTGGGGATACAAAGACAAAAATGAAACCTTCCTGCCCTCAAGAAGCTTTCTTTCTATTAGAAGCAGCAGCATGCAGTAATAATGATGATTATATAATTTATTATTATAACAACTTTTATGTAACACCTTAAGATTTGCAAAGTGCTTTTGGTATATGAATTCATTTAATTCTTTTTTAAGATCAGACTTATGATTTTATCAAGGCAGGAAATTCTCAGCAAGGTGCTTCCTTTAACAATATCAATCTGCAATTCATAGTAACAATACCTCTTTGTGACTTCTAGTAATAATAATAATAAACATTTATATGGCACCTACTATCTCATTTAATTCTAAAGACAATCCTGAGACACAGGAGCTATTATTATTCCCATTTAATAGATGAGGTAACTGAGGCTGAGTGGTTAAGAGACTTGCCTCAAGTCACACAGACTGCAAATATCTTCAGAGAATTAGAACTCGGGTCTTTCTAAGTCTAAGCCCAGGACTCTGTTAACAGCATCTCTAGGTGCCTCGAAGTTATGTACAAAGATAGGTGTATATGAAATATAAACAAGATAATTTTAGAATTGGGGCAGTTAGTAGCTAAGGATCAAGGTGAGACAGAAAAGACTTCATTTCCTTCATTTTCTTCAAAGGAGACTGGGAAAATATCCCAGATTCCAGAGAATCCAGAGTTTGTTTGCTTCTCTCCGGGGAAAGGGACCCCAGGTTGGCACACTCATCTTGGCACAGGCCCTGGAAGCCTCTGAAGGAATCTTCCTTCTCTCACATTCCCACAAATCCTTTCGCCAAAGCCAGACACTCTTAGAAGACTGATTGGAAAGTGTGAGAAACAAGGATTGTGTTTATATTGGCAAAGCCAAGTGTATTCTTTGACCCTGTCTTTGGCTGATTTTTGCTCATCTGGAGTCATGGAGGAAGGAGCCGGCAGCACCATGGGGAGCTCCTGGAGTTTCCTTCTGTCAGAGGGCTGCCTCCAGGATCATCACTTCTTGACAGAAGTTGGGTGAGGTCTCTGTTTCTATTTTCAATCCCTCTTAGACCTTCTTTGTGGCTCTCTGAGCAGCATCTGCTTGTATTCTAACAGCTAATGCATTTTTAATGTAACTCTTAATTACAGCTGGCTTCTGTGGCGTACTCTTTCGCTTTCTGGTTCTTCCTTCATTCTGTTTGTAATAGTCTCACATGCGTTATCTCAGAGATTCTATCCTGAGATTTGTCCTGTCCCTCTGGAGAGACAACTGTAGATATTACTTATTTCTGAAGAGACCATTGAGGTTATCAGTGATTTCAGAGCTACAAGGGATTCAAGGACCAATGACCCTGGACCTGCAAGGTCCACATCCCCATGCCTAGAATGGACTCCTTCATCATTTCATTTAGACCTGTTCATGGGATCATGCTTCTAGAGCTGGAGATGACCTCAGAAGCCATTCAATTCAATCCCCTTCATTTTATAAAGAATAAAATTGAGGCCCAGAGAGGTTAAGTGACCTGTCTAAGGTCACAGGCGTAGTGTTAGAGTTGAGATTTGAAGCCAGATCCTTTTCCCACATCTTCTTCTTAGCATCCCTTGCTTTCTTCAAGGCTTAGCTCCTGCCCATACTCTATGGGAAATCTTTCCTGTTCCCTCCCATATGACATTAGTGCTCTTTCATGGAAGTCCATGAACTTGGATGGAAAAAAATACAATCTTTGTTTTTCCCAACTTCTAATTTCAATTTAGTATTTCTTTCAATTATTTAAAAATCTTATTCTGATAAGGCTTCCTCACACTGCCCAAGAGGCCCATGGCACCAAAAGAATTTAAGACCCGCCCCCAATCTAGACAAACCCATGCCCCCAAAAAAGTATCCTTTCCACCATATGTATGTATTGTCTTTCCCAATAGAATGAAAGCTCTCTGAGGGCAGGGACCGGTTCATTTTTGTCTTTATGACTCCAGGGTTTAGTAAAATGCCTGGGCTTAGTGGGAGCTTATTGGTGCAGTGGATAGAGCACAGGGCCTGGAGCCAGGAAGACTTGAGTTCAAATTCAACCTCAGATACTTTCTAGCTGTGTGACTCAGGGCAAGTCACTTCACCCTGTTTGCTTTAGTTTCCTCATCTGTAAAATGAATTGGAGAATGAAATCGCAAACTGCCCCAGTATCTTTGACAAGAAAACCCCAAGTAGAGTCACAAAGAGACAAATATGGCTGAACAGCAACAAAAACATCAACTGATGCAGCATTCTAGACAGGTAATCATCTGATCCCCCAACATTTGTTTAGAGTGGGTCTTCCTGAGAGCACCATACTCATAGAGTTAGAGATTTAGACCTGGAAGGAACCTTCAAAGCCACTTAGTCTTGAGGTGTTGAACTAGCTGCTTGCAGGCCACTCAAAATTCCCTGTTACTGCCTAAAACAAATTAAATGTAATTGGGAAATGTTAAACAAAATAAATAAAAATACAGTACAAAATAGATAATGCTAATTTGTGGTTTTCTAAGTCAATCTAGGGATCTACTTCTATTTATATTTGATACCATTGGTCTAATCTAACCCCTCCCCCTCCCCATTTTACAGATGAAGAAGCAGAAGTACACAAAGTTTATGAAACTTAGGCCCATACAAGTTTTATTTTATGGATCTGACAGCATTTTATTGTGTTATAAGAAATGGTGAAGGGGACAGTACCAGAGAAAACTGGGAAGACCTTTATGAACTGATGCAAGGTAAAGTGAGCAGACCCAGAAGAACAATTTAGACAAGACAACAATGTTGTAAAGTCAAATAGCTTTGAAAGACTTAGTAACTCTGATCAGAGAAATGATCAACCATACTTCTAGAAGATTCCAGTTGAAAAATACTGGCTACCTCCTACTAGAGAGGTGATAGATGCAGAACGCAGATGAAATTTCTTTTTCTTTTCTTTTTTTCTTTTTTAAATTGCCAATGTGGGAATTTGTTTTGTTTGACTCTACATGTTTGAAACAGCTTTTGTTTTTCTTTTCTTTCTCAGTTTGGGAATGGGGGGAGGCAGGGAGACAATAAGGATCTAGAAATAAAATTTCATTTAAAAAAGGAATCCTATGTTCACGGAGCTAGAGCTAGAAATCTAATCTCTAAGATCATCTAATCCAAACTCCTCATTTTACAGATGAGGAAACTGAGAGCTGGAGAGATTCAGTGACTTGCCCAAGGTTACTATTTACACAGTAAATAGCAGAGTGAAGATTTGAACACTAGGTCCTCCTACTCCAAACCCACCACTCTTTCCCAATTAGAACATAAGCTCCTTGAGGGCAGGACCTGTCCTTTTGCTTGTATGTGTATCCTCAGTGCTGAGCATAAGTGCTAAGAACATACTAAGAGCTTAATGAATGCTTTGCCTTGCCTTTTTGACAACACCAAGGAAAAAGATTTAGCCTAATTTGTTTCACCTAATTCCAGGTGGTGAACCAACTTCTGACATTGCCCTGGATCTTTGTTCTTTTTGAATATTGGTGAATGTTGAGACAGCCTTATATCTCCCTTTTGGTTATATCAGGAATTGTGTTTTAGTGAAATAACAGTTTGTTGTTGTTCAGTTGTTTCAGCCTTGTCTGACTCTGTGACCCCATTTGGGGTTTCCTTGGTAGAGATACTGGAGTGGTTTGTCATTTCTTTCTCCAGCTCATTTTACAAATAAGGAAACTGAGGCAAACAGAAGTTGAGTGACTTGCCCAAGGTCACATAGCTAGTAAGTGTCTGAGGCTAGATTTGAACTCAGAAAAGTGAGTCTACCTGAGTTCAGGCACGTGAACTGTATACTATGGTGCTACCTAGTTGTCTGTATTATAACATGCCTATTTAGCATGTAAATTTTTATATGCATATACTCCTCAAGGTAAATTCTTGAAAATAAATGATAATATGTAGTTACAAGAAAGGACTCATGGTTTAATGGTCAGTCTCAGAATCAGGAAGACCTGGGTTCAGGTTCTGCCTCTGAAGCAAATGGTAGGCAAGTCACTTAACCTCTCAATGGCCCAAGACAACTGTCTCTACTAAAAGTGACAGATGAGAGGCTGATCTGCATCAGAGGAGTGTATTTCCACAGGGAGAGTTCACCATACTGATGAACTTGCATGTCTAACCACCACCCCCTTTCCTATTTATTCTTGCTGCAAAACCAGATTGACAAAAATAAACTCCTCTTTTACTTTGGAGCAGCAGTATCCTAAAGGGCTGCTATAAAATAGTCCGGGCAGCTGGGTGGCGCAGTGGATAGAGTACCAGGCCTGGAATCTGGAAACCTCATCTTCTTGAGTTCAAACCCAGCCTCAGATACTTACTAATTGTGTGACCTTGGGCAAGCCGCTTAATCCCATTTGCCTCAGTTTCCTCATCTGTCAAATGAGTTGGAGAAGGAAATGGCCAACCACTCCAGTATCTTTACCAAGAAAACCCCAAATGGGGTCATGAAGAGTCAGATATGACTCAAAAATAATGTAAAAACAACAATATAGCTAGCATTGGCTACCATCATGCTTGTTGCATGATGGCTGGTGCCATGTAACAGGAGATATCTCTCTTTTTTTCAGAAAGGGGAAAGCAGGGCAATTGGGGTTAAGTGACTTGCCCAAGGTCATACAGCTAGTAAGTGTGTCAAGAATTTGAGGTCAGATTTGAACTAAGGTCCTTCTGACTCCAGGGCCAGTCCTCTATTCACTGTGCTACCCAGCTGCCCTGTTTTTATCTTTATTTATCAATAGTCAATATCTCCAGGATTGTTTCCCAAAGTTAGGAGTGACAGTGGACTCTAGATCTAAGGCTATGCCTTCTCCATGGCAGTGGCCTTTTAGAGTTAGAGACATGGTGCATATATTCTCTCATACCACTCAGTAACCAGTTATGGACCTGCCATTGGGTCTGCTTGTATTTCTTCTTTTTTAGCAGTAATAAGTTCCATTCATTTATTATTACAGAATTACAAAATTTCAGAGTTGGAAGGGCTTTTAATGGCTATTGACATCTTAAACCCAACACTTCTAAAACAGACCTTCCTTGTTATTGTTGTGGATATCACCATCTCCCCAGTCACTCAGGTTCACAACCTAAGAGTCATCCTTGATTCCTTTCTCTCATTTTCAATCAGTTGTCAAGTTCTGTTATTTATTTAGCTATTCATTCATTCATTCATTCATTTTAGTGAGGCACTTGGGGTTAAGTGACTTGCCCAGGGTCACACAGCTAGTAAGTGTCAAGTGTCTGATGCCAGACTCAGGTCCTCCTGACTCCAGGACTAGTGCTCTATCCAGCTGCCCCTCTGTTGTTTTTTCATAACATCTCTAGTATATATACCATTCTCTTCTCTGACACTGCTACCACCCTCATTCCTGTACTATTGCAATAGCTTGCTGGATGGTTACCTTGCCACAAGTCTCTCCCAACTACAGTCCATCCTCCATTCAGCTGTCAGACTCATCTTCCTAAAACACAGTCCTGAACATTTCACATCTTTTCTCTCCTCCC
This sequence comes from Pseudocheirus occidentalis, assembly GCA_028646575.1. Classification (NCBI taxonomy): domain Eukaryota; kingdom Metazoa; phylum Chordata; class Mammalia; order Diprotodontia; family Pseudocheiridae; genus Pseudocheirus; species Pseudocheirus occidentalis. The sequence continues at coordinate 34,482,625 of CM053596.1, read as the reverse complement.
CCATTCAATACACTTCAATGGCTCCCATTAACTCCAAGATAAAATGTAAAATTCTCCATTTGGCTTCAAAGCCCTTGATAGCCTGGCATCTTCTACCTCTCCAGTCTTATTACAATTTATTATATGTCCCCATGAACTCTGTAATCCAGTAATTCTAGCTTTCTTGCTAATCCTCAAACAAGACTCTCCATCTTTTGGCTCCAAACATTTTCTCTGGCCATCCTCCATGCCTAGAATGCTCTCCTTCCTTATCTCCACCTCTTGACTTTCCTGGCTTCTTTCTACAAGAAGCCTTTCCCAGTTTCTCTTAATCTTAGTGCTTTCCCTCTCAGATCACCCCCAATTTATCTTGTATACATCTTGTGCATTCTTAGTTCTCTGCATGTTGCCTCCTTTATTAGAATGTGAGTTCCTTGAGAGCATGAACTACGTTATTTTGGTTTTTTTGGAGGGTCTTTTTACCTTTTTTGAATCATCAGTGCTTAGCACAATGCCCAGCATATGATGGCTGCTTAATAACTGCTTAGCTGACTGACTATTGAGGCCAACTCCTACCTGAGAAAAAAATCATCACTACACAGTAACTGACAAGTGGTCAGCCAAAAAAACTTGCTTGAAGACTTCCAATGAGAGACAACCCACCCAGTCCACTGGTCCCATCACTTTCTGGCAAATAGAGAGGGAAGAAATAGAAGTAGCGTCTGATTTTATATTCTTAGGTTCAAAGATCACTACAGACAGTGACTGCAAGCCATGAAATTAAAAGATACTTCTTTCTTGGAAGGAGAGCTACGGCAAATTTGGACAGCATACTAAAAACAGACACATCACCTTGCCAACAAAGATCCATATATTCAAAACTACCGTTTTTCCAATAGCTACATGTGACTATAAGAGTTAGACTATGAGGAAAGCTGAGCACCACAGAATCAATGCTTTCAAATTGTGGCACCAGAGAAGATTTTTGAGAGTCCAATAAAGAGGTCAAATCAGTCAATATTTAAAGAAATTAATTCTGGCTATTCACTGGAAGGTCAAATACTGAAGCTGAAGCTTAAATATGTTGGCCACAGAATGAGAAGATGGGACTCAATGGAAAAGCTTCTGATGTTTAGAAAGATTGAAGGCAAAATGAAAAGGGGATGGCAGAGGATGACATGGATAGATGATGTCATGGGAAAAGATGGATGGGTGGCATCATGGAAGCAATGAACATGAACTTGGATAGATTTCAGGAGACAGTGGAGGAGAGAAGAGCTGGAAAATGACTGAACAACAAATTGCTATTTTATTGTTATTATTGTCCTCTGATGTGATACTACTAAAACAGCCAAACAACAAAAAGAGTGGAATAGACTTCCCCCAGGATCTTTTCTATCTGCCCTCCACTAAACAAGATAAGAGTGATTTTTTCCATCATAACAACAACAACATCTTACACTTGTAAAGATCTTAAAAGTTTACAGTGTGTTTTACATTCCTTATCTCATATCCTTACAACAACCATGGGAGGTGGGTCTTATTGTTATCATCATTTTACAGATGAGGAAACTGAAGTAAATGGGTTAAATGACTTACCCAGGGTCATAGAGCTATATTTGGTGAGATTTGAACCTAGGTCTTCCTCAACTTCCCACTTTTATGCAAAGAACTGTGCATGTCATCCTGTTCAGACATTTGGGGGGAGGTGTGCTACTTTGTTGCCTACTGAAGTATGCTAGGCTGGGGGGTTCTTAACCTGGGGTTCACAGACCTGATCTATAGATAGAGTTCTGGAGGCATCTAAGAACTTGGATGGTGAAAAAATCACTTCTTTATTTTCACTAATCTCTCATTGAAATTGAACATGTGACTCTGAGAAAGGGTCCACAGACTGCCAGAGGAGCCCATGGCACAAGAAGTGTTAAGAATGCTTCTTCTTAACTGGGCCCTTGGGGTACAAAAGTAGATATGATCATATCTTGCTTTTAGTGAGCTTATAATCTAGTAAGAGGAAAAGCTTTGTATTCAGGTAACTATGATACACAGGAGACTGGAATAAATGTAAAGGAGAGGTCCAGGGGCAAAGTTGAGAAATTTAACAAGGGAGAGATCAATTTCACTGGAGATGGGATAGAGAAGATTTCGTGTAAAAGGTGGCACTTGAGTTGGACCTTGAAGGATAGGAAGGACCTCAACAGATGGAGATGGGTTTGGAGAGGGGGCAAAGACCCATTGCCATATCATGAATAAGAGACATTGAACCAGAGGTATAGAGATAGAAGACAGGACCAGAACTGAAGTCAGTAGTATCTCTGGTTGGTGTCATGTAGACGGAAGTAATGAGAGGTGAGGTTGAATGGTTGGTTTGGGAGCGAAGGTGTTGAGGGCATTAGTCAGTAATTAATGAGAACGCACAAAAGGTTTGTGTTTTGTTTTGTAACATTTTTAGAGCAGAAAGATGAGCTGGGAAGCAGAATGAAGAATAGATTGGAAAAAAGGGCAGATTAAGGGTGGGATGAACAGATAGAAGGCAATTCTGTGGCCCAGGTTAAAAGGGGTGAGGTCCTGATCAAGGGCAGGTGAAATGGAAAGGGAGGGGAAGGGCCAGATGTGAAAACCATTTCAAAGGTAGAATCAACGAGATTTGGCAAATGGTGATGCAGGTGGGCTGAGCTAATATAAGAAGTCAAGGATGATTCCCAGATTATACCCCTGGGCAATTCAGAGAGAGAGAGAGGGTGGTGGTGCTATCAATTGCAACAGAAGAGTTAAGGGAAGATTTTGAGATAAAGATGCTGAATTCATTGTGGGATATGTTGAGTTCAAGGTGCTGGCAAATGGTCCAGGTAGAGGTAATCAGTATGCATTTAGAGATAAAGGAATGGAGCTCAGGGGAGAGACTGAGGTTGGGAATCATATGTATGGAAATGATCATTGAACCCATGGAGGGAGATGAGATCACCAAGGGGGAGAATGCCAAAAAGGCAGAGAACAGGACTATGAGAACATCTGTGTTTAAGAGATGGGAAAAGGACTGGGATAGAGCAAAAGAGACTGAGAAGGATCCATCAGAGAGCTAGGAGGACCACATATTTAGACCATAAAAACCAGGTAAGGAGGGGGTATCCAGAAGAATGGATTGTTAAGAGCTGCAGATAAGTCCTGGAGGAGGGAGACAAGAAACCAGCCATTGGATCTAGCAATAAAACCATTAGCTCCTGGAGAGAACATTTTAGTAGAGTGGTGTGGTGATAGAAGCCAGATTAGAAGGGTTTGAGGATTGAGGGGGTGATGAGAAAGAGGAAGCAGCAGGTGTAGACGCCTCTCACTCCAACTTTAGCAGTGAAGAGGAGGAGAGATGTAGGGCGAGAGTCTTTCCTAATCTTCCTCTACACTCAATCCCATTCCTATGGATCTTCTTCCTAATTTAACTGTATTATGCTGTACAGATATTTACACATACTTATTCTCACACATCTCCCTGATAGACTCCATCAGTTAGTCAGAAAGTTTTTCTTGAGTGCTTACTATGTGGAAAAGGAAAAGCACTTTCTGGCCTACTTTCTAATAATAGAAAGGAAATTTCTCGAAGACAAGGACCATTTTATTTTTGTCTCTGTATCTATTACCTGGCATAATGGTGAATGCTTAATGATTGGTTAATTGGGGACATTGGCTACACACTTCCTCTCCTATCACCGGACTGAAAAGACAGATAAAGACCCCTAGGGGTCCAGAGGAGGAGTGTTGAGGGAATCACGGGAGGAGATTGAATCCATCTTCTCATTAGAGGAGGAGCTATGGCCATCTGAAGATGACTGGGAGAGGAATAGAGTTGGGGACTTCAAGAGAGAACAGGATTTGAAACGTCAATGGTGGGGAATGGGACAGAATCAAAGAGGAAACAAGAGAAGGATGGCTGCTCCAGTGCAAGGGCACAGTGGAGGTTAGAGAGCAAGCAGTGATGCTACCCAGGGAGTTCCCTTCCATAATGATGGTAGCAGAAGCTATACAGGAATATATTTCACAGATCAATGGGGCAGGAAAGATGGCTGTATCATAATAGTATCTAGTGTTTAGGTAACACTTTAAGGTTTACAAAGCACTTTACATGCATACTGTCTTTGATCCTCATAAGAACCCTGGGAGGTGGGTCCTATTGTTATCCCCATTGTATAGATGAGAAAACTGAGACTAATAGGGGTTTATTGACTTGGGCAAGGTCTCATAACTAGTAAGTAGCCTAATGATGTATGATTTCAGGGCCATCAAGAAGAGTTCTTTGTAAGTGACTCCATTCTCAGTTGATATGAGTGATAGGTTAACTTGGCTTCACATCCTAGCCCTGCCATTCATTCTGTTGTCTGTGTGACCTTGGGGCAGTCATGACCCTTTCGTGGGCCATGGTTTCCTCATCTGTATAATGAGGACATTGCACTAGGTCCGTATGCACTCTAAAGCTGGGATCCTGTGTTCTTACCATTCTAGGGGTCATTGATTCTGTGACTCCATGCCTTACAACCTATGTGACCTCTTCCAATTCCTGTTTTCCTGTTCTATGAGATAAGGGGTTTAGATGAGTTGACCTCTAAGGTCCATGCCAGTCAGGCCCGAATCTTATGATTTTTCTGGATCATATCACTAGCTAAATGATGGAAGCTATTCCTTAGCCAGTATGCTCAGGCTCAGATTCAAATCCTTTCCTCCTCCCCACACACCCTAGCTAATACTTGGCCCCAAAAGTAATTCCTGAAACTCTTGTCCCTTTAATAACCTGGCCTTTGGGGCTTAGACCAAAAAAATACTTGGGTTTTTTTTCTTAAATTCATCTGTGTTGTAAGCCCTGGTGTGGCCCTCTGGTAAAATGTAAGCTTCCTGAGGGTAGGCACTATGTCATTTTTTTTTAGCTTTATATGCTTAGCTTTGAGCATAGGATCTTAGACATAGTAGGTACTTTGGTGAATTTATTCAATACATGCTGCACTGAGCTCTGGAGATGCAGAGACAGAAAGAAAACGGTCCCTGCCCTGAATTGGAATGAACTTCACCTTGGCCGAGACCAAAATAGACCAGAAGCTGTTGAAAGCAAAAACAAGTTCTCTCTTCCCCATAGGGAGGAGGGTCTGATTTGGGACGCAGAGAAGCAAGTGTTGAGCTAATGGGACTTTTAAAGACAAGAAGTCCAGGCCTCTCCATTAGAGGAGAAAACTAAAGCCCAGATGGGACCTAGGGGACTTACCCAAGGTCATACTGGCAACAAATTAGATCTTAGGATCATAGTTCCAGGGGCTAAAGCACTGGTTCTCAAAGTTCCTAATGCTGTGACCTTTTAATACAGTTCCTCATGTTGTGTTGACCCCCAACCATAACATTTTTTTCATTGCTACTTCATAACTGAAATTTTGCTACTGTTATAAATTGTAATGTAAATATTTGATATGCAGGATGTATTTTCATTGTTACAAATTGAACATAACCCATAGATTGAGAACCACTGGGCTAAAGGGACCCCAGAAGCCTCTAGGCCAGCCTCCTCATTTCATAGAGGCATAAACTGAGTTGATGTTAAGTAACTTGTCACACAGAAAGTGTCAGAGGTGGGGTTTGAACCCAAGGCTTCTGATGTCAGAGTTAGTGTTCTCTCTGATGTATCACCCACTAGGGCTCTATCTGGGGGTGTAAACATAGGCACAGAGGAATGAAGAAGAGAAGAAAGGAGGGAGGGAAGGAAGGAAGGAAGGAAGGAGTGAGGGAGGGAGGGAAGGAAGGAAGGGAATAAGAGGGAGGGAAGGAAGGGAGGAAAGAAAGAGGAAGGGAAGGAGGAAGGAAGGGAGGGAAGGAAAAGGGAGGGAGGAGGGAAGGAAAAGGGAGGGAGATGGGATTGAAAAGAGGAGGGATGGAAAGGAGGAAGGAGGGAGGAAGAAAAGGAAGGAGGCAGGAAGGATAGAGAGAGGGAGGGAGGGAGGAAGGGAGAAAGAAAGAAGGAAGAAGGGGGAAGGAAGGAAAGGAAGGAGAGAGGGAGAGGAGGGAAAGAATGAAGGAAAGAAAAAAGGGAAAAAGAAGGAAGGAGGAAGGGAGAAAGGAAGGAAGGAAGGAAGGAAGGAAGGAAGGAAGGAAGGAGGAGGGAAGGAGGGAGGGACAGGGGCAGACTAGATTTCAGAACAAACAAGCAGTGACTTAACCAGTCACACATCATCTCTCCTTTGGCAGACAGTCTGGTGGAAGAGATGTAGATTGTTGACCCCAAACTCTCAGTGTGCCCCCTATTCCCAGCCTATGCTAACTTGTGCCTGGGACAACTCCCCTCACATCTTTTTCCTCCATGTTCCCCTTGTTATGATCTGAACCTAAGCAGACATGGTGTGGAAGCAAGCAGATGAAGAAAGCAGTGGGAGCCTCTTTGCATGTCCCAGGGCTCCTACTGCCCAGGCCCAGGCCCCTGCCACTGACTGGCTCCCCTGCTGGCAGGCAGAGTCAGCTTCTATATATACTGTGCACATCGAGTTCACTTCCAGTCCATGGTCATCTAAGACAGCTGACCTTCCATGGCCCTCTTCTGGGAGCCCCCACCAATGGGGCTTTCCAGATGCATTTGTGCCTACTAGGTGACTTGTGGGCTTGTACACATCTGCTCCCAGCCTCAGGGAAGCACAGAGCAACAGAGCTGAGAGGGCATTAGAGCACTGTGAGTCAGAACTGAAAAAGGTCTTAGGGCACAGAATGTAGAACCCCTAAATGAGCTATCAGAGGTGAGAGGTCCCTTAGAACCCAGACTGTCAGGACTGGGAGGATCCTTAAAACAAAGAATGTCAGAGCTGGGAGGGTCCTTAGAACCCAGAATATCAGAGCTGGGGGGCCCTTAGTACCCAGAATTCCAGAGCTGGGAGGGTCCTTAGAACCCAGGAAGTCAGAGCTGAGAGGGGCCTTGGAACACAGAATGTCAGATGTAGGAAGTCCCTTAGAACATGGAATGTCAGAACTGGGAGGGCCCTTAGAACACAGAGAGGATTTAGAACACAGAATGCCTGAGCTGGAAAGCCCTTAGAACACACCCAATGTCAGAACTGGAAGAGACCTTAGAACATGGAATGTCATAGCTAGAAGAGAAGTTAGAGTAGAGAAAGTTCGAGCTGGGCTGGCCTTGGAGCGCAGAAAGTTAAGCTAGGAAAGCCCTTCATATCATAACATCAGTATTGTAATATCATGGACCTTCCAAGCTCTTCTTCCTTCTTCAGAAAGTGCAGCTGGTGGCAGCTTCCAAAGGCCCCTTAAAGGAGATCAGAGGTGGGGTAATCTGGTAGCAAGCCCCCTGGATTTGGAATCGGTAGATCTGCCTCATGTGAGCTTGGTGACCCGGGACAAGTCATATTACTTGTCTAAAATTTAGCTTTCCCATCCATAAAATAGTATGATAATACTTTCATTGCCTAATTCACAGAGTTGTCCTGGGGAGTCCACTTGGTAAACCTCAGGACGCACATACTTTGCTTATCTGGTACTTATTTTTGGCACCTGTCAAATGAGGGGACTGGACTAAATGGCCTCCAATACCCTTCCCAGTTCTGACCTTCTGTGTCCTAAGGGACCAATTCTGACCTATGCTCTAAGGACCTGCCAAGCTCAGATAGTCTCTGTCCTAAGGGATCTTTCCACTCCAACCTATCTTGAGAGCAGCTAAGTGGCACAGTGGATAGAGTGCCAGCGCCTGGAGTTGGGAGGACCTGAGTTCAAATCTAACCTCAGACACTTACTAGCTATGTGAGCCTGGGCAAGGCACTCAACCCCAGTCTGGTCAGCTGTAAAAATAGGAAAAATAATGGTGCCCATTTCACATGGTTGTTGTGATGGTCAGATGAGACAATGATTGTAAAACACTTAGCACAATGGCTGACACATAAGTGCTGTATAGATGTTCATCTGTTTGCCTTTGTTTCTGGATTATTCTGTTCTAAGGCTTCTCTTAGCATTAACTTTTTGTCTTCAAAAGTTTTCTGTCTTTGTGTCCAGTTTCCTTTTTGCCCTGAGACCTAGGTAGAAATTTCTAGGCTCTAAGCCAGAGGTGAGGAACCTGCAGCCTTGAGGCCACATGTGGCCCTCTAGGTCCTCAAGTGTGGTCCCTTGACGTGAGGCCACAGGTTCCCCAGCCCTGCCTATGAAATAGTCCCTGAAGAAGTGACACTTCCCAAAAAAGGAAGGCCCTCCCTCTGGCCCATGGCCACAGCAAGGGTGCCTCTGCAGTGCTAGGCTAGAGGAAGAAACCTCTGTTTAGGGCTGCTCAGCTCCCAGCAGCTCCCCAAAACACCACTGGCTCTGGAAAGATCACAGACTCATTTACAACATCCCAGAGAAATTAGGATCATTTTTTAAATTAAAAAACAACAACAACATTTTTTTGGTGAGTAAATTGCTCTGAGAGTTTCAAAGTAAAGGCATTCACTCCTAGTAATGAGCTGGTAAGGTGAGTCCAGTGGGTCCTTAGCTATTCTGTTCTGGAAATGATTTTCATAACCAACGCCTGCTGAACAATCCCAGACTGAGGAAACAGAGGTGGAATCAGCAAATTCTGGAGGGAGGAAGAGTTATTGGGAAGGGGCCAGCAGGACACATTTAATAATAGGAGAAAATTTAGGAGGAAGTTAATAACCGTAAACAGCCACATTTTTTAACACAAGGAAAATAAAAGATGAAACTATAATCATTAAACTGTGGCTAAAAAATAAGGAAGCATTAACTTTAACAAGTAGAATGTTTCCTGGAGTCAGGAAGGCTTGAGTTTAAATCCTGCCTCAGATACGTACTAGTGGCAACAGGGGCAAGCCTTTTAGCCACTTTCTGCCTTGCTTTCCTCGTGTTAAAAAGAGATGTTAATAATAGCACCGACCACTTACCACTTACTAGCTGTGTGACCTTGGGCAAATCACTTAACCCCAATTGCCCTGCCTCTCCCTCAAAAAAAGACAAAAATATAATAATAGCACCTACCACCCAGGATTGTTGTAAGAATCAAATGAGATCGTTATTGAAAGCTTTTAGGGCAGTATCTAACATATAATAATACTGTGAAACATTATTACTATAAATCAAGACGGAGGAATTTCAACTCCAACTGTTCCATAATTTCCAGCCCTAAAGAGTGACCCTAGGGCAATGATGAGCTAAGTAACTTGTCCTTGATCACATAGCCTGTATGCATCAGAGACAGAACTTGAACCCAGATCTTCTTGACTTCAAGGCCAACTCTTGACCACATCATACTCTCTCTCCTGTCTAAGTTATAGAATTTTGTTTCCGTTATTATTTTTAAAGATGTATCGATATTTCTCTTATATTATTTTTATTTCCAAATATATCCTCCTCCCCCCTCCCAGAAAGTCTTCCCTTCTAATAAAGACAAAAAAAAGCTCTGAAAAACTAATCAACCAATCTGATGTTATCTGCAATGTCCACACCCGTAGTCTCCACATTTACAAAGAAAAGAGGGAAGTTTTCTCATTTAAATAAGCTTGTTCAGTATAACTTCACAACCTTTAGTTTGGATTGTTACATCATTGTTCTTTCCATTGACATTATTGTAGGTACTAGGCATACAATTTACCTGGGTCTTCTTTCACTCTGTATCAGTTCATACAAGTCTTCTCATGCTTCTCTGTATTTATCATTTCTTACGGAACAGTTGCCATATGCTATTACATTTATATACCACAAGAGATCTCTAAGGCCCTTTTCTTTTTTTTTTAATTTTCAAACTTTTTTGTTTGGTTGGTTTTTTTTGGAGGGCAATTGGGGTTATGTGACTTGCCCAAGGTCACACAGCTAGTGAGTGTTAAGTGTCTGAGGTCAGATTTGAACTCGGGTCCTCCTGACTCCAGGGGTGGTGCTCTATTTACTGTGCCACCTAACTGCCCCATAAGGCCCTTTTCTTAACCATTAGTTACCATTCTCTAAAATATAGACAAAATCTGCATTAAGATCTTAGATTCATGAAGATGAGGCTAGACAAGCACATTCTTTAACAGTCCCAGTTGAGATTTTGAGCATAGACCCTGTGATCAGCTAGATGTTTATCTGTTCCACAAGAATCAACCTAGCTAAGTTGGGAAAGGTTCCTTAATCATACTGGTCCCAGGATGATGCACATTATAGCCAAAGCATCTCCTAAAGACTGTCCACTAAGTTATAGAGGTGTTCACTAAGTTATAGTGGTAGGGAAAGTACCTGCACCAGAGAAATCACAAATCCCTGAAAGCACTAAAGTGAATCAGAGGCAGTGTATGTATTCAGAGCTGTAACCAGGGTGGGGTGACTGGGGCTTTCTTCCAGGCCAGTATCTTGGTGAGGAAAACAATTCTTTCCCTTGGCAGCCCTTCAGTCTATCATTCCTGTGCCTCAGGGCCCTCCTCTAAGACCGCATGACATGATTGCCCCTTCTCCTTCCCCTAGCCCTAGAACACTACCATCTGCTCCTCTAGAGTCTGTGCCTGGAGGAAAGTTCAGTTGAGGCAGATAATCCAAGACATCCTCCCCTGGTAAATCTTATTGAATTTGTTTTACTTCTTTTGGGCTGGGTACTTGGGTTTCCCATTAGTTGGAGGTTTTATAGGTAGTTCTGTTATCGACAATCTTTTCCCCCTGTATTGGTTATTCTATGATATACTGTATCATACCATACTGTACCTTGCTCTGCCTTGCTACGGCATGATGTATTTTACTCTACTAAATGCCGTCCAGTATCCTACCCTATCCTACCCTGCCCTACCTACCATATCCCATCCTACCTCTTTCTACCCTATCCTATCCCACCCCACCCCTTTCTAACCTGTCCTGTTCTATTTTATTCTACTCTGATCTGACCTGTCCTGTCCTAACCTATCCCATCCTTTTCTATCCTAACCTGTCTTATCCTATTCCTGTTCTGCCCTGTCTCCTGTTCTATCCTATTACTATACTTTGCTACTTGGATTCATCTAAAGTCATCACCAGCTGGTGTTTGGTTTGTAAATTCAAGTCAGCAAACATTTATTAAGTGCCCACAATATTCACGGCACTTACTGGTGGCTGGGGCTACATAGCGAAATGAAACAGCCCTTTTCCTCCAGAAGTGGAGAGGAATACATTGAATGTAACAGTAAGTAATAAAAGTCATTTCCAAAAGAAGAGAGTGCCAAAAATTGAGAGGATCAGAAAAGGCCTGATGTATGAAGAGACCTCTGAGCTGTGCTTTGACGGAAGATCAGGTCTCTGCAAGGCAGCTTGGAGAAGAGAGAGCATTTGAGCAAAGGGACCACTTTTGTAAAGTCTTGGAGGTGGGACATGAAATGTTGTGTACAGAAAACAGTAGAACAGTCTGACTGGTACAGAACTTGTGAAATAATATGAAATGAGAGTCGAGAGGTAGGTGTGAGTCAGATTGGTGAAGGGTTTTAAATTCCAGGCTGGAGATTTTGTATTTTTATTGTAAAGGCAATAAGGAGTCATTGATGATTTTTGAGAAAAAGAGGGAGGAAATGAGAAGGATGGAGAGAGAGAGAGAAGGAGAGATAGAGATGGAGATGATTGGATCTATTTTTAGGAAAAATGTATTTGGAAGCTGTGTGGAGAATGGATGGGAGAGGGGAGAGACCGGAGGCAAAGATACCAACTAAGGGGCTATTTGCTATAATTAAGCTAAAAGGTGGTGATGGGCTGAACTCTGGTATAAAGTTACTGAGTGGAGAGAAGAAAAAACATGTCACAGATGTTATGAAAGTGAGATTGACAAGACTTGGCAATTGATTGGATGATGGAGAGAGAAAAGGGTCAAAAATGGTTCCAGGTTTGTTAAGTTGAGAGATCAGAAGGATGCTCATGCCATCCACGGGCTGGGGAAGGGGGGAAGTTTGGGACAAAATAGAGTCCCACCCCATCACCAAATGATTTTGCCCCTTTCTCTCAAGAACTCTTTGTTAGACCTCAATTTATATCTCTATTCTGCTCTTGTTTTCATCACTCTATGTCCTCCCATGTTTCTTGGTTATTCTTCATTTTTGCTAATTCTTAACACAAATACAAGAAGGATCTGTGACTTCATGACCAAAAAGACCACCCAATGTGTGGAATCTCTCTCCACAAATGCAGATTGAATGACTTCCATGACTTAGTAGCTAAATTCTAGTGAGTTGCTGGAGGCATGTATCAGTAAGCACCCTAGCATACCCAGGATGGCTGCTAGCACAGGTTCTTAGATCTGCTTTTCTAAAGGAAAGTTATTCAAAATGGGTTAACAGTCTCACTTTAATCAATCAAACACATATCATTTACCTAATTCATTTACCTAGAAAGTCAGCACCCTGAACTTCAGAGAATACAAACACAAGTTACAAGCAGACAAAGAAACAGATCAGCAGACAGGCTTCCAGCATCTGACCATTACATCCATACCTATTTAGTTACCAGAGAGGGAATCACCAACATCTGGGTTTTTCAAATTGAGCCGGGGAAATCAACGGCTTCCCAGATTCTCATCTGGCCAAATCATATAACTCTTCTCAAAGTGAGCCCCAAAGCAAAGCCTCACATCAGGACGCGTATATATAGCCATTTCCTGGATCAGAGAATGTCACAGCCCTCTTGACCCACCGCCCAATCACAAAGCAAAAAGGCGTAGGCATTCTGAAAAACAAGCCTCCTGCCACAGGCTCCATGTGACCACATTCAGCCTATTAGGGAACAGAGTATACTTTCAAATCAGGGAAGGTTCTCAGAGCCACTTTAGCCTATCAAAGGACCTAGGGGCAGGAAAGATCTTCAGATTCCCATAACAAGGCACAAAGAAGGAAAGTGGTTTGCCCTTGGGTCCTGCAACAATAAATGTCAAAGGTAAGATTTGAACCCAGGACTGACTGACTTTAAGCCTGGTAGTCTCTACTACTCTCTAATGCCTTACAGCAGATGCTGAAGGGATGTTGTTGATGATATAGAAGGTAAATCAAGTAAAATCTTTAGGAAAAAACCTACTATGACTCAGTCACTATATAAGGTAGGTCTTCCTCAAGCAAATAGTCCTTGCCCTGAAAAAGTTCCCATTGTAGTGGAGGGGATGCAACCTTTGCACTTTTCTTGATGCTAGGTGGTACAGTGAGTACCAGTGTTAAACGTGAAGCCTGAAAGACCTGAGTTCAAATCCCGTCTCAGCCACTTAGTAGTTCTGTGAACCCTGGGCAAATCACTTCACCCTCCTCAGCCCCAGTTTTGTTGTCCGTAAAAATCATCTGATAATAGCAACTACCTCATAGTGTTCTTGTAAGGATCGAATGAGTGTGTTTAACGCATTTTTCAAACCTTAAAGTGCAAAAAACAATTCTAGCTGTTATTGTTAGATCAGTCAGTCAGAATTAAGTATATACAAAGTAAATGCAAGATAATTATGGGTTGGGAGAGTCACTAACAATAGAGGGACTCAGGAATATGGAGGGTAGGAAGTGGCACCTGAACTGAACCTGGAAAGATGCTGCTAAAAGATGCTAAAAGGCAGAGGCAAGGAGTTGGTACTTTATCCTAGAAGTAGGGAGCCATGTAAGCTTTTTGAGTAGGGGAGGGTCATGGAGAGAACTCTAGGAATAAAGCATAGTTATTCTGCCTCACATCAGCTGTCCTGCCTGGTTTTGGCTCTCTGCCTCAGTTTCCCTACACAGTGTCTAAAGATGGATTTTGTATTTGATGAGGCAGCTGGCCCTTTCACTGAACAGAAGTCAGTGTCTTAATTAGATAAAGTATCTTCTGGTTGAGTACATCTTAGCCTTCGATGGAGGCTTTTTACATCTTCTGAATTTAACAGTGGGTGTTTAATGATAGAGACTTCAGTGGGTGAGAGTTAGCACTCTTGGGAATCACAAGCCTACTTTATTGATGGCTTTTCTCCCTGGGGCTGAGACTTCCCTCTCAGATGCCTCCTGACCAAGTTGTCCTTTGCAGTAGGGAGAACTGAGTCAAAAAAAGCAGCACCTTATGATATAATTGAATCAGGAGACCTGCATTCAGGCTCCAAGAGGTCATTGAGTCTGAACTATTTTTTGATAAGGAAGCTGAGACCCAGAGAGGTTAAATTACTTTGCCAAACCCACACAAGCAAGAAGTAACAGAACTAGGATTTGAACCCAAGTCCTGACTCTAAATCCCATTATCCTTCTCCCATGGCATGTAGACTTACTGGGAAATGTTTGGCAAGCCTCATGTCCAGGTCTCAGCTTCCATTTCTGTCAAGGGAGAGGACTGAATCAGATGACTTCAAAGGTCCCTTCCAGTTCTAAGTCTAGGATTCTGTTGTAACCTTAGGGGCCATCACATTATCTTCATGTCTGAAGAGGCAGATTTTAAAAGGCCTCATAATCTGTAATAATTCTGTTCTTGCACACATAGTTATGAAACTTCTGAATGACTTAGGATAGAGGGGTGAAGAATCTTGGAAAGATCACTCTCTCTGTGCTCCTGGAGCTGTCCCGTGCCCTCAGGTCCTGAACACTGACACACAAGAAAATCTAGGACAGATTTAGAGGTGTTTAGAGAAATCAGATTAGATCAGTCAGATGGGACCTTTAACTGAATAAAAGGTGAAGGGGGTAGTGCTGAGGACTCCCACTTACTCCATTCTGTTTTCTCTCAGAATTTCCGGTCACCTGAGCAACGGCCTATGATTTTTTTTTTAAATCTTGCACTCGTCTCTTTAATTTTTAATTTTTATGGTCTTGCTAGAAGGCTTTCATTGGAAGAAAGGAACAGCCATGCTGATATCCTGTGAGTCACGGCCCTACCTGGCCACCTTGCTCATCTCCTCTCTCCCCATGCTCTTTCCTCTCCAAGTCCTCCACAAAATTCATACTTGCAAGAGAAAAATGTCACCGTCTAGTGACATTTAGTGACATTAGCTTCCTCAATAATAATGATGATGACGATGGTGATGGTGATGATGATGACAGTGCTTTAAGATTTGCAAAGTACTTTACATATTTTATTGCATTTGATCCTTATAACAACTGTGAGAAGTAAGGAGGTGCTTGTATTGTCCTTATATTATAAATGAAGGAACTGAGGCAGACAGAGGTTAAGTGATTTGCCCAGGGTCTCACATCTAGGCAGTGTCTGAGACTGGGTTTGAACTCAGGTCTTCCTAATTTCAGGCCCAGCACCCCACTCATCCTGTCACTCAGGCTGGGGGGAAAAATACAGCTCTTTGCAGTCTGAGTCTTCCCAAAGGGCTGTTACAGTCTGAATGAAATCTAGGTAGGAAGGACAAAAAGTCTGCTCATTTTGGAGGCTGGATTAGATATGCTGATGCTGCTGGTATGAGCTAATTGAGTTTACAGTTCCTTCATTGATCCTGGCCTGAACTAGCATTCTGTAAATTTGCTAGACTGTAATCCCTTCAGGAGTAGAGAGGGTCCTAGTTAAACTTTGTCTCTTTCCTAGAGCTTGGCACAGTACTCTATCATACAGTGGGAACTTCATAAGGATTTATTGATTGAGGAAATTAACAGGGAGGGAAGCTAGGTCTCAGAGTGAATACTGCAAAGTCTGGAGTCAGGAAGACTCATCTCCCTGAATTCAAATCTGGCCTCAGACACTTACTAGCTGTGTGACCCTGGGCAAGTCACTTTACCCTCTTTGCCTCAGTTTCCTCATCCGTCAAATGATCTGGAGAAGGAAATGACAAAACACTCCAGTGTCTCTGCCAAGAAAACCCCAAACAGGGTCATGGAGAGTCAGACATGACTGAAAAAAGACCTGATGAGAATGTCAGAAAAGATTGTAAAGACAGTTCTGTCTCCTTATTTTACCAGAGAGAAAATGGAGACTCAGAAAGAGGGGACTTTATTCTTCCTCCCTCTGGTTCTCTCGATGGCTGATTCTTCCTTATTTCACCCACTTTGGAGTTCTCCTCCTCAGTCTTTCCACTTCTCCTTCCACCCAGGCTCAGCTCCTTCCTCAGTGTCTCCATCCTTTCTCTCCCTCTTGCTCTTGTCCCCTCAGCAATTTCCACTATAACCTCTTCATGAGTCCCCATATACAGATCCTTACTCCTTCTATCCCTCCCATTAATTTTGTGTTGTTTAATCATTTCAGTCATGTCCAACTTTTCATGACCCCATTTGGGGTTGTTGTTTTTTTTTGGCAAAGATACCAGAGTGATTTGCCATTTCCTTCTCCAACCCATTTTACAGATAAGGAAACTGAGGCAGTGTTAAGTGACTTGCCCAGGATCACATAGCTAATAAATATGAGGTGGGATTTGAACTCATGAAGGTAGGTCTTCCTGACTCCCAGCCTTGCAATGACTGTAGCCATGGCCCCACCCAGCTGCCCTGAGATATTCTGTGTTCTGTATGTACAAAGGTGGGGGCACTATAAGGAAAGCTTGCTAAATTTCATGTCAGAGGACTTAGATTCAATTTCTTCCTCAGCTACATTCTCCCTCTCTGACCTTGAGGAAGTGAGTTAACCTCACTGGGCATCAACTGGCTCCTTTGAAAAACAAAGAGGTTGAATTAGATCATCTCTCAGGCCCCTTCCCCAAAGTATCTGCGATCCCTTGAATGAATGAAATCGGAATAGGACACATGACAGTCAGATTGCAGACTGGAAAGACATTGCATTGGCAGTTTGGTTTTTGGCTTTTTGTTTTTTCCTGCTTCCTCTTGGGTAAGATATTCACCATGAAGAACAATCCTGGATGTTTCATAAGCACTTCCTGTGTCACCTGAGTTCAGAAGCAAAGGAGAGGCTAGAAGCAGAGTCAGGCTCCTGCTGGGGCTTGTAAGGCCCATACCGGGGGCCGGGAGGGGAATCTGTCCTTTTTGTCTCCTTGGGGTAGAAGGAAGGCAGATTTGGCTGACCCCCCCCACCTTCCTGCCTCCAGTCTCTGTGACGTCTGCCTGAAATGCACACCTTCCTTACCTCCCCCTCTTAGAATTCCTAGCTTCCTTCAAGGTTCAGCTCATAGATCAACTCTTACAGGAAATCTTTCCTAATTGTTAGGGCTTCATCTCACCTCCTCAAATGAGCATGTGTGCAAATTTGTCTATGGGTTGTACACCCTAACAGAATGTAAGCTCCTTGAGGGCAGGGACTGTCTTTCCTTGTCTTTGTATCCCCAGTACTAATCCTGTGACTTATATATACTAGGTGTTTATTAAATGCTTGTTGGATGATCGGGGGGAGCTCAATAGCCACCATCAAGCATTTGACAGGCTGTCACAGAAGAGATGAGGCTTTCCCATTGACCCTAGAGGACAGAATTACAGTAATGGGTAGCAAGTATACAGATTTAGGTTTAATGTCTGGGGGAAAAATTTCCCAACAAATACATTTTTTTTCTAATTTTTCCCAACAAAACCTTAGGCACATCACTTAAACTCTGTGAGCCTCAGTTCCTTCACCTGTAAAATGAGCGGCCTTCCTGCTCAAATTCCTAGGTTCTGAAACACCAGTGGGAATCTTGACCAGTGTTGATGAGCTTTGGTAAAAGGGCAGCCCATTCTAGGGGCCCCCAAAGCAATGGAGAAAGCCCAGAGAGAGCCTCTTTTGCCACAAGGTGAAGGGAAATCTGTCCCCACAGGACTTCTCATTGGCAAGGAGCAGACCAAATGGAGATTCATCTTAATCTCCCATCCTCTGTGTCATTCTCTATTTCAGGAGAATGGCAAATATTCAGTCCTCTCAGGCTTGGGTGTCAGCTGCTTCTGTGAAGTCATTAGTCAAGAGGAAATGGGACTCGGAGTAAAGAGACAGAATTCTGAGAAAACCTTATATGGGAAGCCAAGCTTTATCACGTCGGGTGGCCAGTGGGTCCCTTCAGGACACTTGTTCCATCCCTCCATCCACCACATGAAATATGGGAACTGGGCTCGGAAGGGAGCTAGCTCTTCTGAACAGAAGATGAACAGTAATAGTGGAAGACAGAGAAGGGGAAGGGTATGGTTGGAAGGACCACCCTTGAGCTTTATAGACAGAGATAGAGCCTTCCTTCAGTTAGGAAGATGATGTTGTTGACCCTGTCATTTAAAGAGATTTTGTTATTTATTACTTGTGTGGTCCTGGGCCAGCCTTTACTTTCCAGATTTCTCCACCATCCTTCAGCTGCCTTGTCCTTCTGCCTCTATGGCCCCATTCTTCCACTGGTAAACCTTAGAGGCCTCCATTTTGAGTAGGGGTCCAGAGTAGCTACCCTTTATTCTCCAGACTTCACTGCTATGGCCTGGCCAGAGTGCCTCTTTCCTCACCCCCTATCCCACTTTCTCCCACTGCAGAACAAAACTCAGTTTCCTGGTCACTTCTTTTCTACAGGCTTTGTTTTTTCCCATTAGGATGTAAGCTCCCTGAGGGCAGGCACTGGCTTTCTTTTACCTGTATTTGCTTCCTGGGCACCTAGTACAGTGACTGGCACATAGTAAGCCCTTAATAAATACTTCTTGACTTGACTTGGGCTGATCACTTACACTCTCATCTATAAAGTGAGAAGATTGGATGGAGTGATCTAAGGCCCCTTCTGTCTCTAATGGTGTATGATGCTGTGGTTCTCTGGGTCCCAGTTTTCTCTAGTAAAAGGAGGGAGTTGGAGCAGATCTTGATTTCATGGTTTCTGTGAACTTGAATAGGAAAAAAAAGAATTGTGTCTTCAGTGGCACAGCAGATAGATCTCCAGACCTGGAGTCAGGAAGATCTGAGTTTAAATCTGGCCTTAGATACTAGCTGTATGACACTGGTCAAGTTACTTCACTCTGTTTGCCTCAGTTTCCTCATCTGTAAGATGAGCTGAAGAAGCAAATAGCAAACCACTCTAGTATCTCTGCCAGTAAAATCCCAAATAGGGTCACAAAGAGTCAGACATGACTGAAAAAATGAATGAACTGAAAACTAAAATTTCATAGTTCCTTCAGTTAAGAATTTGGGTAGCAAATGTTATTTTGAGCAAGGGATCCATTGGATTCACCAGACAACCAGAGGTGTTCAAGCCCCAAGAAAGGTTAAGATCCTGTAATCTAGAAGAAAGAACATTGTGCTTGTCTACAGTCAGAAGGCTCCTGGTAGCAAGCCTGGATTCTAAAACTCTCTGGCTCTGTGATCTTGGACTCTAATCCCCTCCATTTTAATATCCATGAATTAATGAATGAGTGAATGAATGAGCGAGTGAGTGAATGAATGAATGAATGAAAAGCAATCTACTATTTACTATGGCTAAAAAGTATGCTAAGCGCCAAGGATTCAGAAACAAGCAAGCAAGACAGTCCCTGCCCTCAAAAGACTTACATTCTAATAGGAAAAGATAACCCATAAAGACGAACTAGAGATGGAAAGTCAGAGGGGGACAGTACGCATTTGGCAGAATAGTGACATGGTGACCTAGTTCCTAGCAAAATGATAATAAAAACAATAATAGTAGTAATTTGTTGTTCAGTCATTTTTCAGTCATGTCTGACACTTTATGACCCCATTTGGGGTTTTCTTGGTCAAGATACTAAAGCATTTTGACATTTCTTTCTACAGCTCATTTGACAGATGAGTAAACTGAGGCAAATGGGGTGAAGTGACTTGCCCAAGGTCACACAGCTAGTGTCTGAGGTCAGAGTCTTCCTGATTCCAGATCCAGGGCTCTATTCACTGCGCCACCTAGTGGCCCAATAATAGTAATAGTTAGCTTTATATAGTGCCTTAAGGTTTGCAAAGAACCTTACAAATAGGTCATTTTTATCCTAACAATTACCCTGGGATGTAGGTGCCATTATTATCTCCATTTTGTAGATGAGGAAACTGAAGCAGACAAAGGTTAAGTGACTTGCCCACAGTCTCACAGCTGGTGAGTGTCTCAGGCTGGATTTGAACTCGGGTCTTTCTGGCTCCAGACCCAGCCCCTGCTCCACAGCTTATTTGTCAGAGCCCAAGGTCACAGAACTAAGAACCCAAACCCCAGGTGTCAGAGGAGTGTCGGGGCTACGGTTTGAAGCTGTCCAGAAAGTGGTATTATAGCCAAAAACTAGTAGAAAGCTCAGCTGTCAGAGCCGGGTGTACCTGAAGCAGAGTCCACACTCGGGTGGTGGGAGCAAAGGGCCAGAGTATCAGCATCAGAGCTTAGAAATGATTGGGAAGCATCCAGTGGGGATGATTAGAACTTTCCCTCCCTGCTTCATAGGGTGGTTGTGCGAATCAGATTACATAAATGTAGCAAAACACCACCTAATAAATGAATCACTGTGTTTAGTAGCCAGTGGCTCAATCAAGACTTTGAACCAAAGTGAAATCTTACTAATATTCACATCCAGACGATGCTCTGAGGTTTACAAAGAGCTTTGAAGTTCACCTTCTTTCTTCTTTGCTGACGTTGCTCCCCCTGGAAGGTCGCTCCACCCCCTTGTTCTGATTGGTCAATTCTTCTTGAAACCTCCATGTGAAGGAAATGTCCCAGCCAACCATGTGCTCTCCTCTTTATTCTTGTCTGGGCTCCGCTCCCGACCCTGGACGCTGCTTTCTCTGCTAGCTCCAATAGACTTCTGACCTGGAAGTTCCCATCTTTCCCAGCAGCCGTCTCCCCCTAATGCTTAGCAGTCTATTCCTACACTCTGCTCATTGCTCAGCTCCTCCCGAGCAACGTTATGTCCGTTTGAAGACGGCTGCCCAGGTTAGCCAGATTCACTCCTTCATTCCTCTGGGCGTTCACTCCTGACTCTCTGCACTTCTTTCTTCATCACAATCTCCTCCCACCCCTTTCAGTTTCATTTTTTCTTTTGTCCCCCCTCATTAGAATGAAAGCTCCTGGCTTTTGCTTCTACTTACATTCCCGGTGTCTGGCCCATACAAAGTACTTAATAAACGTCTTTTTGACTTTGTCTACCGATATAAACCTTTGAAGAGTTTCCCTGCCTGGGTTTGCCACAGGTCCAGCCCAGCAGAAATAGAAATGGGCAGGGAGGCAGAGAACCAGGGTTCCGGCCCTGGCTTTGCCACTTAGGACCTGTGTGACCTCGAGCTAGTTCCTTCTGGTCTCCAGGGTCTTCCAGATCTAAATGGATCAGCCTGTGGTCCTACACATGCTGTGGGTGTCATTGTCCTCCCCTGCATGTGAGTTAGTGTGACCCTGACTGCTAGTCCTGGGCCCAGTTTCTTGTCCTTGAATTTATTTGGGGAAATTGTGTATATATACACCCACATATACACGCATGAATATATAATAGAGATGCACATATGTGTGTATGTAGCATGTATAAATATATACACGTGTGTATACTGTGTGTATACACACGTGTATACACTCTGTATAGTATATACACACATGTGTATATGATATAGATGCACATATAGTATACGTGCACACACATGTGTGTATGCTGTATGTGTATATGCCTACACATGTGTATATATTGTGTGTACACAGTACATTCACACATGTATATATTATATTGATGCATATATAGTATATGCACATATACATGTGTGTATGCTATATATGCATGCACATACACATACACTCATGTATATGCTGTGTATGTGTATACAGGACACACACATGAATATACTATATACATGCACATATAATACATATACACACATGTGTGTGCTATGTATATGTATACACACATGCACACACATATACTGTGCATATGCATCTAGCATACACACATGTATTGCTATGTAGGTATGTATAGTATATACACATATATGTACACACATGTACACTGGGTCTGTCTACAGTATAGACACATATACATGTGCATCCTATATAAACACATGTACAGTGCACACACATGCCTATATACATGCACGTGCACACACATGTACATACTGGGTCTGTCTACAGTGTAGACATACATACACATGTGTCTTATATAGACATGCCTATATACATGCAATTCACACACATATGTATATGCTATGTCTGTCTACAGTATAGACACATATATACATGTGTACCATATAGACACATTTACAGTATACACACATGCCTATATACATGCACATACATGCATATGTTGTGTTTGTCAGCAGTATAGACAC
Source organism: Pseudocheirus occidentalis (assembly GCA_028646575.1). Classification (NCBI taxonomy): domain Eukaryota; kingdom Metazoa; phylum Chordata; class Mammalia; order Diprotodontia; family Pseudocheiridae; genus Pseudocheirus; species Pseudocheirus occidentalis. The sequence goes on along the minus strand of CM053596.1, from coordinate 34,460,626 downwards.
ATATACACACATGTGTGTTATATAGCAATGTGTATAATATATGTACGCATACATATCTACATACACACATGCACATACATGTATACTCTGTGTGCAGTATAGACACACACATATACATTTACACACATGCATACATACATGGTCTCCTTGAGGGCAGGGCCTGTCTTTGCTTCTGTTTGCATTCCCAGTGCTCAGTACAGTGTCTGGCCCATACTAAGTTCTTAATAAATGCCTTTTTGACTCGATCTCCCCATATAAACCTTGGAAGGGTTTCCTGTGCACACGTACACAGTCTCCTTGAGGGCAGACTGTTCCCTTTTTGTCTTTGGATCCCCAGCCCCTGACCATTACCCAGCATCCTAGAAGGTGTCCCTGGGTGTTTGTGGATTGATTGATTCATTGATTGATTGAGTGTGTAAGCAGAAAGGGAAACAGAAAGCAAGCTGCTGTCTTTCCTTACAGTCAGGTCTAGGTAATCTGAATGTAGATTCTCTCTCATATAAGAACATTAGATCCTAGTCGGGCTTCTGCTGCAGCTCAACCTTGCTCAATACTTAGTGTGTGTTCAGGGACAGCAAATGCATTTAAATGTTTGGCTCAGCCAGATAGAATCTGTTGCTGGGAGAGAGAGGGCAAACAAGCTGGAATTGAGCAGGTGGCCATTTCAATGAAAAACCCAGGCATTCTAGAAATAACCTTTGGGGGGAGGGGAGTCTTTCTCAGAAAACCTAGGCTGTATCAGTGTGACCTCTTCAGCAACAGGAGAGAGACTGGAATGTCTCCAGGGCTTGGACCGTGCAATAGGCCAGAGCCAAGGCCGGTCATTCTGATGGGGTAAGGGTAACTAGAGCTCTGACTGGCACAGGGCAGGCAGGGCTTCACTCCAGGACACCAGCATGGTGGGGGGCTCTTTCTCCCCTCACTTGGATTCCTAGGCCTTCAGCTCAGCAGCCCTGGTGTCCCATCACAGCTTTATCCATCTAGGCCCCACTTCCTATACTCCGAGATGCCTTCCCAGAACTGAATTTGCCCCAGGTACAGATACAGCTGGTTGTGTCTCTGAGTTTGACCTCCCTGGCCCTGCTTGTCCCTGCTTGTCCCTGGGGAGCTGAGTAGATGAGGACTAAATTAAGGTTGAAATCAAATGAAAGCCATTTGGAGTTTAATCCATAACGGGGATTAGCAGCATCTATACCTTCTTCAACCTGGGTTTGAAGTGTGCTTCCACTACTCACGAGCTGTGTGACCATGGGAGAATCACTTAACCTTTCTGGCCTCATTTGTGTGAAAATGAGGTAGTGAGAGAGAGAGAGAGAGAGACAGACAGACAGACAGACAGACAGAGAGAGAGGGAGACAGAGAGAGGGGGGAGACGGAGAGAGAGAGAGAGAGAGAGAAAGAGAGAGAAAGGGCACAAGCAGAGAGGAGAGGAGAGAGAGAGAGACAGAGAGACAAAGACAGAGAGGGGGGGAGGGAGAGAGATGATGATGATGGTGATGGTGATGATGATGATGGTGATGATGATGGTGATGATGATAGGTCAATACAAATAAATAGGAAGATATGTAAATTGATAGGCAGGTAAATAATGGATTTAGACAGGTAAGTAGACAGATGGAGGTAGAGAAATAGGCAGACGGACAGAACTTATTAAGCACTTACTGTGTGCCAGGCTCAGCACTAATTGGTGGGAATACAAGTACAAGCAAGAAGAGAAGTAGCCCCTCCCCTCAAGGAGCTTACACTCTAATGAGGGAAGATAACATACAGGGGAGCTGGAATGGGGGAGGGGTGGCTGGGAGGGAGGAAAGGCGCCTTCTCAAGGGGTAAAGTGGGAAAGTGCAGATGGTCAGGATGGACCTGGGCAGACTCCCCAGCCAGAGGAGGAGGCAAGATGAAGAGACTGCTTTTGCCCGGGTCACAGCAGGAGTAAGTGTCCGAGGCCAGATCTGAATTTAGGTCTTTAGGTGCCAGATCCAGCGTTCTCCCTGGTATATCCACTGCCTTCTAAAGGTAAAGATCATGCTTGGGACAGTACTTTGCAGACCTCAAAGCAGTTTGTGTCTGTGATTATTACTGTGTCATTGGGAGAGGTATTTGAGGGCCCGTTGACTGTGCCACATTTGGACCTTCTGAAGAGGCGGGTTTGCTGACATGGACACCTCAGCTAACCTTTCAGTAGACCAGCCTCTCCTCCCTACCGCCCCAGCTAGGTCTCCCACTTCTCTGCCTGTTTTTCAAGTCACCTTTGAAGGGATGGGCTGAGTGGCAGCTTAATTCAGGAGGCTATTATCACATCTCTGCTAGGGCTGGGTGCCAGGCACCATGCCTAGTACATGTCCCAAAGAGCAGGAGGAGAGATCTGTGCTTATCCCAGGGAGTGAAGTGTATCCAGGAGTCTGACTAGGGGCAGCTAGACAGTGACCTCCAAAGCTCTGAGTTCAGATCTGATTTCAGCCATTCCTAGGACTTTTGTCCTGAGCTCAGTCCCTGCATCTTTCAAAGGTTAAGGCCCTGTGCTCTGCTTGGGATGAAATAGAGCCATGGAATGAGGGCTGGATCTGGAGGTAGAGGGCCTGGGTTCAGATTCTGGTGATGTGAGGCAAATCATTTTGCTTTCAATTTCAGTTTCTTTCCATGTAAAAATCTGAGGATTGAACCTTGGATGTGGCCCAGAGTCCCAATTCTAAATCCTATAATTCTATGGAAAAATCAAATCATAGCATCATCAAATAAGAAGAGAGAAGGACCCTAGATGTCATTTAGTCCAATTTTACAGATGGAGAACCTGAGGCCCAGTTAGGGAAAGTCACTTGTCTCATGGTCACCCAGCAAGGGAGTGTAGGATGTGGCATTCAAGCCGGGGTCTCCTCAGAAGTTCATTCCACTGCACCATTAGTAACCAGCTCATTTTACAGATGAAGAAACTAGAGCCATGAGACGTGAGATGGCAGAGGAGCAGCACGGCCTGAGGGAAGGCATCCTGAATTTAGGTTTGGAGGACCTGCGTTCAGGGCTGACTTTTGCCTTTTATTATCCATGAAATCTTGGACAAGTCCCTTAACCCGGGTCCTCAACTTCCTTATCTAGAAAGTGCCCTATCTAGAATGTGGACTAAGTCAACCTCTCCAGCCTCTTCCATTTCTAAATCTACAGTCCTATGATGTGACTGGCAGTCAATGGGCAGAATTTGAGCCCAGGTGTCTGATGCTGAATCCAGCATTCTGTCCTCTCTCCTAGGCTGAATCTTCTGTCTGTCTCTCTGTGTCTTTGTCCCAGAGACCTTTACCTCCCCCGCTTTCTTGAGAGCCTGCTTGTAGTGATAGATGAAATCTGAGACCTGGTTTTTGGGAAGAGCCAATCTGTCCTCAGGCACACCTCCGTCGCTAGCACGGAGACTGATGCCATAAACAAAAGTCAACTTGTGAAGGCAGCAGGCCAGCAGAGACTCACAGGCCTTTAATTAGCTGGCCTTATTTTTAAGTTAATACGAATAGGCAGCTAACTGGCGCAGTGAGAAAGCGATGGAGGTATCTGGAACCAAGTTCAGATCTGGCCTCAGATGCTGGCTGTGTGACCCTGGGTGAGTCAATTAATAGTCAACAAACATTTATTAAACATCTCCTGTGTGCCAGGCACTGGGCCAAAAGTCAGGCCCTGCTCGTGAGCTCACAGCTCAACTTGGAAACAACTCCATACATACAGCTACGTACGGGATAAATGGGAGATAATCAGCAGGGAGAAAATACTAGAATCTCGCAGCCTCATTTCCTCCTCTGTGAAGTGGGCATAATGATAGTGCCTATTTCACAGGGCTGCCATAATGATCCAATGGAATATTATTTGTAATTATTTAAAGCCCTGTAAAGAGGCAAACCATTATTATTACTTTTTAGAGATAATAAGGTTTGGGATGGTTTTCCCTGCCTAACTCTTGTTTTTTGTTTTTGTTTTTTGCTTTTTTTTGGAGGGCAGTTGGGGTTAAGTGACTTGCCCAAAGTCACATGGCTAATTAGTGTGTCAAGTGTCTGAGGCCAGATTTGAACTCAGGTCCTCTTGACTCCAGGGCTGGTGCTGTACTCACTGCGCCACCTAGCCGCCCCGTGCCTAGCTCTTAATAGAAAAATGATCCAACGATAGAAAAACACATTTTACAAGAAATGAAACACACGTTGGCAATAATAACCTGAAAGTGGGTTCTTTCTCTACACAAAATGAAACAGGAACAGCTAGAAGGAGCCAGAGGCAAGATTCGAATACTGATTTCAAAGTTCTTCCCATTATCCCACACTGCCTTTCTTTGAGGAAACCACTCTGGCCAATCAAATTGGCAAAAATAATTTAATTAACAATTAAATAATTAAAATAATTAAAAGTGACAAAATTCAGTGTTGGTGGGACTGCCAGAAAATAGGTACAACTCACTGGACTTGCAACTTTGAACTCCAAAGACCCAGGTTTGAATCTAAGCTCTACCACTGGTCACTCCTGTGACCTTAGACAGGAGGACCCTTATACTCTCCAGGTTATAATTTCCTCCATGGTAACATGAAGAGATTGAACTAAATGTGCTCTAAAGTCCTTGCTGACTCTGGCATTTGATGTCCTAAGATTTCACCTCTAAATCCTACAACATTCAATCTCCCATCTCCATGCCTTTTTACTGGCCATCTGTGATGCCATGCACCAGCAGATTCCCAAAAGAATGCTATCATGAACAGCTTTTAAGGTTCAGATTATATAGCAATTAGACAGTAATAGTGAACACTGTTTATTCCATTACAAATCAAGGCAAACATTCACAATATATCACAATATAATATTTACAACATTACATCTTATCACAGAAAATCACAATATAGTGTTCATAACAGCTTAACATCAGAATGGCCACACAGTTTTCACTACTGTGGCCACAATATTTAGAACAAGGAAAAAAAGAATAATCATCTGATTTCTCTAAGGGGGAAACCCTCCTCACTTAATCATTCAATCAGTTCACAATATATCAATCTTTCACTCAAGGGGCAACCATTAACTTAATCAGTCACTAATCTAGATTCACCGTTACTAAATATTATTAATCACTAGTACAATCATTAGAAAACCACACAAACCCTCCACCCCTTGGTGTCCAGCAAACCTCAGTTTCATCCAAGGGGAGGCCTTTTCTTCATCTTGACTCTGGGTGGTCTCTCTGATTCCCTGGATCCCCTTCCATGGTTCCAGCTCCCTCCTGAATCCACCAAACAGTCACCTGGATTCAGAAGCAGACAGC
>CM053596.1:34430169-34454848 GCA_028646575.1 Pseudocheirus occidentalis | reverse complement strand
TCTCTCTCTCTCTCTCTCTCTCTCTCTCTCTCTCTCTCTCTCTCTCTCTCTCTCTCTCTCTTTTTCTCTCTCAAGAATCTCAAGAAAACTCCAACTCCCTTCTTCAATCCAGCAGGACAATCCGCTTCCTCCAACAGGAAAATTCCAATTCTGTCTCTCTGTCTCTGGAATCCTTCTTTACATACACACACTGGCCTCCTGTCTCAGCCAATATCCTTCTTCCATGTCAACAGGGGAGTTGATGCCTTCTCAACAGTGGACAGGGCTCACACCTTCCATACAGAGCTCACACCTTCCATCCCTAGCCCTAAGTTACTAAGTGCTAAGTATCTGCTAAACTGATTGCTGTTACACCATCCCCCATGCCTAGAATGCCCATCTTCTTGGGTCTCCTGGCTTCCTTCAAAGACTCAGCTGAACTCCCGCCTTCTTCAGGAGGCTTTTCCTGGTTTCTCACAGCTGCCAGTGTTTTCCTCTCTGTGATTACCTCTCACCTGATCTGTATATATCTTATGTGTACATAGTTATTTCTATATTGTCCCCACTTTAGAGTATCAGCCCCTTGAGGTCAGGGGCTGTTTTTGTCTTTCTTAGTATGTCTGGGGCACATACTATAGTGTATATATGTTTTTGTTGTTTAGACTTCTACATTGTAGCTTACTCTTTGTGACCTCATTTGGGGTTTTCTTGGCTGAGATACTGAAATAGTTTGCCATTTCCTTCTCTGGTTCTTTTTACAGATGAGGAAACTGAGGCAAACAGGGTAAAGTGACTTGCCCAGGGTCACACAGCTAGTCAGTATTTGATGCCAGATTTGAACTCAGGAAGATGAGTCTTCCTGAATGTAGGTCCACCACACTATAGTATAGTATATAGACACATACTAAGTGCTTTTTAAAAAATGGTTCTTAATTGATAAATAACTGTACTGAACTTGCAGATTAGAAGGAAGATGGAAGCTTTAGAAAGGGTTTTAGTTCCAACCAGCTCAAAAGAGGTAGTATATTCACCTTATTTATTCTGAGAACAGATTAAAACTGGGCAGGGGCATAGTAAGGAAGAAGAATTTTTATTCCCACTTTTCAGATTAAGAAATGGATACTCCTTAGGACATTATTGGATAGCTCTTTGTATACCCCTAGCTCCCTCCCCACAAAACACACACACACACACACACACACACACACATCTACATCTACATACACATCTACATACACCATTTGTTCAAAACATTTCAAGTGGTCTGAGAAAAACTTTGTGGTCTCTTTAAGGAAAGAAGAAAGTCTGTCTCCCAAATTGGAGATTATAAGAATCAGTTCCAGTAAAGCTTCTCAATATGAAGCCCAAGCTTTGATTAAGGAGATGACTCAGGAGGATGTGATTACTGTCTCAGAGCACTAGAAGGGCCGCTATGTGGAAGAGGGATTAGCTTTGTTCCAGTTGGCCCCAAAAGGCAGGATGGGGAGCAGCAGTGGGTGGAAGCTGCAGAAAGATAGATTTAGGCTGGATGCCAGAAAATACTTCCTAATCATTTGAGCTGTTTGTCAGTGGACTGGGCTGCTTGGCCGGATGGTCACTTGTTCATGAATTCAGGGAGAGGACATTTTTATTAAATCATGGGTTTGATGAATTGGTTTCTGGGGTTCCTCCCAGTTCTGAGGGTCTGTGAACTGTGTGGACAATTACATGCCTACTCTCTAGGAAGGAAAAAGAAATCATTCTCTGTGTTTCTCAATCTTTTATTTATTCATTAATCTTAACCAGCGCTTAGCACCATGTCTGCAATATGGTAGGTGCTTAATGACGTGTTGACTTAAAGTTCAGTGGAGCTGGGCTTTTGTCTTTCTATGACCCTTCCTCTTCCTCATCCTTCTTGTCTTATTGGGGCTAAGATGTGACCATTCAGAGTGTCTGAATCTGGCTACCTGGACCCCTAATGACCTTTGCATTATTCCACAGGATAATTTCTTCATCAGCCAACTCATGGTTCCTTTTGTATCTGTAGCTGATGTTGTAGTGAAAAAAGCATTCTCTTTGGATTCAGATCTCACCTCAGATACTTACCAGCTGTGTATCCTGAAACAAATCACGTTATCTGAGTCTTAGTTTCCCATTGGCAAAATAGGGGTGGTGGGAGCTCCTGCTGCCTCATAAGATTGTCGTGAGGTTCAAATGGGATGATGTATATGGTGCTTTGCAAACCTCAAAGTACTCTATTAAATATCTGTTGTTATTAGAGCTTTTTCAGCCTCGGCTTCTTCATCTGCAAAATGGGGATAATTACGGCTCCTACCTCATTGGCTTGTCATGAGGATCAACTGAGCTGATATGTTTTTTCCTTGCAAACCTTAAAGCACTGTTTATATAAATACCAGTTATTATCCGAGTTAGCTTGCCTAAGTCATTCATTTTCTCTAGGCTTGATTTTGCTCTGAAATTATAGACCTAGAACTAAAAGGAATCTCAGAATTATCTGATCCAACCCCCTTATTTTTACAGATGGGGAAACTGAGGCCAGGGAGAATGAGTGACTTACCCAGAATAACTCAGGTAATCTGTTCAGTCATTTTGCATTCCAGTCTGACTCTTCGTGACCCCATTTGAGTTTTCTTGGCAAAGACACTGGCGTGGTCTGCCATTTCATTTTCTGGCTCACTTGACAGGTGAGGAAACTGAAACAGATAGGGTTAAGTGACCCGCCCAGGGTCACACAGCTAGTAAGCATCTGTGACTGGATGTGAACTCAGGAAGATGAGTCTTCCTGATTCTAGGCCTGGCACTGTGCTGTCTAGCTGCCTGAACTCAGGTAACAAAAAAAGTCCATAGCAATTTAAGGTTTGCAAGAGCAGAATATGGTGCATTGAGAACTGACCTCCAGGGCAGAAGACTGGATTTTCATCCTGCTTCTGATTTGTATTGGCTCAGTGTCCCAGGTGACTCTCAAAGCCGGTAATATAGAGCCTTTGCCAATTTGCATTGACTGGGGGGGAGTTTGCAAGTCTTCTCTAAATTTTTTTAAGGTTTGCAAAGTACTTAACACATATGACCTAACTTGGTCCTCAAAAACTCAAAAAGTTAGCTTTTACAGGTCTAAATATTCCTGTTTTATAAGATAAGTGAGAATGGGCAATTTGCCTAAGGTCTTAAGGGTTATGAATAGAATAGCTGGGATTGGAACCCAGTGCTGTCTTTACCAAATAATCTCTCTAGTCCTTTCTAGTTCTAAACCCTATGACTGAATCACCAGTGAGTTCTAAGTTCTCTTCTCTGCCTGTTTTTTTCCTTCCCTTAGGCCTCAGTGAAATCCAGTGCTCCCTGCCCATGGAAAACAGGAGGATCTTCCTGCACGAGCTGTCGGAAGCCAGCTTCAGTGAGTGCAAGTTCAGCCTCTCCTTGACTGACCTCTTCTTCATCATCTTCTCGGGCGTGGCCGTGTCCATTGCCGCCATCATCTCCAGCTTCTTCCTGGCCACTGTGGTCCAGTGCTTCCAGAGGTGTGCTCCCAACAAAGAAACAGAGGATGAGGATGAAGAAGAGGATGACTGACGGGAGAACTCTTTGGACTCTGTGGCCAACGACCCAAGCCAGGAGCCCATCTCCGAGGAAAGAAGGGAAGATGGTGGCTACTGGAGAGTGTTGTTGACCATCAGTGCAAGGTCAGCAAGACCTTTCTCCCTCCTCTAGGCCTTGAGGTCACAGACCCTGTTGGCATGGCTGGGGGCCTTTGTCCTCAGGGCTTAGAAGTCAGCAGAAAGAGAGGGGTCCAAGGGAACCATCTCTTTGTTGTCCCGATTCCAAGAAAAGCCATTCCCTAGCTTGGGTCTGCAAGGAGAGCAAAGGTCAAAGCAAGCGTCCTGCCTGAGGATGAGGAGTCCCAACCAGGAAATTATAGAGGACTCATAGAGTTTGACTAGAACGATGAATTCAGTCCATTCATTTCTCACTGACCTTACTGAGGTATTGGCCATTGTGGGGTGGGACCAAAACATCCTCCACCTCCCAGGTGACAGCTTGGGGTTCAATCCCAGAGCCAGACTGACTAGAAAACTGTGACTTGCAGTCATGAAGACCTAGATTTGAATCCTGCCTCAGACACTTCTTAACCACATCACCCGAGGCAAGTCAGTGGACCTCCCTGAGCCTCAATTTCCTCATCTGTAAAATGGGGATGGTCACAGCACCTACCTCACAGGGTTGTTGTGAGGGTCAGAGGAGATAATATGTGTGAAGTGCTTCACAAGCTCTGAAGCACTTTTATCAATGTTTGATATTATTATTCTTGTCCCAGTGCTGAATCGCAGAGAGCTTGCTTTAGAAACTAGAAGATCTAGGTGCTAGCCTTGCCTCTTCCTCCTACTGACAAGGGCCTTAGCCTTTCAGCACCTCAGGCAGTCTATAAGTCTTGGGCCAGTTGGTGGTCTGCCCTGCCAGAGAAAGTTATTTCCCAGGAGCTCACAATAGTGATGAAATCACAAGCCTGATCCCCCCCCTAAAGAAATGATTATTGTTATATTTCTCATTGGAGGCAAGAAGTAAACACATTTTTTATAAAAAATAAGCCACAAGAGCCAGTTAATGACTTGAGCTAATGGGTTAGATTCTGAAATCTAGCATTTTAAGGGGAGAACAAATGAGCTGCTGATCCCACCCAGGGAAAGTAGCTAAGTACCAGCAGTACCAGCTAATAGCTTGGGTTGGGGAAAAAGATGTAAGAGGGGATTGGATGAAGTCAGTGAAACTCTGTCCTCGTCTATGAAGTCAATTTGTAGAACCAAGGAAATGCAAGGCAATTTAAATTGGGTCATCCCCTCAGAATAATGCCCCCAAATGCAATCAACCAGGAAATAAGCATTTATTAAGTGCCTGTTATGTTCCAGGCACTGTGCTAGGCCTTAGGGATACAAATAAAGGACAAAAGACAGTCCCTGGTTTCAAGCAACTCATTGTCTAGTGAGAGAAACATGCAAACATGAGAGAAACATGCAAACAAGAATGTGCAAACAAGGTCTATAAAATGGCTGTGATCACAAAGGGGATGGCATGAGCATTAAGGGGAATCGGGAAAGATTTCTTGTCAGAGGGAAAGATTTCAGCAGGGATTTCCAGGAAGCTGGGAGTGGGGGGCAGCATTCCAGCCATGAGGGGCAGCCATTGTAAATGCAGAGTCCAGAGATGGAGTGTCTTGTGGGAGGAACAGCAAAGAGACCAGTGCCATTGGATCAAAGTGGAATAAGATCTAAGATGGAAGAGGAGGAGGGAGCCAGATTGCGAAGGGCTTTAAATGCCAAGCCGCCATTTTCCTGTATTGCTTCCATTTTCAAGGTCTGCCGTCATTCTTGATCATTTACCTCTTGCTTTGCAAAATTTTCTGGAGATCAAGATTGTTAACACCTTCAAGTTCCACAAAATCTCATGTTCTCTTATGGTTCAAGACTGGAACTTTCTCCAAAAACCACTTCACCTTTGGCTGTCAGGAAGAATGGAAGGTTCTTTGGAAAAGGAGAGACCATGGTGGTACTTTCCCATTCATGGGATTCAATTTCTAGCTTTCAAAGAGGATATGAAAACCAAACTAGTTTTTCTTAGGTTTACTAGGGAAGAAAATTATTTCGGTGAAGTTATTCTGTTACAAGGGACAGGTTTTAGAACAGCCACCAAGAGCCAGAGGGATTATTGACCAATTTTTCTGTCATGCTCCATTTTCTATTTTTTTCTTCATTAGTTCTGTCTTTTTTCCTATTTTCTCTATCTTCCTCTACTCCATTCTCTAATCATAATTATGAAATTTTTACTATATTTTAAATGTTTTCTTAATGCCTTTCATCTGGACCTCCCAGTCATTTCCATCCCCTTCTCTCCTTCTAGGTAGTACAGTTTCCTGTGACAAAGAAAATTAGTTATCCTGATACAGTCATATAATTTCAAAGATAAATTGAACCTTGATCACCTCTGGTTCAAGATCCTCACTTTGGAATTAAGAATTGTTGAGTTGAAATAAGTTGTCCCATTCAGATAGCTTATGAATTAGTGACAGTCCTCTCAGATAATGACAGAATTGAGACTCAGTGTGAGAGGTAAGGCCAGGTAGCAGTTCACTGGAAGAATGTCTGGGGGTTTGAGTGGACCTCAAGGTCAGTATGTATCAATGGTGTGATATGGCAGCTGAGAAACCTAATGTAATTTCAAGGAGTTTACTAACTGTGAGAATCAATTGAGGGGGGAAATCCTCTAAAGGTCTGTCAATGCCACCTCATCCCACTCCAGTCTATATATGACTTACTAGGTCATCTCCAAGACTGTCTGTAGCTGAAAAATGCATCACCCTCCTATCATCTTGGATCTAAGCCTTTTGAACTTTGCAAGGTTGGTGCTGGGACGGCAGATGTGGAATCCCATTGTGAACCTGCCTGGCATCGCTGGCCCCACTAGCTAGTGATGTATTGGCAGACTAAAACTGATGATCAGGTATTTCTAAAAATCTCAGTGGGCAGTTTTGGAAGAAACATTTATTTTTGCTTTCAACTGTAATTATTTTAAATGTTCATATGCAATTAAAGATCATATTTTTATTCCCGTTAATGAAGTCCTAGCAAAAGAGCATGGCAAAAGTCTATTGAGGAGAGGAGTAATGTACTATAGTGGCCAGAGGGCTGGCCTGGGAGTGAGTGAGGGCTGGGCCTGTCTCCTCGCTTTTACACAGGCTGGCTCTGTAACCCTGGACAAGTCACTTAACTTCTCAATTCCTCCCAGAAATGCCATAAGATGATTAGATGCAAAGAAGATGCGTTGCTAAAGAAAGTTTCTCCTCAGGGAATAAATGCGATGAAACTACAAATCTGATCCCAAAAGAAAAAAGGTGGGGGGGGGGAGAAGGCTAAAATAACCCTGGATCCAAGAGTATGGGTATCATAAAGGCTGTGTATCACCTCATTACCATGGAGTCACCACCACAGTTCACCCACTAACGATGTTCTGGCATTGTCTTTGGGGAGATTTATGGGAGGAAGTCACCAGGAGACACTGATGGAGTTGAGAGTGAGAGGACTGAGTTTACCCTCCATTGTAGGACTAGGGCACATGTGGGTAGGTGCCAACTGGGTCTGGCATTTTGCTTCCCAGCTTCTCCCTACTGAGAGATTATGATGAGGCATTGCTGCTGCAGGTGATGGGGGTGTTTGCTGTGCAGAATAGATAGAAGCGGGACCTAGAAAGAAAAATCTGCTGAGATGATGAGAGTGATGACTGGGAAAGCCTCCTTTTCATTGCCTTGGGCCTGCAGTGGCAATAGGAATAACTTTCATGAGCTGCCCTGGCCCTTCCAGATTCTGACTTGCAAACCCCCTCCCCATCTAGGCAGCTGGGTAAGGCAGTACATTGGGCCTGGAATCAGAAAGGCCCAAGTTCAAATTCTGCCTCAGTGACTAGTTGTGTTATCTTGGGAAAGTCACTTTGCCTGTTTTTGACTCAGTTTCCTCAGTTATAAATGGGGATAACAATATCACCATCAGTATGAGGATTAGTTCAGATAATATTTATAAAATGCTTAGCACAGTGCCTGGCACATAAGTGCTTAATAAATGTTTGTTTCCTTCCTTCTTCCTCCCCTGCTACCCCCACCAATATCACTGTGACAGAGACAGTAGTCTAAAGTGGTGCCTAACTCTGGCTGGGACTACCTGTGAACTCTATACCCCTTTCATTTCTATCATGTATTTATCTTTTGCATAAAGAAGACTAAGCAGCTGCTGGTCTTGGCTACCTGGTTAATGCTGGGGGCACAGATTATGGTCTGGGTAATGCTGAGATACCCATCCTGCTCCAGTTGAGGCTGAGGGAGGTGAACAGAGGCAGCACCTTCTGCCAGAGATCATAGACACTTGGGATTGCTTCCCAGCTGGAGCTGATATGGAGAGAGAAGACAGCAAATGAAGTTGAATCTGAAGCCCACACAGATTACCAAGAAGTTCCTTGAGGTGAATGAAAGCTAAGGACCCAGAAGTTTCATTTCAATTCAATTCCATAAATACCAGTCTTGGGGTAAGATTTGTCCCACATGGAGTCAAAGTTAGAGAAGCTCTAGAGCAAAACAGTGGAAAAGAAGCCTATTTTTATTCTGAAAAACACATGGAATAAATATTTGGGGAAAATTCATGGCTTCATTTGAATATTTTATAGAGAAAAATAGGTTGGTGTCTCATTTCTCTCATTGAGGCCCCACTGGAGTGGTCTGGACCCCCAGGGCTCAGGGGATAGACACATCCAGGGCCAGGTCATTCCTCCGTTTCCAATCTTCTTTCACTTGACTCTTTCCCAAGCACCCTTTCCAGCTGTGTTGGCCTAATGCTGTTCCTTGCAGGTGATGCCATCTTCCATCCCCTGTGCTTGGTACAGGGCCTGGAACATGGGCATGACTTCATAAATGCTTGTTGACTAGCTGATTGATTTGGGGAAATGATGTCCCTAGCATTCAGCTCAGAAGACAGCCCCTCCCTGCTCTGACATTCTCTGTTCTAAGGCCCTTCCAGCTTTGACATCCTGGGTTCTAAGGCCTCTCCCAGCTCTGATATCCTATATTCTAAGGCCTCTCCCAGTTCTGACATTCTGTGTTGTAAGATCCCCTCCATTTCTGACATCTTGTAATTCCTGTGATGCTAGGCAACAATTGCTGTTCTACCCTGTCTCAGTGTGAACTCATTTGATGGCTCAGAACCAGACCACACAGGACTCCATTTGGGATGTCAAAATCACTTGAAATATTTCAGTCTATAAGGGGAGAAATGCCTCAGTCACGTAGGAAGTGAGTGACTTGGAGAATCTTAGCAACATCAGCTTATATTGCCTTCATTTGATTGAGAAGATACCACAGTATCTTGGCAGGAGCTAATGAAAGGAAATTCGGGGCATCCCATAAGAGGCCTCTGTCCTGGGTGGGTTTCAGAAAAGCAGAAAGTTTTAGGAACATTGAAAAAGCATTTCTTCAATGTGTACAGGGTACAGACCCCAGGATGGGGCCCTGGGAATGATGTGATGCATTTTTCCTTTGCTTGTGGAACTTATATTCTACATGAGATGTGCTCCCAGCCTTTCCAGCAGCTCTCTTTCTCCCTGGCTTATGTCCTCCTACATAGTCTACCTGGGAAGTCCTTCATCTCCCTGTTCCTAGGCTGTTGTGGCATCCTGGGACTTAAACCAGAACTTAGCGGGTGAATTAGACCAGCCATTCAATACTGAAAGTAAGAGGCCTTTATTTGGCGTATTTCAGGGAAGGTTTTGTGGTTCAGTTGGCAATTTCAAAGTTAGGGGTGTGGAAGAGGAGACTGAGAAGAACAGTGTAAAGCCAAGCATGAGCAGCTTTCCAGAAGAATGCTACTGTGAACAGCTTTTCAAGGTTCTGATTACACTGTATAGTGAACACTCTATTTATTCAATAACAAACCAAAGCAAAACATTCACAGAAAATCAAGGTACAGCATTCACAATGTTACAGCTTATCAGAGAAAGTCAAAATACAGCATTCACAAAACTTATCACTAAAATGGCCACAGTGTTTACCACAGTGTTCACACAGTTTTGAACAAAGCACACATTTCGTCGATCAATCATTTAGTAACTCAATCATTCAATCATCTTTAAGGAGGCTTCCCTCCCTACTCAATCTCCTCAAGGGACAAAAAATACAAAAGTCAAAGTACTCCACCCCTAGGTAAAGCATTCATTTGGTAAGTCACAGAGTCCTTAATTCAGTCACAAAGTACAATCACAAATAAATTACATTTCCATAAGTCACTACTCAACAGAAAATAACACAATTCAGTAGACTTTCAGCTGTTTGACCATTACATCCATACCTAGTTAGTTACCAGAGAGGGAAGCACCAACATCTGCGTTTTCAAAACTGGGGGTGGGGGGAATGTGTGTGTGTGTGTGTGTGTGTGTGTGTGCTCAACGGCTGCCAAGAGTCTCATCTGGCCAAATAATACAACTCTTCCCAAAGTGAGTCCCAAAGCAAAACCTCATATCAGGGTCAGTCACTACTCAGTATTCACAGAGAAGTCTTTTCATCTTTACCCGATGCAGGCTCTCAGATTCCCTGGATCCCCTTCGATGGTCCCAGTTGCTACCTGGATTCACCAAACTGTCACCTGGGTTCAATGGCAGACAGCTCCCAGTTCCTTGTCCAGCTCTCTGTGCAGTTCCTGTCCCACACTGAAGCTCACAGCATCCAGTCCACCTTAAATTCTTCACAGTCTCTGTTCCAAGGAAATCAAGGCTTAACAAAGCCACAAACAGGTTCATACAAAGTACCAGCATCACATCATGCTTCCTCAGTCTTCAGCAGCTCCAGCTGGTCCTTGGAAGTCTTTGGCAGCTCCCAGGAGAAGCTGGTAGCTCCCTAGCAAAAGCTCCAGCTGATTTCCAGAATCAAAATCACTTCACCCAGGTTCCCCAAATCAAAATCGTTCTCTCCAGCCTGGGCCTTTCCTCTTCAGCCTTCCTGACAGCAGCTGCTTCTGCCGCCACAAAGCTTGTCCCAAGAAATTCTGACTCAGCTAGGATTTTTCCTTATATACAGTATTGCTTCTCCCTATTCAGCCCCTTCCTGTTACATGAGCAACAGGGGGGGGTCATACCTTCTGTTTCTTTAACAGAGGCTTAATTGTAAACTAGGTGCTAAGTACCTCTCAGTTTAGCAATACAAAAGGAACTTCAAATTTCATTACTATTACAAACAACAAGACAACACTGTTCCTCCATCTGCAGGGGCAGCAGAGGACATTTCTGTCAGTCAATAAATATTTCTTAAGTGCCTGGCACAGGGCTGAGTGTTGAAGATACAAAGAAAGGCCGAAACAACAACCCCTTCTCTCAAGAGGATCGCATGTCAACAGGGGTATTGTTGTTGTCCAATTGTTTTTGGTCGTATCCGACTCTTCCTGACCCCATTTGGGTTTTCCTGGCAGAAATACTGGAGTGGTTTGGCATCTCCTTCTCCAGCTCACTTTACAGATGAGGAAACTGAGGCAGAGTTAAGTTACTTGCCCAGGGTCACACTGTGTTTGAGACCTGGCACTCTATGCACTGTGCCATTAGCTCCCCTCCAACAGGAGAGACAACATATAAATAATAAGGGATACCCAGATATACACAGAGAAGATGGAACATGACCTTAGAAGGAGGTATTAGCTGTGACAGAAGAGGGAAACAGGAAAGGCCTCCTGTAGAAGGTGGATTGATCTGAGCCTAGACAGAAGCCTGCTGAGCTAAAAGCTCAGCAATACAGTGTTCTAGCCCTTGTTCTTTAGTTTCTAGAATGCTCTACCCCTAGTTTCTACCCCTCCCCCTTTGGTTGAGGATTAGAACGTTCTAGAGAAGTCAGTTGGTGGCTTGTTGTATAGGTGTTGGGCCTAGAGTTAGAAGACCTGAGTTCAAATATGACCTTAGACACTTACTAGCTGTGTGACTGTGGGCAAGTCACTTAACCATGTTAGCCTCAGTTTCCTCATCTGCCAAATGTGCTGGAGAAGGAAATGGCAAAACACTGCAGTATCTCTGCCAAAACAAACAAAAACTCATGCACAATGTTGGTGTGCTATTGTCCATGAGGTCATGAAAAGTTGGATATGACTGTGACTGACGTAACAATAACAAGAAAGCATGGCCAATAAAAGCCATGGATTTGGGAGATGGCTAGTGTGTTTGTATTTGAGGCAAGTAGGCCAGTATAGCTGCATCATAGTGTGTGGAGGGGAAGAAAGAGTAAGGAGACAGGAAAGGTAGGAAGGGGTCAGGTGAGAGAGAGCTTCAGATGCCAAATGTGGGGCTTTATATTTGATCCTGGAGGTCATAGGGAACCAGTGGTGCTCACTGAGCTGACATAGTAGGGCCTGGGCTTTAGGAAGGTCACTTTGGCAGTTCAGCAGAGGGTGGATTCCAGGGAGAAAATTGCAATGGACCAAGAGGGGATGGGGAGGCACTGTACTGGAGGGGTAGCCTTGTGAATGAAGAGAAGGGCATCAATGTGAGAGATGTTTCAAAGGTAAAAATGATGAGATTTGGTGATGGGTTGGATAGTGGAGTATGACTGAAGAGTCAAAGATAACACCTAGGTTATGGGCTTGGATAACAGGAAGGGTTGTGGTGCCATCAATAGTAATAGTGAAATTCATAAGATGGGAAGTTGTTTGGGGTTTTTTTGAGGGGGGGAATGTTATGAGTTTGTACATGGGCAGTGCTTGTTCTTGTGTCTGGTTGTCTTGTGTTCATGCTTAAAATCACCACACCACTGAGTTTCTAGTTGGGGAGGGAGATTATACTGGGTTACCCATCCTCTTCTTCTAAACAAGTCTCCTGGCTTTCACTAGCCTCATTTCTTTGGAGGATTATGGAGGAGGGAACTCTAGAAGTCATCTCCTCCAACCCTTATTTGAAAAATGAGGAATCTGAGGCCAGAGAGATTTAAAAAATAAAAAGCTCACCCAAGGTTATACATATACCAAGTGGAAGAGCCAATATTCAAAGCCTCTGACTTCAAATTCAGATTTCACCCTGCGATTTTTTTGATCATCCAAACCCCCCTTCCCACCTCCAAACTATAATGACCTACATTTAATAGATAGTTAAGCAGAAAAAGAGTCAGATGCTATATGCAATTGGCTTTCCACAAATGCAGCCAAACGTGCCTGAAGGTTGCTGTTGGATAATTCTCTGGACCGAGAGGAATGAGAGCTCTTGAGGGAGGCGTATCTATCAGTATGCCTAATGACTCTGGGTCAGAGAACCAAGACCAGATTGAAAGCAAAGAAATTTATTAGCATGCTAAGGAAGACTGCTTTCACTTTCTGGGGTACAGATTTGGTTTTTATAACCTTTTAAGCCTGGTTAGAGGGCACAGCTAATCAGCAGTCTTCTTAGCAACTTGGGAAAGATAAGTAAAGTGTTTTAAAGGAAAGGCAACATTAGAAAAAGTGGAAGATCAACCAAAGGGGAAAAGGGGAGCATTTGGAATGAAAGACAGGATTTATTATAAGAAAACATCCCAGGGAAGGCTAGGTGGTGCAGTGAATAGAGCACTGAAGTCAGGAGAGCCTGAGTTCAAATCCGGCCTCAGACACTTAACATGTACTAGCTGTGTGACCTTGGGCAAGTCACTTAATCTCAGTTGCCCTGCCTTTCCCCTTCCAAAAAAAAGAGAGAAAAGGAAAATGTCTCTTGCTCAAAGGCAGAAGACAAGAAGAAGGGGCCAAATACTTTTACAATTGGAAAGAAGTCTTTCTAGGCAGAACTACATATCCAATGAGAGCAAGTGGTGGTTACAAAAGTGGATGAGACCATCCATTTTAGCACATCCTTCCAAAGTTTATATTGTTATATTTTATTTCTCCTTCAACTGGGGACTTTCTAATATGAGCTTAACAGGTAATTTAGGGGTTTAGTCCATCGAGATACTGCAAAATAACTGTGGTTCTTATCCCCCACTCCACACATACACATACATGGCATATAAGCTTTATTGAGGAGGAGGACATTATTCAGTATAAAACTGAAAAGCAAATTGCAGTATACAATATTAAGAAAACAAAATATAATGAAAGAAATGCCATGCATTTGTAAGCCAGCTGCTCTAAAAGTCTCCCCCAGACATAGGATTGTTTCTAACCCAGGAGTTCTAGAAAATCTGTAGCTTGAGACCTCTCTGATGTTGGCAAAGAAGCATCTTCCATGGAAGCTTTTATAACTGACTCATAAGTTCAGCAGGATCGGTCATCAAATGAAGACTGAGCATTTATGGTGTATATAGCCTACATTTACTTTGAACGGCTAGGTGGCGCCATAGTGCACAGAGCGCCCTGCCTGAAGTCAGGAAGACTCATCTGACCTCAAACACCTAGTAACTATGTGACCCTGGGCAAGTCACTTTACCCCATTTGCCTCAGTTTCCTCATCCATAAAATGAGCTGGACAAGCAAATGGCAAACCACTCCAGTGTCTTTGCCAAGCAAACATCAAATGGTGTCAAGAAGGGTCAGAAAGGACTTGCTCAACAAAGAATGTATTGTATTGCCTCTGGTAGAATGTAATCAGGGACTAATCTCTTTTGTACCGGTATCTCCAGGGCCTTGCACAGGACTTGGTACATGTAAGCCCTAAATAGATGCTTGACGATTAATAGATTCATTGATATATGAATCCCCATTTCTGTTCACCCTGGATCAGGCTAAAGCCAGAATTCAGGAAGGTCTGAGATTTCCCCGGTCTCTGCTATCCACTTAGACCTCTTAGAACTTTTGTTCTTGACTTGGCCATCATGGGATGAGTAGATTCATGATCTGGGCTGGGCCTGATATAAGCCGGTCTGCTGGTCATTTAAGCTTGATATCAGAGCAAAATAAGACACTAGTGACCTTAAATCCTATTAGAGAAGACAGTCTGTCTATCTGTCTATTTGTCTGTCTGTATAGCCAAGACACATACAAAGTGTATACAAGGTAACCTTAGAAGGGTTTACTTTTGGGTGAATTCTAGTTGCCTCTCCCTTTGAAGAAGCCCAAGAGACTTTTTTTCTAGGCCTAATAGGACAGAGATGTCTGGAGAAAACTGATGCAAAGCAAAGGACTCTGTGGCTGGTGCCTGAAGATGCTCCCAGAGAGGCTCCAAGTGCCCTGTATCAGTCCAATTCCTCATTCGGATTTAGATTTAGATTCATAGATTTAGAGCTGGAAGAGACCAATAGCATCACAGGTCTCTAGACTGTAGTGGAGATAGGCTCTCAAAGCCTGTCTGGTCCAAACCCTTCATTTGACAGATGAGGAAGTGACTTGTGTCCAAGGTCACAAAGGTATAGTATAGGTATAACCTCAGATCCTCTAAGTCCAAATCTAGTCCTCTCTTTATGGCATCAGATGCCTCTTGTTGCGTCTCTAGGAGAGGCTCCCTCATGGCACTGAATTTCTACCATTTCATAATTCAAAAGTCTAATTTCACATGCTACAGATGTACAAGTAGAAAACCCCTTTTTCCTCAGCTCCCAGTGAAGAGTGACAGCGAACTGAACTTTCTGGTTAGTTCCTATCCTGGAAAGCAAGAGATAGAAAGACCAATGTCAGCCCCCAGAGGATTCCCTTTTTGATATGGCCTGATTCCAGAGATCTAATGGGAGATACATCTTATGGTGGGTTAAGATCATAGCTCTAGGGTGATCTTGAGCAAGTCATTTGACCCCAATTGCCTTGCCTTTCCCCCTCCAGAAAAAAAGATCATAGCTCTGGAACTGGACAGGGCCTGAGAAGCTACACTGAGGAACGTGTGCTCTTTATCCTTCTTTTGATGTTAATGGTGTGTCTTAGAGCCGGAGGAAGAAGACCAAGGATCATTGATGATAGAGCTGGAAATAGGATCTGAGAGCCCATCTGGTCTGATAGATGAGGAAACTGAGGCCCAGAGAGGTTTGGTGCCTTAGGCTTGAATGGCAGGCACCTCAGATCCTATCTGGTCCAACTTCCTCATGGTGCAGGTGAGGAAGCTGAATGTCACTCAGGTAGTGTTAGAGGCAGTATTAGATAGCTGGACCTTAGACTCCACAGCCACAATCTTTCCAATGTGTAAATCAAAGGAACACAAAGGGAATAAGAGGGGAATGAGTGTTTCCTAGTGGAGTGGGGGCTGAGGCCCTAAGAAATTTGATTGGATAATGCCATACATTAGGTCTTTAGAGTACAAAGGAGAAAGAACTAAGAGTTCAGAGGCAGGCAAAAAACGGCCTTGGTTTCCTAATGAAAGGGTTGGATTAAATTCATGGGATGCCATGAAAGCCAGAGATATCTTTGCTAAATGGTGGGACCATCCTATGGGTGTAGAACCTTGCCTACAGAGTCAGACATTGGTTAGTTTTGTTGAACCCTTTTAAAAAAAATTTCTTTTTTTGTGAGTAATGGCTGTCTGAGAGAGACATATTGGGAAATGAGGGTACTATAAAAACTATAAAAACAAAAGATATTTTAAAATTGAGAAAAGAAAAAACAAAACTGAGATAACTGACCGTTGCCCCGAGTGCCCTCTGGTGTTGGCTGGTGTGCATTACAGCTAGTGATGAATCCTGATTGACAGGCAGCCTGCTGGTGGGATAGATTCAGGAGATGAGGTATGGTGTACCCCAGCTGTCTCATATGTAAATGGGATTACAGTTACAGTACAGACTGTGAGTGCTTCCTCCTACAACAGCTGTCCAAAACAGAAGATAGAAAAGGTTTCCTACTTGATCATGGTCACCAGTATCATGTAAGCCCCTTGAGGACCAGAATTAGTTTGGGGTTCTGTATGTCCTCTCTGAGATTACTTCCCATTTACAATGTCTGTATCTTGTTTGTATATGGACATTGGCATAGTTATACTATTATATACTATTATAATATTATAATAATAACAACAACAACTAGCTTTTACATAATACTTTAAGGTGTGCAAAATACAACTATCTTGTTTGTTCCCCCATTACAGTGGGGGAAACTGAGGCAGACAGAATCGAAGTGATTTTCCCAAGTGTCTGAGGCCAGATTTAAACTCAGGTCTTCCTGACTCCACTGCACTACCTGGTTGCCTAATAATAATGTTTGTTGAATTGAATAGAATAACTCACTTCGGTAGCCTGGAGCCATCTCATGCTATTCTGAAGAGCCCCAGGATGCAGCTGGTGCCCAATTTGGAGGCAGGTGTAGGTAGCCAGCTAGTAGTGGCTTTCTTCCACACATCCACTCACCATCTCCTTTGTGCGGATAACCTTGGCTTGAGCAGTACTAGAGTCTGGAATGATTGCCATTTGGGACCATCTGACCCCCAGGTGTTTCACTTAATTGCTTGGGCAGGATGCCCTGGAAGAAGGTTTGCTTTTGTTTGGTTTTACACCAAGAAGCAGCAGGGACTGGCTGTTACTGGTCTGTCCTTGCCTCCAACAAGAGGGGTGCAAGTGTCCTGCTGGGGGAAGGGGGAGGGGAGTTGAATTTTCAAGTGATGCAGTTTCTCAAAGAGCTGCTATCTCAAGGATTATGAGCACAGAACAGTCTTTTCTGAGTTTTCATCTCAACTTTCATCCCCCCATCATTTCAAAATCTTCTAAAGTGACAAGCTCCTTCATTTGGCATTTAAAGCCCTTCATGGTCTGGCCATGGTAGACCTACCTTCCAGGCTTAGTTAACATTCCTCCCCTCCCAGAGCTCTTGGCCTACTTACCTCCCATGAACTCAGAATTCCATCCCTTACCTCAGAGCTTTTGCAGGGTCCTTTTATACATTTTCCTTTTGAAATTCTTTGTTTTCTTCAAAGAATAAGGTCTGAGATAGTGAGTGGACCTGTTATTTCAGCAGAAGAGAAAAATCCTAGGTGAAATTGTTCTGTCTACCAATGCTGGCTGATTTTTTTTCTATAAGTTATAGCAGTGGTTCTCAACCTTCCTAATGCCGCCTAATGCCCTTTAATACTCATATGTGGGCATATTTGTATGTGGGCAGACCCGCCCGGAGATGGATAGAGGAGCAGTGTCTCAGTTCCTAAGACCATAGGAAATATGTTTTCTGATGGTCTTAGGTGACCCCTGTGGAAGGGTCATTTGACCCCCAAAGGGGTCGCGAACCACAGGTTGAGAACTGCTGAGTTATGTATAGCATTAGAAATGTGCCAAGACATGGAGAGAGTCAATGAGTTGACTAGGCCCACCCAACTAGTATAGATAAGAGGCAAGACTTGAATCCAGTTCTTGTTGGATCTAAGGGTGGTTCTCTGTCTGTTCTGCCATGCTGCCCCTCCTTCCTTCATAGCTCTCTACTCAAATGCAACTTCCTATGAGAAGCCTTTCCCATACCCCTAGCAAGTTGTTATAGCTAGATGGTACCATGGACAGAGCTCTGGACATGACCACAGGCTCTGGACACAAAGGCAGGGAAAACCTTAATTCAGATCCTCACTCAGACACGTACCAGTTGTGTGGCCTTGGGCAAGTCACCTTCTATTTCAGTTTCTTCATCTGTAAAATGGGAATTATGGTTGTGGATAGGGAAGATCAAATATTTGTAAAGCCTTTCACAAACCCCAAAACACCATACAAAGGGTAGGTATTATTGCTGGCATTCTCGCCTACCTCAAATTGTCTTGGATTTCTTTATCTATGTAAATGTTGTACCTCACCCTTGCCAAAAGATCATAACCTCTTTAAGGCCAGGGACTGCTTTTCTTTTGGTCTTTGATTCTGTGTCAAGGAATGGTGACTTAAAATAAATAAAGAACTTGTTGAATTGAATTGAATGGGAATGAATTCCATTTCATCAAGTTGAATCCACCGCATGTTGGATAAAACTCCTAGTTTATAGCACTTTTCTTTGCTCTTTTCCTCTCCTGTCATTCTCCTTCCCATCCCAAGCTGCATCTCACTTATCCCAACACTTACTGGCATCCCAGAGTCTGCCCTGCCAGACCTGCCTTCCCTGGGAGGGGCCCAGTGCCTTGAACCTAGTACGCTCTTCTTTGCCCAGTTAAAAGTTGCTCAAAGCTAGTTGTTCCAAAGGGTCACTAGCATCTTATGGGGTGGTTGTGAGGAAAGCACGTAAGAAGCCATCAAGCAATCTAGATCTAAGGAAGTTCAGAAGTCATCTGATTCAATAGCTTTGTCTTCCCTTCATCAGTTGAGAGGGAGAAGAAAGGACTTGCCTAAGGCCACACACTTGAACTCAGCTCCTGTGACTCCAAGTTCAGCACTCTTTCCACCTGCCTCACTTATAAATTTGAATTCTGCTATTTTGAAAGAACTCAGAGCAGGCATATGTTGAGCATCAAGGCAACCCCATCAAGGCAAGTCTCACAAACAACCAATCAACATACTCAAATCCCAAGGTTACTTCCTAGGTAAGAGTCAAACAGAGAGGGGGTGCAGGTGGAGGAATGGTCAATGAAATGAACTTCAGTTTGTATGTGGGATCACATCTATATCAATGAAGGCCACTTTTATTATGCTTCATGTCAATGCAAGGAGAGTTCTTGAACAAGCATAGTATCCCCACAAATTTCTAAAAACTCTGAACAACAGGATGTACTCGCTTCTGTGTTAGCTTTCATAATCTAAGGATGAATCTAGGTGGTTATTTTTGGTTTAACACTTACATGTAAAATGCTACAGATAGAATAAAATCGCTTTCTTGAGAATGTCCGTGACCCTTTGCTTTGTTAACAGAATAGGACATAGTGCATAATCTGAAGGGCTCCCTGTATGGGACTTTATCAAGTGCAAAGGTCTAACCAAATGACTTTAGTTTTTATCATTCCATTTTCAGAACAAAGAATTTGGGGTTACTATTCACTAATGATCTTCTTCCCTCTCTTCTAGCATATACAAAGGGAAGCTTGATTGTTGTCTGAGACCTTAATTTCATATGATTCTACTGCACATGTGGATGGTTTTGACTTGCATTGTTGGAGGGAGGACCAATAGTGATCACAGATCTGTTGTCCTTTTTACTATGTGCCAGGCACTGTGCTAGATTCTCAGATACAAAGACAAAAATGGCAATCCCTGCCCTCGAGGAAATGCCATTAAAATATGGAGGGGTGAAGGCTGGATGGAGAGAGATACAACGTGTATAATAGTCATAGGGAAATAGAATCTCAGAGTTAGAAGGAGGGACATCTAATAAAAAGCCATGTGGTTAAGTCATTTATCAATTGTGTATCTAACTCTCCATAATCTCACTTGGAGTTTTCTTAGCAAAGATACTGGAGTGGGTTTGCCCTTTCCTTCTCCAGATCATTTGGTAGATGAGGAAACCGAAGCAAAGTTAAGTGACTTGCCCAGAGTTACACAGCCAGTAAGTGTCTGGCACTCTATGCAATATGGCACCACCTAACTGCCCCATATTTGTATGGTAAAAACTCATATCTGCCTGCAAATTTCTTCAATAATATCTCCAACAAATTGATATCTAGGAGTAGCCTAAAGACCTCCAGTAAGGTCTTTATCATATTCTAAGGCAGCACATTTGAAAGGATGCTATTTGTTAACAAGTTTTTCTTCATATCCGAGTGAAATTTGCTTCTTGCCACCAGTGGATCCCAATTCAAAAAACATTAAATATCTGCTATGTACAAGGAACGGGTCCCCCTCCCCTTGTGTGTTCTGTCCATACATGTTCCCTACATGTGTGTACTCTTCCTGCTGATAGCAAGTATACAGATAATGTGCCCTTGGGTTTATGGGCAAAATATTTCATTGCTGCCTTTTCTACTATGCTACCATGCTTTTGCTTTTAGCTAACTTGTTTTCTCTGCCTGATTAATAAAGGTAAAGACACTAGTGGGGGCTCATGAGCTATGGTTTTTAAGTGGCTATCTACCCACATAGTGCCTTGAGCCTAGAATAGCCTTAACTGGATGACCCACTCTGCAAATGGGGTTGGTACCCTATATAAATTTGTATATATTTAGCATTTATTTACATTTGTTTATATTGTGTTGTGCCCCCTCCCTTTTTAGCTCTTCCCACCACCCCCATACCTAGAATGCAAGCTCCCTAAGGACAGGGAAATTTACCTAAAGTCTAAAGGCTTGCAAAGAGGGGGTAGTGGACTTCAAGTAAATGTCAGCTACTGTCTTTATTTGAGAAGAGAGCAGTGAATGTCCCTAGATAAGTTTAGGATTTTTCACAGCTAAGAGTGAATACTAGTTGATTACTTAAACTAATGAAAAACCTTTGGGGAAGATGAGAACACACAATGTTTCCTTGGCAAAAGTTCTGGGATGGTTTGCCATTTCCTTCTCCAGATTATTTTACAGATGAGGGAACTGAGGCAAACAGGGTTAAGTGACTTGTCCAGGATCACATAGTGTAAGTGTCTGAGGTCAAATTTGAACTCATGAAGATAAGTCTTCCTGAACCTAAGCCTAGTGTCCTATGCACTGTACCACCTAACTGTCCTGAGACAGTATATAATTAACTGGAGGTTAGGTGGATTTGGGGAGTCCTGATGAACGTGAGAAGGTACCCAGTCAACTGGATAAGATTACTATGCATGGACTATTTTTTGGAGACAGGGAATAAACACCTAATAGAGAAAGAGCCTTGTCTCTGGGGTAAGAGGATCTAGGTTTGAATGATGCCCACTACCTATGAGATAAATGACTTTCCCTCATTTCTCAGGGTTTTTTGTCTGTAAATTGAAGAGATTGGAGGCCTCCAGGACCCTGTTCAGCTCCTGCCTTTTGATCCTATGATCCCATAAGAGATCATGGACTCTCATGATCCTCTCTGCCCTTATGTCAAATATCCCATTTGAGAAGGACCCACTTGAGGCACATCTGAAATGATTTCCACTGCTCTTCTCCGTTTTCTTCAAGAGTGGCACAGTAAGCATTTCTACTGTGCCATGGAACTATATCCCTTTAAGAGAAAGTTGGTGCTGGTGAGGAACCAATGGATCTTGTAATTACTATGTTGATCCCAATGAAGTAAAAGTGTCTAATTATTTTTAACATGGTTTAAAATCCCTGAGTAAAGCACTCAGACCAGGGAACATGACAAGATAGGAATCCTTCATGGAAAGGATTATTCCTGAATCCCAAATGAATATTCCTTCTCCTCCCCAGCCCTTCTGCTCTCAACAGATGGCTTCCCCTTTTATTAGTATTGAATTCCATGCAGATTGACTGTGGATATTGGATAGCTACTGCTCAGACATAGGTTCCCCTCCAGAATGTAGCGTTCTCCAATTTGGACAATATGTAGCTTGGCAAAAGGAGAGTCTCCTTAATTGAAATTGTTGCAGGGGGCCGGGGGAGAGGGATACGGAGAAGGAAAGGCATGTAGAAGTTTGGGGCCATTGAGTACTTAGCCATCAGCATCCATCTGGTCCTATAAAATATGAAAGTAGAACTTCCTGGATACTGTGCATTAGAGCTAGAATAAATCTATCAATCAGTCAATCAACAAGAGTTTAAATTAAGTGCCTAGGACATGCCAGGCTCTGTCCTAGGTACTGGAGACACAGAAACAAATATCTGAAAGTCCTTTTACTCACATAGCTTATATTCTACCAAGAGATAAAGTATAAACACAGAGAAATATATACAAAGTATAAATTACAAAAATAATCAATCATTCAACATTTATTAGGTACTTAGTATATCCTGGATGGGTGGCTAGGAGGATAAAATGCCGGTCCTGGTGTCAGGAAGACTCATCTTCCTGAGTTCAAATACAACCACAGATACTTACTAACTGCGTGACCCTGGGCAAGTCCCTTAACCCTGTTTTGTCTTAGTTTTCTCTTCTGTAAAATGAGCTAGAGAAGGAAATGGCAAATCACTTGAATATCTTTGCCAAGAAAACCCCAAAAGGGGTCATGAAAAGATGGACACTACTGAAATGACTGAGCAACAAATGTACCAGACATTAAGGCAAGCATTGAGGATGTAAAAAGAAAAATGCCATATTCCCTCTACTCAAGGAACTTCACATCATATGGGGGAAAGAATGAGAAGCCAGCTTACTACCTAGGTTCAGGATAGAGAAGCTTTGCTCAGGAGCTGCAGGGTATTCAGGAGGAAGAATCAAATCTTTTACCCCACCCTTCCCTAAACAGCAACTTATCACACTTTAGACTTTTATACTATAAGAAAAAGAACTTGATTTTGTCTCTAGGTGGCTTTGAAAAAGGAGGAGGGCTGCTTATGTTAATGTGAGGTTGGCCTTGCAGACAGCAGGGAAAACCCAGTGGGTGGGTGGTTTGGTTTGGTTTGGGGGCTTTTAGGTGTGGGGATGAGGCCAAATTCTGAAAAAGGTGCTACTATAATTACCTCTTTAAAATATAGGCAGTGGTTCTCAACCTGTGGGTCGCTACCCCTTTGGGGGTTGAACAACCCTTTCACGGGGGTTGCCTAAGACCATCAGAAAACACATATTTCCAATGGTCTTAGGAACCGAGACTCTGCTTCTCTATCCATCCCAGGTGAGTCTGCCCACATGCAGATATGCCCACATCCAAGAATTAAAGGGTCGCTGCATCAGAAAGGTTGAGAACCACTGCTCTAGAGCAATATAATGACCCCTCAGGTCCACTGTGGTTTCCTCCTGGCAATTTCCCATGCTTGGGATGCTCTCCCTTCTTGGTTCCCTGACTTTCTTCAAATTTCAAGAAGCTTGTCCTAATTCCGCGTAATACTAGCGTCTTCCCTCTGTGGATTATCTTCAATTTATCCTGTATATAGTTTGTTTGGATATAGTTGTTTGGATGTTGTCTCCTTAATTAGATTTTGCTTTTCTTTGTATCCCTAATGCTTAGCATAGTGCCTGCCACTTATTGACCTAACTCTGCTGCTTTAGGGAGCCTATATTAAATGAAAAGTTAGGAGAGCAACTGCAATCATTCAAAACTCCCAATTAGGAAAATGTCTAACACAGTGGTTCTCAACCTTCCTAATGCTGTGACCCTTTAATACAATTCCTCATGTTGTGGTGACCCCCAACCATAAAATTATTTTCGTTGCTACTTCATAACTGTAATTTTGCTACTGTTATGAATCTATCTGATATGCAGGATGTATTTTCATTGTTACAAATTGAACATAATCCACAGGCTGAGAACCGTTGGCAATTTAGCGAAAGGTTTGGCTCTCTGCCTTCATTTCCATTGATATTTCTCTCTAGTTAACTCCTGGCCTCTTTGTGGATGTCTAATAGACAGACATTGGAAAAGGAAGTTGAGCAGAGTAGACCTTTGCTTGGAACTTCCCTCTGTTCCTGAGGAGGTGAATGGGACTGGTGGCATCAGCCCTACTCTGTGGCTCTGAGACACCAGTTCCACCCTTCTTTCTCCTCCTCCTTCTCTTGCTAGTTACCCCTGATTCTTGATACAAGCTCTAAGTCTTCACTCCTTTCTCTCCTCTGCCAGACCCTTCAAATCCCTTTCAGGTTCTGACAGTGGCTCTGCTTTTGTCCTCATTCCAAAGGGCATGAACGAGCCCCTCATCTAACTGGAACAAACTTCCTGTTGCATTTAATTGCATTGCCTTTGATGGATTCCAGTATGTGTTTGTCTGTTCCTCATTCATACCTAGTTAAGAATGATTGATGAATTGCTTCAAGAAGTATTCTTCTAGAACAAAGATAATGACTTTTTAGGTGGGAGTAGAGTAATTAATGGAACCTGCTGCCTGCCTAGCAATCATATCATAGATTACAACTGGAAGGCCCTTCAGAAGTCATACAGGCCAACCCCTTCACTTTACAGGTGAAAAAATTGAGGCCCAGAGATGCCCAAGGTAGCACCTGGCAAAGACAGGGTTGGAATCCTGGTGGAATGCTTTTCCAAATGTATCTATAGGTCCCCATCTCAGACACTAGCTGTGTGACCCTCAGTGAGCTGTTTGACCACTGTTTGCCTCAGTTTCCTTACCGATAAAATGAGGATAATGATAGTAACTACCTCCCCGAGTTGTTCTGAGGATCATATGAGATATTTGTAAAGCACTTAGCACAGTGTTTTACCTTGTAATAGTAATCATTTTATCAGACACTTAGGGCTAAGTAGCACCTAGTAACTTAGGGCTAAGTATAGAAGGTACGAACTCTGTCCATTGTTGAGAAGGTGTGAAGTCCCCTGTTGACTTGGAAGAAGGCTATTGGCTGAGACAGGAGGCCAGTGCTGTA
>CM053596.1:34412614-34429669 GCA_028646575.1 Pseudocheirus occidentalis | reverse complement strand
TGTATGAATACATATATATGTGAGTGTGTGTATTTGTGTGTACATGTATACATAGAGGGCACAAGATCATTTGAATAGGAAGGGTTGATATCTAAAAAATAAAATTAAGAAGTGAGAGAGGAATATGAGAGAAGGATAAAAGGACAGACAGAATAGGGCAAATTATCTCATATAAAAGAGGCAAGAGAAAACTGTTACAATGGAAGGGAAGAGCAGGAAGGTGAAAGGGAATGGGTCAACCTTAATCTCGCTGAATTTGGCTTAAGGAGGGAATAACATACACGCTCATTTGGGTATCTTACCCTATAGGAAAGTAGGGTGAAGGGGATATGAAGAGGGATGATAGAAGGGAGAGCAGATTGGGGAAGAGGGTAGTTAGAAGCACATACATTTGGAAAGGCACAGAGTCAAAGTAGAAAATAGAATAAGTGGGGGATGGGATAGAATGGAGGGAAATATAGTTAGTCTTTCATAATATAACTACTATGGAAACGTTTTGCATAACTATACCTGTGCAACCTATATTTAGTTGCTTATCTTCCCAATGGGGTTGGGTGAGGAGGGAAGCACAGAAAGAATCTAGAAATCAAAGTTTTAAAATCAAATGTTTAAAAAAATTGTTTTTTACATGCAACTGGGAAATAAGATATACAGGCACTGGTGTATAGAAATCCATCTTGCCCTACTAGAAAGTCAGAGGGACATAGGGAGGATATAAGAGACAGCAGATTGGGGGAAGGGATAATCAGTAGTTTTGCTATCTTGGGTAGGGGAAAGACGGAGAAAATTTGTAACTCAAAATCTTGTGGAAATGAGTGTTGAAAACTAAAAATAAATTTTAGAAAAAGAAAAAGAAATTTAACACCTAAAGTGAAGAAGCCTAAAAAGAAATTGAACATACCTAAGCCAGGAAGAGTAAAAAAAAAGAAAATTTTAGACTGATTTCATTAATGAATATGGATGCAAAAATGCTAAATAAAATACTAATGAGGTTACAACAATATGTTACAAAGATTGTACATTGTGATTTATACCAGGGATATAGTGATGGCTTAAAATAAGGGAAACTGATGGAATTCATAATATTATTAATAAAAGTATCAAAAATTATATTATATATCTATAGCAATAGATACAAAAAAAGCTTTTGATGAAGTATAACACTCATTCCTGCTAAAAAAAACATTTGAAAATATAGGTACAAATGGATTTTTCCTTACATTGCTAAGTACTTACTTAAAACCATCAACAAGCATTATTTGAAATGGGGACAAGTCAGAAGCTTTCCCAGTAAGGTTGTTAGTGAAGTAAGGATGTCCCTTGTCTCCTATATCATTCAACATTGTACTGGAAATCCTATCAATAAAAATAAGAGAAGAAAAAGAAATGGAGGGAATCAGAATGAGCAATGAAGTCATAAAACTCTCGTTTTTTGCAGATGATATGATGACATACTTGGGAAATCCCAAAGACTCAATGAAAAAGTTAAAACAATAATTTTAGCAAAGTAGCAGGATATAAAGTAAATATAAACAAATCATCAGCATTCCTATATATCACTAACAAAACCCTGCAAGAAGAGATAGTAAGAGATACCCTATTTAAAATGACTGTAGGCAGTATAAAATACCTGGAGTATAGCTGCCAAAACAACCCCAGGAACTATATGAACAAAATTATAAGAAAAATTTTATACAAATAGTAACAATTTAAATAATTGGAGAAATATCAGTAGTTCATGTCTGGGCAGCATCAATATAATGAAAATGACAGTTTCACCTAAACTTACTTACGCAATGCCATTCTTAATTAAATTATCAAAAAATTATTTTACTGAGAAAAAAAACAACAAAATAAATTTGGAAGAACAAAAGGTCTAACAGGTGGGGAACTGGTAGCCTCAAGGCCACATGTGGCCTTCTAGGTCCTTGGATGTGACCTTTTGACTGAGTCCAAGTTTTACAGAACAAATCCTTTTATTAAGGGGCTTTGTTCTATGGAGTTTGGATTCAGTGAAAAAAAGGATTAAAGCATGAAACAGGAGGAAGACTACACAGTCAGAACTTCTGCACCAAAAGCCTCCAAGAATAATATAAACTGGTTACAGGCCATGGAGGATTTCAAGAAGGATTTTGAAAATCATAAGGAACTTATCAAAGCTGAACTATTTACATGCCTACATGGAAAACAATAATTGTAACTTGTGAAACTTTTCTCAGAATGAGAATAGTTGAAAGGAATATATGTATATGTATATATATATATATATATATATATATATATGTATGTATGCATACATATATGTCTATATAGGAGGGTATTTATGTGTATGAATACATATGTGAATATGTGTATATATGTGTACAGGTATACATAGACAGAGGGCATGGGATCAATTGAATAGAAAGGGATGATATTTAAAAGGTGAAATTGAGAGGTGAGAGAGAAATATAATGAGAGGAGATGGGGAGACACAGAATGGGGTTAATTATCTCATATAGAAGAGGCAAGGGATAGCTGTTACAATGGAGGGGAACAGGAAGGCAGAATGGGTCAACCTTACTCTCACTGAATTTGGCTTAGGGAGTGAATGACATACACTCTGAATGGGGTATCTTGCCCTACAGGAGAGTAGGGGGAAAGGGGATGAGAGGGGGGATGATGGAGGAGAGGGCAGGTTGGAGGTGAGGATAGTTAGAAGCACACATTTTTGTAAAGGGATAGGGATAATGTAGAGAATAGAACAAGTGAGGGGGTGGCGATAGGATGGAGGGAAATATAGTCAGTCTCTCACAATATATCCACTATGGAAATATTTTGTGTAACTACACATATACAACCTATATTGAATTGCTTATCTTCCCAGTAAGAGTGGGAGATGAGGGAGGAAGGGAAAGAATCTGGAATTTAAAGTTTTAAAATCAAATGTTTTAAAAATATATATTATTTTTTTTACATGCAACTGGGAAATAAGATATACAGGCACTGGGGTACAGAGATCCATCTTGCCCTATCAGAAAGTCAGAGGGGGTATGGGGGAGGATATAGGAGAGAGCAGATTGTGGGAGGGGGTATTCAATGAGATCACTGTTTTGGGGTGGTAGATAGGGGAAAGACGGGGAGAAAATTTGTAACTCAAAATCTTATGGAAATGAATGATGTAAACTAAAAATAATCACAAAAGTTAATTTTTTAAAAAGATGTTATTTCTTTAGTGTTTTGGGGGGTCTCCTTTAGCAGGCTGTTGACTCACTTTTCATGATTTTCCTGCATCATTCTCATTTCTCTTTCTGATTTTTACTCCACTTCTCTTACTTAATTTTCAAAATCCTTCCTGAGCTCCTCCATGGCCTATAACCAGTTTATATTTTTCTTGGAGGCTTTTGATGCAGGAGTTCTTACTTCACTGTCTTCCTCTTGCTCCATGCCTTGATCCTTTTTGTCCTCCAAAAAGGATTTTATGGTTTGTTTGTGCTTCCTCTGCTTGCTCATATTGCCAGCCAATTACTTAACCCTTGAGCTCTTTGCCATGGTAGAACTATGCTTCCAGAATGGAGAGAGTTTTGTCGCAAATTGCTGGGGTTTTTGCTGGAGCTATTAGGAGGGTGACATCTCTCCAGCCCCCAGAAGCCCGGGATTACTGGCCACACACCCCAGGACCACCACCCAAGACCATGATCCAGATCTAAGCAGGTTAAAGCAAAAATGGTTATCCTCTGAATGGTCTCTTGGTCCCCCTACAATCTGCAGGCCAGGAGCTCCTGAGGCAGCCAGCCAAGTGGTGCAGTTTCCATGCCTCCACTGCTTCTCACCCCATGGGTGGCAGCAGGACCACACTCTTCCCCCCCACCCTGTTCCAACAAAGTTCCACACTGACCTTTTAGTTTGTCTTTCACATTTGAGAAGTCTGGAAGCTGCCACAACTGCTGGTTATTGACTCTCCTGAAGTGTGCTCTGGCCACTGTTGGTTGGGGCCACCGTGGGGCTGGAGCCACAAGGCTCCTGTGGGACAAGTGCTCTGCAATAGACTTTTCCTGTTGGCCTGCCAGCTGTCTTCAGTGGGTGATTTGTTCCTCTCTGTCACTTTGTGGGTTCTGTAGCTTTAAAAATTGTTTAGAGTCATTTTTTTTACAAGTATTAGAATTGTTTGGAGCCAGTGCCCACACCAAGTGTGCTCTTCTACTCTGCCATCATGCCTCTGCCCAATCAATCCCACTTTTTAAGAAGTTTTTTTTCTTCACTGAAATTTTTGTACCCCTTTTTCAATTTTGCCAATTCTGCTTTCTAAGGAATTTTTCTCCTCCTTGGCTTTTTGTAAAACCTCTTTTACTATTTGGCCTAGTCTCTTTTATAAGATGTTATTTTCTTCAGTGTTTTTTGTGTCTCCTTGACCAAGCCATTGAGTGGTTTTTCATGATTTTCTTGCATCCCTCTCATTTCTCTTCCCAGTTTTACCTCTGCCTCTCTTATTTGATTTTCAAAATCCCTTTCAAGCTTTTCCATGTCCTGATATGAATTCATATATTTTTCTAGGAGACTTTGGATATAGGAGCTTTGACTTTTTCATCTTCTTCTGAGTGTGTTTGATCTTCTTTGTCATCATAGTAACTTTCTGTAGTCAGACTTTTCATCTATTGTTTGCTCATTTTCCAGCCTATTTCTTGACTTTTAACTCTTTGTTAAAGTAGGGCTCTATTTTCAGGGTGGAGGGCACATTATTCCAAGCTTCAGGGGTTTTGTGCAGCTGTTTTCAGAGCTTGGTTCTGGGAGTATATATGTTTTCAGTTCTTTCAAGGTGGTATGATCTAAGGAGAGGTGTTTACTACTCTTTTGGCCTATGCTCTATGAACAAACACAAGCATTCTTTTCTGCCCTGTGACTGTGATGAGGGTTCCACGCTCCACCAAGGCCACAAGTTCTGGTGGACTAGTGCTCCTCTTCGTCCTGTAACTGCCACCCTGGACTGCAACCTGGATCTGATGGGAAAAACAACAGAGTCCTGCCTCAGGGCTAGCAAAGAGAACCCCTGTAATCTCCAGTTGTTCAACCCCCTTACTATCTGTGGGATTCAGTAGCTCCCAAGTCCTACTCCCCGTTTTCTGGGACTGAGACTATTCTGGTGCTCCCTGAACTGGGCTATGCTCCACCATCACCCAATTGCAACAGACCTTTCCTGCTAACCTTATAAATTGTCTTTAGGTGAAAATTACTTAGCCCTTCTTTTTGTGGGTTCTTCTGCTCCAGGAATTGTTTTATGGCATTATTTAGAGGAATTCAGAGGAATTTAGTGAGAGCTCAGGTGAGTTGCTGGCTTTTCTGCACCATCTTGATGAAGCACTTTGTGACTTACAGATTGCCATCACCATTCAATAGATAGTAAAAGTGAGGATCTGGAGTAGTCAATATTGTGCTGGACTTGGAATCAGAAAGACCTATTTTCCCATAGGTGACTCTTACTGTGTGAACATGGGTGAGTCACTTCTCTGGCCTTAGCTTTCTCATCTGTAAGATAAGGATAACAATACCTACAGTCAGCCTCAAATAAGATAATTTATAAATACTATATGTCCCAAAAGTCTTCAGTGCAGTTTTAGCCTGTGTGGTTTTAAGTTTACAGTGGAGCTGACTTTGGGACACCCAGATTATAAAAACTCTTTGCAAACCTTAAAACCCTATCAAAATAGCACTCATTTAGTCATACCAGGATGGTGATGGTTTGGCCATTCAGTCTGTCAATAAACATTTATTAAGAACCTACTCTCTGTCAGCCACTGTGCTAGATACTGGGGATATAAAGCCAAAAGGGCCCTCAAGGAGTTTACTCTCCAGTGAGGGGAGACAACATGGACAACATGTTGTGTACAGAGAAAATGCAGAGCAGATTCAAGGTGATCTTAGGGGAAGCTCCAACAGCCCTGGAGATTGGAAAGACTTCACATAGAAGAGAGCACTTTAGTGAGTCTTGAAGGAAATTAGGGCTTCTAAAAGGTGGAGTTCAGAAAGGAGGGAATTCTCCCCCTTCACCCTCCTCCCCTTCTCTCTCTCTCTCTCTCTGTCTCTCTTTCTCTCCCTCCTCCCATCCTTCTCTACCCACTCTAATACCAAACTGTGCTACTGGAAGCACTAGTAACTTCTGTCTGAGAGGAAAGAAACATCATTGAAAGTCTTATCTAGAGGCCATTTAGTGTCCTTCCAAATGTGCTGCTATAGCAGGTGACAGCTCTTTGATTTATCTCTTGCTAACATCCCTCCACAATACAAACAGTAAAGTCATCTTAAATAGACCTGGATGCATTTGGACAAGCCAACCTGAATGTGTATTTACTGACTGAACAGGAATAACCTCAAACTATTCCTATTTAGGGAGTAAATTGCTATTGTTTGAGAAACTGAATTGATTGAATCAAATGTGATTCTTGACCCACTCTCTAAAATTAACCTATTTATCACACTGACCAAAACAACCTTCATACTAGTAAGTCTAAGTGACAACATTTTATGGTCACTGGACCTGGCCCCAGTTCTTAGGACATCTCAACTTTATTCAGAGAAGGAGCACAGAGCCGAGAAGACTCTACCTCAGGGTGACAGCAAAGTGGGGCTTGGTGGTGGTGTAATGTTAATGGGATATAAGATCTCCCCTGTCCATTAACAGGCCTCATGTGGAGCCCATTGTAAGAAGCTTGCTTAGGGGAGAGTTGCTTCCTCCTTAGGGAGGAAGACTTTCCCACTTTTTGCTCATTTCTAATTAGGCCCTGAGTCACAGTGTTATGATGCCTACTGGCTCTGAGAAGTGTATATATACCAGAGTATACAACCAGAGTTGGTACTTTGTTTGGGGGGCTCACTTATGAGAAGGATCTTGTAATTCCCTGAGTTGCTATGTGTTCAGAGCTCCCAGACTGCTCAGATTTAAAGAGTCTCTCCATCTAGGGATGTATGTAAAAGTGTATAGTTGATTCAGGTAGAGCCCTGTCCATTGGTTTTTATTTCTCTGCTTGTATTTTCTCTTTTCTCTGAAGTTCAGGGTGCCAACTTTTCCCCTGAACTAGTGAATGTAATTTAAAAAGATTTTCAACCTCTTAAACAGCTGTCTTTCCTAGTAAAGCAGTTCTAAGAACCTGTGCTAGTAGCCATTCTGGGTATGCCAGTGTGGTTGCTGCTACAGGTAGATAACTACTTCTTCTGTACAACAACTATCTTCTCTGGTCTACATTTAGCATTAACACAATGACCCTTGAGCTTCTACCAGCAGCATCCTAGGTATTTAACCCCCCCCCCCTTTAATAGAGCTCATTTCCTTCCTAACCTCTAAAAGGAGGGATATCCTTTCTCTCTGGAGGATGGAGAGCTACCTCTCCCCTGCAAATTGCATTTGTAGTAGGCAGAACTATCCTCACCACTATAGGTCCTTCCACAATCCCTACAGCCCACTTAAAGAATTTGTTCTAGGTTCAAATATTCCTAGTTACTTCTACCTCTGCAGTAACTTCAGAGGAAAGAATTTGAGCACTCCAGGGTGTATACTTACTTTTCTTAAGTGGGATTCAAATTAGGCAGAATGGCTTCCAAACAGCTATTATGGGAATCACAAGATCTTCCCTGTACATAGGTTCTTTGATAGGCTTAGGTGACTCTGAGAATCTTCCCTGATTTGAAAATATACTCTGTTCTCTAATAGACTGAATGTTGTCACATGGAGCCTGTGGCAGGAAGCTTCTTTTTCAGCAATGCCCACACCTTATTACTTTGTGATTGGGCAGTGGGTCAAGAGGGTTGTGACTTTCTCTGATCCAGGAGAAGGCTACATTCATAGATTAGGAGAATGTTGTCAGTGTGGCTTACCTAGATTTGGAGAAAGGATTGATTAAGTATCTCCTGCTGTTCTTATGGAAATTATAGAGAAATGTGTCCTAGAGGATAGTACAATTAAATGGATTCAGGACTAGTTTAATGACCAAACTAAGAAAGTATCTATTAATGATTCAATGTCAACTTGGCAAGCAGTCTGCAGTAGAGGGCCCCAGGGGTCTATGCCTGGCCCTGACTATTTTAAATTTTTATCTGTTACTTGAATAATGGCATAGATGGCATGCTTATCAAAATTTCAGATTATGCAAAGGCAGAAGAAGATTCGTACTAATACACTGGATAACAAGTATGATTCCAAAAGGCTAAAAAATTGGTTAGATTTTATATGATGAAATTTGGTAGGGTTAAATGTAACATCTTGTGTTTGGGCTCAAGAAATCAACCTCACAAGTACAAGACAGTTACTTACAACCTAACCAAAGAAGGCAAGGTTAGGCAACAGTTTGTTTAGAGATTCTTCAGAGATTTTAATGGACCACAAATTCAGTAGGAGTTAGCAGTGCAATAGAGTATCTAAAAAAATTCATGTTCTCTCTAACTCCAGTGAATAGAACCCCAGGTTCCAGGAATAAGAAAATCTTTGTTACTCTGCTCTAGTGAGACCACTTCTGAAACATTGTGTTCATTTTGGGGTGCTACATTTTAGGAAGAGCTGGAGGACATCCCTAGCCAATGAAAGGTCTTAAGTCTGAAGATCCATATAAGGAAATTGGGATGTTCTGTATGCAGAAGATAAGACACAGGGGGAACAAGATAACTGTTTTCAAATATTAAAAAGGGGGTCATGTGAAAGAAGGGTTAGATTTGATCTAGTTAGCCTCAGAAGGTAGAAATGGGAGCAAATGAATGTGGAAGGAATTGCTAAATGAATGAATGAATGAATAGCTTAATGTCAGGGGAAATTTCCTAATGTCTAGAGCCTTGCAAATGTGAGATAGGTTTCCTTAAATAGCAATGAGGTCACCAGTATAGTGGTCTCCAAGCAAAGACCAGTGACCACTTATTGATATGTTGTAGTAGGAATTTATGTAGAGGATAAAGGTTGGAGTAAATTTCCATTACAACAAGACCATTATGACCCAACTCTGAAATATCATGATTGTGATTCTTGATAAAGCGATAAATGCTTGAAGCGAGAGCCTACAATTTCCCAACAAAGCCCATTTCCCCTTTTGTATAATTAAAAAATTGATAGGAAGTTTTTCCTTGCATCAAGCCAAAATCACCTTTTCTACAACTTCCCTTCAATTCTTAGGTTCTGCCCTCTAGGGCCAAGTTATTGTTGTTGAGTTGTCTCAGTAATTTCTTACTCTTTGTCACCCTATTTGGGGTTTTCTTGGCAAGGATCCTAGAGCAGTTTGCTATTTCCTTCTCCAGCTCATTTTACAAATGAGGAACTGAGGCAAACAGGATGAAGTGACTTGCCCAGAGTCACACAGCTAGTCTGTGTCTGAGGCCAAATTTGAACTCAGGCCTTCCTGACTCCAAGTCCAGTGCTCTATCCACTGCACCACCCAGCTACCTCTAGGACCAAGCAGCACAAGTCTAATCTCTTGCAGGTTAAGGAGGCAATATGGTGTAGTGGATAGAATGTTAGACTCCCGGTTAGGAAGACCTGATTCCAAATCCCACCTCAGACAATTACAAGTTGTATGATCCTGGGTAAATCATGGAACTTCTCTGGGCTTCAGTAGCCTCACTAGTAAAATGAGGAGGTTGGACTATGACCTTCCCTCTAAATCAGTGATTCATATAATGATCCTTTGTATGTTTGAAGAGAAGACAAGGCTTGAGTCTCCTCTCAGCCTTCTCTTCTTCAGGATAAACGTCTCTTGTTCATTGGATAATGTGAACATGAGATCATAGATCTAGTTCTGAAAGGGAACTTAGAGGTCATCTAGCTTAATTCCCTCATTTTATAGATGAGGAAACTGATGGTTACATGACTTGCCCCAAGTAATGCAGGAGAAAACTTGTCAGAGCTTGAGATTTGCAGCTAGGGGCTCTGACTCTAAATCAAGTGCTTGACTTCCTGTAGATGAAGTCTTAGGATTGCAGATTTAGAACTGAAGGGGATTTTGAAGGACATCACATAAAACTCCCTGATTTTTCAAATGAGGAAACTAAGGCATACAGAGGTTAAGTGACTTTCTTAAGGTCACACAAATAGTAAGAGCCTGAGTCTGGATCCATCTCCAGATCTATTACTCTTTGCATTGGCATTTCATTATTCTGTGCCTCTGCCCTTGTTAATATAGTATCATATGAAGACAGAAGAATGAAGGCAGTTAGAGTCCAGAAGGATGATAATGAGACATTGAGGGCATCTACCATATTGAAAAAAAAGGTCTTTGGAAGTAATGACTTGTGTTTGAAATAGAACACCTATGTGGCACAGTGGACAGAATGCTGACGTCACAAAGACTCACCCTCCTGAGTCCAAAATTGGCCGCAAACACTTACTAGTTGTGTGACCCTGGGCAAATAATGTAACTTTGTTTGCCTCAGTTTCCTTGTCTGTCAAATGAGCTAGAAAAGTCAATAGCAAAGTACTCCAGTATCTCTGTCAAGAAAACTCCAAATGGGACCATGAAGAGTTGGACATGACTGAGCAACAAAGAAGTAGGAGGAGGCTTCTTGTAACTAATCTGAAAACTCAGCTTTCATTTAGCCTGGTTTGCAACCAGATTGCCAAACAAGGCAGCTAAATTTATTACATTATTAGCCTTAGATGCTTGCATTTTTCCTTTAAAGTTTTCAAAGCTCTTCATACATATAAGTAATGTCTCATTTAGATCTTAATGTTGGAAGGGGTAAAGGACAAATGTTGGAATGTAAAGGGGAAACTCTTGTGAGTTTTCTTGTATTTTTTTCTTGTGATGTTTAGGGATTTTGACTTGCCATGTTCTTCTGGGAGGTCTATGATCCTTAAATTCTCTCTACGTCATGTTTTCAAGATCAGTGTGTTTTGCTTTTATAGATTTAATATATTATTTTAATCTCTACTTTTTTTGTTTCTCTTCCAGATTTTCCTTTACTTCAATATATTTTTATAACCAATCATTTGATGTCTCCTTTGCTTCTTTTGTAAAGAATCACATCATAGTTTTTTCTATTCCACTAATCATGTGTACTCTGAAGGCCATAAATTCTGTCAGTTGTGGGTAATGGCTAGATCAAGGTTAGAACCTATGTGTAGCTTTCATGGGATGGAGGAATAAGTTACTGGAAAGGAGTAAGTTGAAGATCTGTGAGGTTTGTATG
This sequence comes from Pseudocheirus occidentalis, assembly GCA_028646575.1. Classification (NCBI taxonomy): domain Eukaryota; kingdom Metazoa; phylum Chordata; class Mammalia; order Diprotodontia; family Pseudocheiridae; genus Pseudocheirus; species Pseudocheirus occidentalis. The sequence continues at coordinate 34,418,533 of CM053596.1, read as the reverse complement.
TTTAAGAGAGGGTCAGTATGTATGCTGAATTCTTCTACTATGAGAAAAGGAGTTAGGGAGCAGAGAAAGACTGTAAATTAGGAATTGAACTCATTGAGGAAGAAAGAAATGTGTCCTGCACTTTAGGCACCAGAAACTTAACTGAGTGATAAATATAGACTGAGTAAACCTCAAGGGAGGTGTTGTGAGTAACGATGGTAGGAGACCTGGCATTGGGGATAAGGAGTATTGCAATGCCTCCACTAAGACCAGTAAGTGGGTTGAGGAATATTAATGAAAATGTAGTCAGTACTAGAATGGGTAACCATGGAAACAGCTTCTTTAGTGGACAGTCAGGTCTCAGTGAGTACCAGATAATAAGAATAAAAAAGAAAAAAGATTCAAGTTGAAAGGACACTGAAGGAAAGGGATTCATTTGAGGGCACAGATATAAGGAAATGGAGTGGTGAAGAATGGGGTTTAATCCCTGGGATGTCCAGGGTAGGAGTAAGTGAATCATTGAATAATGAGTTGATGTTTACCATCGGCCTTAAGGGTAAGCTTTCAGGGTGGCATCCTCTCGAGGGCATCAGGAAGCAGTGTGTAGCTGAGGGTGTCTGTGAGGGTGTTGGTGGAGGCGTAGGGGACAAGATATGTAACCTGAAGCTGGAGGAGGCCAGAGAGATTGCATGGAGTGTCAGGGAATGCTTGAGCCAGGGGAGAATAAAGTGAAGCATGTCTGGTGCTTTCCTTTAAAGAAAACAAACTATCATTGTTTTGGGGGAGAAAACTAAGACTTGAATGTGTTTGTGAGATTTCATTAAAATCCCTACATAAACTCTAAAGTGCATTATATAACAAAATAGAATTTATTTTTAAATGATAAAATATGGAGCTGGAAAGGGCTTAGAAATCATGTTTTTAAATAAAACGTGTTGACTGACACCGGTAGTAAGCAGCAGATCGACGATTCTAACTTCTGACTCCAGAGCAGGATTCGTTCCACAGCATTATATTTCTTCTGTTATGGATCATGTGTGCTCAGCTTCCTCATCTCCAGAATGAAAGAGGCTTGACTAGGTCTCTAAGGTCCTTTCAAGATGGAATCCTTAGGATCCAACGATCCTGGATTGAAACCCTGATGGGCAGTATGCTGATTTCAAGTGTACCACTAGATGTCAGACTTGTGTGATCCATAGTATGGCATTCTTCTCCAATCTGGGAGGAGAAATCATTTTACAAAATCACAGAATATTGAGTCGGAAGGGACTTTAGAGGCATTTCATGCAACTTATATGGAAGCCCCTCCTACCATATACCTGAAAAGTTGTCAACCAAACTTTACCTAAAGACCTCTAGTCACTGCCTACCCACCCACATATTACATGTTTGCATGCATAGCTCTTATTTTTAGGAAAGTTTTTTTTTTCTTCCAAGGGACTAAAATTTATCTCTTGAACCCAGTAGTTCTAGTGTTTCCTTTCTGGGTCCTAGCAGATCAAGCCAAATCCATTCTTCATGACAGTTCTTAAAATACTTGAAAACAACTTCCCTTACCTGGAAAGACTAAACATGGCCAGTCCTTCAGATAGATATTCATTCTGTTCATCAAAAAGTTCCTGAGCATAAATGAGGCACTAGGAATATATTCCTACAAATTCATTTGCCTCCTAGTTTTTGTTTCATTCTACACTGCTTTTATTTTGCTGCTAGGTTGGTATCAACCCTACTTTACAAAAAATTCACTGTCCCTGGGCGAGAGTGGGTCAAATTCCTTGTTTTTCTAGATATAGTGAAAGGAGACAAGGAACTAGGATTCTCAGAGAGCTGAATCTCAATTCTGCTATTTACTACCATTATCACCTTGGATAAAGGTCAATTCAGTCAAATCCAGCCTGCATTTATAAGTACCTAGTAACGGGCACTGGAGATACTGGAGATACAGAGATAAAAATTAAGTAGTCCATGCCCTTGAGGTACTTACATTCTCCTGGGGGGTTGGGCAGAAGGGTCAGTGGTAATGGGTTTGGGTGAAATTGAGGATATACAGGTACAACACTTGAACAGATGGTATACATTTTATCCTAAAAGTCTTAGTGCAGTTTTGAAACTGTTAAAACTTAATTGACGGTTATATAAGCTATAAAGCTTAAAACTGCACTAAGATTTTGGGGGTACCCTTTATATGATGATTTGAAATCCAGAAAACCTTTCTATAGGAGGTGGCACAGAGGCTGAGCTTTGAATGAAATAAAAAATTCTTTTTAGATCTTATTTCTCATCTGCAAAAAGAGATGGTGAATCAAAAGGATGTCTAAGGTTCCTTCTAGCCTGAAGCTTTGGTGCTATGATCCTTATACACTAGACCAGTGTAATAACGCTCTGGACTTATTTTTCCTGATCCAGTCTGGCTATATTTCCCCTTTAGGGTTCTAGGGTTAACTCTGAGGGGTCACAAGTCTTTCTCTAATCATCAGCTAAAGCTCCCCTTTTGGGAGTCCCATTGATTAATATTGCAGTTCCATTCAACCAGTTCACTTTGACTAGCTTTTACAGAGGTTTCTTTATTTCAAAGATATAGCCAGAACAAAGTTGTGAACATTCCCTAACACCTGGGTTCCAGGCATATTTCCCCCTAACCCTCCTCACTCCCTGTAGAGAGTGGGATCAACTTAATGTGGTTTCTACACAGTATTAGCTCCATCAAGTTCACTCCCAAAAGTAATATAACGGATGGATAGCTCAGCCTGCATGTTTGCTATTGGTTAATTAGGTCAAACAAGTCTCTCAGGATTTCATTCCTCCTCATCTTGATTCTGGAAATCCCAGGATGGATTCCAGTGACTTTTCAAGGCTCATTTGGCCATTTCTAATCTCCTTCACCTAAAACAGGAACAAGCATATGTGGAAAGGGAGACCATATATTGACCTCAGAGAGAAAGATCTGCAGCCTTGAACCTTATATTCATGATCTTTCTAACCTAGGAATAGCTAGGCAGTAAAGACAGTGAACCAATGGAAGTGAGCATTGAGCTGTGGCTAACTAGTGCTTTTTTAATGTACTCAAGTTCTGGCCACAAAAATCAGTCCATTGGTGGAATCCTCAACTCATGACTAGCAAACTGGAAACAAATAGCCATAGAATGTCTGTGCATTTTCCCAAATTAGGGTGCCTGCAGCCATGTCAGACAGGCTCAAGAGTGAGCCAAATGTTAAGTTTTCTGTGAGAATTATACTTCAGAAAAAGACCAAGTACAAATGAGAGCCTGATTTACTATTTTACTGATTGCCCAAACTTAAGAAAATAATAGAGAATATATTAATAATGCAAATTAAACTTAAAGCCTATTGGGCATACATCCCCTCCCGCCCTACCTTACCCTCCCCCCAACATACAAAAAGCTGGTTGTTAAACATTTGCCACCATACCACTAGGAACAGGAAATTTCTATTCCATGTCATCATGTCTTTCTAGAAGCTGGCTCCCCAGCCTCTTCCATGTGGGGAATTTCATCATCAAGCCTTTTGCCTTTCACCGGCTCTGCAGCTCTTCAGAATGACTCCCACACACTTACAAGGCACTGGCCAAACTGGAACTAGGAGGTGTTAGTATTCTCTATTGATGCTGTATTTGAGTAGGCCCTAACCCAAGTCCCACATGCTTTATCAACAGACCTGAAACACCTCTGACTGTTTACTTTTCCTCTTCAGGGTTCAGTTTGCAATAATGAGTTCACATTCCTATAATGCTTTTAAGATGTCACCCAACAGCTTTGTGAGGTGGCTGGCTCAGACATCATTGCCCCAATTTTAGAGTAGAAGGACACGGAGGCCCAGGAAGCCAAAGGAGCACAAAGGACCTGGACTTGGAGTCAGAAGACACGAGTGGGCACCATTATACACCAGACAATGTGCTGGATTGGGCCAGATGGCCTGGGTGTCAGTCCCAGTTCTGTCACTTCTTATTTGAATGACCTTAGGTGAATCACTGTGCCTTTCTAGGCTTTGGTTTCCTCATTTTTAAATGTGAGGGAGTTGGACTAAATGCATCACCTCTGAGGCCCTTTCCTCCTCTAATTCCATGAGCCTGTGAAATAGATAAGACCCCAAACCCCTTCCAATTTGAAATCCCAGCACCCGTAAGCTCCTTGAACAGCAGGACTCTCTTCTGCCTTTCTTTACTGTTTCTGGTACATAATAGGCCCTTAATAAGTGATAGTTGGCTGACTAAATCACAGTCACACAGCTAGAAAACAGTATAACTGAAACTGATTTTTAGAGGGAGTCGGAGTTGAGTGACTCAGGGTCAGCTACTAAGAAAACAGAAACTTGAATCCAGTCCCTTGTGCTGGGGGTCGTTGTTGTTTTTATTGCATCATACAATACAGGAGCTAGGGGGAGCCACGCTCCACAGAGCCGCGGACATGGGGTCAGGACGCTCTAAATTCAGATATCTCCTAGCTGGGTGACCTCGGGCAAATCATGTCACCTTTGCCTGCCTCAGTTTCCTCATCTGTAAAGTAGGGATAATAAATGTCATCTTCCTTCCCGTATCTTCTCTAAGATGAGAAATTTAGACTTTGCAGTATCTGAACTCACTTCCAGTTCTAATAACCTTTGACCCTAAGACTTATCTACCTACAAAGAATCCCAGATCCGGAGATGGAAGGGACTTTTTAGCCATCCTATAATCTGGCCTCATTTTACAAATTGATGGTTGGGACGTCCACAGCGCACTGCGCGTCTGCTCAGCCTTTTCCCTCATATTAATCAGTTATGCCAATTTTTTTCCCTCTTCTTTTTTTCTTCTTTAAAAATGCTATTCTATGGGATGGCTCTCTGGGTGGTATCTTGGGTGACATAAGAACAAGATGTCAATAAAATGTATTTTTAAAATATTCTTCTAGAGCAGTGGTTCTCAACCTGTGGGTCACAACCCCTTTGGGGGACTAACTGCCCTTTCATAGGGGTCAGAGGGGTCGCCTAAGACCATCAGAAAACACATATTTCCAATGGTCTCAGGAACTGAGACACTGCTTCTCTGTCTCCAGGTGGGTCTGCCCACATGCAGATATACTCACATACAAGAATTAAAGGGTCACGACATTAGAAAGGTTGAGAATCACTGTTCTAGAGGATGTCTTTCTGGGAAGGGGAAATGGAGCGACTGAGGAGCAAATTTATGATATGTAAAAACAAAGGGTATCAGTTTGCACATTGCACACATGTCAGGCTTTTTTTGATGTGTTGATTGGTTACGTTGATTTTTTTCCCCCCTCTTTTCCTTTTCTTTAAAAACGTTGTTATCTGGGAAGGAAACCTTGTGACTTTCCCAACATCACACAAGTAGTGGGAGCTGAAATTCAAATCCAGTTCCTCTAACTCCAAGCCCAGGATTCTTTCTGTTGTATCATGCTGCTGGACTACCGTACTCTCCTCACTTCTGCCCTGGAAAAGCTCTGATTTCCATCTTCAGCTTTTGATACCAAGCCAGAGGCTACTTCTGATATCAGCCCAGCCTTGTTCACCCAAGTTATTTATACTTTTCATTGTTTTGTATGAAAACACTTATTGATGTAGAGATGTATTCTTTAACTTATTTACATGTATACATACTATGTCCCACCAGTTGACTCAAGTTCCTTTCATTTTTTAATCTTTATATTCCCTTGCATGGAATCATGATAAGTGAAGTGAGCAGAACCAAGAGAACGTTGTATGCAGCAACAGCAATATTGCCCACAGAATCATTGTGAACAACTAAGTTATTCCAGAGTACTACAGATACTCAAATCAGGTATAAAGGACTTGTGAAGGAAGAAGCTCTCCACCTCCAGAAAAAGGACTGATACATAGAAGTATCCATAGAATGATTTTATATCTATTTATAAATCTGGGTCAAATGGTAGCTTTCTCTAGTGCAAGGTGAAGAAGTGTGTG
>CM053596.1:34390923-34403846 GCA_028646575.1 Pseudocheirus occidentalis | reverse complement strand
CATCTAGCTTAATTCCCTCATTTTATAGATGAGGAAACTGATGGTTACATGACTTGCCCAAAGTAATGCAGGAGAAAACTTGTCAGAGCTTGAGATTTGCAGCTAGGGGCTCTGACTCTAAATCAAGTGCTTGACTTCCTGTAGATGAAGTCATAGGATTGCAGATTTAGAACTGAAAGGGATTTTGGAGGACATCACATAAAACTCCCTGATTTTTCAAATGAGGAAACTCAGGCATACAGAGGTTAAGTGACTTTCTTCAGGTCACACAAATAGTAAGAGTCTGAGTCTGGATCCATCTCCAGATCTATCACTCTTTGATTTGGCATTTCATTATTCTATGTCTTTACCCTTGTTAATATAGTATCATACAAAGATAGAAGAATGAAGGGAGTTAGAGTCCAGAAGGGATGATAATGAGACATTGAGGGCATCTACCATATTGAAAGAAAGATCTTTGGAAACAATGACTTGTGTTTGAAACACAACACCTACATGGCACAGTGGATAGAATGCTGAAGTCAGGAAGACTCATCCTTGAGTTAAAAATTGGCCTCAGATATTTACTAGCTGTGTGACCCTGGGCAAATCACTTAACTCTGTTTGACTCAGTTTCCTTTTCTGTCAAACGAGCTGGAGAAGGAAATGGCAAACCATTCTAGTATCTTTGCAAGAAAATCCCAAGCAGTGTGCTAAGCACCAAGAATGAAAAGATGGGCAGAAAATAGTCCCAACTTGCAAGAAACTTATGGTCATACAGTTTAATGAGGTAGACAACTTATAAATAACTATATAAATAATATTAGTATACATACAGGATAAATGGGAGATAATCAACAGGGGGAAGGCACTAGCATTAAGGAGAATCAGAAAGGGCTTCTTACAGAAGACAGGATTTAAGTTGAGACCTGAAAGAAGCCAGGAGGTAGAGATGAGAAGGGAGAGAATTCCAGGCATGGAAGACAAGCAGAGAAAATGACCAGTCAGGAGATAACAAGAGTTTATGGAACAGCAAGGAGGCCAGTGTCACTGGATCATAGAATTGATGGAGGAGTGCTCTACCACCCTATGGACTTAGAAGACTGGTAAGATTGGAAGGCATCAGGTTATGAAGGGCTTTGAAACTAACCTAAGTGCATATTTGATGGAGCCCCTAGAGTTTACTGAATAAGGAGATGACATGGCCAGGTCTGTGCTTTAGGAAGACCAGTTTGACAGATGAGTGGAGAGTGAGAAGAAGTAGGCAAAGACTTGTAGAAAGGAAATCAAGCAGCATTGTATTGTAAAAGTTAGATATGAGGTGATGAGAACCCACACGTTTGTAGTGGTGATGTCAGAGGATAGAAGAAGGCATCATCTAAGAGAGATGTTGAAAAGGTAGATGCCACAGGAGTTCACAGAGAAGGAGTGAGTACATGAGAATGACACCTAGGTTACAAGGATGATGGTGCCCTCAACAGTAATAGGGAAGCTAGGAAAACAGAGGGGTTTGGGTAAGAAAGATACTGACTTTAGTTTTGGACACATTAAGCTGAAGATTTCTACAAGACATCTGTCCAAGATACCCAACAGGTAGCTGAAGCTGTAAAACTGGAGATCAGAACTGGAAACAAATCTAAGAATCATATGAATAGAAAGGATGATTGATCCCATGGGAGCTGATGAAATCACCAAATGAAACAGTATTGTGGGAGAAGAGAGTCCAGGACAGAGCCAGAGGGGCTTTACATTGGGGGTGGGTGGTCATAGAGGACCTGAGTGAAGATCCAAGAAAGGAGACAGGAGCAGTCAGACAGACAGGAAGAGAACCCAGAGAGAGCTGTGTCACAAAACCCAGAGAAGAGAATATCAAAAAGAAGAGGGTAATTGTGTCAAAGTCTGCATGTTGCAGTTTAAACCCAGGGACGCCAAAAAGCTGGTGCAGTAGAGGCTCTGCCCACCTAAAAACTGTTGGGGTTTCATGACGCGTTGTGGTGGAACCATCTCAAAAAATTCAGTGTCAGACCACCTCTAATCCAAGTATAGGCATTTATTGAGACTGATGCCTCTCATGAAGTGGACTAAATTCCAAAAGGAACCAGCAACTTCAGAAAGAGCAAGATGGATTTTTATAGGGTGAAGATGCAATTACATAACAGAAATATTAAAGAGGAAGGAGGGGTTTGTGAAGGGATTAGGTAATGGAGGAGGGGTCTTATCTATGGTTCCATGGTTAAACGTTCTGGTCATGCTGCTCTCCAATTAGCTAAATATCGTGGTCCTGTCTGGTCAAGATAGATAAGATAGTTAGGTATTGTGGTCCTGTCTTGTGTTAGATGGATGATGTGATTGTGGTTGAGTATAAGAACACACCTCTTTCTGTGGGAATGGGTCTGGGGCAGCGAGTAGGTAGAGGCAGTAGCTGGGTTCCTATCATATAGACACATCTGCTGTTTCTGTAGGAACTAAGAATTCAGGGACACACCTTTTGTTCTAGTGAGCAGTGAGGCATATATGAAGAACTTAGGACATGGTGGGGGGCGGAGATGGGCTAGACAGGTACAGTGGGGCCTATACTGAAGTTAGAATATTGGGACTGAGGGCAGCTTTATTAGGATTCCATCATGCACAGAGGTTAGCAATTAAAAGATCATTGGTGACTTTGGAAAGAGCAGTTTTAATTGAGTGATGAAGTTGGAAGCCAGATAGCAAAGAGTTAAGAAGAGAGTGAGAAGAAAGGAAGTGGTAGCATTGATTGTAGATAACTTTCTCAAGGAGTTTGGCTATGAAAATGAGAAGAGAGCCCAGACAGGCAAGTATTGCATGGAGTATTGTAATTCTCCCACTAAGACCAGTAAACTGGCTTGAGGAATATGAATGAAAGTGTCATCAGTATTAGAATGGGTAGCCAAGGAAACTTTCTTTGCTGGTCAGTAAGATCTTAACGGGTACAAGATAATAACAATGAAAAAAAAGATTCAAGTTGAAAGATTTGGAGTAAGACACTGGAGGGAAGGAGTTCATTTGAGGGTAAAGATATAAGGAAATGGAGTGGTGAAAAATGGGGTTTAATTCCTGGGGTGTTCAGGGTAGGAGTAAGTGAATCATTGAATGAGTCGATGTTTATCATTGGTCCTAAGGGTTGGGTTTCTGGGAGGCATCCTCCAAGGGTATCAGGCAGCAGTGTGTAGCTGAGGGTATCTGTGAGGGTTTTGGTGGAGGGGTGAGGGTGGGGGACAAGGTATCTAACCTGAAGCTGGAGGAGGCCAGAGAGATTGCCTGGAGTGTTATGGAATGATCGAGCCAGGGGAAAATAAAGTGAAGCATGTCTGGTGCTTTCTTTTTAAAAAAAAAAAATCAAACTATCATTCTTTTGGGAGAAAAAACTAAGAATTGAATATACTTGTAAGATTTAATTAAAATCGCCAAGGAAACTCTAAAGTGCATTATATAACAAAATAGAATTTGTTTTTAATAATAGAATGTGGAGCTGGAAGGGTCTTAGAAATCATGTTTTAAATAAAATATTTGTTGACTGACACAAGTAGTAAGCAGCAGACCGACAATTCTAACTTCTGACTCCAGAGCAAGACTCGTTCCACAGCATTATGTTTCTTCTGTTATGGATCATGTGTGCTCAGCTTCCTCATCTCCAGAATGAAAGAGGCTAGATTAAGTCTCTAAGGTCCCTTCAAGATGGAATCTTTATGATCCAATGATCCTGACAGGGGTGTGCTAATTTCAAGCGTACCACTAGATGTCAGACTTGTGTAATCCATGGTATGGCATTCTCCAATCTGGGCGGAGAAATCATTTTACAAAATCACAGAGTATTGAGTTGGAAGGGACCTTAGAGTCATTTCATCCAATTTGTATGTGACCAAGAAGCCCCTCCTATCATATACCTGAAAAGTTGTCAACCAAACTTTACCTAAAGACCTCTAGTCACCGCCTACTCACATGTTATACTTTTGTGTAGCTCTTATTTTTAGGACGGTTTTTTCTTATGAGGGGCTAAAATTTATCTCTTGAATTTGGTACTTCCCCTCTGGACCCAAGCAGATCAAGCCAAATTCATTGTTTACATGACAGTTCTTAAAATACTTGCAAACAACTTTCCTTACCTGGAAAGACTAAACGTGGCCAGTTCTTTGGATGGATATATTCATTCTGTTCAGCAAAAAGCTCCTAAGCACAAATGAGGCACTAGGGATAGATTCCTACAAATTCATTTGCTTCCTGAATTTTGTTTCATTCTAGACTGCTTTTATACCCCTGCTAGGTTGGTATCAACCTTACTTTACAAAAAAATCCACTGTCCCTGGGCAAGAGTGGGTCAGATTCCTTGTTTTTCTAGATATAGTGAAAAGAGACAAGGAACTGGTGTCTCAGAGAGCTGAATCCCACCCAGTTCTGCTATTTTCTACTTTTATAATCTTGGATAAAGGTCAATTTAGTCAAATCCAACCAGCACTTATGAGTACCTACTGAGTGCTAGGCACTAGAGATACAGAGCTAAAAATTAAGTAATCCATGCTCTTGAGGTGCTTACATTCTTCTGGGGGATGGGACAGAAAGGCTGGTGGTGATGGGATCAAGTGAAATTGAGGCTATACAGATACAACACTTGAACAGATAGCATACATTTTGTCCCAAAAGTCTTAGCGCAGTTTTTAAACTGTTAAAATTTAATTGATAGTTACATAAGCTATTAAAGCTTAAAATTGCACTAAGATTTTGAGGATGTCCTGTATATGATGATTTAAGGGCTTAGGCTACTGGGGAAATCCAGAAAACTTTCTATAGGAGGTGGCACAGAGGTAGAGCTTTGAATGAAATAAAAGATTCTCTGGTTTTTATTTCTCATCTGCAAAATGAGATGGTAGAGGGGAGTGGAGCCAAGACAGCAGAGTAAAAGTAGCAACTTGCTTAAGCTTGTTGCCCAGTTACCTCCAATAACTGTAAAAAGTCACTCTAAACAAACCTTAATGCTACAGAACCCACAAAATGACAGAGCAAAGCACATCTCCAGCTGAAGGCATCCTGGCAGGCCACCACGAAGGGTCTATCACACCAGACCGGGAGCGGAGTGCAGTCCTGCAAGGGCCATGCCAGCACAGATGCAGCAGACCTCAAGGGACTGAATCACTGGCAAATGTGGTAATTTCCAGACTTCTCAACCCACAAAAGACAAAGACAAAGTAAAAGGTCAGTGGAAAACTCTGTTGGACCTGTGTGAAAGAAGAGCATGGTCTGGCCCCAGCCCCTGGGGAGGCAGAGGTGGTGGCGGTGAGGCAGCAGCAGCAGCAGTAGCAGTCACAGCAGGAGCTGCTTCTGGAGCTCCAGGCCTACAGATGGTGATGGAATCAAGTGACTGATCAGAAGGCAATTGCAGAAATCTCTTTGCTGGTGCTGAGGCAGGATTCTCTTGCTTTGCCCTGCTTGGATCTGGGTTGAACTCTTGGATGGTGGTCCTAGGATGAGGATTGCTGGTGTGGCAGAGTTTGTGGCAGCTGTGGAGATGGACTCCTCACATTTCTGAGGCAGGTGCCTAGAACTGGCTTTGAGAACAGGTGCGCAAAACCCCAGAAATTTGGGACACAGCACTCTCCACTCTGGAAGCAGAGTTCTACCACGGAGTCAAGTAATTGGTTGGCAAGATAAACAGAGGAAAAACCATCAGACTGTAGAATCTTTCTTTTGTGACAAAGAAGATCAAAACATACAACCAGAAGAAGACAAGAAAGTCAAAGCTCCTGTATCAAAAGGCTCCAAGAAAAATATGATATGGTTGGAGGCCATCGAGGAACTCACAAAGGATTTTGAAAATCAAATAAGAGAAGTAGAGGCAAAATTGGGAAGAGCAATGAGAATGATGCCAGAAAATAATGAAAAACAGGTCAACAGCTTGCTAAAGGAGACCCCCAAAAATACTGAAGAAAATAACACCTTAAAAAATAGACTAACTCAAATGGAAAAAGAGATCCAAAAAAAGCCAATGATGAGAAGAATGCCTTAAAAAATAGAATTGGCCAAATGAAAAAGGAAACCCAAAAGCTCACTGAAGAAAATAATTCCTTCAAAATTAGAATGGAGCAAATGGAAGCCAGTAACTAAGAGAAATCAAGATATCATAAAATAGTTCCAAAAGAATGAAAAAATAGAAGACAATGTGAAATATCTCATCAGAAAAACAACTGACCTAGAAAATAGATCCAAGAGAGGTCATTTAAAAATTATTGGACTACCTGAAAACCATGATAAAAAAAGAGTCTAGCCATCATCTTTCAAGAAATTATTGAGGAACACTGTTCTGATATTCTAGAATCAGAAGTAAAATAAAAATGGAAAGGATCCATCCATAATCTCTTGAAAAAGATCCCAAAAGAGGTGGCTAGGAAGCTCAGTGAATAGAGCACCAGCCTTGGAGTCAGGAGGAACTGAGTTCAAATCCAGCCCCAACACTTAACACTTACTAGCCATGTGACCTTGGGCAAGTCACTTAACTCCAATTGCCCTCCAAAAAGCAAAAATAAATAAATAAGTAGATAGATAGATAGACAGATAAATAAATAAAAGATCCCCAAAAGAAAACTCCTAGGAATGTTATAGCCAGATTCCAGAGTTCCCAGGTCAAAGAGAAAATATTACAAGCAGTCAGAAAGAAACAATTTGAGTATTATGGAAACACAATCAGGATAAACATGAGATCTAGCAGCTTCTACATTAAGGGATTGAGGGGCTTAGAATATGACATTTCAGAGGGCAAAGGAGCTGAGATTAACACCTAGAATCACCTACCCAACAAAACTGAGTATAATACTTCAGGTGGGAAAATGGACGTTCAATGAAACAGAGGACTTTCAAGCATTCTTGATGAAAAGACCAGAGCTGAACAAAAAATTTGACTTCCAAGTAGAGACTCAAGAGAAGCAGGAAAAGGTAAACAGGAAAGAGAAATCATAAGGAACTTATTAAAACTGAACTATTTACATTCCTACATGGAAAGACGATATTTATGACTCATGAGACTTTTCAAAGTATTAGGATAGTTGAAGGGAATGCCTGTGTGTGTGTGTGTATGTAAATAGAAAGCACAGGGTGACTTGAATTTGAAGGGATTATATCTAAAAAATAAAATTAAGAGGTGAGAGAGGAATATATTGGGAGAAGAAGAAAGGGAGAGATAGGATTATCTCACATAAAAAAAACTTACAATGGAGGGGAAGAGCAGGGAGGTAAAAGGGAATGAGTCAACCTTATTCTCATTGGATTTGGCTTAAGGAGGGAATAACATATACATCCAACTGGGTATTTTACCCTACAGGAAAGTAGGGGGGAAGGGGATAAGAGGGGGAATGATAGAAGGGAGGGCAGACTGTGGGAGAAGGTAGTTAGAAGCAAACACTTTTGAAAAGGGACAGGGTCAAATTAGAAAATAGAATAAATGAGGGGTGGAATAGGTTGGAGGGAAATATAGTTTGTCTTTCACAATATAACTACCATGGAAATGTTTTGCATAACTACACATGTATAACCTATATTGGAACTGCTTATCTTCCCAGTGGGGGTAGGTGAAGAGGGAAGAAAGGATAGAATCTGGAACTCAAAGTTTTAAAGATAAATGTTAAAAAATTGTTTTTACATTCAACTGGGAAATAAGATATACAGGTAATGAAGTATAGAAATTCATCTTGCCCTAAAAGAAAGTAAGGGGGAAGGAGGTTATGGGAGACAGGGGAAATAGAAGAGAGAGCAGACTGGGGAAAGGGGTAATCAGTATGCTTGCCATCTTAGAATGGGTGGGAAGGGAGAGACAGGAATAAAATTTGGAACTCAAAATCTTGTGGAAATGATGTTGAAAACTAAAAATAAATAAATAAATTCTGGGGGAAAAATGAGATGGTAGAGCAAAATGATCTCTAAGGTTCCTTTCAGCCTCCAAACTTTTGTCCTGTGTTTTATTTTTCCTGATCCAATCCAGCTACATTTCCCCTTTAGGCTTTCAGGGTTAACCCTGAGGGGTCACAAGTCTTTCTCTAATCATCAGCTCAAGGTCCTCTTCTGGGATTCCCAATGATTGACACTGCAGTTCCATTCAACCAATTAACATTGACTAGCTTTTACAAAGGTTTGTTTACTTCAAAGATATAGCCAGAACAAAGTTGTAAATATTCCCTAACACCTGGGGTCCAGGCATATTTCCCCCTAACCCTCCTCATTTCCTGGAGAGAGTGGGCTCAACGTAATGTGGTTTCTATATCGCATTAGCTCCATCAAGTTCACTCCCAAAAGTAGCTCAGCCTGCATGTGTTCTATTGGTTAATTAGGCCAAGCAAGTCTCTCAAGGCTTCATTCTTTCTCATCTGGATTTTGGGAAATCCCAGGATGGATGGCCCATTCCCATGACCTTTCAAGGCTCATTGGGCTATTTCCAATCTCCTTCACCTAAAACAGGAAAGAACAAGCACATGTGGGAAAGGAGGCCACATGTTGACCACAGAGAGGAAGCCTTGACCTATCATGATCTTTCTAACCTAGCAATAGCTAGGCAGTAAAGAGAGTGAACCAATGGAAATGAGAGTCAAACTGTGGCTAACTAGTACCTTTTGAATGCACCCAAGTTCTGGCCACAAAGCCAGCCATTTGGCGCATTCCTCAACTCATGACTAACAACCTGGAAACAGCCATAGAATGTCCATGTATGCTCCCAAATTAGGGTGCCTGGAGCCAGTTCAGACCAGCTCAAGAGTAAGCCACATGTTAAGTTTTCAGTGAGCACTATAACTCAGAAAAAGACAAAGTTCAAATCAAAGTTTGATTTACTATTTTACTGATTGCCTAAACTTAAGAAAATAATGGAGAAGTTATTAATAATGCAAATTAAATTTAAAGCCTGTTGGGCAATGTAACGGTAATTAATTTAGCAGGTACTTAGCCCTTAGTAATTAAGGGCTAAGTACTTCTTGAAAGAAACAGAAGATGTGAACTCTGTCTCCTGTTGCTGACATAAGAGGAAGGAGTTGGCTGAGATAGGAAGCCAGTGTGTGTGTGTGTGTGTGTGTGTGTGTGTGTGTGTGTGTGTGTGTGTGTAAGAAGAGTTCCAGAGGGTGGGGCGGCTAGGTGGCACAGTGAATAGAGCACTGGCCCTGGAGTCAGGAGTACCTGAGTTCAAATCTGGCCTCGGACACTTAACACAAAAACTAGCTGTGTGATCTTGGGCAAGTCATTTAACCCCAACTGCCCTCCAAAAAGCAAAAAGCAACAACAAAAAAAAGAAGAAGAGTTCCAGAGACAGAGAACTAAAATCAAGAATTTTTACTCCTAGCAGAGGAAGCAGAATTGTTCTAGCATCTGGGAGCTGGGCTGCTACTGGACTTAGAACTGAGTTGGAGTTTCCTATGAGACTGGAATCTGGTGAAGGCCTAAGTGGCTGTTGCCTCCTGGAAGGCTGAGATTTTCTTCTGGGTCCTAGAGCCAGCTGAACTGGTAGAGGACTGAAGAAGCATGACCAGAATAAGCCTGTTTGTGGCTTGGTTGCTCCTTGAGTTCCCAGCAACAGAAGTTGTGAAGGTTTTGAAAAAGTAGAGAAGTGCTGGACCCTGTGAACTTTATTGTGTAACATGGACCACCAGGAGGTCTGGATGAGAACTTGGGAGCTGTCTGCCTCTGAATCCAGGTGAATGTTTGGTGGATTCAGGTGGGAGCTGGGACTATGGAAGAGGATCCAGGAAATCTGAGAGACCACCCCGAGTCAAGATGAAGAAAAGGCCTCTCCTTGGATATTGAATGCCTGATGAAACTGAAGTTTACTAGACACTGAGGGTGGAGGGTTTGTTTAATTTTCTGATGATAGTATTTAGTGATTAATGACACTTAGTAATTGTGAATCTGGATAAGTGACTGATTAAGTTAACTTTCCCCATGAGTGGAATATTGGTTATTGTATTGTGAGGTGATTAAATGATTAAGTAAGGAAGGTTTCCTCCTTAGAGAAACCAGATGATTATTCTTTTGTTCTTTGTTCCAAATACTTTGGCCACTTTGGTGAAAACTATGTGGTCATTCTAATGTTAAGCTGTTGTGAACACTATATTGTGATTTTCTGGGATAAGATGTAATGTTGTGAATATTATGTTGTGATTTGTTATGAATGTTTGCCTTGATTTGTAATGGAATAAATGGAGTGTTCACTATACTGCGTAATCAGAACCTTAAAAGCTGTTTACAGTAGCATTCTTTTGGAAAACTACTTGTGCATGGCATTACAGGCATATATCCCCTCCCACACCTCACACCCCCATACAAAAAGCTGGCTGTTAAACATTTACCACCATATGACTAGGAACAGGAAATTTCTATTCTATGTCATCAGGTCTAGGACCCAGAAGAAAATCTCAGCCTTCCAGGAGGCAATAGCCACTTAGGCCTTCACCAGACAGGCCTTCTTCTAGATAGCTTTCCAGAAGCTGGCTCCCCAGACTCTTCCATGTGGGGGATTTCATCATCAAGCCTTTTGCCTTTCACCTGCTCTGCAGCTCTTCAGAATGACTCCCACATACAAGGCACTGGCCAAACTGGAACTAGGAGGTGTTAGTATTCTTTACTGATGCTGCATTTGAGTAGGCCCTAACCCGAGTCCCTCATACTTTATCAACAGACCTGAAACACCTCTGACAGTTTACTTTTCCTCTTCAGGGTTCAGTTTGCAATAATGAGTTCACATCCCTATAATGCTTTTAAGATGATGTCACCCAACAGCTTTGTGAGGTGACTAGCTCAGACTTCATTGCCCCAATTTTAGAGGAGAGGGACATGGAGGCCCAGGAAGGCCAAAGGAACACAAAGGACCCTGGATTTGGAATCAGGAGACACGAGTGGGAATCCTGGCTTGGCTTGTGGTTTACTATTCCAGCAACATTAGACAGTGTGCTGAATTGGGTATGAATCCTAGTTCTGTCACTTCTTACTTGAATGACCTCGGGCAAGTCACTGTACCTTTCTAGGCTTTGGTTTCCTCATTTGTAAATGTAAGGGGGTTGGACTAAATGCATCACCTTGGAGGCCCTTTCTTCCTGTGAAGTAGATAAGACCCAAAGCCTCTTCCAGTTTGAAATCCTAGCAACTTGTAAGCTCCTTGAACAGGAGGACTCTCTTCTGCCTTTCTTTACTGTTTCTGGAACATAATAGGCCCTTAATAAGTGATAATTGGCTGACTAAATCACAGTCACATGGCTAGAAAGCAGTAGAACTGAAACTATTTTTTGGGAAGCAATCAGAGTTAAGTGACTTGCCCAGGGTCACACAGCTAGTAAGAGAGGAGTAACTTGAATCCAGTCCCTTATGCTAGTGAGACTTTGTTTTTATTGTATCATATGATATAGACACTAGGGGGCACCACAGTGCACAGAGCACTGACTTGGAGTCAGGAAGCTCTTAGTTCAGATATCTCCTAGCTGGGTGACCTTGGGCAAGTCACTTACCTTTGCCAACCTCAGTTTCCTCATCTGTAAAGTAGGGATAATAAATATCATCTTCCCAGGGTTTAAATGAGAGGATCAAATGAGATCATCTTTGTAACATGCTTGTCCCATAGTAGGTGCTTCATAAATGCTGGTTTCCTTCCTTCCTGTATCTTCTCTAAGATAAGAAATTTAGACTTCACAATATCTAAACTCTCATTTCTAATAACCTCTGACTCTAAGACTTATCTGTCCTATAAAGGATCCCAGATCGAGATGGAAGGGTCTTTAGACATCGCCAAACCTGACTTCCTTCTTTTACAGACTGAGGGTTGGGACATCTACAACACCTCCTCAAACTTTTCTGATATATTAATCAGTTATGTTGATTATACTTTCCTACTTCTCTTTCTTTTCTTTAAAATTGCTATTCTATGGGATGTCTTTCTGGGAGGCAGCAGGGGAGAGATAAGGGAAGAAATTTGGGTGATGTCAAAAAAAGATGTTAATAAAATTTGTTTCAAAAATTGTCTTTGTCCTAGAGTGTGACTCTGGGAGGGGGAAATGGAGGGACTGAGGAGGAAATTTATGACATGTAAAAGCAAAGGATATTAATTGAAACATTGCATTCATTTTCAGGCTTTTTAAATGTACTGATCAATTATGTTGATTATTTCCTTCTTTTCTTTTTCTTTAAAAACTTTGTTATGTGGAATGGTTTTCTGGGAGGGAAAGCCTAGTGACTTTCCCAATATCACACAAGTAGTGAGAACTGAAATTAAACCCAGTTCCTTTGACTTCAAGTCCCAAATTCTTTTCGTAGCACCATGGTGTGGGACTACCATACTCTCCTCACTTCTGCCCTGGAGAAACTCTGATTTCCATCCTAAGCTTCTGATATCAGCCCAGCCTTGTTTACCCAAATTATTTATACTTTATTCTTTGTAAAACAACTTTTCATTGTTTTATACGAAAATGCTTATTGATGTGGTCATGTATTCTTAAACTTATTTAAATGTATACATACTATGTCCCACCAGTTGCCTCAAGTTCCTTTCATTTTTTAATCTTTATATTCCCTTGCACAAAATCAGGATAAGTGAAGTGAGCAGAACCAAGAGAACGTTGTATGCAGCAACAGCAATATTGCTCACAGAATCATTGTGAACAACTGAGTTATTCCAAATACTACAAATACTCAAATCAGGTATAAAGGACTTGTGAAGGAAGAAGCTCTCCACCTCCAGAAAAAGGACTGATACATAGAAGTATCCATAGAATGGTTTTATATCTATTTATAAATCTGGGTCAAATGGTAGCTTTCTCTAGTGCAAGGTGAAGAAGTGTGTGGGGGGGCATTTAAAACATATATGGTGTATATAACATAAAATAAAAAAAGATTTTAATTTAAAAACAAAACCTTTAGATCCCTAGCAGCCAGCCGGGTCCCAGAATATAGCAGGTGCTTAGTAAATGTTTGTC
>CM053596.1:34378270-34390423 GCA_028646575.1 Pseudocheirus occidentalis | reverse complement strand
GAGTGGAAGATCAGTATATTGTGAATTGTTGATTGAATCAACTCCCTCTTAGGGAAACCAGGTCATTCCTTTTGTTAATTGATTGATTGAACCTTAAAATGTGAAGCTGGTTTCTCCCTTAGGGAAACCAGCTGATTGTTCCTTTCTGTAATAAGATATATAATATTGAGACTTTCCTTGTTCTGAAGATTGTACATAATATTGTGAACTGTTGAAACTGTGAACATTGTACTGAATCTGACTTTGTAATGGAATAAACAGAGTGTTCACTAATACTGTGTAATCCGAATCTTAAAGGCTGTTCACAGTAGCATTCTCTCAGGAATCTACTGCTGATTGGCTTTACAAGCAGTGATGACAAAGAGTCAACGTGGTTCCAGAAAGAACAAGTCTTGTTAGTCTAACCAAAAGAACAAAGGACCTCACTTTCCTCCCATGTACAGATCACTCTAAGAAAATGATGGAGACAAAAAGCTCAAGAGAAGACTTCTGAGTTATCTTCAATTGCCCAACAGGTTTTCATACAGAAAACACATGTAGCTTATTCTGTTTGGCCTAAGAGGGTACAAGTAAGAAGAAAAGACAGGAAGCTGAATTTAGGTTGAACTTGAAAAAAAATGTACCGACAAATTACTGCCACCTTGCCCCTTGCCCCTTAACCTATGCCCCTTGCTGCAGGCCTACAGGAGGCTGGATGAGCATTTGCCAGAAATATTGTAGTTAGGATATGCTGCCAGGCATGGGTTAGACTCAATGCCTGTACTCAACACTTAAGGTCTGAATTAACATGATTCTATGATTCTTGTCTTAACTGATGAGGTACAGTCTCTGGGAGCCCCCTTGAGCTCTCCTTGAATCTTTGAGGTACAGGCTCTGAGAAACCCCCTGCAGTCTGATTAAATCTTCCTACTTGATGAAGCATTTGCAGAGTCCATAAGCTTTTCATTGTGGTTGGGCCCAAATCTCTGTTACTAGCCTTAGCTCTCCATTGTCCATCTACTTCCCACCCTTGAGCCTATAAAAGTATCAATCCACCCTTGCATTGACCTCATTAACTCCTCCTGAAGACCCTCCCCAAATTCATTACTGGAGTCTGATCTCGTTGACTCCTCCTAAAGACCCTCCCCAAACTGCTCCACTAGACCACCCCTAGATTCCTCTGTACATAAGATCCCATCTTCCCTCCATTTGGTGTGAGAGCACCATAGAATGACTCGGCACAGATTTACACTGTGTCAGACTTACTCAGGCCTGCTTACCCAATGCAAGCATCACAGATACCTAGGTTCCCTAAAAGTCTACCTCATGTGGCGAGTAACTTTACTTTTCTTTGACTGAGAAGACTTGAGTCAAATTCATTTGGCAGGACCTGGCATGTTGGTATTTTGGGGTCTCCAGAGCAACCCTAACCCTCTTGATGGCTAACCTCTTCATTAACTACTGCACTAGCCCCTAATTAGCCCTCCCTGCTTCTGTCTTTCCTCTCTCCACAATCCTTCCTCTAAAATAGCAGTTCTCAACCTGTGTGTTATGTTCAATTTGTAACAATGAAAATGCAGCCTGCATATCAGATATTTACATTACAATTCATAACAGTAGCAAAATCATAGTTATGAAGTAGCAACAAAAATAATTTTATGGGTTGGGGGGGTCACCACAACATGAGGAACTGTATTAAAGGGTTGCAGCATCAGGAAGGCTGAGAACCACTGCTCTATAACATTGCCAAACTGATAAGCCTAAGTCACACTTTTCCCAGTATTATTTTACATTGCTGCCCTTCATAAAAAGCCTGTAGGCTTTTATGTACATGACATTCTGGTCTCCAGCTTCCATGTCTTTGTTCCAGGGGTCACTCCTTTCTAGAATATGCTCCCTCTTTGCCTCTACCTTATGAAATCCTTAGTTTCCTTCCAAGCAGAGCTCAGGTGTTTACATGAGACATTTCCTGATCTCTCCAATTATTAGGACTTTCTTCCTCTTGAAATTTTTTTGTATGTAATTTGTACATTTCCAATATTTCGTCCACCTCCTCCTAGCAGGTAAGCTTCTGGAAGGCAGGGATTATTTGGGTTTTATATTTACATACCACCCAGCTGAGTGTATAACACACTGTAGGAATTTAATAAATGTTTGCTGAAGTGAAGTAGGCTGAAGCTGTGGGTCTCTCTGACCTCAGGCAGAACCTAAACCTACCTAAACCTAGGCCTTTCCTTCCTATTAATCTGTCTTCTTTTCCTCAAAGAGCCTCTAAGGTCTTTAAATTGCTTATTTATCCCAAATATTGCCCTAAGCTCTCCCTTAAACACTACTGATGGAAAAGAACACAAAATCATTAGCTAAGAATTCTTGCCTTTTTCCTGGCAGAATAGCACAAGCACGTGGAAACTAGGAGGATGGTGGAAATCTTTTTGAATTAGTGAGGAAGTCTTTTGTTCATATTTCCTTCCCTTCCCATGGACCTTCTCAGACTGCTGCTGCCAGGTACCACTGTGCCTAATTACCATTTGTCCTCTAATCAATGGGAAACCCCACAGCTCATTTTCCCTGGACTTAAAAATTAAAAATTAGGTGGCACCCAGTCATGCAGCCCTGGGAAATCCCTGACTAATTGTCCATTCCCATCACCATTCTCTTTCTTTAGCAGTATACTGTGACTTGTTTATGGAATCACTGTTTGAAATATTGGGCTTAGCTGGCATGTTCAGACCATAGCAAACACAAACCTTACTGTATTCTCCAGATGTCAGGGTGTGCATGAAAATCAAGATTATCCTCCCAATAAATCAGTCCATTTTCTGGACGAGAAGGATTTCTTAGGAAACACTCTCACTTAAGCAAATCTTCCTCTCCAGGGAAGGAGGAAAATATAGCTCTCTTTTCCCAGTAAATAGCTGCTACCAAAGAAAACATTCTCCCAGTTTCCAGCTGAGGAAAGTGGTAAAAACCTTTGTGACAGAAGACAATTTATGGAGATCTCTCTGCCTCTTCCCATAGTAACAAGTTGAAAAACATGGTATAAATATCAGGCTTGGTACTTACTATTTCACCCTTCTGAAGGAAATATGAGTTTGTGATGGACTTGTATAAATCAGAATATATCAAAAGTGATTCAATTTCAGCTTACAAAGACAAATTAAGTTAACCCTCTGTCCATTTAACCTGGCAGTCCTAATTGCTATTTTAATCATGCATAAATTACATCCAAACTGAGAATTAACTTGGCGTTCATTAGATGAGAGTCTATTCACATGAAAAACAAAGTCTAGAGAGTCATTTGAGACTATATATTTGAAAGTGAGTCCAGAAAAGAGACATCTTTTTAACAGACTCAGACTCTTGGAGCTGAAAGAGACCAAGAGGGAGCACAGTTCATAAGGTTATTAGGAATCATCTGTTCTTCATTTCACCTCCTCCTTGTTGTAGTTATTTTCAAATTATCCATAACTGATGTGTGTGTAGATATATGCATATATACATTTTTTTCTTTACTGTGACTTAACTACCAGAAATGTTTCTAATCCTTGGATTGTAAAAATGGGCAAACACTTGTGGCACTAAATAAAGCTTCATAACTGCTTCTAGGATTAGGTTCAATTTTCAAGGTAGAGTAATTGTAAAAGGATGTGTATCAAGAGAAAGTACATTTATGCTACTAAGTAAACAAATGATGAAATCGGATCCTCTAAAATGACAGTAATGTTAGAAGTATACTGTCTAGTCTACAGATGAGAAGAAAATCAGAATTTCCCCAAAGAACAGAATGCTAATTTGATGGTATTAGCAATTGACTAGGCTAAACTTTAGATAATGAAACCAATTAACAAATTAGGTTGCTGTGGCTAGCACAGTCTGGGCCTAGCTACCAGCTGAGTGAAATAAAAGGGGTGAGGGAGAGAGAGAGAGAGAGAGAGAGAGAGAGAGGGAGAGAGAGAGAGAAAGAGAGGGAGAGAGAGAGAGAGAGAGAGAGAGAGAGAGAGAGAGAGAGAGAGAGAGAGATCGAGAGAACGCTGAATAAAGGAAAGAGGGAAAGAGACAGGGATATATTCCATACTCTGTTTATTGCAGAACCATTTCATACAGAGCCGAAGATACAAGGTTTATATACCCTTAGCAGGATGCAAGGAAACACCCTTGGTCTTGATCTTTCTCTACCGCAGCCCAAAGCCAATCACTCATTAAGCTCTTTATCCTAGGACCATGTCCAGAAGCACAAACAGGGTGTTACAATCAAGACTTGCAAATTAACTCAGTACTTTCTTTAGATATTCATGAAACTGATGAGAGCATCCACCCAACAAGATTATATTCTCCTTGCATATCAGCCTAACGACCTTTGTGGAACTGGGGAGCTAATGTGGCCAAGGCCCCTGAAAGTCTTGGCCTACAACATCTCCCCCATTTTTTTTTATTTATAGGAGAGGGGAACATCCCATTAACGAAGCCCTAATAGACTCCTGGGAGCTCTCGGCATCTCTCCTATAATGTCTATAAGAGGGGGGAACATCCCATTAATGAAGCCCTGAAGACTTCTGGGAGCTCTCTTCATCCCCCCTATTGCATATAGGGTCACAGGCAGAATCATGCAGTTGGACTTAAATATAACTTGTTGAATAATAACAGGAAATAAGGATGGGTAAGCAGGTACATAAACCCAGTAATGCCACCCCTATTCCTATGTAGGTTATAATTTGTTGTGTTTGCCCAGGTAATATCCCCTGAGCTCTCTTAATCCAATCAACTATATTGTGCCTCAGGATTTGGTCCCCATTAAGATAATTTCTAATTTGGGCTATGCCATATTCTAACTCATTATATTTTTTGTTTACCAATACAGAAATACATATATCTATAATCACATACTAACTTTTGTAGACATAGCAACACTGCTCACTATAGTAGAAATACAACAATCATTCCAACAACAATACAAGAAATACAGCAATTATCCCAACAACAAGAAGTACACCTCTTTTTTTGATTAAAACCCATCTGGTGAGTTATTTGAGCAATAGAATGATCAGCACAAGAGTAAAACCAATTTTCACTCTCCACAGGAAGCATAATTATACCAGGTCTTCTTATAACAAATAGCAATTGACCCAAAGAGGTATTATCATGACACTTAGAAACCTTACAATTAATACAAGTTACATTATAATGCTTATGAACTCTAGTGATATTTACATTACTAAGATTTCTCCATATGAATGCATAGGCTTGTACAAAGGTGTGGTCAATTTTGGATGTATTTTATTATTAATCATTTAATTATTAGGTACTAATAATTATTAATTATTAATACCTAACATATTTGGTTGCATGCATTCTAAATTTATAAAATGTGTGTATACACACATATGTATATATATATATGCACATATATATATACATAAATACATAGATAGATATGGATTATCTCATATTTTGACTTTTCCAAGCCCCTGTTCCTTTCCACAAATATGAATAACCAGAACTTGACTATATAAGCATGTGAATATATCAGACTACATATAGACATTCAAATAAATTGATATCCGCAGGTAAGTAGAAAAAGAATATATGCTGGGTCTAATTTCCTCCATGGATAGGGACATCCATCACATCACAGTAACAATTCTGAAAACTTACCTTACTTCCTCTTTAGTTTTGTCTGTGCTCACATATCATACATTGATAGTGAATGCCACTGTGCTCCACATTGAAGATTCTTTGCTTCTTTGTTTTGGGGGATGTATAGTAATGCAACCTAGTGTTACATTTGCTCAAGCCTGTAGGTGTGAAATTTTTTTTTTAATGCAGTTGGCTTAAAAGGAGATCCTCTTACAGTTCAAACAGGGAACAAAGGTCTTTATTCCACATGCTAAGGAAATGTCCAATCTCATAGAATCTAAATGAAAACAATAAAACAATATTTTTCACAGAAAAGAGAGAACAATTGAAAGAGGTGGATCTGTATTTATGATTCGTGGCAGAGGGGAAGGTTCATTGAGGGCATAATTGCATATCTTGTCCTGGTCCTGGGGAAACGCCCAGAATTATTTATGTTCTTGAGTCTTTCTTGTTGACATCCAACTTATTGAAACAACCTAATGTCCAACATGTAGTGTGGACTAGTTGATAATTTCATCACCTTTTCCCAGGCCCCAGTCATAATAAGGTATTCAGAGATATAGCCTCAGAGTTGAACTAAGCTGGTTACGAATTCATTGTGCCATTATGGAAGATTAAGAGTGAGTTCATCCTAAGATGTAAAGGCTTGTTTTCCTGGAAGGAAGCATGAAGTAGGGTATAGAGCATGGAAGATCTGGGTTCAAGATGTGCCTCCAACTCTTATTTGCCAAGGGAGCCTGAGAAAGTCACTGAAGCCCATAAGTTACATCACTACATCTATCAAATGGCTGAGTATGTACCTTGCTGAGTTGTAAGAATCAAATGAAATGTCAGCTACTATTCTCTTAACTGAGGTCAAAGGCTGTTTTCCTCAAGGCCTCCAGTGGTAACCTAGCTAATGGCTCTCATCCCCTCTGCTTCCCAGATTTATAGAGCAAAGCAGGACTTCGATATAACAAGATTGCTTTTTCAGATCTTCTGTTCTTCCTCACATACTGAAAACCACTTAACCTCTCAGTTCTCTGAGCAAGTCTAAGACCATAAATTGCAGAGAAGGTACCAACCTGCACTTAGAGCAGCAGTTCTCAACCTGTGGGTTATGCTCAATTTGTAACAATGAAAATGCATCCTGCATATCAGATATTTACATTACGATTCATAACAGTAGCAAAATTACAGTTATGAAGTAGCAACAAAAGTAATTTTGTGGTTTTGTGGTTGGGGGTCACCACAACATAAAGAATTATATTAAAGGGTCATGGCATTAGGGAGGTTGAGAACCACTGACTTAGAGGAAGTTTCTTTATATATTATACCAATAAAATCAGTTCAGTTAGTATTCCTTCTTCCAAACTTTTCAGTGTAAAAGTTGTTCTAAAAAAAGTGACAAAGGACGTAAAAGCTGTTTTTAACTACCTGACAGCCTGTCCTACAGAACAGAGATCAGCCCCAACCGTTATGATTTTCCAAAGGGCAGAATCAGAAGCAATGGGTAGAAGTTGAAAAGAAATTTAAGGTTTAAAAATCGGGGGGGGGGGGGGGGGGGAGAAGGAGCACTGTGTGACGTAGTGGATAGTGTCCCTGATTGGGAATGGGGAAGGCCTGGGTTCAAATTCCGTCTCAGACATAACAGCCCTGAGATCCTGGGAAAATTTCCTTAAAATTTCTGTTGCTTAGTTTTCTTATCTTTAAAATGAGGTGGACTCAAAGCTTCTAAGAACCAAACCAGTTTAGTCTGCTTATCCTATAATGTGGAATGGGTCACTATGGGAAATACCTCTTCATCCCTAGAATACTTCAAGGGAAGGCTGGAGGCCTGAGTGCCAGCTCTTCATATCCAGACATCACAAGGGAAGGCTGGAGGCCTGAGTGAGAGCTCTTCATATCCAGACATCACAAGGGAAGGCTGGATGCTTGAGTGTGAGGTTTTCATTCCCAGAGGTCCACAAGGGAAGGCTGGAGGCCTGAGGGTGAGCTCTTCATCCCCAGGGCCCACAAGGGAAGGCTGGATGCTTGAGTGTGAGGTTTTCATCCCCAGAGGTCCACAAGGGAAGGCTGGAGGCCTGAGGGTGAGCTCTTCATCCCCACGGCCCACAAGGGAAGGCTGGATTCCTGATCATTGGGCATGGCCCAAAGGGGAATCTTCTTTGAGGTTGCAGCTTCACTGCGGTCCCTCCAGGCACTGGGGGCGGAG
This sequence comes from Pseudocheirus occidentalis, assembly GCA_028646575.1. Classification (NCBI taxonomy): domain Eukaryota; kingdom Metazoa; phylum Chordata; class Mammalia; order Diprotodontia; family Pseudocheiridae; genus Pseudocheirus; species Pseudocheirus occidentalis. Next base: position 34,382,616 of record CM053596.1, on the reverse strand, counting down.
TTCCCGGGAGTGTCTGGGGTGCTCCCCGTACCCCCACGGCCACACCTCACTGAGTGCCAGGGGTCTGGGCCCCTGGGTGGGGCAGCCCCCAGGTCCCTCTGCTGGCAGCAGCCTCTCCAGGGCTGGGTCCTTTAGTGCTGCCCCCTTGCCCCAGCGTCGGGGAGGCAGAGCTCCCGGAGCGCTATTTCTGACAACCGCCGCGTCCCAAACCCTCAGTGGGGCCGGGGGTGGGGGGTGGGAGGGGAGGGTTTGGGGGATGTGAAGCGTCAGACGCCACGTTGCCAAGTTGCGGTCTTCTAAGGGATCAGAGCCCGGCTTGGACCCGCTCACTCCCCAGCTCATCAGCCTCGTTTCCAATCCTTACTCTCCCACCTCCCCCTAGGCGGGGGCAGCTCACTCCTTGGTATCCCTTCTGGGAGTCTCTGAAACTCATCACTTGGAGGAGGAAGTGCGGTTTAGGAGATCTTTCTGACTCCACCCCCTGAACTTGGAGTAGGGAAGATCTGACACTTAGCAAAAGTGTCAGCTAGGTAACTTATTCTTAATGATGCTGAGTCTGAATTCAGAAAGACAGTTGAAATCTGGCCTTAGAAGTTTAAAAGCTGTGTGACCTAGGCAAGTCCCTTAACCTGCCTGTCTCAGTTTCCTCCTCTGTAAAATGGAGATTACAGTAGCAGCACTTATCTCCCAGGGTTCTTGTGCTGACCAGATGAGAGAATATTTCGTAAAACACTTAGACTAGTGCCTGGCACATAATAGGGGTATGAAAAAAATTGTTTCCTTCTGGCTTCAAATAATGAAAAATATATTTAAAATTTAACATACAAGATAAGATAAAAATATAGCTGGAAGAGGTTTGTATTTTTGCCTTTCTCATCTTACAGATGAGAAGAGTGAGTCAGAGTGACTTGTCCAAACTCACATTAAGAGTAAGAGACAACTTACAGGACCTTGGCTATGGTTCTGGGCTCCTGACTGGTGAGAGTTCTCCATATCTATTCTGACCCAGACCCTTCCCCTACTTCCACCCATTCTTATGATTTCCTGGAAAGGATTTGTCAATTAAATGTCCTATGACTCTATTCAACCATCTCTGGGTCTTTCTGGACTAAACCAACCCACCACTCCCTCCCCTACAGGTTTTCTTTTCTCTTTTGGAGAAAATGCTTTACATGGTTGCAAACTCTTTGAGGTTAGGTTTTGTCTTGCTCTTTGTATTTGTAACCCTGACACTCAGCACAGTTTATGGCACATAAGTGTTTTTTCCCCCATTCATTCATCATAGGCTTAGAGTTGCCATCAATTAATCAATAAACAAATATTAAGTGCCCACTATGTACTAAGCACTATTGGACTTTGGGGATCTGTAGAATCCAACAATCCCTATTGATAATGAGCTTACATTCTAATGGGGAGAGGGGACCTCAGAGGGAATAAAGGGCATCCCACTCATCTAATTTGTAAGTACTAGAGAGTACTTGTGAGGTCTAGAGAGTTAAGTGGCTTGCCTAAAGTCACAGAGGTAGTAAATGGAAGAGCCAGGATGTGAACTCTGACTACAGATTGAAGGCTCATTCCTCTGTGCCTCATACTGAAGTGGGCTTGGTTACCTAAGTGACCAGCCTATATCTTTCTTTAGGAGCCTACCCCATTGTCTAGCCCTACTACTCTGGCAGCCACTGCTAGCATTTTCAGTGGACTTTGCTTCCCACTGTGATCACACATGGAATTTCTGATAGGATTTCATGATTTCCCCAATTTACCACACTGCCTAGGCACATCCATCTAGGAATATTCATTCACCAAAGCCCAGAAAAGAATAAATGCGAAGGAAATAGACACATGGTCAGCTGCCTTTTCTGCATCCAGCAGCTAAATCTAGTCCTCAATAGAAGCCACCGAGTAAAGGGACAGTGAGTGAGTTGTATCTTTTGTATGTACACTCAGTTCTGGATCAACAACAACCTGCCAGTTTTTCTCCCCCAAAAGCAATGAAAGGGCCTTGGTCATCAATATAGTATTGTCCTTTTAGTGACTACAAAATATTTCCAATGATCCACAATTTGGATTGGAATCTGTCAGGATTTTTTCTGTCTTTTCAGTCACGTCTGACTCTTCATGTCCCCATATGGGGTTTTCTTGACAAAGATATTGGAGTGTTTGTTATTTCCTTCTCTGGCTCATTTTACAGATGAGGAAACTGAGTCAAACACAAGTAAGTGCATTGCTCAGACTCACACAGCTAGTAAGTGTCTGAGGCCAGATTTTGTAATAGCCAAAATGAAACAGCAAGTTTTAACAAAGTGACCACAGAGTCCAATTGAAAGTTCTAAGGAGCTTTAATTTAGCCAGCTGGCCGGTGTCCCATATGCCAGTTAAAGGGGCAGTGAAGTAACACAGAAGTACAGGGTCTTTTATACCATTTTGGGTTTCTAACAACATAATCAATAACTAAGTTGGTATCCAAGTGTAATCTGTAACTATAACTAAATTGGTATCCAGGTACAAGCAGTTACTTTTCTATGATTAATTGATTACTTGATTAATTAATTGATTTGGGAATCTATTCTTTATCTTCAGGGAACCGTGAAGTAGGGACCAGGAGAATGTGATGACCTCAATATTGATTAATGAAGAGTTAGGTACAGAAGCCAGGAGAGTGAATATGGGGTTGGGTATGGAGATACAGGCTCAGTCACATAGCCACTCCCACTGATCTCTAATGATTGATTTCACTCTGAGTTTACTGAGTTCTACTTTGGATACGGTTTCAGTTTGGGTACGATCACTGATTTCTTATTTCACAAAGTATTACTTAACTGTTTCCTGGCTAATCTCTTGAGTCCATAGCTTAACTAGTTCCTGAACATTTGAATTTGAATTCATGAAGATGAGTCTTCCTGCTGGTGCTCTATCCATTGTGCCACTTAGCTGCCCATGTAACCCCTTTAGAAAGAGCAAATACAAATATGTTCCTCTGTTGCATACAGATGAGGAAAATCAAGCCCCAGAGAGTACCAGGACATTTTCAGAGGTCACCAACAGGGAATAGGGGAAAGGAACAAGCATTTATTAAGTGCCCACTCTGTGCTCAATACTGTGCTAAACACTTCACAAATATCATCTCATTTGATCACTAATATGTGTCAGAACCTAGCTAGTCCATGGCTGAGCCAAGACTATTCTAATTCTCTCAGGATAGCAAAAAATACTATCATTTTTTACTTGGCAAAAGGACTGTCTGGTGTCCTTCACATGAGGTTTGATTCACTAAAATGTAATTTACTAGATGGACTTTTTTTTTTCTTCAGGAAAGTATCTGCTACTTAAAGTAAAATAGGTCTTGTTCCACTGAGGACAATTTGGATTAACTTTGGAGCAATCTACCCTTGTAACCCAGGCTGACAGGATGGATAAGATCCAAAAGATTATTGTGGCTTCTTCTTTCCTAACATCTTACTCCTCAATCAATTTATCTTTCTTAGGGAATGCAGATTTGCAGACTAGTTACTGATTATAATGCAATTGGAGAGATCATAGATTTAGACCTGGAAGGGCCCTTAGAGGTCATCTAGTAAAACCTCATGATACAGATTTGGAGATTAAGACCCAGAAGGATTAAGTCACTTGCCCAAAGTCATTATAGTAGCACAACTGGTGTTCAAAATCTGGTCCTCTTTTTAAAAAATAATTTTTCTTGATATCCTTTGTTTCCCTATCACTTAAATTTCCTCCTCTGCCCCTCCCTTCCCCCCCTCCAGAAAGTCACCCCCATCACAAAGAATATTTTTAGAATAAATTTGGTTGACATCTTCTGTTTAATGTCACTCAGATTTCTCCCTCCCAGAGTCCCATGTAACAGTTCTGAAGAAAAGAAAAAGAGAAAAAAAAATCAATATAACTGATCAATACATCAAAACAGTCTGAAAACAATGAACTTGTGGGCCTGGAACCTCAGCCAAGGACTAGGTTTGGGGGGGCAGTATTTCCTCATCTCTTCTCTTTTGGAGCCTGCCTTGCTCTCTGCAGTTTTGGAACACTCACTTTTTATTATTTTGAGATGCTATTTCCATCCACATTGCAGTGGTAACTATCTATATTGCTTTCTTGGCTCTGCTGACTTCACTCCACAACAAAGAATCTGTTTAAAGAAAAAAAGAAAATAGGAAGAGGAAAAAGCAGCCACCAAAACCAATCTAACCACGGAGGGGAAATCTGAAAAGAGCCACTTTTCCACCCACCTGGAGCTCCCACCTCTGCCCAGGACAGGGCAGCAGGGCAGAGGCTCTTAGCTCTTTGTCCTTTGTAACTTTCCAATGTTGCCTTTCTATTGTTGTGCAGTTGTA
>CM053596.1:34351384-34370118 GCA_028646575.1 Pseudocheirus occidentalis | reverse complement strand
CCCCGGGCCTGGCCTCGGTCTCGGCTTCAGGCTGTTCCAGCCTCCCTTCTCGGCTGCCGCAACAGCCCCTGCTGCTGAGTTGCCTTCAGAGAGAGATGTGTTCTCTGTATTTTTGTGTGAGTCTGAGAGTCCTAGACTTTATCTGGGCTCATAATTTTCTGGGTGATTAGGGTGGCGGTGTGGGAGCTGCGGAACCTTGCTGCTTCTACGCCACCATCTTGGCTCTGCCCCTGTTTGCCAATTTTTAAGATTCCAGCATTAGAAGCATTTTTGGAAATTGAGTCAGAGTAAGAAATATACATGTGTGTATCTATATATGAGTGTGTATAGATACACACATACATATATAACTTATGGATAATTTTAAATAGTTACAACAAGGAGGAGGTGAAACCAAGAACAGATGATTCCTAATAACCTTCTGAATCATGCTGAGTAACCTCTTAGCTCCCTTTCAGCTCCAAGAGTCTGAGTCTGTCAAAAAGATATGTCTCTTCTCTAGACTCACCTTTAAATATATAGTCTCAAATGACTCTCCAGACTCTGTTTTTCATGTGAATGGACTCTCATCTAATGAATGCCAAGTTAATTCTCAGTTTGGATGTAATTTATGCATGATTAAAATAGCTATTAGAATTGCCAGGTTAAACGGACAGAGGGTTAACTTAATTCATGTCTTTGTAAGCTGAAATTGCATCCCTTTTGCTATATTCTGATTTATATAAGTTCATCACAAACTCATACGTCTTCAGAAGGGTGAAATAGTGAATACCAAGCCTGACTTTTATACCATGTTTTTCAACTCGTTACTATGGGAAGAGGCAGAGAGATCTCCATAAATTGTCTTCTGCCACAAAGGTTTTTACCACCTTTCCCAGCTGGAAACTGGGAAAATGTTTTCTTTGGTAGCAGTTATTTACTGAGAAAAGAGAACCATATTTTCCTCCTTCTCTGGAGAGGAAGATTTGCTTAAGTGAGTGAGTTTCCTAAGAAATCCTTCTCGTCCAGAAAATGGACTGTATTATCAGGAGAATAATCTTGATTTTCATATACACCCTGATGTCTGGAAAATACAATAAGGTTTGTGTTTGCTACGGTGTGGACATGCCAGCTAAGCCCAATATGTCAAGCAGTGATTCCATAAATGAGTCACAGTACATTGCTAAAGAGAAAGAATGGTGATGGGAATGAACTGAAAGATTTCCAAGGTCTACATCACTGGGTGCAACCTGACTTTATTTTTAAGTCCAGGGAAAATGAGCGGTTGGGTGTGTAAATCAAAATACAAATGTTGATTCGGCACTGTGGTACCTTGTAGGAGTAGACTGAGAAGGCCCATGAGAAGAGACAGAAGTGTGGACAACAAAAGACCTCCTCACTGGGAAGGCCAAAAAAGATTCCTACCATTCCCTTTGTTTGGGGGTGCTGGTGCTGGTGGTATTCTACCAAGAAAAAGGGAAGAATCATTCCTGTCTAAAGATTTTGTGTTCTTTTCCATCAGTAGTGTTTAAGGTAGAAGTCAAGGCAGTATTTGGGATAAATAAGCAAGGTAGAGATCTGGGGAAAAGAAAGGAGAATAATGGGAATGAAAGGTTTAGGTTTAGGTTCTGCCTAAGGTCAGAGACCCACAGATTCAGCCTGGTTCACTTCAGCTCAACAAACATTTAAGTTCCTGCTATGTGTTATATACTCTGCTGGATGCTAGAGATACAAAGACAAAACAAAATAATCCCTGCCTTCCAGAAGCTTACCCGCTAGAAGAAGTGGGTGGAAAAAGAAATATTGCAGATGTACAAATTACATCCAAAATTTTTTTGAGAGGGAGAAAGTCTTAATAATTGGAGAGATCAGGAAATGTCTTATGTAAACACGTGAGCTCTTCTTGGAAGGAAATTAAGGATTTTATGAGGTAGAGGCAAAGAAGGAGCATATTCTAGAAAGGACTGACCCCTGGAACAAAGATATGGAAGCTGGAGACCAGAATGCCATTTATATGAAAGCCTACAGGCTTCTTATGAAGGGCAGCAATGTAAAATAATACTGGGAAAAGTGTGACTTAGGCTTATCAGTTTGGCAATGTTATAAAGGAAGGATTGTGGAGAGAAGAAAGACAGAAGCAGGAAGAGCTAATTAGGGGGTAGTTAAGACAAGAATCATAGAACCATGTTAATTCAGACCTTAACAGCCATTGAGTCTAATCAATGCCCAGCACCTCATCCTGACTACGACATTCCTGGCAAATGCTCATCCAGCCTCCTGAAGGCCTGCAGCAGGAGGCAGCCTCCCGCCTCCTAAGGTAGCCCATTCTACTTTGGGTGGCAGCAGTTTGTTGGTACATTTTTTTCAAGTCCTACCTAAATTCAGCTTATTGTCTTTTCCTCTGGGGCCAAACAGAATAAGCTGAATGTCTTTTCTGTGTGAAAACCTGTTGGACAATTGAAGACAACTCAGAAGTCTTCTTTTGAGTTTTTTGTCTCCAGCATTTCCCATATACAGAGTGATCTGTATATGGGAGGAAAGTGAGGCCCTTTGCTCTTTTGGTTAGACTAGCAGAACTTGTTCTTGCTGGAACCAGGTTGACTTTTTGTCATCTTTGCTTTGTGTTCTAAATGTTCAGTAAGACTCTCTTTAGTATATTCTGGAACTTTTCAGGATTCACATTCAGGTTCCCTGGTCTTCAGGCCAAAGACCTTCCCTTCTCCTGTTTGGAAGATCAGAACGTTTCCCTTCTCTCATCTTGCCTCTCTCCTTTGTTCTTCACAGTCTTTCTTTCCCAAGTGACTGTTAGTGACCCAGCAGGCACATCCAATACTGTGTTCAGTACCTGAGCAGGAATTATCCAGGCCAGATGAGTTGTATTCATCCAGGACACTTTGGTCTTCTCTATTAGTGTCTTGTCTGGATTGGGTATCAACTTTTTCTTCTGTTCTTTCTTATTCCCAAGTCATCCTACTTGGATGAAAAATAGAAGCAAAATGAATATTGGGTTTCCTTCAGATGATTACTATGTTGTCTTATTCATTCCTTACAGCAGTTCTCCTTCTTATTTTAAGCCAGTGCCCAGCACAGAGTGAGTCAATCAGTAAATATTTCTTAAATGGTTACAACAAGCCAGGCACTGTGCTAAGAACTTGGCATACAAAAAAAGAGTCAAAAGACAGCCCTTGCCCTCAAGGAGCTCACAGTCTAAGGAGGGAGACAACAAGCAAACAAACGGGCACAAACAAGCTATATAGGATTAAGTGGGGGTGGGAGAGGCTGGAGGAAAACACAAACATGAGGTGTATACAGAAAAAAGATCCAAAGTAACTCCATAATACCCTTGACAATGACTTATCTCAAGTTTTAGAACCCTCATAGCACAGGGAGTTTGCACACAGGACACACTTAATGAAGAAGGAATATATAAATTAATTATAAAAGAATATTTTGAATATATTTTAATTGTGGTCAAGTGGGTTTCAAGAGAATAGTTGTTTTTTGTTTTTGTTTTTGTTTTTTTGCTTTTTGTAAGGGGGAGGGCTGGGCAGTTGGGATTCGGTGACTTGCCCAAGGTCCCAGGGCTAGCAAGTATTAAGTGTCTGAGGCCAGATTTGAATCCTCCTGAGTCCATGGCCAGTGAATGCTCTATTCACTGCACCATCTAGCCACCCCTGCTTTTTTTTAATTGATAAGATTTTGTTTCCTTTGACTTATTTTGAGTATGTAATTGGAAGCATAGTTATTCAATTAGTTTTGGACTGTGTGTTGCAGTGTCTCTCAAACTGTGATTCATTAAATTAGATGATCTGTGTTATGTTGATAGGTTTTCTTTGAGAGCTCTTCAGTTTTAGAAACATTTTTCCCTCTGAAGTATTAAGTATGAAATGATGTATGTTTCCAAAGGAGTACAGTAAGTAAAAAATGATGACTTGGGTTTGTGCTAATTGAGGCATTCACATGGGGGACCCTATGGGTTGTTTTGACAGATTAAAAGGAGGAAAGAAGACATTTGAAAAGGAATATGCAAGTATGCCCTTTGCAGTGTGGTTTAGAAATAGGTGATCCAGACATAGAGTGAAATGTGTGAGGGTGTGTGTAGGCTCTTTGACGGACAGTCAAGTTGGGAGAGGATGCAAGGAGTGAAATGTGAAAAGTTTGAGATGTGAGGAATGTGGATAATATTTCCTGTATAACATTCTGCTGATGGGCTAGGAGTTAGGAAGACCTGAGTTCAAATCCAGTCTCTGATACTTGCTATGTGACTTTGAGCCAGTCACTTCACTTCTGTTTGCCTCAGTTTCCTCAATGGTAAAATGAGGATAATTATAATACCTACCTCCCAGAGTTGTTGTAAGGATCAAATGAAATAACATTTGTAGAAAAGCCCTTAGCCCAGTGCCTGACACATAGCAGGTACCAGATAAATACTAGCTGTAGATGATGATGATGATGATACTACCAGATCATCATCATCTACTTCTACTGTTGCTCAGTGGAAAGGGCAGCCAGAGAGTGTGTCATTAGGAGTGGGGGTAAGTTTCAACAGTTGCTCAAAGGAGAAAAGTATGATCATGTGTGAGTATACTCGTCGCTGAGTGGAAGGCACCCCTCCTTTGCCCAGAGGCATTGGGAGATCAGGAGACAAGCACAGCATGGAAGAGATGGAAGCCATATGGTGAGATGAGAAGTCCTGTTTCACTTCTCCTCTTCCTTTTGAGGCTTGGAGATTTAGGCAGGAGATGGTGCAGCAGGAGATGGAAGTTGAACCTGCCCAGCAGATGAGTAGGGGTGAGAATGCTCATCACAGTATGGAAGGTGCCAGTGCTTTTCTCAGAGGAGCCTGGACACTGACTGGGTTGGAGACAAGTGGTGGAGTTGGAATGCCCATGGTCACATGGTCATATGGGAGGCACTATTTCTGATGATCACTCAGCTGATATGGAGTAAAATTCTGATTTGGGAGTTAGAGGATACATCTTGAAATCCTATGCTGCCTTTTACTGGTATGACCATGAGTAAGTCACTTCACTTGTCTCAGGATCTTGGTTTCCTCATCTCTGAACTGAGGGAGTTGGACACAATCCTCACTAAGGTCCCTTCTGGGGACCTTATGATTTGAGGCTGCTTTCATAGTATCAAAAGCCCCATGTATTTCTTCTTCCTATCACTATTTCTCTGTCACCCTCTTGAAGTTTATTTTTCTTTGACATTTTTTCCTCTTCATTGACCTACCCACCAAATCTGTGAGAGTATGTCTTTGTAGGATCCTAGGGCATGGAAAATCCTGAAGGCAGAGCTTTACCTCATCTCTGTATTTTCGGGTAAGATAATTTTGAAGTCACCCAGCACATGGATGAGAATTTGGTTTTTGGTAAGAGGCACTGAGGGAGTTAGCTTCATCCTAATCCAATTGGGTTTTTAGAAAAGAGTAGAAATGTATTGGAATATGTATGCTGAAGGGAGATTCAACAGATGTGATCCTTGTGCTGCCACTGCACCTCAAGGTGACCTTGGGGGAATCACCCACCTTCCCAGGGCTCTAGTCTTTATCAAATGAATCGGAGGTCTTGCTTGTGACTTGTCGTCATAAAGTGTTGTTGGTCTGAACCACCAACCTTCTCAATCTTCCTTTTCTTTGCTAGACAGTGCTCCTTATGTATATCACCTCATCTCTGACCTTTACTTTTGCACAGGCGTGGAATCTGCCCCATTCATGGAAGGCACTCCCTCCCTCCCCATCCCTGCACCTGAGGAATTCCTCACCTTCTCAGAACTCAGCTCCAGCAGCATCTATCACATGAGGCCTCTCATCTGCTCCCAGCTACTAGCCCCTCTCTTCTCCATGACATTGATTTGTTTCCTATTTACTCATACATGTACACATTTCCCCTCTAGAATGTAAGCTTCTTACAGGGCAGAATAGAATAGGGCAGAGATGGTTTCCTTTTCCTGTTTGTATCATCAGTACCTAGCATAGGATCTACCCAGAGAGGTGCTTAATAAATGCTTATTGCTAGTTAAGGACTCCCAGAAAACTGCTCATTTAAGAACGAGCACTTACTGGATACCAAACAATGAAATACACAGTTAGATAAGACATAGCTGGTTGTGCTTTTATGGAGCACACTGTCTTGTGAACTTCAATGCTAACTTTTACTTTTATAATAACAAATGGTCTTTGTATAGCGCTTGATGTTATTGATAAGTTGCTTTCACACATTCTCATTATACGTTTAAATGATAATTTTAGGTTTTCTGAGATTTTTTTCTGGTGAGGACTCTGTAAATCTAAGCAATGGATGGTTCATTGCATGTCATATAAGCATCTTCTTTCTACTCATTCTTATTCATTATTATATTTCCTCTGATCAGTTATAAACATGTAGAGTTTAGCATTTTTTCTTTGTATCTGTTTCTGAGAGAGAGCCTTGAACATACTTGGTGCACAACAAACGTTGAGGTAGATCCATTCATTCCCCATTTTACACTCCAGGAAACAGACTGTTAGGTGACTTGACCAACGTCACTCATAAGTTAGTAAGTGGCAGAGCCTGGATTCAAAATCAATTTTCTAACTTAAAATGCAATGCCCTTTTCATGACATCTCCTGTCACATAAAAGTAGAAAGGATCCTCTGTGGAATAAGGAGTTAGACTAAATGAACATTTCAGGTTCATCCAACTTTAAGTTATGTTGTTATATTATGTTATGAATAATTATGTTTTTTAGGTCCCTTATCAATCTGACATTCTTTGATTCTAATAAATAGCTCCTACTCTCTAACGGTAGTGTTAACGTTTTAGTCTTTTTCCAATGATATCCCAAATATGAAACTTTATAGGCTATTAGCTTATCAATATCCTTTTTGGAATGATACTAGGGCAGCAAGTTGGCACAGTGGATAGAGCACTGACCCTGGAGTCAGGAAGGCTCACCTTTCTGAGTTCAAATCCAGCCTCAGCCACTTACTAGTACTGTGACCCTGGGCAAATCACTTAACTCTGTTTGCCTTAGTTTCTTCATCTGTAAAATGAGCTGGAGAAGGAAATGGCAAACCACTTTAATATCTCTGCCAAGAAAAACCCAAATGGGGTCACAAAGAGTCAGACATGACAACAACAAAAGCAAAAAATGAACTTATATAGCCCTTGAAGGTTTATAAAGAACTTTTCGTGTGTCATGTAGTAGGCTTAATTTATATTTTATTTCTTTACTTTAAATATATCTAAAAGAAGACACATGAATAAGCTGGAGAGCATCCAGAGGAGGGCAACCAAGATGACCTTTAGCTCATGTTGTATGAGGTTTGCTTGAGGAAAATGGATAATATTTAGAACAGAGAAGACTAGACTTAGGGAAATAGGATAACTTGTCTTCAGATATTTAGAGTTATAGTGTGGAAGAAGGAATAGACATGTTTTTCCTGTCTATATTAGGGACCTAGGCCTGTATCTTATGTCCTTTGACTGCCCAGAACCCTGAGAGATGGTTAAATTGCTGTTCCTCTTACCTCAATTTTTCTCATATGATACCATTTTGTTATACAATCTGCTTTGTGATCTGGGAAGCAGACAAAGTCCTGTTGGAAGGTGCTCTGGAAATTTGGTTTTGAAGTTTTGACGAACTGAAAAAGATCAGAACATTTGTTCAGAATATGTGATCTACTTCTTCTGACACTTCCTTCTAACAAACACCAAAAGTTGCCATGACAGGAGGTATTCTTTGGTGTGTCCAGAATCCAGGTTTCATTCTGCTTCTCTATTAGTGTTATCAATTGGTGTAAATCAGGAGGTCTAAGGACACATAACACAAAGCAAATGTTGGTAACATTTGACCAGGGTTGACTCTATGGTCTTTTTTTATCCCTTCTTTCTTCTCTTCTCTCTTCTTACTTAAAAAAACCCACAACTTCTTTTCTTTTCACCTTGCTTACTCCTCTCCTGCACAGACCTTAGGCCTCCTAGGGGCATGCTTGACCATTGTTTAGGGTTGCTGGTCATTTGCAGGTTCCTCAAGGGACCATATTAATTTTCCAGTCAAATGTTTTCCTTCATTCCTGGCTCTTGTGAACCCATGCACACTCAGCCTCTCTGTAGCAAAAGGTAACCTAGGTCATCAGGACCTTGGCATCACCTCAGACCAACCCTTTGACCTTTCACACTTTTATTTCTCATCTTTTTTTCACAGAACATCTGCCTCCCCATAGCATATCTGTATCTGTTGAAAGTATCACCGTCTTCTTCTGATTCATCCGAAGGGTCGGCTACATGGCACTAACGTCATTTTTGGCTCCCTTCCTTTCCCTCACTTACTCATCAGTTGAAAAGTCTTGTCATTTGTCGTCTCCTTTTGACCTCCATTATAAGTATTCTTGTTCAGTTCCTTTTCTCTACTTATCAAACTATTGTAATACCCTTCTAATCAATCTTCCTTGACCCAGTCTATCTCTTCTCCCATATCTCCTTCACACCACTGTTTGTTTAGTATTTCGTGTAGTATTTCACTACAGTGAGTGGTACAGTAGAAAGTACACCGGCTTTAAAGCTAGAAGACATGAAGTTTGGTGCTTATTACTTTTGTGACCTTGGGCAAATCTATTAACCTCTCTGGGCCTCAGCTTCCTCATCTGTAAAATGAGATGACTGGACCAGGTGGTCCCTGAGATCCTTTCCATGTCTAGAGTTCTGATCCTATAAGCATATTATTCCTCTACTCCATTCTTTTGGTGCTTTCCATCCATTCTTTATCAAGGGAAGTTGAAAACTCTTGTTCCTGGCAGTAAGTATCCTGCATATAAGCATAGGAACTGACTGGACCAGTGATTTTCACTGGTGTAGGGAACTGCCTGGAGAGGAAACTCCCTCTACAATCAAGTCAGCACCTTCTGTGCAATTTTGAGTCTTAGCCCTGAGAGTGACCTGTCTAGTGTCACATAGGCAATATAGATCAGAAGGACCTGAGACCAAGTCTTCCTGGTTTCGAGGGTGACTCTCCATCCTCTATGCCAGCGGTTCTCAACTTGTGGGTTGCATAGCCTAAGATCATCAGAAAACACATATTTCTGATGGTCTTAGGAACTGAGACACTGCTCCTGTATCAGTCTCCAGGAGGGTCCTCCCACATGCAGATATGCCCACATATGAGTATTAAAGGGTCGTGGCATTAGGAAGGTTGAGAACCACTGCATCTATGCCATTCCGACTCTTAACACACAGCAAGCACTTACAAGCTCAGCAACTGTTTCAGCCTTTCCCCCTCTCCCATCACCACCGGAGCTTCCTCAGTCCTTTCAATTTCAGTAACTCTTATCTTTAGCCTACTTTAGGCCCTCCTGCCCTCAGGATTTGAACTAAGTTCAATGACATCCACTCCTGGGGCCAGAGTTCCTAATTACAGCTTAACCTCAAGAATAGCATAAAGTCTCTAATTTCATATTTGTATATTTAGGGACAGACATCATGCCCTGAATCTCTTGGCCTGTGAAAGGTTTAAAATACACACATGAATATATACCTTTCACAGACTACATATGGTGCCCTTTCTGCCTTATGCTCCTTTTCTCCCCCTTAGCTACTTACCTTTCTTCTCTCTTCTCCCCAGTTTCCAATCAGCACTCTAGTTGAAAACTTTGGCTGAATTCGCCAACTGGGAGTAGACCATGACTGTGGGGAGACTGGAAGCATAGTAACAGTTTGTACCAAGTTTCCCAGACTCTGAGATCTGGGACAAAATTAGCAACAGCATTAAACTGTACCACTTTCTTTAAGCGTTTGTGATAGTACCTAAGGGGTTTGCTATGGCTTTATTTTTTTCCCCACTTTCTTTCCTAAGAAGGGACCATGGATTAAAAATTCCCTGTGATACCACTTCCTCCTTTACTGGGAGGATCAAAAGCGGTGTTGAATGTTCCTTTGTTTACTGGTCTCCATGACAACAGGTTCTGACTATAAGTAGTAAGTTTAAAAAGAGAACTGCTGATTCCACCGGAGCAAAAGAGCAATTTGTTTTTAATCTCCCTCCAGAATACTAGGCTCAAGAGGTCTGATTTCTCTATTGTAATGCTCATAACAGTAAAATCTGCCTTGCTGAAATGTATTGCTACTGTAGTTCTGAGGTTATTATAATGGGCTGTATTAAAACTCTTCTTTGCCAGTTTGTCTTAGTTATGAAATCCTAGGCTCTACCCTCGCCCTAAAGGTGTGCAAATGAAAGTCCTATCATGGGGCTGATTGGACAGAGTGCTGGAACTGGAGTCTGCAGGACCCGAGCTCAAAGCCCGACTTCAACAATAATGGCTTCATGGTCATGAGTAAGTCACTGCCTTTTTGGATCTGTTTCCTCCTCTGAAAAAATGGAGGCAATGATATCAGTACCATCAGCCTTACAAAACTGTTGTAAGGCTCAAATTATATGGTGTATGAAAAGAGCTTTCAGGGACATATAAAGAGTTAAGGAGATGAATAGCATTTTAGAAAAGGTAGATATGGTAGCTGTCTGGAGAAAACTGAACAGGGATAGAAAGGAATATACCTTTTTCCTCCATGGTACATGGCAAATACACAAAAACTGACCATGTGCTAGGGCATAAAAACCTTGCAATCCCATGCAGAAAGGCAGAAATATTAAATGTCTCCTTTTCAGATCATGATACAATAAAAATTATGTGTAATAAAGGGCCATGGAAACGCAGACTAAAAATTAATTGGAAACTAAATAATCTAATGCTAAAGAATGAGTGGGTCAAACAACAAATCATAGAAACAATAACTTCATTCAAGAGAATGACAGTAATGAAACAACATACCAAAATGTACGGGATGCAGCGAAAGTGTTTCTTAAGGGAAGATTTCTATCTCTGAATGGTTACATGAATTTAAAAAAGAGGAGATCATAATTGGGCCTGCAACTGAAAAAGCTAGAAAAACAACAAATTAAAAATCCTCAATTAATTACCAAATTAGTAATATTTAAAACCAAAGGAGAGATGAATTAACTTTGAAATTTTAAAAAACACTGAACTAATAAATAAAACTAAGAGCTAGTTTTATGAAAAAACCAATAAAATAGATAAACTTTGGTTAATTTGATTAAAAAAAAGAAAACCAAATTGATGAGGTGTAGGCTCTGGGACCCCCCCTTGAGCTCCTTGAATCTTTGAGGTACAGGCTCTGGGAAAGTAAACCTTCCCAGGGAAGACATTTGCCTGAGGTCATGGGCCTTAAGTTGTGGCTCAGCCCGAGTCTTTAGCCCTGCTTTGTTCCTATAGTTTCCCAGCCCTAAGCCTCTTTGGGAACCTCTTCAAAATTACCAGTATCAAAAATGAAAAGGGCGAATTTGATGTGGTTACCCATAAAGAGGGTTAGGGTGCTTGAGATCCCAAAATACCAACACACCGGGCCTGCTGAAAGAATTCGATTCAAGTCTTCTCTCAGCCAAAAAAAAAGTAAAGTTTATTAAAAGTTCACCATAATGGGTAGACTCTTAAGGAGCCTAGGCAGCTGTGAGGCTTACATTGGGCAAGTGGGCCAGAGCAAGTCTGACACAGAGTAATCCTATGCTAAGTCATTCTGTGGCGCTCTCACACCACATGAAAGGAAGATGGGATCCTATATACAGAAAGGTTGTGGGAGGAATCTAGGGGTGGTCCAGAGGAGGAGATTGGGGAAGGTCTTCAGGAGGAGTCAGATGAGGTCAGACTCCAGTAGGGAGGGTCTTCAGGAGGAGTCAGATAAGGTCAGATTCCAGTAATGAGTGATTAAGGGTGGGAAGCTGCTAGAGGCTACCTGGAGACCATAGACAATGGTGGGCCAGGCCGGTTCAAGGGTGGGAAGAGGAGCATCAAGGTTGGGAAACTATTGGAACAAAGGAGGGCTAAAGACTTGGGCAGAGCCAGAGCTTAAGGCTCATAACCTCAGGCAAATGTCTTCCCAGGGAAGGTTTACTTTCCCAGAGCCTGTACCTCAAAGATTCAAGGAGAGTTCAAGGTGGGGTCCCAGAGCCTACACCTCATCAACTGTATGCCAATAAATTTGACAATCTTAGTGAAATAGATGAATATTCACAAAAATATAAATTGCCTAGATTAATAGAAGAGGAAGTAAAATGCTTAAATAACCCCATCTCAGAAAAAGAAATTGAACAAGCTAACAATGAACTCCCTAGGAAAAAATGTCCAGGGCCAAATGGATTTATAAGTAAATTCTACCAAACATTTAAAGAACAATTAATTCCAATACTATGTAGACTATCTGGGAAAATTAGCAAAGAAGGAGTCCTGCCAAATTCTTTTTATGATACAACTATGGTACTGATACTTAAATGGAGAAGAGTCAAAACAGAGAAAGAAAATTATAGACTAATTTCCCTAATGAATATCGATACAAAACTTTTAAATAAAACATTAGCAAAAAGATTATAGCAACTTATCATTGGTAGGATGTAGGCTCTGGGAGCCGCCTTGAGCTCTCCTCGAATCTTTGAGGTGCAGGCTCTGGGAAACCCCTTGAAGTCTGATTGAATCTTCCCACTTGATGAGGCATTTACAAAGGCCATAAGTATTTCATTGTGGCTGGGACCAAACCTCTGTTACTAGCCTGGCCCTCCATTATCCATCTGATTTCCACCCTGGAGCCTATCAAAATATCAATCCACTCTTGCATTGACCTCATTAACTCCTCCTGAAGACCCTCCCCAAACTCATTACTGGAGTCTGACCTCATTGACTCCTCCTGAAGACCCTCCCCAAACTCCTCCTCCAGACCAATTCTAGATTCCTCTGTATATAAGAATCCCATCTTCCCTCCATGTGGTGTGGGAGCATCATAGAATAGCTTAGCACAGACTTGCTTTGTGAGAGCACCATAGAATGACCTAGCATAGACTGGCTCCTGAAGAGTCTACCCCATATGGTGAACTTTTAATGAACTTTCAAAAAACTTTATTTTTCTTTGGCTGAGAAGACTTGAGTGGAATTTTTTCCGCAGGACTCAGCATGTTGGTATTTTGGGGTTTCAGGCAACCCTAACCCTCTTTGGGTACCCTCTTCACCATGAGAATAATACACTTTGATCAGATAGGGCTTATACCAGTAATGCAGGGTTGGTTCAATATTAGGAAAATTATCAGTGTAATTGATCATATCATTACTTCACACCTTGATTACTGCAACAGACTACTGAGGGGGTGCCTGCCTCAAGTCTCTTCCCACTCCAATCCTTTCTCCATTCAGTCACTAAAGTGATTTTCCTAAAGTGAAGGTTTGATCATGTGGCGCGCGCGCCGCACACACACACACACACACACACACACACACACACACACACAAATCCAGTAGCTTTCTATTGCCAACAGGAACAACTACAAAATGCTCTGTCTGGCACTCAAAGTCCTTCATAACCTAGCCCCCTCCTACCTTTCCAGTCTTCCTACACCTTCCTCCCTAACATTTACTCTTCAATTCAGTGACATACCTTATGGACATCCCACAAAACAAAGCATTCCATTTCTTGGCTGTGACATTCAATATTTCTCAGTGTCTTTAATTTGGGGTTTCATAAGCATCTAGAGATTTTCATTCACTTTGTCCTCCAGTTATAAAAGATCTGGGTAGTTTTTTCTTATGGTTTCCTGAAATAGGATATCCAGCATTTTTGTTTAGTCATGGTGTTCATGGAGTCTGATGATTATTCAGTTATTTTTTTTCAAACTATTTTCTTTTTGGGGGAGGGGGATATTTTATTTTTTTCTTCAATTACATGTAAAAAATTTTAGCATTCATGTTTTAGAATTTTGAGTTTTTGACTACAATCTCACATCGGTAATAGGAAGAGATTTGTCACAGAAAAATCACGTCTTGATATAACTAGTACTTGTGCTAATTAGATGCATTTTTGTTCCTGAATTCAACATTCCACAAATGATTTTGCTTCAAGATATTTAATAGTAAACAATTAAAAAAAAAACTTGGTATGGGTTGTGTAACTTTAATAATCCCAAATTGTACACAGTGAACAGCTTATAAAAAACATCAAAACCATAAACCCTAACCCTATATTTTAAGCAGAAACAAAAAACAATTTATACTATAATATTATAACATGAAATTTGCAGATGTTAGCAAGCTGATTAAAAATCTCATGAGTAGAACCAGAGGAACAATTTTTGCAATAACTACAGCACTCTAAAAACACACAACTTTCAAAGCTGTAGGAACTCTGAGCTGTCAATGGAACATAAGGAGCAATGACTATTTTAAAATTTCTATTGTCTTCAGTTTCCTCACCACAAGAACTAACACGTTCAGTTATTAATCATGTTCAAATGGACATAAAGGGGAACTACTGCTCTCAGAATTCCTTTTAAAAAATGAAAACATTTTTAAGGTGACTCTTGACTAGTTTGCATGCATTTCAGGGCATATTCTATACACGAGTTCTAAGCCCAGATTAAGTAACAATCATAAGTAAAATCAGATTTCCCATTAAGGTGGCACAAGATAGCTCATTACTACTCTGCATTAACATGACCATCAGTACTGAAATCCTATTCCTTAAAACAAAAACAAAAGACATTCCTGACTTTAACTTCACAACTTAATAAATTTACAACTTTGTTTCACCAATTTGCTTACCTTTGTCTAATTATATTTGTATAATTCTGAAAGAATTAGATACTTCAGGAATTGAATCTTATACATATGACAAGTTCAAATGTTGATTTATTAGGCCATGGAACGACAACAAATTCAGATCAAAACAGCAAGATCTTTCCCACTTAGAGCTTATTACACTAATTCACATGCTTTAATATTAATCTAATAACTAATAGATCTAGTATTGCAATGGCAAGCTTCTTCTGTTTGTCTACCCTGATAATAGAAGTTTTCTATGAGAGTGATAAGCAGGGAACATGGTTATAAGAGTATCAAAACATCCTCACGGACTACTCTGCTATACATAGTATAACATATGGAACCAGTTGGACAGATTTCTTGAATGGAAAAATGAATTAAGAGTCTAACCTTACCTTTCCCAAGGCAACCTCCCTACCTTATTCCCTTATTCCCAGAAAGAGATGTTCATTAGCCTTACATCTCAGATGTTGCTTCCATTAAGCTGCTGACAGCTGATACTTATTCTGAAAGCACAAATTTAAGACCAGTTCATGGACACAACAAACCTAAGAATGAAACTCAGAAAGAATATTCAGGATTACAAAAAGTTTTCGCCTTAAACAATAAAGTCTCATTAATCACAGCTAGTTTGGACATGATTGTTACCAGTATCAAATCAATGCAATAAATTAGCTTACAAATAAAATGTAGTAGGCCTTCTAAAAATCACACAAGAGTTTTACTTAAATATATACATAAAATATTTTTTTTACTTAAGCATTTCTTCCTAAAAGTATTTCTTTCTTTAAAACAGCTTAAAATTTATCCTAATGTTAAAAAGCTAATCACTAAACTTTCATGAAATAAATTAGTTGGAAACCTCTAAAATGATAGATGCCTCTCTCTGATTCAACCTTAAAGCAAAAATAAATCTGTAAAATTGGAATTTATCAAAACTAAGTGGATGTAAATTGTCTTTAAGTAATGTAAATCCCCGAAGTTACATAAAACCCAAATAAATTCCTAACCATCACAAATTCCTAAGTACCAACTTCCTTTAGTCAAAAGGGTGTTTGTAATGGGAAGGGGTTTCAGTTTTTCTAAGTCAAAACATATACATATATATGCGTACATACATATATCCAATTAAATTATCCTTATCACGATAACTAAGTTTACCAGACTTTTAAAAATTTATTCACTATCTTTTTCTTCCCTTTATCTTAAAATATATCACTATAAATAAATAAAATAATTACATTCTCAAATCCCACATAGATAATGAATATGTGATAATTTCCTTAAACCTCCAGAAAAACATCAGCCAATTGCTATAAACCATCAGATTAACATGCATATGTAAAAATATCTTTAGATAAAACAGGCTTGAAAATTACACCCTCATTTTTGCAAGGATTCCCATTTATTCTATAGGAATTCCACAACACAGAAAACTCTCGCACAGAGTTGATAAGAATTTATGACTAGATAGTTCTAAGAATCTTTGTAGGATTAGAAAGGTGATTTTATAAGGTATTTCTTTGTGCAATTACCAGTTTTCCCTTTTTTTTTTTGAGACCCATGGTGATGATTCCTAGCTCCATATAATCTTTTCCTCTATTTCCTTAAAGAGTTGGAATCCCCTGCATCCTTCACTCTTGAGACTTAATCAGATAAAGAGCTGCCCTAAGCATTCCAGCTCTCCATTTCATTCTCTCAGGAATTTCAAGGTGCATATACTAGGAAATACATATGAAATTTGATAAACAGTTTCAAATAACACCTGTTATCATCAGGTTAACTTAAAATGTACTGGTTTAAAATGTCCCCAAGATTTTAAGCACTGGACCTGGGCAAAGGGTCCTGAGGAATTTGATTTAATTGTGACAATACATGGCCAGACTCCCCAAGAAGAAACCTCAAAGAGCTTTCACAGGGTAAGTTACTTAAAGAGTTGAATTAAATAATTGAACAGTACAAGGAGATATTAAGATTGTATATAATAATCACGAATCATAACCAATATCTTTACCATATCCAATATTTATGCAGGTTTGTATTTAATAAGGTCATCCTACAGGTTTATCCTGAAAGATGGGTAGACATGATTAACCAGATGATTATCTAACATATCTCCTCCAGGGGTAGGAAACCTATAGCCTCAAGGCCACATGTGGCACTCTAGGTCCTTAAGTGTGGCCCTTGGACTGAATCCAGACTTCACAAAGCAAATCCCCTTAATAAAAGGATAATAATGTTGACGATGATGATGATTTTAAAACACAGACTATAGCTGGTCACAGACTGATTTCTAAAAATCTTTTCCTTTGCAATTTCTAGCACTTAATTGAAGTCAAATCACTGTGCTTTAACCACCTAAGCATGGGGCTAGATCTTGAAATCTTAAAATATTGATACTCTAACTTAGTTACTAATGTGCAATAGATTATTATTTTTTCACATCAGTCTTTTAACAGTGAACCCAAAAGAATGAAAGAAGTATTCACATTTCTAACAATATTTCTAATACAGTAAATTATTAAATTAATGCTAGGCATTATCTTTCTACACATTACAAATCACATAACTGGAGTAATGTCTTAAAACCACACAACTAACAAGTTTCATGGTATAGAATAATAGTAATTATAATAATATATTTCACTTAAAATGAGACCAGAATAAATTCAGTTGCACCTAGATCTGTTTTCTAAATGTTAATATTGTGCAGAAAAGTACAAGGCAAGACCTGATTATAAATTTAATGTGGATTGAAGCGTGCCACTGCTCAGAGTATGGACTCAAATAGACAAGCTCAGAGCAGGGGCAGAGCCAGAGTATGTAAAGACAAAAACCACAAAGTAATGATTTGATCTGTGCATAAGCAGGAACTTATAGAAGCAGGGAAAAGCAATTGATTAATACTCAGCTTAGAACCTCATATGGAATATGGACTATAGTTAAGTTTTGATTTCCCATAACAGGATGGGTGACTGTGCCTTGGGCAATTTCCCAGAAATATGCCTTGGGCGGTTCTTTGTGGTGGGACTTCATTTCCATGAACAAGGGAGCACAAAATGGTGAAGACTGGAACAAGATGGAGGGTGACTTGGGGTTAGGTACAATATTCCCAACTTCTTTTTGTCAAGAGTCAAATCCTTGACTCACAGTCGAACCCTTGACTCACAATTGGTGCCTTGTAGTGAGGTAATGGAGACATTGTCATAGTGGGCAGAAAGCAACTCATACAGGAGCTGATACCTAAGTTCCCTCACAGGGCCTCTACGGGTTGATACCTAGGTTTTCTTACACTGAGAAGCTTGACTAAGTGCAACAAACAAGATCGTATAGAGAGGGCTAGGCCAATAGAATATTGGGGCTAGAGGCAGCTTTATTAGGATCCCAACATTAAACAGAACCTCAAGAGGTGGAGTCAAGATGGCGGCATAGAAACAGGAGAACTCTGCAAGCTCCCCCTAATACCACCTCAAATACATATAACTCTATATACATATGACTCTAAACAGATTTTGGAGCTCCAGACTCCACAAAAATGATGGAATAACAAAGCTTCCACTGAAGGCAGCCTGGCAGGCAATCATCACAGCACACTAGAAACAGAGCCCAGCCCCATGTGGTTTCAGCCCTAGGGCGTCTAGGAGAAGCTGCAGCTGTGGTGATTTCCAGAATCACCAACCAAAAGAGCCAAGGACAAAGGGAAAAGATCAGTGGAACTCAGCTAAATTTGGGGGAGATGGTCCGGCCAAACTGCCTCCAGAGATAACAGCAGTCTGAAGTGGTGACTCTGCAGCTGCCTCCATGTGGCTGCTTCCGAAGCTCCCGGCATGCAGATTGCAGGAGAGCCAAGCAATGATTCAGAGGCTAAGTGCTCTTTCCTTGAGCTGCCTGGATCAGATTGTGGTCTTTGGTGGTGGTCCTGAGGTGCATTTTCAGTGAGCCAAAGCTGGTGGGGGCTGCAAAAAATGGTGGCCTCCTATTAGGTCCAGCAGCTGTGAAAACCCCAGCAATTTGAGACAGAGCTCTCCCCTCTGAAAGCAGAGTTTTTTTTACCACTGAGCCCAAAAGCCAAGTAACTGACTGGCAACATGAGCAGGCAAAGGAAACAAAGCAAACCCAGCAA
>CM053596.1:34321005-34350884 GCA_028646575.1 Pseudocheirus occidentalis | reverse complement strand
AAAAAAAAAAGAATTTTACACGCCATGGATCTCTATGGAAATCCAGTGAAGCATATGGTTTCCCTTTCAAAATGGTGAGTTTTCTCCCCTCCTCTTCTCTCCCCTCCCCTTTCCTTCCCTTCCCTTCCTGTGGTCACTTATAGTCCTGATCCCCCTGGTGATCAGTGTGGAAGGTTGGTTCTGTTCCATTTTTCTGACCTGGGCTAGTTTCCCTTTTCTTAGCTTGGTGGCTCTCTGCTCCTGGGGACTTACCATCTTAGTGCCAGACAGTGCAGAATCAATTGGTTTTAGCCCAGAATTCCCAAGCTTGACATTTATGTCTCAGGTTTCCTCAGCAGCAGAGATTACAGATGGGTACCATAATACCCAGCTCAGAATAAGGTTATTGCATGTATAAAATAAAATCTGTAGGACTACCAAGGAAAATGATTATATTGAAATAGTTATGAAAATGTATAAAAATTTATGGACCCCAGGTTTCGAACTCCTGATTTAGAAACTGTTTAGTTATCTTGAGAATACAGCAGCTTAGGTATCACAGTGAATAGAACACAGGCCCTAGAGTCAGGAGGATCTGAGTTCCAACTTGATCTCAGACATGTAACATTTTCTAGCTGTGTGACCTTGGGCAAGTCACTTAACCCCAATTTTCCTGCCCTCCCCCCTCGAAAAAGCAGAAAAAAAGAGAGAATACTCAAGCTTTCACAATATATCAAGAGTGGAGAGGAAGGAGACAAATAATATCTGAAAATGGCAGGAAGATGGAAGTGTTTGATCTGCCTTGAGCAGCTGATATGGATTAATCTTCTCATGTGATAGCTTATTCACAGCTATTCTATTTGCAACAGCAAGAAAAAAAATTGAAAAAAATGACTGAATTATTGTAGTATATTCATGTAATATGATATTATGGATTTGTTGAAAATATGAAGCTTACAGAGTAATACAAGAAGACCCATGCATTCTATAGCTGAGAGGTTAGGTACTAGAGAGGGTGAGTAGCTGGTTTAGCTACTGAGATGCAGCACTGGTGCATAAACTAGGTCCTAGAGTAGGTCACTTGGCATCTTTCCTCACCGTGTGGGTTCTTTGATAAACTTTAATCTGGGAAAAGTTTGGCCTTGAGGACTTGGCAGAGTTGCTGCTTACAGGGATGATGGAAAGGTGAAGTAAGAGGGAGGTAACCTATAAAGGGACTTGGCCTTCTGTCCAAGGGATCTCTGGGTGATTCTCTCTTAGAGAATACGGTATGATGACTTGGCTGCTGTTGCCCTTCCTGATGGGGTGCCTCTTTAGCCTGGGAATCGGGCTGTGGGTGATCTATATGCATTTCTTTAGAACAGATGTCCCTGCTGGCATTGTCTACACAGGGAGGTTCCGTGTCCTGCACTGTCTCTTTCTGCTACTGACAGCTGTGGTGAGTTGACTGCTTTGACTATCATGCCTTGCTAAGGGGTAGGAGAAAATGTGTTGGATGGAAGGGGGTTCTGGGGAAAGCTCTTGCCACTTATTACTTGGGTGATCTTGGGAGATACATATGTGTACACACATGTATATATATATATATATATATATATATATATATGTAATACACACATGCACACACATATACCCCATGCCAGTGGAGAGGTTCTCCCTGTAGAAGACTGATATTGATCCTAGTTTACACTATGGTGTCCTATCTGTCATCATTGAGATTTTTTTGTGTTCTGATGAAGTGGGGCTTTAGGTATTTAGTGAGAGTATTTTCACGAAGTGGATGCTTAGTCAGGGTGAGGAGCAACCAAGTAAAATGGCCTGGATCTTGTCCTTGAGAAGCTGACGGTCTGAATTGGAGGTTCCTAATCTCTTCCGCATAAGAACCACTAAGGATCTGGACTTGGGAGGGATCTTTGAGGTCATTTAGCTCATTTGGAGGGAATTTACCCTTTGGTTGTACAGATGGCTAGGGAGGGGATATGATTTGCCCAAGGTCACCCAGGTGGTGAGTGGTAAGACCATGATTCCAACTCTTGACTCCACACTCAGCATGCTTCCCACTATACCACTCCCAACTTCCTCCTTTTTAACATCAAAAATTTCTGAGGACCTCCTAATGACAATATCAAGTGAGTGAGAAAATCCGTGAGGACAGAAAGCTCTTCTACATTTGGTTCTGTTTTTATATGAATGTGTTTTATTAACCATCACAACATCTGCATACTTTTGATAATCTCTTTTATATGTCATTGGGACACATTATGCATTTGGTCTACAGAAGGGATTTTTGCCTGTTTATTATACTGACATTTTGTTGGAACGAGGTAAACACCAAGACGACAATGGTTGGTATGTGTGTGTAAGATCAGATGACTCTGTGTTGGTAAAACACTTTGCAGATCTGAAAATTACTTTGGCCATGCCAGATTGTTTTTTCTTGAGAGGCAGTATGGTGGAGTGGGTCAGCTAAGGAACACAGTGGACCAAAGTGATGGAAATGGAGACAGCAAGATCTGAGTTTCAATCCTGCCCCTGTGGGGCGGTGTAACCCTGGGAAAGTCACTTCAATTTTCTGTGCCTCACCTTCTTTATTTGTACAATGAGAGGGGCTGGACTTGGTCTGTCACCGCCTAGATGTAGTCCCTGACTTCCTGCTTACTCACTCACCCAAATCCAGTCTGTTGCTAAATCCTGCTCTAACAGCTCCCCTGTTCTCTATTCTGAACACTGACATCACCCTGATGCCGGCTTTCATCACCTCATACTTGTGCTACTGCAGTAACTTGGGGGTGGGCCTACTTGCCTTGAGCCTTTCATTACTCCCATTCGTCCTAAAAAACCCTCTTTGGCATTTAAAGCCCTTCACAGTTTGTCCTCTCCTAATTTCCTAGTCTTAAATGTGCCTCCCCACAGTGGATTCTGTGATCTAGTGAGCCTGGGTTCCTCTCTGCTCATGCCACTAGATGTCCCATTTCCAGATTCCTGGCACTTTCAGGGGCTGTCTCCCAGGCCCTGGGAGAATGCTCTTCCTCTTCCTGTTGGTTTTCCTAGTTTCCTTCAAATCTCAGCTGAAATCCCAGTCCATCAGTCAGACAGTCAATTAGCATTTATTTCATTGTTCTAAAAAAAGTTTTATTGATGGTTTTTATTTTTGTGTTACAAAAATGTACAGATTTTACAGATTTTCCCAGTCCATGAGACAGTAAAACCATTAAGTCAACCAATTAGCTCTTGAAGCAGCACTGTGTTAACCCCTGAAGATACAAACAGAAGCAATAAGAACAATCCCTGGTCTCAAGGAGCTTCAATTCTAAAGGGGGAGACAACACATGGAATCTGAGAAGGGGAGGATGTCATTAGATGGGATGAGGTGTGGCTGACTTGGGCACCCCCTTTAATGGAAGTTCTGGGAGGAGCCAAACAAGCAGAGCAAGAAGCGGGGGAGAGACAGAAGGGGAAGAAGCGGCAGCAGGGGAGACAAAAGGGGCAACGGGGGGAGACAGAAGGGACAACGGGGGAGACAGAAGGGACAACGGGGGAGACAGAAGGGGCAACGGGGGAGACAGAAGGGACAGAGGGGGAGACAGAATGGGCAGAGGGGACTTCCAATGGTGGAATTCTTGGGCTGGAAGGGGCAGAGTAGAGGAAATTTAGGACGTGCTTCTAGAAGTCCTTCCTGATGCCCTCTCACTCCTAGTGCCTTTCTTCTGCTGATTATCTCCAATTACAAACATAGATATGGATATATGTATGTGTATATACGTAGTTGTTCACATGTTGTCCCACCCATCAGACTGTGAGCATCTTCAGAGTAATGCCTAGCTTCTCTTTGAATCACCAGCACTCAGCACAGTGCTTGGTGCACAATAGGCACTTAATACTTACTGACTGATTCTAAGGTCCCTCCCAGATCTAAATGTGTCGCTATGGGCACTGGCTTAGAATTCAATAGATCTGTGTGACTTGTTTCAGTTTTCTTGCATGCACAATGGATTATACCTGTCACATCTGTCTCAGAGTTGTGGTGAGGATTAAATGACATAATTTCTGCTTTACAAAAAGCATTTTTAAGTGTTAAAATACTATAGAAACAGGAAATACTATAGAAGTATTGCATAGTACAGTATGGGTGGATTGCAGTAACTCTGTGATCTCCTTCCCCTTCCCCCTCCCTTTTCTCCCAAGGTTAGGAAGTACTGGTCCGAATGATAAGGGAAGAAGAACAAAAGCTCACCCCCCTCTACCTCTTTGCAAAGCTTTCTGGAAATGAAGTTCCTCCAGGAAAGTTCCTCTCTTACTTCATCTGCTTCATTTTTATGGCTGCTCTCTTGGCACTGAGGCATACCAGTTAGCTGGGGAATCCTGGGCACAGCTCAAGGTGCTGATTTGTGTTAAGTTCAGAGCCATGGCTAGGACCTTCGAGATCCCTTCCAACTTTAAAAGGCTATGGTTTCATTCTTGTGTTTCTGTCTGTTCTGCCTTTCTAATTAGGCTGTGAACTTTTTGCACCTAGTGAGGTAGTGGCCAGAACCCTGGTCTGTTTCTTTTGGAACTCTGCGCTGGACCTAGCCCAAAATGGTAACACATTTGTCCTGCCTATTGAAACAAGCAGGGCATAAGGTGCTTCCGGTTACCATAAAATAGACTTGTTTATTTATCTTTGCCTAGTGCTTCCCAGACAAACCTACTGGCAGCCAATAGATTAAGCCCGTAACGGCATTCATCAGCCTTTTGGTCACCTGTACCAGGCCACTGTGGAGGTCAAGAAGGAGAAGCGGGATCTTTTGTTCCTGCTTGTTTTTGTGCATCTCAAATTGGATACCCCAGAGCTGGTTGTCACAGTGGATAAAGGGCTGGGCCTGGAGTCAAGAAGCCCTGGGGCAGGACACTGCATTGTCCTGGAGTGACTAGAGTAGTGACTCAGGCTCAAAACCTCAGTGTCCCCAAGTCCTCACTCTCATATAGCCCATCTAGCCATGCTAGAATGCTAAATCATTCTGTTTCCATTTTCACAACATCTCCCATGTCTGTCCTTTTCCCTTCCCTTACACAGTCACCACCTATCCTAGTTGAGGCTCTTGCTATCTCTCCCCATTCCCATTCATCCTCCACCCAGATGTTAACAGAATTCTCCTAACATACATGTGTGACCATGTTTGACCATGCTCCCCAGTCCCCTTCTCAAGAAACTCCCGTAGTGCCCTATTACCTTTCAGATGAAATGTCAAGTCCTCGGGCATTCAAAGCTCTTTGTCACGGGCCCCTTCTTCCCTTTCCTATCTTTTTATACTTTCCTTCCCTCATTCCTCAGTACAATTCAAGTGCGTTGTCTCTCCCGTCTGCCTGGAATGCTCTCTCTTTTCACCTACGTCTCTGCTTCCTTTAAGACTCAGCTCACATGCCTCCTTATCATATTGCTTAACACACAGTAAACACTTAATAAGTGCTTGTTGACTAATGAGCTTTCCCCTGACAGTCTTTCAATTGCTTGAAGATGGCAATAATGTCATCGTGGAGCTTTCTCTTTTCTAGCAATAGACTTTCCTACTGCTCAGGACACAGACCTTTTCACTTGATCACTCTCCTTAGGACAATCTTCAGCTTGTCCAGATCTGTACTAAAATGTAATAGTAACAACAGTAATAACAATTCTAATAATTATGAGCTTTCGTATAGCACTCGAAGGACTGCAGAACACTATGTACATAACAAAGACCTTGTGAGGTGGGTGATATGATTACCATTTCTACTTTTATGGATGGGGAGGGATTAAGTATCTAAGAAGCACCTACTATGGAAGTCTATGATCTTACAGTGCTATGATCAGAAGACCTTCCTCATTTGGACACTATGCTTCTTTTGATGTGGCCTTTTTACCGAAAGCCGGTGATTATTTTTTGGTGGCTGTGACACATAGTAGACCCCCACTAAACTTGCTGCATGCCCCAAACTGTGATTTTTTTTCACACAGCTCTCACTATCCCGCTGATATGTCCCCAGGTAAGATCTCAGCTTTCCACTGATTGGCCCATCTCAGTGGGGAGTACATGGGAGTATGGGGGATGAAGAGATAAGGGGGTAAAGGCACATTTAGGGAAATGTGCAAGGCTGCATCACAGTTGGGTGTGGAGAAGAGAGGATTCCTTCAGGTATGACTCAGTCTAGATGACCTCTCAGGTTCCTTCCAACATGGAGATACTGTGAACACAGTCAGTCAGTAAACATTTATTAAGGACCTACTATGTGTGAAGCAGTGTGCTAAGTGCTGAGACAAATATGAAGTGCTGTCCCTGCCCTCATGGAGTTTACAATCCAAGGGAGAAAAATGACACGTCAATCGAAGTTCACAAGGGTGGGGAATGAGGTGAAGAGTGCCTGGTGTGGGGGTATGATAGACAAGTCCAAAGGGCTGAAGCCAGTTTGTGAAATCGTCTAGTTTTACATGCTTGGGAAGTTTTTCCTAAACACTGGGGGGAAATTTTCATTTTCTTCAAATATTTAAAGAGCTGACATTTGGAAAAGGAATTAGGGATGAGCTCGGTGAAAAATGAAGATATTTAAGTGTGGTGTAATGAAAAACCTCTTCATAATCACTGACGTGGTTGGTAGAGGGGTTCCCTTCTCTGGAAGTCTTCAAGTAGAGACTGGGTGAGCCCTTGTCAGGAATATGAAAAGGGGATTTGGGGCTGGGTAAAAAGTTAGGATTTAGTGGTCTAGAATCTCTACCAATTCTGAGATTTTGTGAAGGATTGAGCTCTCTTCTAATGCTAGAGGCAGTTACATGATACAGTGAACAGCGAACTGAATCTGGTGTCAGGAAGACCTGAGTTTTCAAATCCTGTCTCAGACATGATGTGACTTTGGACATATAAACCTGTCTGCCTTAGTTTCCTTATGTGTAAAATAGGGCCAATCATAGCACCTATCTCCTAGAGTTATTGTCAGGATAAAATGAGATCATGTTTTTAAACCTGAAGGCACTAAACAAATCTTGGCTACTATTAAGTTTTGTGTCTGTGTGTCATCAGGAAAGGGAGGACAGCTGTAGTAGAATGAAGGCAATATTCCACATGCTCTTCAGGACCATCTAATCTAGTTGGGGAATTTCCAGATAACACCTAGGCAAAGATTCTGCATCCTGCTATGACCTCAAGGAATTAGTAGATTCTGAGGAAAAAAAATGTCACTCCTCCCCTTTTCTCACTGTCCCTACCCCTTCAGTGGAAGCTCCTTTGGAAAGTCCCTCTGTGGCCTTAACTACAGTAAAATCAAAACCATCTCCAGAAGCCCCTGGTGACAAGGATTGTGCAACTCACATCAGGCAGCGTGGAAACGCAGAAAGTGAGCCGGATGGGGAGTCAGGGGACCTAGGCTGGAATCTTTACTCAGACACTGCCTTGTTGTGCGACCTTCAACAAATCACTTAATCCCTGGCTTTTGAGTTTTCTCATGTGTAGAATGAGGAGTTTGAACTGGATGAGCTCCAAACTCCTTTCTAACTCCAGGTCTGTTGTTCTATATGTCCCAGAAACTGAGACAGAATGGGTAGGGACAGGTGAAAGAAATGAGATATTTCTAGGTCTAGATTAGATAATGATGTACCTCTCCTCCAGATTCCAACTCAGCTCCATCCAAGGGACTGTTTTGGTCTTTCTTTTTATCCCCAGTATTTAGCCCAGTGCCTGGTACAAGGGAAATGCTTAACAAATGCTTGTAGCCTGACTCAAAGAACATTCTCATAAAGGTTTTGATCAATAAATACACTAGCATATATTTTTCCAGTTGGCTGTACTCCTCTGGACTTTGCCATCATGTCCCAGGAACCTCACTATACCATGAGATCGCTTTACCTCTGGAACTTCCACCTTGTCAGTGACCCCTGCTCCTTTGGCCTCTCCCTCTGACTGGCTGGAGAGAGCCCCACCTAGAACCTCCATTTAGGGAGGGTGCCCAGCCCAGCCATCTTTTTCATTTCTCTCTTGGCTGTGCTGCTCTGGTCTTTGCCATCATACCTGTATGTTAGGTGCCTCCCACCCGCTTCACAACCCCTATTCCAGCTTCCTTTTAAGTGTTGTCTTTTCC
Source organism: Pseudocheirus occidentalis (assembly GCA_028646575.1). NCBI lineage: Eukaryota > Metazoa > Chordata > Mammalia > Diprotodontia > Pseudocheiridae > Pseudocheirus > Pseudocheirus occidentalis. The sequence goes on along the minus strand of CM053596.1, from coordinate 34,342,823 downwards.
CATTAGATTGTAAGTTTTTTTTGAAGACAAGGACTGTCTAATTTTTTCAGATTTTATTCTCAGTGCTTATCATAGTGTCTGGCATATGGTAGATGATTAAGAAATGTTTACTGACCAACTGACCATAACGATTGGTCAATATAGTATATGACAATATTCCAGTTTCTTTACTGGACTCAAAGTCATAAGAATCAGTCAAGAACCCGCTGAATTATCTCAAGGGCAGAGCATGGAGCTAATGCAACCAAGGATGTAGGAAAATTATGTGCTGCTGAACAAAGATGGAGAAAATCGCAGAATTGTTCTGACTGGGTCCATTGCAACTTTATGCTGTGTGATCTCAGCTGAACCCTCACTATGGCGAGGCAATCCTTCTACATCTTGCTGATTGACTCACCATCACATTTACTACAATGACTTCCAAACCTTTTCATCTCTCCTAAAACCTCCTATGGCTCAACCTTTCATCCCCTCAACTGAAAACCTCGTACCATATTTCACTGAAAGGAATGAGACTATTCACTGAGAGCTCCTCTTTTTCACTCCTTCTCATCTTATATCAGTACAATGCCTTTCTCCACTTTTTCCTTCACCCCTGTCTCATATAAAGAGGTAACCCTTCTCCTTGACAAAAGAAACTCCTCTACATGCACAAGTGTCCCCATTTCATTCTGTCTTCTCCAGCAGATTGCCTCCTCTGTCATTCCCACTCTCTCTTATCTTTAATTTCTCCATGTCTAAAGGCTGCTCCCCTTTAACGTACAAATATACCCATGGTTTAGCCCATACTAAAAAAAAAATCTTCATTTGGCACATCCATCCTCCTGGCCAGCATCTCCTCTCTCTTGACACTAAACTCTTGGAGAAAGTTGCCTACAAAAAATGCCTCCATTTCCTTTCCTCCCACTCTCTTTTTAATTTTTATTGATTTCATTTTAAATGTATGGAATAAAGAAGCATTTCCATAGCACAGCATAATAAGAAAAAGATTGTACATGACACTGCAAATCTATTATATGCAACCTGCTTTTCCTTTTATATGTGAAAGTTAGCATGTAAATTTGTTTTTCCTTTTTTTCTTTCCTCCCCTTTCCCTGCCCTAGAATTGGCAACCATTAGACACAAATATGCATTTCTCTGTGTGTATATATACACATATATGTATATATACATACACATTATGCATATATATACACATACACACACATATCCATATCTGTGTGTGTAGTCTTTTTTTTTTTTCGTAAGCCTATCTTTTGCATTCGAACAACTTGGCAAGCCCATTAGAATTGCACTCTCTGAAGCAGAGTTTGAATGCTTGGCCATTTAATTTGAGAAAGGACTTCAGTGTCTGGTACCTTATCCCGCCAGGTGATCTTCAGAATCTTCTTAAGACAATTCAAATGGAAGTGGTTCAGTTTCCTGGCATGGCGCTGGTAGACTGTTCAGGTTTCACAGGCATTAACAACGAGCTCAGCACAGTGGTTCTGTAGACCTTCAGTTTGGTAGTCAATGTTTAATACCTTTTCTCTCCCACACTTCCTCTTGGAGCCTCCCAAACACTGAGCTAGCTCTGGCAATGTGTGTGTCAGCCTCATTAGCAATGTGTACGCTCCTGGAAAGTATACTATCAAGCTATAGCATTCAAAACTTCTCCATTTGCTGTAACTGATGGTTCCACTTATGGGTGGTGCGGTGCTGATGGAGCACCTATGTTTTCTTGGTATTAATTGTTAGGTCAAAAGTTGGCACAAGTAGCAGAGAATCAATAGATTCGAGATAAACATGCATACATACATACACACATATACACATACATACACACACATAAGGAAAAAAATTCTATACATACTTCTACTTATCAGTTCTTTCTCTGGATAGAGATAGCATCTTCCTTTATGTGCCCTTTGTAGTTGATTTGGGTATTAGTCAAAATGACTTATTCACTCAAAGATGTTCTTAAAACAATATTGCCATCACTGTATACAATGTTCTCTTAGTTCTGCTCACTTCTCTTTATTTCATTTACATCTATTCATTTCTTTCTAAGATCATCGAGCTCATCAGTTCTTGTAGCACAGCAATAATCCATCACAATCATACACCACAACTATTTCAGCCATTCCCCAATTAATGGACATTCCTGCATCTCCAGTTCTTTGCCACCACAAAGGGCTATAAATATTTTAGAATATATAGGTTCATTTACTTTTTCCCTAATCATCTTTGGAAATAGACCTATTAGTGGTATTACTGGGTCAGAGTATAGGCAGTTTAATAACTCTTTGGGCATAATCCTATCACTCTACAGAATAGCTGGATCACTTCACAATTCCAGTAACAATGAATGTGTCCCATTTTTTTCCACATCCCCTCTCACATTTGTCACTTTTCTCTTCAATCATTTTAGTCAATTTTAAAATATCTCAAGGTTGTTTAAATTTGCACTTCTGTAGTCAATAGTTTTCATATGACTACAAATTGTTTTGATTTGTTTGTCAGAAAACTGTTTATTCATATCCTTTGACTGTTTATCAATTGGGAAATGACTCATGTTCTTACATATTTTACTAAGTTTTTAAAAAATATATTTGAGATATGAGGTCTTTGTGTGAGAAACTGTCTGTAAAATTGCCCCTGCCCCAATTTTCTACTTTCCTTCTGATCTTGGTTACATTTGCTTTAATCTCACTTTCTACTTACTCTACAACCTGTCTTCCAACCTCATCATTTAATGGAAACTGCTTTTTCCAAAATCAGCAATGATCTTTCTTTTTTAAAAATAAAATTTTATTGATATTTTCTGTTTCATACATCACCATAATATCACATGTGTCCCTCCTTTCCCCCTCCAATAGAGCCATCACATATGACAAATAGTATTTCTTTTTAGAATGGAAAAAGGGGGTGACTAGGTGGCACAGTGAATAGAGCATGAGCCCTGGAGTCAGGAGGACCTGAGTTCAAATCCAGCGTCAGATACTTAACATAAAACTTAGCCATGTGGTAGACCCTTAGGTAATCTGATTAAAAAGGAAAGAGCAGAAAATAAAAACAAAAAACTAGCAAATGAGCAAGATGTGGTACCATACCAATCAAACTACCAAAAAAAAATACTTTATAGAGCTAGAAAAAATAATAACAAAATTCATCTGGAAGAACAAAAGGTCCAGAATATCAAGAGAAAAGAAACGCAAGGGAAAGTGACCTAGCCATACCAGATCTTAAATTGTATTATAAAGCAGCAATTATCAAAACTTGGGCAAGTCACTTAACCCCAATTGCTCTCCAAAATAAAAAAAAAAGAAAGAAAGGAAAATAAGTCAGAACTGATGATACACTGAAAAAGTCCAAAAACCACATGCAATTTGTAACATTTGTGGACCTTTTACCTCCACAAAGGGGTAGGCTAAGGGTTGTCTTCTCATATTTCTTCATTTGAGTCCTATTTAATCTTAATAATTTTGTTACAATAACTTAGAGTTTTTGGGTGTGGTGTTGTTCTTTCCATTTACATTGTTAGTTACTATGTATGTTGTTTTCTTGTTTCTGTTTACTTTATTCTGCATCACTTTTTATAGATTTTTTTAAAGCTTCTCTATATTCACCACACACATTTCTTCCATTATATTCATGTACCACAATTTGGTTAGTCATTCCCAGTTGATAGACATATACTTTGTTTCCATTTCTTCATTATCACAAAAAGTGCTGCTATAAATATTTTTTTTTTAGTATTGGGGACTTTATCAATGGCTTCCTTGAATTATAATACAGTAACTGAGTCTCTCATTCAAAGGGAATGGGCTTTTTTTTGTCTGTTTTTAAAATTCCAAATTGCTTTCCAAAAATACTGAACCACTCCCAGTCCACCAATAATGTATTAGCACACCTATTGTTCAACAACTCTTCTAACATTAACTATTACTATTTTTACCAATTTGAAGAATATGAGATGCAACCTCAGGGTTGTTTTGATTTGCATTTCTCTCATTATTAGTGATTTGGAGCACCGTTTTCATGTGGTTAAATATTTGTAGTTCCTTTGAAAAGTGTTTGTTTATACACTTTGAAGATATATCTTTTGGGGAATAACATATATACTTATATATACACACATGTGTATGTGTATGTGTATACACACACACAGTTTATATATCTTGCACACCAAGCCCCTATCAGAGAAATTTGACATCGAGATTTTGTTTTCTCATTCAACCATTTCCTTTCTTATCCTAGCTGCAATTATGTTGCCTATACAGAAGCTTTTTGGTTTCAAGTAATGAAAGTTATCTGCTTTATCTTTTTAAATTGCCTCTATCTCTTATTTGGTTAAGAATCTATCTCCTACCCGTAACTGTGAGAGATATATGTTTCTCTTCTAATTTTAAAAAATGTTAAGATCTGTAATATTAAAGTAACATATTCATTTATTGTGGGGTATGGTGTAAGGTATTGGTCTAAACCTAATTTCTGCCAGATTGCTTTCCAATTTTCCTAGTTTTCACCAAGTAGGGAATTTTTCCCTAGGAAAGTTATGTTTCCCACTTATCAAACACTGGATTATTGAATTCTATTGTTTCTAGGTCTCCCTTGTCTAGTGTATTCCATTGATTTATCTCTCTATTCTTTAACAAATACCATATGGTTTTGATAACTGAAGCTTTATAGTAAAGTCTGAGATTAGGAAGTGCCATTTTGCCATTGTTCTTTTTTGTCATTCCCTTTTTAGATCTTTGGTTTTACCAAATAAAATGTTCTGTTTTGTCATGTTAGCCAATCTGATAGCTGTGAGGTGATATCTCTAAGTTGTTTAAATGTGCATTTTTCTAATCAATAGTGATTTAGAGCATTTTTTTCATATGACTAGAGATAAGCTATCTATAGTTTCTTCATCTGAAAATTGCCTGTTCATATCCTTCATCCATTTATCAGTTGGGGAATGACTCATTCTTATAAATTTCACTCAGTTTTCTCTCTCTCTCTCTCTCTCTCTCTCTCTCTCTCTCTCTCTATATATATATATATATATATATATATATATATATATATATATATATATGTATACTAGAAATGAGACCTTTATCAGAGACACTGACTGTAAAAATTGTTTCCAAGCTTTCTGCTTCCCTTTTAATCTTGGTTGCATTAGCTTTGCTTGCGCAAAACCTTTTCAATTTTATGTAATCAAAATGATTCATTTTGCATTTCATAATGTTCTTTATCTCATTTGATAATAAATTCTTGCCTTCTCCATAGATCAGGCAGGTAAACTATTCCTTATCCTCCTATTTTGCTTATAGTATCAGCCTTTAAGTTTATACTAACTTGTGTACTCATTTTGAATTGATCTTAGTATATAGTATAAGATATTGGTCCATGCCTAGTTTGTGCCATACTATTTTCCAGTTTTCCCAGCAATTTTTGTTAAATAGTGAGTTGTTATCCCAGAAGCTGGAGTCTTTGGGTTTATCAAACCATAGATTACTATAGTCATTGACTACTGTCTCTTGTGTACTGAAGCTATTCCATTGATCCACTACTTTATTTCTTAGCCAGTACCAAGTAGTTTTGATGACTGCTGCTTTATAATACAATTTAAGATCTGGTATGGTTAAGTCACCTTCCTTGCATTTCTTTTCACTAGTTCTCTTGATATTCTGGACCTTTTGTTCTTCCAGATGAATTTTGTTATTATTTTTTCTAGCTCTATAAAATATTTTTTTGGTAATTTGATTGGTATGGTACCACATCTTGCTCATTTGCTAGTTTTTTGTTTTTATTTTCTGCTCTTTTCTTTTTAATCAGATTACCTAAGGGTCTACCACTTTTACTGGTCTTTTCAAAGAACCAGCTTTTGGTTTAATTATAAATTCTATGGCTTATTTGGTTCTAATTTGCCTCTTTGCTTCTAACTTTTAATATCTCCTAGGTTTGCTTATTGAATTTTTTTAAGTTTTGAAGTGTATATTCATTTCCTTAATCTTCTCTTTTGCTTTTATTTACATACATTATAAGAATATGATTACCTCCCCTCCCACTCCAAGGACTGATAGAGCTACATCCCAGAAATTTTGGTATAATGGTTCATGATCACAATTTTCTTCTTAGTAGCTTTTATTTCTATGATTTGTTTTTTTGACTCATTCATTATTTAAGATTGAATTATTAAGTCTCCATTTGCATCTGTTTCTTTTGTTTGTAGTTGGTGAAAAAATTGTGATCATAGCTTTCAGGTAGTCCAACAATTCTTAAATTATCTCTCCTCAATCTGTTCTCTAGGTCAGTTGTTTTTCTTATGAGATACTTAATATTTTTCTATTTTTAGGCTTTTTGATGTATTTTCTTATGTCTCATGTAGTCACTAGCTTTCATTTGATCAATTCTAGTTTTGAAAGAGTTATATTCTTCTGTAGTGAGATTTTATACCTGTTTTACCATTAGGAAAATTCTGGTTCTTTTAAAAAAATAAATCTTCTTATTTTAGATTTAAATACTAAGACTTAAATACATAATAAGAAAAGAAAAAAGAAATATATTATAAACTTAAATATTAAAACAAATATAAAATAAGAAAAGAAAAAACATGTCATGTGCACAGTCGAATGTAAGAGGATTCAAAATACATAGCAATAAATTTCTATTTCAAGAAAGTCTATATAATAAGCACTATGTATCATGTTGACAGCTGTCCATCTTTTCTTTGTTTCTTTGTAGGTTTTCTTTTGTTCTCTGCTATACACATTTTACTTTGTCTCTCACCCCCACCCCCTGCCCAGGCTACAATTGAGTGTGTATGTATGTATGTATACATATATACATATATATATATATAAACATATACTGTCCCTAACATGTTTTACTCCTATTCTTTGTTTTTATGTTTGTGCCTATCTCTTATTTACTATTCCTTCTTACTACTCTACTTTACTCTGCCTACTACCTTGCCTTCCTATTACTTAACCTAACCCTCCTCTAAAGATCCCTCCCTTATTTTCTCATCTCTCCCTATCCTCTTAGTGTTTGATTTCTTTCTGAATTTAGAAGACTCTTTAATATGTCTTCTAGATGCATATGCATTGTTCCCTCTTGAACCCATTCCCAGTGAAAGTAGGTTTCTAGAATTAACAACCCTCTTCCCCATCTAATTCCTCTATGTCGTTTCTTACTCTTGCACCTCATTTGTATAAGATAATTACTCTTTTTAGCTGTTCATGAATGGTTTTACTTTTTGAAGCCATATCATGCACCCTAATCTTTCTTATGAACTACCCAATTACTAATAACAATCTTAGACATACGTTCTACATTTTACATATATAAAAGGTAAATGGTCTGTCCTTATGGATCCCTTATAATCAGTCTTTGTTATTTACCTTATGTCTTTCTTGGCTCTTGCATGTCAAATCCTTTATTAAGTTCAGGGTTGGTTTTTTTTTTAAACAAAGTCCTGAAAGTCTGACAATTGATTAAATGTCCATTTTTTTTCATTGAGAATTATGCTTAGCTTTGCTGGGTATGATATTTTTAGCCAGAATCCCAGTTCTTTTGCTTCTCAATATATGGTGTTCCAAAACCTATGGTCTTTTAGTATTACTGCTATAGATGAACATTTCAGGCTGTATACCCAGAAAGGGTCAAAACGGGCATATGAGTTAGACATAAAGGAATTTACCATAAATAAATAGGAGAGTATGGAATGGTTTGCCCATAAGATTTAAGGAGAATGGAAGTATTTAGGACCAAACAAAATATTGAGAGCATTACAAAATGTAAAATGGGTCATTTTGATTATATAATATTAAAGACTTTTTGCACAAACAAAACAAATGCAACCAAAATTAGAAGAAAAGTAGAAAGCTGGGGCAATATATTGTATACATATATATTTTTTACAGCAAATATCTCTCACAAAAGCCTCATTTCTCAAATATATAGAGAACTGAGTCAAATTTATAAGACTACAAATCATTCCTCAATTAATAAATGGTCAAAGGATATGAACAGATAGTTTTCAGATAAAGAAATCAAACTTATCTACAGTCATATAAGAATGCTCTAAATCAATACTGTTTACAGAAATGCAAATTAAAACAACTCTGAGGTACAACCTCCCACTCATCAGATTGTCTAATATGATAGAAAAGATAAATGATAATTGTTGAAGGGAATGTGGGAAAATTGGAACACTAATGCTCTGTTGGTGGAGTTGTGAACTGATCCTACCATTCTGGAGAACAATTTGGAACTATGTACAAAAGGCTATCAAATTGTGCATACCCTTTGATCTAGCAATACCAGTACTAGGTCTGTATCCTAAAAAGATTTTTTTTTAAACAGAAAAGAACCTATTGTACAAAAATATTTATAGCAACTCTTTTTTTTTCTGGTGGCTAAGAATTGGAATCAAACAAATGTGACTTTTTTTTTGCTATGTCTAGAATATGTTGTATGTCTTCATAGAACTGATCTATTTTGGATATTTTGGATCAGTGACTGGAGTATAGACTTACATCACTGTGATGTTGCATGGTTTGCCTTGGATTCAAACAGATATAATTCAATCATTTTTGAGAGTATACCCCAGTAGTGCTTTTCTCATCCTTTTATTGACTAGGAAGGCGACTCCATTTCTTCTAAGGTATTCTTGCCCACAGTAGTATATGATCACCTGAATTAAAGTCACTCAGTCTCATCCATTTAAGTTTACTGGTTTCCAAGATATCAATGTTTAATTTTTCCGTCTCCTGTTTGATCACATCCAACTTACTTTGGTTCACAGATCTTACATTCCATGATCTTATGCTATATTGATCTTTTTAGCTTTGGATTTTCCTTTTGTTACCAGACAGATTCATAGTCAAACTTCCTTTCAGCTTTGGCTCTGTCTCTTTATTCTTTCTGGAGCTACTTCTAGTTATCTTCCTTTTTCCCAGTAGTGTATTAGATAACTTCTGCCCTAAGGGACACATCTTCCAGTATCATATCTTTTATCATTTTTAATATTGTTCATTGAGTTTTCTTGACAAAGATACTGAGTCGTTTGCCATTTCCTTTTCCAATGGATTACCTTTTGTAAGAACTTTTCACTATGACTTGTCCATCCAGAGGTAACCCTGTATAGCATAGCTCATAGTTTCATTAGAGCTAGGCAAGTCTCTCTACCATGACAAGGCAGTAATCCAGGAGGGGCACTTGAGTTTAGCCTTTTATTTTTTTGATTTGGTCCTGTTTCCACTGGCTCTCTTCCCCTTATCTTTGATCCCCTCTTCTTGTTTGCTATCTTTTTCCCTTTAAGGTTTTGTTAATTAGTTCCCTTTTATTTCCTGCTTTTATCTGGTACAATATTTCTTATGTCTCTTTTATTTCTTCTCAAGTCAAGTGGATTCCCCTCTCCTCTCCTGTCCTTCAGAGAACCTTGTTCATTAGTTTTTTTAAATTTAATTTTTGAGCACCTTTCCAAAAAAAGGATTCTCTCACTCTCTTTACTATCCATCCTCTCTTTATGTCTGTTTTAGAATATCATTTTCTGATTCATGACCTCTATAATTACCTAGTCTCTATCTTTTTACTAGATATTCTTCATGTAATTAATGCTCCCACGCCTTCTAGGCTCTTCCCTCTAGGCCCTTTCTGCTACTGACCTGTAGGAGTAGCTCCATGGAGTCCCCTTTTCTGTGGTGCCTTACTTTCAGAACAATGTCAATTCTTCAAGTGACAGAGATGGGTCTGCTCCACGATTATGAACCCCACCATTGATACATACCTTCCTGTTTACCTCTTTTTCCACGTTTCAAAATTTCCTCCCTGCGTCTGTGCTCTCCCACTCTTCTGGGTGCCAGTTTTCCCAAGTGGTTACAACTTCCCCTCCCAATGTAGGACAAGTAGACTTCAAGCACCAAATGCCTCAGCCCTTACCCAGTGTAAAATCCTTATCTCCCTTCAACAACCATTTATCCTCACTCATAGAAACATCCATCGGTGGAATCTACTTTTACCTCCAAAGTAAGGCCTTTGTTCATACTCTCCTTTTTAACATCACCCCCCTCCCAACACACACCACCCATTCCCTGGTAAGCTCTTCTCTTTCTGAGACCACTGAATTAACTTCTGCCTTATTATCAGCCCTCAATTTGACCCTGGCACATCACAAACTCCTTTATATTCCCTAACTCCCTTGTATTCTCTCATATTGCAAAGTAGTTTCACAAAAAAAAGCATTGATTCCCCTATGGCAGCATTGCCAGGTTTTGTCCATTGTTGCTCCTTGCTCATCTCTTCATTGTTACCTCTACTGAATTTCTTCTTCACCCTTGTCTCCTTGGGTACATTTAGAAAGCTGTATTTTACTAGTCACCCTGTCATCATTCTTTTGCTTTGCTTTGCTGTCTTTGCTTGCTACATTTATTTACCTCTACTTTATTTCTGTTGTCTGAGGGGATGTCTGAGAAACTTTCTTCCTAAAAATGTTTCAAACTCTTCTTTATCACTAAACATTCATCTTTTGTCCTGTATGCTTAAGCTGAGATTTGCAGGATAGGTCATCCTGGGCTGCATCATGAGTTCTGTTGCTCTTCAGAATACATTCCATTCTCTCCTGGGGTGTAGGGTGTGTTCAGGGAAGACTAGTACCTCTGGTGTGAGGATTGCTGAGCCCTTTTTCAGACTGCTTTCCACCTTTAGTGTCCACCTGATCCATCTAACTCTGACCTGTGGTTGAAACACACACACACACACACACACACACACACACACAAATGTACAAAAACTTCTGCAAAGATGATTCTATTCACTCTTGGTACATGGAATGTATGAATACTTACAGAGAGCACAAAATATAGTAGACTTGAAAGACAAACAGTTCTTGTTGCAAGAGATCACATGTTGCAGGTATCACATTGAAATAGCAGCCCTAAGTAAAACAATGCTTGTAAATAAAGGCCAGCTTACTGAAGCTGGAGCTGGATACATGTTTTTTTTTAGAGTGGTCACAGTGAAGGGGAGTGCTGTGAAGCTGGTGAAGGTTTTGCAATCAAAACTAACCTAATCGACAAGCTTGTATGTCTACCAAAAGAAGTGGATGACAGGCTCATGACAATGCAATTGTCACTTGCAGGAAAATACCAGTGCCTATGCTGCCACCATGATGAGCCCTGATGAGGTCAAAGAAAAATTTTATAAAGACCTGGAGACCTGTATCATCAATGTACCAAAAGAAGATAAGCTTATAATTCTGGGTGACTTTAATGCTAGAGTAGGCTCAGACTACTAGAATTGGCAGGGAGTCCTAGGGAGGAATGGAGTTGGAAACAGCAACAGCAATGATCACTTACTACTGAAGACTTGTGCAACTCATTATCTTCTTATCACCAACACTATCTTCCATTTACCTAAATGCAATGAAACTTCATGGAAGCACCCTCACATCAAACATTGGCATTTAGTAGACTATGTGACTGTAAGGAGAAAAAACAGACAGGATATGAGACTAAGAAAGTCAATGTGTGGTGCAGAGTGCTGAACTGGTCATAGACTTATCCCCTCCAAGCTAAATATTAACATTTAGCAAGAGCATCCCCAAGGAAAACTGAGAACCAGAGGAATTAATGTCAACAGATTGTAGCTCTTCTCTGACCTGAAACAGTTTGTTTCTAACTTGGAGGAAAAATTGAGCCAACACACAGTTGGCAACAGTGGAGCAGAAAAGGAGTGGACGCCTTTCTGAGATTTGATGTGTAGCGCTATATTTGTTCATCTGGGTCAGAATACTCACAAACACCAAGACTGGTTTGATGAAAATGATGGAGAAATTAAGAAGCTGCTAAAAACAAGAACTCCACAGGGTTTACCAGTAGGATAATTCATTTATCCTTAAGAAGGCAGCATTTAATTCCATCAAAAGTAAAGTACAATCAAAGCTTAGAGAGATGCTCAGTAAGAAGACTGATAAAATTCAGTTTTATGCTGATAGTAACAATCCAAAGCACTTTTATGATGCCCGGAAGGTTATTTATGGGTCAAAGACCTCTGGTGCATCTCATCTACTCAGTGCTGAAGGAACCACACTGATTAGTGATAAGGACATGATCCTAGAGAGGTGGGCCAAACACTTCCATACTGTTCTTAACAGACCATCATCAATCAATACTGAGGCCACTGACTGTTTACCTTAGGCTGAAGTCAATCCTTCCCTAGCAGAAATTCCAGCTGAAGAAGAGGTTTTGAATGCATTTAGGCTCCTTTTGTGTTGCACAGCACTTGGTGCTTTGTTCAATTCCAGCTGAGATTTACAAGGTAGGGGGTCCATTGCTCATACAAAATCTCACTGAAAATTTCTAGGTTATATGGCAAGAGGAGCTTAACTCCTAGGGGTTCAAAGATGCCTTCATTATTCATCTCTGTAAAGGTAAATAATCCCATGACAATAACAGAGAGGTCTCTCTCTTAGTCACTGCTGGTAAGATTCTTTATAGGCCTTTATAGCCTTTATAGGCTGATCCTTCACCTGGAAGATGGTCATCTACCTTAAAGTCAGCATGACTTCAGAAAGAGCCAATCAATGGTTAATACGGTGTTTGCTGTCTGACAACTTTAGCAGAAATGCCAGGAGCAGAACAGAGGTCTGTACACAATGTATGAAGATCTGACCAAGGCCTTTGATAGTGTCAGTTGTGAGGGCTTATGGAAAATTATGTTAAAATTTGGTTACCGGTGAAGTTCATTAGCATTGTGTGTCAATTTCACAGAGCACGCTTGCCCAGGTTCTGGATAAGACACAATACTCTTGTGCTTTCCCAGTCAAAAATGGAGTAAAACAAGGCTATGTGCTTACTCCTGTGTTTTTAGCATGATGTTTTCAGCCACGTTGTCAAATATTTTCAATGAAGATAAACATGGCCTCAAGGTCAGCTACTGCACTGATGGTAAATTCTTCAACTTGAAAAGGTTACAAGCCAAGACCACAGTGAAGTGTGTTGGTGCATGATTTTCTGTTTGCAGATGATTGTGCACTCAATATAGCTTCTGAAGCTGAGATGCAACAAAGTATGGATCAATTCTCTGCTGCTTGTGCTAATTTTGACCTAACAACATCAGGAAAACACAGGTGCTGCATCATTAGCCAGCACTACACCATCCATATGTGGAACCATTAGGCACAGCAAATGGAGAAGTTTTGAATGCTGTAAGTTCACTTACTTTCCAGGGATATACACATTGATAATCAGGTTGAAAAATGCATTACCAAGGCCACCTTGGTTTTTTGGAGGCTCCAAAGCAAAGTATGAGAGAGAAGAGGTACTAGACTGACTACCAAATTGAAGGTCTACAGAGTCATTGTGCTGACCTCATTGTTGTATGCCTGTGAAACCTGGACAGTATACTAGTGCCAAGCCAGGAAATGGAATTGCTTCTATTTCAGTTGTCTTAGGAAGATTCTGAAGATCACGTGGCATATGGTACCAGATACTCAAATTAAACTATCAAGCATTCAGACTCTACTGCCTTAAAAGCACAACTCTGATGGGCTGGCCACATTGTTTGAATGCCAAATGTATGCTTGCCAAAACGACTATTTTATGGAGTTCTCATGAGGGCAAATGCTCTTGTGGTGGCCAGAAAGAGCAATACAAGGACACTCTCAAGGTGTCTCTTAAGAACTCTGGAATTGATCATGTGACACTGAAGAAAGTGGCACAGGATCACCCAATATGGTGTGCCTTCATCAGAGAAGGTGCTGTGTACTATTAGCAAAGCAGAATTGAAGTAGCTGAAATGTAAAACGTGCAAATTTAGAGAATCCACTCCAATTTTTCACATAGACCATTTGTACCTGATCTGTGGTAGAGCATTCTGAACTCTCACTGGTCTGATCAGTTAGACACATTGTAACTTGACTCTAGTATAGTGATGTTATTTTGGTTTTCATTGAGAACAAAGGACAGCAATATTCCATTCTTTCTCACATTTTCTAGTGGGTGCATGATAGTTTTGCATTGTTCAACTGTCCTTTCCTTTATATTTTAAAGGTCTTTTCCTGTAATGACTTGCAAAACTTGTTCTTGAATTGAATTGTTAAAATCAACCAATATGCTTTTTGGAGTTTGCACCTTTGGAGTTTTTTTGGGGGGGGGAGATTTGAAGAACTTCATTTTCTATATTCAAAAGTTCTGGACAGTTCCTTTGTATTATTTCCTTCTTTATGGTGTTGTATATTTTTTTTGTCCTGTCATTCATGGTCTTCTGGGAGATACATGATTCTTAGATTGTATTTATGCATCCTGTCTTTGAGATGAATCTATTTTGTTTGCATAGTAAGCATATTTTTAAATGGATTTTATTTCTTCTTTTAGGCTGTCATTCATTTCTGTATATTTGCATTCTTAATATATTGTTCTCTCTTTTGTTTCATTTGTAAAGCTTTCCATTACAGATTCTAGTTTTTCTGTTCATTATTTTTACTGCGTAGGACATTAATTCTGTTCTTATAATTATTATCTCTCTTTTATACCACCCAGGAACAGCATGCTGTAGTTTCATGTTCTAAAATTCCACAAAGTGTTCTGTCTCATCAAGTAGTTAGAGCATCTTCTATGATTTTGAAATATTTATTTTTGATGACTGAAGCTGTTGACTAGATCTGAAAGCCACGTTTCCTTCTGTAGTTACTGTTTTTCCTGTTGATTTATCTATTTATGTTCAACATCTTTGAGTTTTTCTCTTCCTGAAATCTTTTGTAATTTCAGCCCCCATTATTTTCCCTATTATTTACTTTTTGACTCCTTCCCTTCTGATTGCGGTTTCCTTGGGGGCTATATCTCAAAGCATCTCATTTTTCTCGCAGCCTGGGAAATTTATAGTTCACCAACCTGTATTTCTGTCCTAACTTACTTGCGGGTGATCTGAACTGGTCCTAGTTGGATGCTATGCTCTTTTCCTGAGGCTTGTGGAGTGTGCACTTCATGCCAACACACATGGTATTCTGTCCTGATGATTTATCTCACTCCCTCTGCTTCTCAGATCTCTGACCTGGTACCAGCAGTTCAGAGCCTGTTTATCCAGGACTGGCAGTTTAGAATTTTGCAGTACTATTTTTCCTGGCAACAGCAGGCCATAGTACTATGACACTGGTGCCATCAATTTTTAATCCTCCAGCAAACTTTAGCTCCTGAAAGGCTATGGCCAAATTGCCTGTCAAGGCCTAAACAAACTTCTGCAACCTAGAGTAAGATGTTTCATGGCATTTTAAAAGGGTAGTTGGGACTTGGATATAGTGGTGAATTTTATTGTGAGTCTGTGACATGTCCTTATGTCTGCTAGTGTAACCTCACTGCTGAGAGCATGGAAGGTAAGGGAGAAGTGCCGAGTGAGTTCAGGGTCAGTATTTGTAATACATTTAGGATTTTTTTTAGCTTTTTTTGACTTCTGGGTGTTAGACCATGGAAGCAGTTGAAGTTGTTTTGTCTTTGGCACATCATTTCTGTTTTAGAGAGGTCTGAAAGGTCACGGAGATTTAGAGAAAATGTTTAGTCCTCCATCTTGTTGGTAATGCGGCAGAAGTTCTAATTTACTATCAATGATCCCTTAATTGTCAGTTTTAAAAAAAATTTATTTTCTTCAATCATCAAAAATCTGCATTCTCTTCCTATCCCTAATTCTAATGAGAATAAGGAAAAAACAAAGCTCCTCTTATAAAGATGTATGTGAAACACATTTTTTCATTGATCATATTAAAATACTTATGTATATATGTATATATGTACATACACACATATACAGATGCATATGTGTGTATATATGTGTATGTATATGTATATATAGGTATGTATATATGTGTGTGTGTATGTCTCATGCTCTGAGTCATTCACCTCTCTATCCAAAAGTGGACAACATAATAATAGTTAGCATTTAAAAAGGACTTACTGTGTATAAGGCACTATGGTTAAGTACTTTACAATTATTATCTTATTTGGTCCTCACGACAACCCTGGGAGGTAGGTGCTATTATCCTCATTTTACAGATGGGGAAATTGGGGCAAACGGAGGTTAAGTGACTTGCCCAGGGCCACACAGTAAGTAAGGGGCTTGATCTGACCTCAGGTCTTCCTGACTCCAGGCTCTGTGCATTATCCACTGTGCAATCTGGCATGTTTAATCATCAGTCCTCTGGAACTGTGAATGTTCATTACAGTGATCAGAGTTCTTAATTCTTCCAAAGTTGATTGTTTTTTACCGTATTGTTATCCTTGTATAAAGTGTTCTTCTGGTTCTATACACTTCACTCTGCATCTGTTCATATGTGTCTTCCTAGGTTTCTCTGAAACCCTCTCCTTCATCATTTCTTATAGCACAATAGTATGCTATCACATTTACACACCATAATTTGCTCATCTGTTCCCTAACTGATGGACATTCCCACAGATTTTGTAACTGTGCTACTTTAAAAAAATGCACAAATATTTTTATTTGTTTTGCTTAGGACTAATTTCATCCTTATCTACCTTCCCTCTAATTCCCCCTTCTTCACTTTCCCTCCTATTTCACTATTGAATGAATACATATTCCTGTACCCACCTGCTTATGTATAGCTTCCCTCCTTTGACCAGTTTGGATGACAGTGAAGTTCAAGTGCCAACCTGTCCCCCCGTTGTTTGCATAATCCTTGTGTACCCTGATCATGGGAGATAATTTTCCCTAACCTTCTAAACCACACCCCCAGTGTATTTTTCTTCCTTTTATTTTTCATTCTTCTTTCAAGATAATTAATACATAACATAACCAATTTGAGGGCCCTCATCGAATGATGATGGCAGCTTGTCTCCCCATGTTTTTGTTTAGTATCTCATTATTGTTCATTCCGGTTTACTTTTTACATTTCTCTTAACTCTTGTGTTTGAACCTCAAAGTTTCTACATGGCTCTGGTTTTTCCATCAGGATTGCTTGGAAGTCCACCATTAAAGGTCCATCATCTCTCCCCGCCCCCCCCCAGCCCCATAGTACCGTAGCACTGTACTCCATTTCTCTGGGTAATTATTGACTGTAAGCCCATAAGCCTTCTAGAATATCATATTCTAAGATATCCACTCCTTTATAGTGGTAACCACTAAATTATGTGTGATCCTGTCTGTGACTCCTTGGTACTTGAATTCTTGCATCCTGGTTGCTTGTAAAGTTTTTTCTTTGATCTGGAAGATCTGATTTTGCCTATCATATTCTTCAAAGTTTTCAATTAAGTGTCTCTTCTAGGAAGTGACCAGTGGATTCTATTTCCATTTTGTTCTCTTGTTCTAAGAGACCTGGGCAGTCTAATTTTAATATTTACTTCATAACGATGCCTCTTTTTTTGGTCATGACATCTAAATTGTCCACTGATTCTTAAATTTCTTCTCCTTGGTCTGTTTTCTAGGTCATTTTCTTTTGTTTTTCAGTCTTTTGATTGTTTTTTTAAGAATATTTCTTGTTGTCTCATGGAGTCAGTTGCTTCTGTTTGGTTCATTCTAATTTTCAAGGATCTTGTTGCAAGGGCAAGATTTTGTACTTTTTGTGCCAAGCTGCAAAACTCTTCCCCTGCTCCCCACCAATGTATTCCTTTAGCACTCTCTTTTCATTGACAAAAGTTTTCTACTTCTCTTAAAAAAAACACAACTCTTGCTCCACATCTTTACCTCAGGAATTCTAATTGAAAAACAGAAAGTTGTGTTTTTCTTGTAGGTTTAGTTTGTAGATGTTTTCAAACCTTATTCTTCTGGGTTTGTGTCTTGAGAATCCCTATCACCACAGTAACTTTCTAAGGGGTTCTTTCCTGCTTGCTTATTCTTCTACCTTACTTTGGATTTGATGTTAGGGCCAGGCTCTGTGCACTCCTGGAGGGAAAGTCTGGGCTGGTTCTATCATTGCTTTCTTGGCGGTATTGAGTGTTGTGCTGTTCCAAGATCTCAAGGACATCTCAGCCTGGAGATCTGCAAGCTTGCAGTGCTCCCAAAGTTGCCTGATCCAGGTCTGATTGCCACCTGCCTTGTCTGAGCTCTGCAAGTTTCTGACCTGGGCTTATTTCTGAGAAACAGCTGATTCATGCTGGACTCAATCACTGTCAGACAGCTGGGATGCTCTGTTTGCTCAGTTATAGAATTGCAGATATTCCTTTGGTCTGGGATTCCTGTCTTTTTTTCCTTTACAGTTTTCAGACTGGGATGGAGGCTGGAACTGATGGTTCTTCTTCTGGCGTCTGAGTCACACTACTATTGCTTGCTTCTGAGTTTGCCTTTCTCAGTATACCAGCCAGAGCCTCAGACCACTGGAGATGGTGCTTGTGGTGCTGGTGGTGCGTGCAAGTCCCTTAGCCCATTCTGGATCTGTGACCCAGAGCTAGGTAGAGAGCAACAAAGCTGTCAGTTCACACGTGTGCCTAGTATGGATCTGGGACCCCTTCTTGCCTCACTTCACAGCCTTTCTCTGGGTACTGGCATGCTCCATACTATCCCCAATCCCTCAGGTCTCTTGATCTGTTTGTTTCCCTGTGCTGACTTACGCTAGAAAAATGAGTGACTTTCCTGCATTTCCTCATTATGGTTCAGTCTGTTGCACTTTCTAAATTTGTTTGGAGGGATTTTTCTTTGGGATGGGAGTTCCTCATTGAACTCCTTCTTGCCACTCCGCCATCTTGACTCCTGCCTTAATTGCCAAATCTAATGTTCTCAATCCTCATCCTTCTTGACCCCTTAGCTGCCCTTTGACACTATGGATTACCCTTTTCTCTCTAGGTTTTCATTACACTGATCTCTATTGATGCTCCATCTTATTTTTCTGCTTTATTCTGTTCTCAGTAGTCTCTTCTGTTGGATCTTTATCCAGGTCATATCTGTCTCTCAAGGCTCCAGCCTGGGTCCTTATCTCTTCTCCTTCTTTATTCTTTTACTTGGTGATCTCAGTACCTCCCATTGATTCAACTATCATCTCCATGATTCCCAGATTAATTTGTTCAGCCTTAACCTGTCTACTGACCTCCAGTCTTGGATCTCTAATTGGATCTGTTAAACTTGATATCCCATAGATATCTTAGGCTTAACATGCCCCAAAATGAACTCATCCCTTTAACCTTAGATTTGATCTCCTCCAGAAACAAATGCAAAATCCTCAGGTTGACATTCAAAGTCCTTCATAACCTAGCTCTTCTATTTTTCCAATTTTCTTACATCTTACTCACTTGCATGTACTCTTCAATTCAGTGACACTGGCCTCCTTGATGTTCCTGTAACAAGATAACCCATCTCTCAGCTCCCAACATTTTCTCTGGTCATCCCCCATGCCTGAAACACTCTCTTTCTCCATCTCCATCTCTTGGCTCTCCTGGCTTTCTTCAAGTCCCAGCTAAAATCCAAGAAATCTTATACAAGAAGCCTTCCAAAATCCCTCTTAATTCTGTTGTTAGGCTGAAACAGTTGATGAGTTTTTCTTTCATGCCTCTTGAAAGCACAATAACTTGTAAAAGTCCCAGCATGCCTGTTTGAAGAGATCCTGAGACTGGTGTTTGAGTCTAGCACCACTTGGAGGACAAGAGCCTCCAACACTGTAGGAACCTGTCTATGTGTGCACATTGAATTGGTGCATCTGGGACCTGAGTGTTTCTTGAAGATAATAGCAGCAGAAGTTGCAAAAATGCTTTCCACAATATGTGAGTCCTTTATCTAGCTTTTCACACAGTAGGTTCAAGTTTAAAAAAGAAATAAAAACATTTTTCCAGGGGGCGACATGAACTCACAGTTAGGCATTACAGTTATCCCTTATGCACTGATTTTCCCATTGTGGTTTTGATATATTGGCATATAAAATTAAATTGGAATTTTGGGGGGAGTTTTGCAGAAGCTGTAGACAACATATGAATGCTAGCAGACTACAGAAAAAGTTTAGAAACTCAGAAATGCATAAAATGTATATATACATATAGTATTGTAGAATATCAATTTTTATCTTTTAATATCATTATAATTCATACTTCTCTAGCACAAAGGGAGGGTTAAAAATTTTATGTAGATTTTCCTGATCATGGGGGTGCCACCCCCCCAAACCTTTTGGTGTGGAAAGGATAACTATATAATCTGAAAAAAATCAGTTGGTCAGTCAGTCAACAAGCATTTTTTTAAAGTGCTTGCTATATGCCAGATAATCATTGGAGAAAGGCAAATTAGTCACTGCTATCAGGTGCTAATGGGTGAGACAACATGCAAGGAAGTAGGTGAATATAAGATATATTCAGAGTAGATGGAGGGGAGTAGAGAGAGCGGCTAATCTTCGGGGGGAAGGCATGAGCGGCTCTTGGAGGATCAGGGAAAAGGTTTTGTGCAAAAACTTGGATTTGATCAGAGTATTCAAGATAAGAAAGGAAAGTAACAGGCAGGGGTGAGGAAGGGAACATTCCAGCCAGTACAAAAGCAGGGAGTCAGATAAGGAATGTCATATTTGAGGAATGACAAGATGACCCACATCACCAGATTGTGGAGTTTAAGGAGAGAAGAGAAGTTTAAGGCGCTGGGTTATGAAGAGCTTTATGTGCCAATAGGATTTTGTATTTGATCTTGGAGGTAATAGGAATTCATTGTTGTTTCTTGCAGAGGAGGCTGACATAGCCAACCCCATGCTTTAGGAGAATCACTTTGGTAGGTGGTGGAACATGAACTAAAGGGGAGAAACTTTTTATAAAAACATTGTAGTGCTTACTTTTTGTCAGGCACTGGGCTAAACTCTTTACAATTGCCATCTCATTTGATTCTTATGACAACCCTGGGGGGTAGGTGCTATTGTTGGCCTCATTATACAGATTAGGACACGGAGGTGAATAGAAATTAGGTGACTCGTCCAGGATTACAGAATTAGGTAAATGTCTGAGATCAAATTCAAACTCAAGTCTTCCTGACTTCGGGCCAGGTGGCCAATTCACTGTGCCACCTGGAAATCATGAAGTGCACTATTCATAGTCCGAGCAAGCTGTGCTGAGGACCTGAATGGGGCAGTGGCTATAAGAGTGGGGAGGAAGGGATGAATGTAAGAGATAGAGTGAAGGTAGAAGTGACCAGGATGAAAATGAAGAGCTGCAGGTGGGCTGCTCTTGTGAGCCAGGGTGACTGAGCTGGTGGTGCTCTCAGCAATAGGGAATTGTGGAAGAGGTGAGGGTTTGTGGGATGAGAGAGTGAGTTCAGCTTTGGACACTTTGAGTTTGTGATGTCTAAGGGACATCTGGCTCAGGGGGCCCCAGAGTGTGGGACTGCAGCTCAGGAGAGACCAGGGCTACATACATAGATCTTGGATTCACGTGCATCAAGAGGATCACTGAACCCAAGGGTACTGACTTCAAAATAGCCTCTTCAGTGTGAGATGATTAACCCCGTTCTGTCCCTCCCTGTGTCCTCTCATTCTATTCCTCTCCCACCTCTTAATTTCACCTTTTAAAATATTATCCCTTCCTATTCAATTGATCCTGTGCCCTCTGTCTATGCATACATATATACACACACTCCCATATGTATTTATATGCATATAAACCCTTCTATATACACACACACACACATTTATATTCCCTTTACCTATACTCATACTGAGAAAAGTTTCATAACTTACAATTATTGTTTTTCCATGTTGGCATGCATATAGTTCAACTTTGATACATTCCTTATTTTCCATGTTTACCTTTTCATGCTTCTTGTGTTTGAATGTCAAATTTTCAATTCAGTTCTGGTTTTTTCCTCAAGAATGCTTGAAAGTCCTCCACCTCATCGAATGACAATATTTCCCCCTGAAATATTATACTCAGTTTTTCTGGGTAAGT
>CM053596.1:34305008-34320505 GCA_028646575.1 Pseudocheirus occidentalis | reverse complement strand
TCTGGTAACTCCTGCAGGGCCTAAAGCTACAGTTACTGAAGACTCAGAAAAGAAAGTTCTTCCACAAAAGCCCTTGGTCTTGTCAGGTGGTTCAACATCAGAAGCTGATATGACTTAAACAGGAAATGACATGTTACTATATGCTTGGTCACTCTATCCCAAGGGGTCGTGGGACCTTTCCATCTGACCTGCGGCTACAACCTTCCATATGGGATGTCCTTTTGATTAGAACATGAGCTCCTTGAGAATCAAGGCTGTCTTTTCTGCTCGTACCCTGAGTGTTTAGTACTGTGCTTTGTACATCGTAAGTGTTTAATAAATGCTTTTCAACCTTTCATTCACCGTTGGACCCTGCCTTACCCTTATATTGATAAGGGGGAAATGCAACTCTTAATCTCCCTTTCAACTCCAGTGGTTCTGCATTCCACCCAACATGAGTGGGGCACTCTGAGGTAACTCCAGACCTCTCCCCTAGCTCTGCCCCTTTTATTATAGTTAAGAGTGTATATGGATTTACCTGCTCTATTTCTTGACTCTTGATGGCCTCACCCACTTGAAAACAACCTCACTTTCCGTGCCTACCACATTTTGAAGCAGTTTACTTATATAAATATGGTATAACTGCATACAATTCTTTAATATAATAATAGAAGACAACAGAATGAAACCAAATATGTTAAATTCTCAAAAAAACTGAATGTCTGCAAGACCAAGCAGCCAAAAGCAAAACAAAACAAAACAGAAAACCCACTTTGGTCTGCAGGCAAACCAAAAACCCAGGAGTTAAGAGAAAAACAGTTCAGGTGCTTAAATATGAACCTCATCCTTGGCCACAGGAGAGCCAGAATCACAACTTATTCCTTCCCTCAGTCACTCTCACAATTCATGTCAGTGGGATCACAGAACCATCTAAGTGGCAAATATTATCTCATTTTATCCCCACAACAATTGTCTAAGATTGCTGCTATGATTATTCCCATTTTCCAGATGCTGAGGTTCAGAGAGGTTAAGGGACTTGTCCAGAGACATGGCTTGAAAGTATCTGAGATAAGATTTGAACCCTTTCTCTCTGATTCCAGGTCCAGTGCTCTATATACTGTGTAATGCTACTTCTCCAGAAGGGAAGGGTATGGGTAGGTTATTCTTGACAATACCACAGCCACTGATTGAGCTCTTACTTTATTCAAAAAATCGAACCCCCAAATTCTGTTATTAGACAATTAACCCAATGAGGTCATTGATAAGAAGAGTCCCCCTATACACAAAAATAAACAATATAACCAACTTCCTGAAACCCCTCTTCATCAGAGAATGCAAAGTGTTCCATACACAGGATCCTGAAGACTGTGTGTTATCCAAGGCTCCAGCCTCCTCCAGAAAGGCCCTTTGCTAGCTTAGAGTCTGCTATATCACTTAGCTTCTGCTTTCTCTACCCTTCTTCCATTCAACCCATATTCACCCACCCCTTATCAGGGCCTGAGGCACAAAGGGGTAACACTCACACAATTCATCACCAATAGAAAGATACAGTGCAGGAAGCGGAGCCGCGTTGTGTAGCCAATGGCAGCAGGGACATCTGTAGTAAAGAAATGTTCATAGATCACCCATAGTCCCATTCCCAGGATAAAGATGCACCCTGCCAGGAGGAGGAAGAAGAGCAAGATCATCATGCTGGTTTGCCTGAGAGTGAGCTTCTCTTTGGAACCTCTGTGACAGATGACCTTGTGCCTTTATAAGTTCCCTCCCCCTTCCTTCTCTACCCTGATCTAGTTTCCCTATAGGCAATAACTTGGCCAAGTTCTCAAGATTTGTTTTCCTTGAATGAATTGGACCAGAATAACCTGATTGAATGGATCAATCAATAAACATTTATTAAGAATTAATTACTCACTCAGTGTGGGGCTGAGCTGTGCTAAACTCTGGGGATACAAAGAAAAGCCAAAGACAATCCCTGCACTCAGAGAGCTCCCTGTCTTGTGAGGGGGACAATTAAACACAAACATGATAGAGACAGGATAAACTGGAGATGACCAGGGAAGAAGATAAGCAATAGAGGGAGGCCAGTAGAATCAAGGGAGATTAGGAAAGGCTTCTTAAAGTTGAGATTTTATCTGTGATTTGAAGGAAGCCAGAAGGCAGAGACAGGGGGAAGGGAATTCCAAAAATGAAGGCCAGCCTCTCCTGGATCAGAGATTGTCAGGGAACTTTGACCCCAAAGGGAAGAATCCATCAGGTCACCCTTTGCACCGTGAAAGGAAGGCTACAAAGTCTACTCTTCCTTTAGATCTTGGGCCTGTCATGAGATCTAGAATTATAGACCTAAAACCCACAGAAAGTATCAAGTACAAACTCTCACTATATATAGTCTCTATTTTTAAAAAATAAATTTTTATTGATATTTTCTGTTTTCTATATCACCACAATATCCCATTGTATTCCTCCATCTCCCCCTCCTGAGAGCCATCCCATGTGATAAATGGGTGGGTTTTTTTTTCTTTTTGGAGAGGAAAAATCAGGTTAGCACAACTAATCAATATATTGAGAAAGTCTGAAAACATGTGCAATGTATAACATCTGTGGACCTCCTGACTCCAGGAAGGGCTAGGTTGGGGCTGTCTTCTCCTATCTCTTTGAGTCCTGCTTGATCTCTATAATTTTGTTATATTTGCGTTTGCCTTTTGCTGTGTCATTATTCTTTGGTTTTACATTGTTTTCGTTACTATCTATGATTTTTCTTGCCTCTACTTCACTCTGAACCACTTCACATAAAGCTTTCCCTGCTTCTCTACATTCATATGCATCATTTCTTACAACATGGTAATATTCCATTATATTCATGTACCAAGTGTTCCCCAATTGATGGGCATCTACCTTGTTTCCAATTTGTAGTATCACAAAAAATGTTGTTAGAAATATTTTGGAATATATGAAGACTTTGGCTTTCTTGAGGTGTGAGCTCAACCATGGAGTCAGTTTCAAATGGCATTTTAGTCATTCTATTTTAATAATTCCAAATTGCTTTCCAAAATATTTGCTCCACGTCACAGTTCAACCAACAAGGTATTTATGAACTTGTCTTCCCACAACTCCTCCAACGTTGACTGTCGTCGTTTTTGCTAATTTGGAAGGCATGAGGTAAAACATCAGAGTCATTTTACATTTCTCTACTATTGTTGATTTGGAGAATTTTTTCTGTGCTTGTGAATTGTTTTTTAGTTCTTCTTTTGAGATCTCTTTATTCATATCCTTTGATCAGTTATCATTTATCCATGATCATTTATGGGAAATAACCATTATATATATATACATACATATACCTACATATGTAATTTGATATCTCAGATATTAAGCCCTTATCAGAAAAGTTTTGGTATAAAGGTTTCCTTCCCCCCTCCCCCACTGGACCACTGCTTTTTTTATTCTAAATGCATCTAATCTATGTAGAATCTTTTCAGTTTCAAGTGACCAAAGTTATGTATTTTTGTGTGTTGTAATTGTCTCTATGTCTTGTTTGGTTAAGAATACGTATTTTACCCATAGCTGTTAGAGGTACACAATCCGTTTCTCTTGTACTTTTTTTATAGTTTTATCTTTAATATTTAGTCAGTGTATCTGGTTAGAACATTATGTGGAACATGGCAGTTGTTGGTCTAGCATAATTTCTGCTATACTGCTGTCCAGTTTTCCCAGCAGTTTAAATCAAATAGGAAGTTTTTCCCAAAGTAACTTATGTTTTCTACTTTATCAAACACTGGTTATTGAGTTATATTTTTTCAGAATCACTCTTGTTTAATCTGTTCCATTGATCTCTATTTTCTTAACCAATATCAGATGATTTTGAGGACTACTGCTTTATAATACAGTTGGAGATCTGTAAGCATTAGTTCCCCTTTGTCTTTACTTGTTTTAATCATTTCCCTCAATATTCTTTATCTTTGGTTTTTACAAATGAATTTTGTCATTATTATATCAAGTTGTATAATGTATCCTCTTGGTTGTATTTTGTCCTTTGTTCTTGAGGATCATCACATCAGGAAGATGATGCCATGAATTATGAGTGAATTGGATTACAGTGAGGAAGGGCTGTGCAAAGTCACTAGCCTCACTTTTTCCTCCAGAGCCATCTGGTTCCAGTTAGCAGACATAGATCAGGGTGTTGGGCAAGAATGCAGTAGGAGACTTTTGCCTTTTAAAGCTAAGGTCTTTCTAAGTTCTCACTTTGACTGAGGCAATACCCATTCAGTGATCTTCTTGGTATTTTTATTGACATAGCACTAAAATGTTAATTAATTTTGATAACATTTTCATTTTTCTTATATTGGCACAGCCTAGCCATCAGCACTGAATATTCCCCAGCTGTTTAGCTTGTTTTATATTTCTTTAAGGAATGCTTTGTAATTGAATCTATCCAAGGCTTTTGTGTGCTTTTAGAGGTTGATCCCCAGATATTTTATGCATTGTTTAGTTATTTGAAATGGGGTTTCCCTTTCTATTACTGCTTCTTATGGTTTGTTATAATTATGTAGAAATGCTGTTGTTTTTTGAGAGTTTATTTTGTAGCCTGCAACTTGCTTAAGCTATTGTCTCAATTAGTATCTTGAGGATTTTTTTTATGGGTTTTCCAATTGGACCATCACATCATCAGCAAGCAGGGATAATTTTATCTCCTCTCTATGGATGAAAAAACTGATTATCTAAAAAGAAGGAAAATGTTTTGCCAAAGACCAAAGAGATAATTAGTTACAGATCCTAGCCTAAACCCAGGTCTCCTGACTTTTTGTTCAGTGTTTTTTGCTGTGTAATACTCTCTAGTGGATACCTTGAAGGGGCAAAGGTTACACTATTTTTGTCAGAGCTGTAAGGTTTTGCAATGTTTTCCTGATACATCCTGGCTCTATTTTTGGATTAAGGATTTCTTGATTACAGTGAGCATTTCTTCTGGAGATTTTCTAAAGCTGAGTTTAAGAAAGTTCAGATTCATCTTTTGTGACTCTCCCTCCTTCCCACCTTTGAATGCCTGGTTATATTATTGCTTTTCCCCCCTAATTGTATCACAACTTTTCTGTCTTCTGAGTTTTATATTTTCCAATGCCAATCCAGCATAGCTTGTATAGATAGATATGCAAGACACTCTGACTTAGTATGTTTTGAGAAACTATAACTATGAATACAAAGAAACATAGAAAGACTTACTTGAAGTGCTGCAAAGCCAAGGAGAAAACATGAACAGTGACAACAGCAGAGATGTAAAGAACATCAACTACAAAAGAAAATGAAAGTAATTGTTGCAGACTTTCACAGAGTAAGCATGATACCAAGTAAATGATGGGAGATATATGAATTTTAAAATATTACATGGTACTTTTAGTTACTGTCCTTAAGATTTCTGATTCTAGGAGAGAAACAGCATTGAAAGATGTAACTATAATTATCTGACTTTACAAAAATAATTGAAAGCAAAGAAACTCATTGTTGGAAAGACTGAGAAATGCTGGCAGGTGGAGAAACAGATAAGTCATTTGATTTTTTTGAGCCCAAGTAAAAGACTTTATATTGGTCTCTGTTAAATTCCATCTTACTATTTTATATTCAGCCCAATGTCCTAGCCTATCAAGTTCTTTTTGGATCTCAACTCTCTTATGCTGTGTTAACTATATTTTCCAGCTCTGTGGAATTAATCAATAAATCAGTTATTAGAATTTTTATTGTAAACTATTTTTAAAAGTTTTATGGATATGTTTTGTTTTTATATTACAAAAATTTTCATATTATTTTCACTTCATGAAAGGGCTCTTATAATGAAAAAATGTTAAGGAAAATTAAATAAAAATACATTGACCTCATTTGAAAGTACATGCAACATGCCACATATAGCACCCCCTCCCCATCTCTCCATTTTTTCTTTTCTTTTTTCAGTAGTAATTTGTTTTTCCTAATTACATGTAAGGAAAATTTTTAGCATTCATTTTTTTTACAAGATTTTGTGTTCCAAGTTTTCCTCTCTCCCTCCCCTCTTCCTAAAATGACAAACAATTTAATATGGGTTATGTATGTGCAATTATATAAAACATATTTACATATTAGTCACAGTTGAGAAAGAAGAAACAGGAAAAAAGGAAAAAAAGGAAAAATAACACAAAAAAATTAATACTAATGAAAAAAGTACGCTTCAGCCTGCATTTAGAATCCATCAGTTCTTTATCTGGATGTGGAGAACATTTTCCATAATGAATCCTTTGTAATTGTCTTGGTTCATTGTGTTGATGAGAAAAGCTCTCTTTTATAGGTGATCATTACACAATGTTGCTATTATTGTGTACAATGCTTTCTTGGTTCTACTCATTTCACCTTGCATTGATTCATACAAATCATTCCAGTTTTTTCTGAAATCTGCCAGCTCATTATTTCTTATTACACAATAGTATTTCATTACTTTAATAAACTACAACTTGTCTAGGCATTCCCCAATTGATAAGAACATCTCAGTTTCTAATATTTTGCTGCCACAAAAAGGGCTACTCTAAATATTTTTGCACATGTAAGTCTTTTACCTTTTTTTATGGTCTCTTTGTGATACAGACTTGGTGGTGATATTGCTGGATCAAAGAGCATTCACAGCTTGGTTGCCCTTTGGGCATAGTTCCATATTGTTCTCCAGAATGGTTGGATCAGTTCACAATCCTACCTACAGTGAATTAGGGTCTCAGTTTTCTGACATCCTTTCCAACATTTTTCCTTTTTTAATCACATTAGCCAATCTGTTAGGTATAAAGTGGTACCTCAGAGTTGTTTTAATGTGCATTTCTCTAATCAAAAGTGATTTAGAGCAACTGTTTTTAAACTTTAAAAAATTATTTTTATACACTTTGGGTTTTTTTACACTTATTATTTCCTTTTTTAATTTACAGTATTCAATTACACAAGTTTTTGACTTTTAAATTTTCCCTCCCTCCCTTCCTTCCTCCATCCCCAAGACAGTGTGCAATCTAATATAGGTTTTACATATATATTCATATTCAATGAATTTTCACATTAGTCATGTTGTAAGAAAGAATTATAACCAATGGAAACATGAGAAAGAAAAAACGAAACCAAACAAGAGAGGGAGCAAATAGTATGCTTCAATCTGCATTCAGACTCTGTAATTCTTTCTCTGGATGTGGAGAGCATTTTCCATCATGAGCCTTTTACATAGATCAATTCTTCATGTGACTATAGATAACTTTTTTTTTCATTTGAAAAGTGCCTGTTTAGGGGCAGCTAGGTGGCGCAGTGAATAGAGCACCGGCCCTGGAGTCAGGAGGACCTGAGTTCAAATCCAGCCTCAGACACTTGACACATTTTATAGCCATGTGACTTTGGGCAAGTAACTTAAGCCCAATTGCCCTCCAAAAAAGCAAAAAAAAATTTTTTTAATTAAAAAAATGGAAAGCTGCCTGTTCATGTCCCTTGGCCATTTATCAATTGGAGAATGGTCTGTATTCTTATAAGTTTGACTCGTTTCTCTCTATATTTGAGAAATGAGGCCGTTATCAGAGACACTTGCTGTAAAGAGTGTTTCCCAGGTTTCTGCTTTCCTTCTAATCTTGGTTGCATTAATTTTGTTTGTGCAACAGTTTTTAAATTTGATATAGTCGTAATTATTTATTTTATATTTGCAATACTCTTTGTCTCTTGCTTGGTCATGAATTCTTTCCTTTTCCATACATCTGACAGATAGACATTCCTTGCTCCTCTGATTTGTTTATGGTATAACACTTTATGTTTAAATGATGTACGTATTTTGACTTTTTCTTGTTATATGGTGCAAGATGTTGATCTATACATAGTTTGTGCCCTATTGTTTCCCAGCAGTTGTCAAATAGTGAGTTCTTATACAAGAAACTGGATTCTTTTAGTTTAGCAAACACTAGGTTACTATGGTCATTTACTACTGTCATGTCAATCTAATGTATTCCACTGATCTACCATTCTATTTCTTGGACAATACCAGATCATTTTGATGATTATTTCTTTATAATATAGTTTGAGATCTGGTATTGCTAGATCATCCACCTTTGTATTTTTTTTCATTAATTCTTTTGATATTCTTGACCTTTTGTTCTTTCAGATGAATTTTATTGTTATTTTTTCAGGCTGTATCAAATAATTTTTTGGTAGTTTGATTGGTATGGCACTGAAAAAGAATTAGTGAGAATGGTTGTTTTTATTATCTTGGCTCAGCCTATCAATTAACAATTGATGTTTTTCCAATTGTTTAGATCTAACTTTATGTGCGTGTAAATTGCTTTGTAATTGTGTTCATATGGTTCCTATGTTTGTCTTGGCAGGTAGATTCTCAAGTATTTTATATTACTTATAGTTATTTTAAATCAAATTGCTCTATCTCTTGTTGCTGGGCTTTTTTGTCATATAAATAAGTGCTGATGATTTGTGTGGGTTTATCTTATGTATCCCATAGTCTTACTAAAGTTATTATTTCAAGTAGTTTTGAAGTTGATTCTCTAAGATTTTCAAAGTATACCATCATATTATCTGCAAAGAGTGATAGTTTTGTTTCCTCATTGTGTAATCTAATTCTTTTTGTTTTTCTTCTGTTATTGCTACAGCTAATATTTCTAGTGCTGTATTGAATAATAGTGGTGATGGTAGAATTCCTTGCTTCACTACTGATCATATTGAGAAGGCTTCTAGATTTTTCCCGTTATAGATAATGTTTCCTGATGGTTTTAAATAGATACTGCTTATCATTTTAAGGAATGATCCTTTTATTCCTATGCTCTCTAGTGTTTTTAATAGGAATGGGTATTGCATTTTGTCAAAAGCTTTTACAGCATCTATTGAAATATGATTTCTCTTGGTTTTGTTATTGGTATGGTCAGTTATGTTGACAGTTTTCTTAATATTGAGCCAACCTTGAATTCCTGGCATAAATCCCACTTGTTCATATTGTATGACCCTTGTGATATTTTTCTGTGATCTCCTTGATAGTATTGTATTCAAAATTTGTACATTGATATTCATTAGGGGAATTGGTCTATAGTTTTCTTGATCTGTTTGTTTTTAATGGTTTAGATATCAGCACCATATTTGTGTCATAAAAGGAATTTGGTAGGACTCTTTTCCCTATTTTGCCAAATAGTTTGCATAGTATTGGAATTAATTATTCTACATATTTTTGGTAGAATTCACTTGTGAATACATCTGACCCTGGGGACTTTTTCCTTAGGAGGTTCATTATTGACTTGCTCAGTTTTTTTTTTTCTAAGATGGGGTAGGTTTTGGTATTCTCTTTCCTCATCTGTTAACCTTATTAATTCCTGATTTTGTAAATGCTCATCAATTTCACTCAGATTATCAGATTTATTTACATATAATTGGGCAAAATGTTTTGTAACGATTGCTTTAATTTCCTCTCATTGGTGATTAAGTTCACCCTTTTCATTTTTGATACTGGATACTTAGTCTTCTTCCTTCTTTAAAAAATTACAAATTAACCAGTGATTTGTCTATCTTATTGGGGGTTTTTTCTTGAAACCACCTCCTAAGTTTTATTTATTTGCTCAATAGTTTTCTTTCAGTTTTATTAATCTCACTTTTGGCTTTCAGGATTTCCAATTTGGTGCTCAATTGGGGATTTTTAATTTGTGCTTTTTAAAAGTTGTTTTAGTTGCATGTCCAATTCATTGATATGTTCTTTCTCTATTTTGTTAACAGAATTTAGAAAAATAAAATTTTTCTTAAGAATTCCTTTGAATGTATCCCATAAATTTTGGTATGTTGTCTCACTGTTGTCATTATGTTTAAAGAAATTGGTTGTTTCTATGATTTGTACTTTGTCCCACTTATTTTTTAGAATTAGATTATTTAATTTATTCTTTTCTATTCCCATAAAATCTTCTCCAAAGGTCTGTCATATCTACCACCTTTTCTAAGATTCTATTCACTTCCTTAGTTTCTTATTTATTTTTGGTTGGATTTATCAGGTTCTGAGAGGGTACAGTTGAGGTTTCCCCGCTGATATAGTTTTGCTGGGTTTTTTTTTCCTATAACTCATCTAACTTCTTTAAGAATTTGGACGTTATACCATTTGGTGCATATATGTTTAGTATTGAAACTACTTCATTGTCTATGATACCTGTTAGCAAGATATAGTTTCCTTCCTTATATCTTTTAATTAGGTCTATTTTTGATTTGCCTGAGCTCAGGATTGCTACCCCTGCTTTTTTTTTTTTTTTACTTCAACTGCAGCATAATAGATTCTCCTCCAGCTCACTACCTTTATTCTGTGTGTTCCTCTCTGCTTCAGGTGCCTTTTTTGTAACTAGTATATTATAGGATTCTGGTTTCTGATCCACTGTGCAATCCACTTCCATTTTATGAAAGAGTTTGTCACATTGACATTCACAGCTGTGATTACTAATGTGTATTTCCCTACATTGTATTTTTCCTCCTGTTTGTCTTCTCTCTCCTTTCACCCTTTCCCTCCTCACTAGTGTTTTGCTTCTGTCTATAGCCTCCCCCACTGCGTCCTTCCCTCTTCCCCCTTACCTAATCTCTTCTCCTCTTACTTCTCTGTTGTGTAAGATAGATTTCTTTACCCAACTGGGTGTGTATGTTATTCACTCTTTGAGCCAATTCTGATGAGAGTAAGGTTCAAGAGATGCCTACCACCTACCCTCTCATCTTTCCCTCCACTGTAATAGGTCTTTTGTAACTCTTTACATAAAATAATTTACCCCATTCTTCCTCTCTTATCCTTCTGCACCCAGTGTATTCTCTTCCTTTTCCCTTAATTTTTTTTGTCATTCCCTCAAATTCACATTATATCCGTATCATCTGTCTATGTATATTCCTTCTAGTT
This sequence comes from Pseudocheirus occidentalis, assembly GCA_028646575.1. Lineage (NCBI taxonomy): Eukaryota > Metazoa > Chordata > Mammalia > Diprotodontia > Pseudocheiridae > Pseudocheirus > Pseudocheirus occidentalis. Next base: position 34,309,641 of record CM053596.1, on the reverse strand, counting down.
ACAGTGTTTGTGGTACAATTCTTAAGAATTTCAAGTGTCATCTTCCCATGTAAGAATATAAACAGTTTAGCTCTCTTAAATCCCTATTTTTATTTTTATTTTTTATTCTTCTCTTATGTTTGATGTTAGAGACCACATTTTTTGTTTAATTATGATCTTCTCTTTAAGAAAGCTTTAAGTCCTTCTATTTCATTGAATGACCATTTTTCCCCCTGAGGTATTGTGCTCAATTTCACCAGGTAGGTGATTCTTGGTTGTAGTTCCAGTTCCTTTGTCTTCTGGCATATCTTATTCCATGACCTCTTATCCTTTAATGCTGCAGCTGCTAAATCCTTTGCAATCTTGATTGTGACTCCCGAGTATTTGAATTGTTTTTTTCTGGCCACTTGCAATATTTTTTCCTTGACCTGATAGTTCTGAAATTTGTATATAATGTTCCTAGGAGTTTTTAATTTGGGCTCTCTTTCTTGACGTGATCAGTGAATTCTTTCTAGATCTATTTTTCTCTCTAGTTCCAGGATATCAGGGCAGTTTTTCTAATACTTTTTTGAAATGTGCTGTGCAGTTCCTCCTTTTGATTATTGGTTTCAGGTAGTCCAATGATTCTGACATTATCTCTCTTGGATCTATTTTGTAGGTCAGTTGTTTTTCCAATGAGGTATTTTACATTTTCTTCTATTTTTTTCATTCTTTTGTGTTTGATTGATTCTTGATGTCTCATTAAGTCATTTTCTTCCACTTGACCAATTATAGTTTTTAAAGAATGTTTTTGCACCTCCTTTTCTATTTGACCAGTTGTACTTTTTAAGGAGTTGTTTTATTCAGTAAATTTTTGTACTTCCTTGTCCATTTAACCAGTTCTACTTTTTAAGGAATTGTTTTCTTTTCTAAACTATGGACTTTTTTCATTATTCTCTTCTATCACTCTCATTTTCCCCCAATTTTTCTTTTATTTTAAGCTCCTTTTTGAGTCTTACATGAGTTCTTTCTGGGCTTGAGACCAATTCCTAGCTTTCCTTGGGGTTTTGCTCCATTGTTGTCCTCTTATGAGTTTGTATCTTGATCTTCCGTGTCACATAATAAATTTCTATGGTCAGATTCTTGACCTTTTTAAGCTAAGGTCTTTCCCAAGTCTCAGTCTGTCTGAGGCAAATTCCATTCAGTGATTAAGGATAGGTAAAGTTGTTGTTTGTCATTTTGTTGTTCAAAGAGGACCATGACAATCAGGAAGCTGATGCCATGACTTGCAAGTGAATTGGACATAAATGAGGGAGGGCTGTGCAAAATCACCAGCCTCATTTTTTTTTTGACCCTGGATACATATGGGTCCAGTGTCAAGATATAGATCACTGTTAATTAGAGAAATACAAATTAAAACAACTCTGAGCTGTCACCATATACTTTTCAGATTTACTAATATGACAGAAAAGGAAAATGACAAATGTTACAGAGGATGTGGGAAAATTAAAGCACTAATACACTGTTGGTAAAATTCTATACTAATTTAGCCATTCCAGAGAACAATTTGGAACTATGCCCAAAAGCTATAAAACAATGCATATTAACCAAGTGATTTAACCAAGTAATACCACTACAAGGTCTGTATCCCAAAGAGATTTAAAAATGGGGGTGGGTGGAGAGGACCTGTATGTACAAAATGTGTATATAGCATCTGTTTTAGTGGTAGCAAAGAATTGGAAATTGAGGGAATGGCTGTCAGATGGGGAGTGACTGAATAAGTTGTACCATATGATTGTGATATAATACTCTTGTACTATAAAAAATGTTGAGCAGGATGCATTTAGAAAACTCTAGAAAGACTTACATGAACTGATGCAAAGTGAAATGAGCAGAACCAGAATGCTGAGCCAGCAACAGCAATATTGTATGATGATCTCTTGTGAATAATTTAGCTGTTCTCAACAATACAATGATATGAGACAATTCTCAAGGACTTATGATGAAAGGTGCTGAATATTTCTATAGAAAGAACTGGTGAAGCCAAATGCAGATGAAAGATACTTTTTCTTAGGGTTTTCTTTTCTGTGTTTCACAGTATGACTTACATGGAAATGTGTTTTGAATATACAACCTTTATCAAATCACTTGCCTTCTCAGTGATGGGGTTTGGAGAGAGAGACAGAGACAGAGACAGAGAGAATGTGGAACTCAAAATTTGAAAAAAGAATCTTAAAGTTGTTTTTACTTGTAATTGGGAGAAACAAAATACTAAATTTAAAAAACTAAATGTTAACTAACAAAAAATGGTTGTCATCATTACTCTAATTGTTTTAAAGAATGGGCTGAGTATGATGAGATGGTTAAAAAAAATAAAACTGGATAAGGACAGGTAATATAGAACAGTTCTCATACAAATGAATTATGAAAGAAAAAGAACAGATATAGAGGAAGTGGGTGAGTGTAGAAGGCTGGCAATGCTGCAACTTTATTCTCATCAGAACTGGGTTGAAGAGGGAACATACACATGTAGAAGAATTTAAAAGTCTTCTAAAAAGGGGGGAAGGGAACAGGATAAGAGAGGGACTTTTAAAAGGGGTATAAATTAAAAATTAGGAGTATGGTAAGAGAGGAAAAGGGAAGGACTCTTGGAGGGGTGGGCAGATCAAGGAATAGGAAGGCAAGGGGAGAATTAGATAAATCTAACCCAAAAATCAATAAGAAAGAAGACAAAGAAGTAAACAGCATTTTAGATAAGCTAGATATGATAGATATCTGGAGAGAATTGGATGAAAATACCAAGGAATCTATCTTTTTCTTGGTGGTACATGATACCTTTACAAAGATTATCCATATCATAGGGCATAAAACTTTTATTGTTAAAAGTAGAAAAGCAAAAGTATTACAAACGCATCCTTTTCAGATCACAATGTAATAAAAATTATGTTCAATAAGGGACTGTAGATACATAGAATAAAACAACTAATTGAAGATTAAATAGCCTAATATTATTCTAATACTATTGACTGGATAAAAGAACAAACCATAGAAACAATAATTTCATTAAAGAGAATGACAGTAATGAGACAACATATCAAAAGCTATGGGATACAGCAAAAGCAGTAATCAGAGGAAAACTGATACCTCTAAATGTATACATCAGTGAAATAGAGAAAGAGTAGACCAATGAATTGGATGTGTGATTTAAAAAAGAACAAACTGAAAATCTCCACACAAATACTAAATTGGAAATCCTAAAAATTAAAGATGAGATTAATAAAATTGAGTTTAAGAAAATCATCGAATTATTAAATAAAACTAGGAGTTGGTCTTCTGGGGGGGAAAACAATGAAATAGAAAAAAAAACCAATTTGGTTACCATGGTTTTTAAAAAGAAAGAAGAAAACCAAATCAATATTTAAAATGAAAGGAGTGAACATAACACAAATGAAAATGAAATCAAAGCAATTATACAGCATTATTTTGTCTAATTATATGCCAATAAATTTAACAACTTAAATTAAATGTAAGAATATTTACAAAAATATAAATCTACCTAGATTAGCAGAAGAGGAAATTTAATATCTAAATAAACCTATTTTAGAAAAAGAAATTGATCCAAACACCTCCAGTACCTGTAAAACATAACTCTAAACAAACTTTAGAGCTACAGAACCCACAAAGTGACAGAAAGAAACAAATTTCCCACTGAAGGCAGCCTGGCAGGCCAACAGGAAGGGTCTATCGCACCAGACTGGGAGCCAAGCCCACCCCGTGTGAGTCGTGTAGTTCCCAACCAGCGACCCAGTCTGGGCTGGAGCAGACTGCAGGAGAGTGAATCACCAGCAGCTGTGGTGGTTTCCAGACTTCTCAATACATTAATGCCAAAGAGAAAGTAAAAGGTCTGTGGGACCTGTTGGAACCAGGTGACAGAAGAATGTGGTCCAGCCCCTGCCCCCAGGGCGAGAGGTGGTGAAGGCATGGTGACTGTAGCTACTGCAGTGTGGCTGCCTCCAGATGTGCTAGCCTGCAGATATAGGGGGACCAACCGACCATTGAGAGGGTAATTGCTCTTGCTTTGACCTGCTTAGATCTGGATTGCAGTCCTGGGTGGTGGTCCTGGAATATGTTGCCAGTGTGTCAGAGTTTGGGGTTTTTATAGAGAGGGCACTCTCCTCATAACTCTGACAAATCTGTGAAAACCCCAGCAATTTGGTACATAGCTGTCTGCAATCTGGAAGCAGAGTTCTACTGTGGCAAAAACAAAACAAAACATAGCTTTCCATAGACCTTTCCAAGTTCTGTCTTTTGATGGACTCCACATTTGCACGGGAACAGAACATGTTGTGTATAGTTTATGATGTGCCATCAGTGGCTATCCACTGTAGCTTGACTGATGAAGCCAATGGTGTGGTGGTATATTGTTCCGCATGAGCAGGTGGTGAGATGGCAAGTGTGGTGAAGGCAGCAGCCAGCAGTCACATCCCTTGCTGATTCATCTGGCGTGGTCTCCTCTGTCTTCAGGACAGGTGCCTCCTCTTTTTCCTTTTCCACTGCTGGTTGAGAGATAACACAGACACTCTTTGCAGGAACTCACTATTGAGATACAAGTGGAGATACATCTGTGGAGATACAAGCGTACCCTAGCACCCATGTTATGAGGGAATAGAGGCCT
>CM053596.1:34255021-34304508 GCA_028646575.1 Pseudocheirus occidentalis | reverse complement strand
ACCCTGGCCAGCGTTCTCCTTCAGGATCCAGGGGAGGCTCTTCCTTCCAGCAGTCCTGGGTGGGAGCTGGGAAGCTTTTTGAGGTCATCGAGCCCTTTCCTTCCTTCCATCCTGCACTTAGTAAGTGCCTACTGTGTTCCCGGCATAGAATGTACACATAGAAAAATGGAAACAGTCCTTGCCCCAGGAGTTACCATTCTCAAGACATGCACACAAAATCAAATTCAAATCTACACACACACGCACACACATGCACACAGAGACACATGCACACATATACATATACAGACACATACACCCTCACATACACCCTCAAATACATATACATATATGTACACACAGAGACACATACACACACATGCACACACGCAGATATTTTGCATCACCTTGTCCCTCTGGACCTCCTCAAGCCTGTTCTGAGTATTTCCCAAGGCATGCCCTCCTTCTGAGGCCATGGCTTTGCTGGAGGGAAGGGTATACCCCACCTACACTACACTTGATGATAGCTAGCATTTACATAGCACAATGAACCAGGCATCATGCTAAGTACTTTAAAATTGTTATATTTTTGGAAACTTGCAGCAACCTGGGAGCTAGGTGCTATTATTATCCCCATTTTATGGGTGAGGAAACTAAGGTAAGCAGAGGTTAAGTGTCTTGTCCAGGGTCACGTAGGTGGTAAGTGCCTGAGGCCAGGTTTGAACTCAGGCCTTCCTGAGACTACAGGTCTGGTGCTCTGTCCACTGGTGCTACATAACGTCCCCCAAGCACTGACCTTGCTCTCCTGCAGCGGCCTTTGAAAGACTACAGGGCTCGGGTACTTCTCCATGTATAGCAGGGGTGCTAAGGAGCTCAGCACCTGCCACTTGTGCCGTGTGACGTATGCTCCTCAGCCCCAAAACACATGGATACAAAGTCACAGACTTAAAGGCTTGGAAGGGACTTCAGTGGCTATTGAGTCTAACTCATATCTAAAAAGAATCCACAGTATTACATCCCCAAGCCTTTCCCTGAAGACCTCTAGGTTTTCTAGGTCACTACCTTCCCACATGGTCAGTCCTTTCCCCTGATATCTAATCTAAATGTATCTCTATGTAGCATTCTCTCATTATTCCTAGTTTTGCTCTCTGAAGTCAAGCAGAAGACTAGTCCCTCTCCCATAATGGACCTTCAGATGAACAGGATTCCTAGGCTCACAGATCTAGGACTGGAAAGTATCTCAGAAGCCATCTAGTCCAGGATGTGGCCTTGAGGCTGCTGGTCCCAGCCCCTGATCTAATTTGATTCCTTTATTTTACAGATGAGCAAACTAAAGCCCAGGGAGACTGAGTTATTTGCCCTCTATCACACAGGTAAAAAGTATCAAAGGTGGCATTTGAACCCACTTGCTCTTGGGCTATAGAAAGTTAGTCAGTCAAGAAATACTTATTAAGTACCTATGTGCCAAGAACTGAGCTAAGTCCTGGAGATACAAAGAAAGGCAAAAATAAGCTTGGTCTAATGATGGAAAATACATGCAAATAACCATACATACAAGATATGTGGAGCTTGACTGGGAAGAGACAGGGAGCTGGGAAAGGCTTCTTGTAGAAGGCAGGGTTTGGGTTGAATATTGAAGGAAACCAGGAAAGCTAGGAAAGTCAAGGTGAGGAGGGAGAGAGTTCCAAGACACGAAGGACAGCCAGGGAAAAAGGCATTAAGTGAGGAGATGGAGGATCTTGTGAAAAGAACTGTGCAGAGGCCAATGTCAACAGATCTTTGACTGGAAGACTGGAAAGGTAGGAAGGGGCCAGGTTGTGAAGAATTTTAAATGTCAAACATTTTATATTGAGTCTGGAAGTGATAGGGAGTCATTGGAATTTGTTGAGTAGAGAGGGTAACATAGTCTGCCCTGCTTTTTTGGAGATCAGATTTGGTAATTGGTGTGGTGAGAGGCTTGAACCACTGAAACCAATGCGGAGCCTATTGAAACAGAGGTAAAGGGGTGAATAGAGCTAGGGTAGTGACTGTGTAAGTGGAAATAAGGAGAAGAGAAATGTCAGGTTAAAAAAAAACACCAATAAAATTTGCTAACAGATCAGCTATTGGGAATGAGCTTAAATGAGGGGCCAAGGATGACATGGAGCAGTTGTGAGCTGGGGTAAGTAAGAAGATGCTGATGTCCTCAGAAAGAATAGAGAAGTTTGGAAGATGGGAGGATTTGAGGGGAAGAGGAGTACTGCACATTCTGAGCTTGAGATGTTTAAGGGACATCCAGTTTGACATATCTGGTATTTGGATCAGAACTCAGCAGAAAGATCTAGGGTTGTATATATAAATCTGGGAATAATTTGCGAACAAATGATAAATGAATGAGTTCTTGAGATCTGCAGGCAAGAGAGTATGGAGGGAGATGAAAAGAGGACCCAGGCAGAACCTGGAGTGAGTGTGTGTGACCTGAATGAAGATTCAGCAAAGGAGACTGAGGAATGACCCGACAGGCAAGAGAACCAGGGGAGAGAGAAGTGAGGTGATCCACAGCATCATTCTTCATCAAAGGGCCTCTCTAGTTAGATCACAATGATACGCTGTGTTGGTGTCGGGTCCATTGGTACAAATGCACATTGTCATTTCTTTTAGAGGTCCCCATTCTTATCTTGTTTCCTGTCTTCCAAGTTGCTAGTACCTTTCCCTCTAAGGTTATCCTTCATCTACTCTGTTTCTGTCTCTGTCTCTCCATATCCACATACATACAAATTGTCTCACCCGTTAGAATGTAAGCTTCTGGAGGACAGGGGCTGTTTTTGTTTCTTCTTTTGTATGCCTGGTTTTAGAACAGTACCTCATGTATAGTAAGGGCTTAATAAATGCTCATCAATTAATGACTGATTGAAAGCATTGTGGGAGATAAAAAGACAAATAAGACCAGTCCTTGCCCTTGAGATGGGACATTCTGGTCAGGGAATGAGGTGGGTATACTCATCTCCTTGCACAAAATCTGGCCATGTTATTCCCCTGCTTTAAAAAGTTCTGGTGGCTCCCTGTGCCTCTAGGATTCAGTCTACACTCTTCTCTTTGGGATTTAGAGCCGTTCACAAGTCTACTCCCTACTACCTTCTCAGAGTCATTTCCCACTGCTCCCCGTCATTTACTCTGTGGTGGAGTCTAACTGATCTATACTAGGTGTTCTCCAAACTGGGTGTATTTCTGTCAGACAGAGATCAAGGAAGACTTTTGGGGTGGGGTTGGGGAGGGAGGCATCTGTGCTACATTATACATAACAGGTAAGATTTTACCAGACAGAGACTGGGGAGGAAGGACATTCTAGGCAAAGGGCTATTGTGCAGAGGCAATGGGTGTGTAATGGGTTCAGATCTTGCCTCAGACACTTTTGAGCAGTGTGACCCCAAGCAGGTCATTTAACTTTTCTCAAGCCTTAGTTTCATCATCTGTGAAAGGGGGATAATAACACCTACCTTATAGGCATGTTACTAGGACCTAGTGGGATGACAGACTGAAGTATTTTAAAGCACTGTGCAAATGTTTTGAGTCTGGGTTACAGGGAGAATGATGTTATAAGAGGGAAGTCTGGAGGAATTGGTCAAAGATGGTTTAGGGTTCAGCAGCTGGGTGGTGCAATGATTAGAGCACTAGCCCAGGAGTCAGGAAGCCCTGAGTTCAAACCTGACCTCAGACTTCAGCTGTGTGACCCTGGGCAAGTCATTTCATCTTTTCTTGCCTTCGTTTCCTCATCTGTAAAATGAGAGGGTTTAGACAAGATGGCATCTGAGGTCTCTTCTGGCTCTAGCTCTATGATCTGAGGTTTTTGTTCTCAAGAAACTGTGCAAAACAAAAAAAAAATGCTTTGCAACCTGAAAGCTTCCCTGGATGTCTGCTATTTAATAGTTCCTGATCTTCTGAGAGTCCTGTGCTGCTCAGGCATGTCTCCTGGGGCATGCACCAGGCCAGGCTGTTTGCTGTCTTGGGTGGGCATGCAGGGGCCCGGAACGTGCCTTCAAACAGCCAGCTAGCAGGCCTGGGATGCTGATGTCCTTTGATCTGCAGCCCTCCTTCTCTGTGCTTCTTGTGGGGAAGGACAGGCAATAACATTTCTGTGAGCTGGTTGAGGTTCAGGCTGCTTCATGATGGTCGCAGGGAGTGGAGACTTAAAGCTTCCTCCAGTGCCCCCCCGCCTTGGTTTGGAAGGTCATGTGCACACATGTGAAAGTGACCTCAAACCATGCCCAGGTGTGCTGAGGGTTAGCATGCAGTGTGTCCTCTCTTGGCTGGGCTCAGACCAGGTTGGGGGAGGAGTCAAAAAAGGGAGGCAGCTCCCTGTAGGGGCCTAAGGCTGGGCTTTGGAGAGCACCTGGGTTCAAATTCTAACTCTGTCATGATCACCTGAGTGATCCTGGGCAGGTTATTTTACACCTCTTTTGGTCTGGGATTTTTCATGGCAAAATGAGGGGCAGAAACAATTCCAAAGGACTCATGATAAAACAGCCATCCACCTCCAGGTAGAAACCTGCTCTCCTTTCTTTCCTTCCTTCCCTCATCTTTTCTTTCTCTCTTTTCTTTGTCTTTCCCTTTTCCTTCCTGCCTCCCTGCCCTTCTCTCTTCCTTCCTTTCTTTCATCTTTTTTCCCTCCCTCCCTTCCTTTTTCTTCCTTCCTTCCTTCCTTCTTTTCTCCCTCTCCTTTTTCTTTTCTTTGTTGTCCTACCTGCTTTCCTTCTTTCCTTTTTTAATTGTTTCCTTCTTCCCTCTTTCCCTCCCTTCCTTCTTTTTCTTTTGTCTTTTCTTCATCTTCTCCTCCCTCTTTTCCTTTCTTCCTTTCTCCTTCTGCCTCTCCCTTCTTTCCCATAACTACTGTGGGAATTTGTTTTGCAACACTAAATATAAATTCTTTTTGCCTTCCCAATGGGTGAAGAAAGGGGAAGGGGGAGGGAGAGAATTCAAAACTGAAAATAAAATTGAATTAAAAAAAAGAAAAATGAAGGGGTTGGATCAGATGACCTTTAAGGTCAAGCCTTCCAGTTCCATAATAGCGTCCTATGACCCCGTGGCCAGGTCTTGATGGGTAATCTGCTCACGTTTACCTGAGAGTTGACTGTAGGAGGATGTGCTCAGAAGTCAAGATAGCTCTTACAGACGCCAACACCAAGATCCAGATTTGTCCTTTTCCTCCAAATATGGTCCTGGGAGCTGTTTCTGTACCTCCCCTCTTCCTCTGGGGGGTGTGGGGGGGTGACATCTGTCTGTAATCGCCATTGTTCCAGCTGGTCTCTGTCCTTGGTGTGACCTATACATTCCTCCCTAATTCAAAAAGAACATCTAGACTGTTTACTTCTCCCGTGACCTTTTCCTGCTTTCAAGTCTGATGAGAATGAGCACTGGAAGGTGTGAGGTTATTATTGCCCTTGGGAATTATTTACACTGGGTCTGCTGCTTGGACAACCAACCACCTGTGCCTCTCTCCAGTTGAGAGCCCTGGCCTGGCTTATATGAAGAACGGCAAATTGGTCAGCCTAGCCTGGCCCAGACTCGGGCAGGAGCTCTGCTGTCATTCCATCCCAAATCCTCTTCCCTCTCAACTCTTTGATTCAATTTGATGATTCTGGGCCTGATGCAGCTACCCAATACTCCAGGCTTTTCTCTTCCCTGGTATAAAGGAAAGGGCAGCAAATTTGAAGCTCAGAGGATTGTAGATTTAGAAGGAGAAGGGATCTCAAGGGTCATGTGGTTCATGTATCTACAGATTAAGTGACTAGGCTAATGTTCCATGGGCAGCTGGGTGGCACAGTGAATAGAGAGCCCAGCATGGAGTCACGAAGACCTGAGTTCAAATCCAGTCCCAGACACTTACTAGCTGTGTGACCCTGGATAAGTCACTTCACCCTGTTTACCTCAGTTTCCTCATCTGTAGAATTATTTGGAGAAGGAAATGGCCAACTGCTCCAGTATCTTTGCCAAGTAAAACCCAAATGGAGTCACTAAGAATTGGACACGATCGAAATGACTCATCATCATCATCATCATCATCAACAAGCAAGAAAGATCACACAGGCAGGATCATAGCATCGAAGGTGAGATTTAAATCCAGTTCTTCTGACTCTAGAGCTGGCCTTCAGCTTTATCTCAGCTCCTTAATTATCTTGAGCAATTCACTTAATTCTCTCTAGGCATGTATCCTTGTATGTTAATTTAAAGGATGGGACTCGTCTCCTGTGGGTCTGTCTCCTGTTCTTTTTGATCTGTTATACAGTTTCTAATTTTAGTAGCCAAGGAGGTGGAAAGTACAAGGGAACCAACACTGGGAGAGAAAAGAATGCTGGATTTAGAGATGAGGATTTGGGTCTGGATTCTCCTTCTGCCCCTTACCTGTGAAAAGTATAAACATAAAATCTTGTACCTGTGTAGAAAAAGAAAATCACCAGTATAAAATGGGAGTGTTGTGGATAGACAGAAGACGTGCTGAAAAAGATTTGGGGGTCTGAGTGGATTGTAAGCTCAATAGGAGTAGCAAAGTGACACAGTAGCCAAAACAGCTAATGTGATCTTGACCAGCATTAAGGGGGCGGAAGGGGGGGGAATAGCTACCTTGGTCTTCAGGCACAGGCAGAATGACTACTTGTTGGCATGTTATAGTGAAGATTCCTTTCACTTTCAACTCTCCAATTCTGTGGTTTTGTGAATCTCTCTCTCTCCATGTATATGTATACGTATATGTATATAGATAGAGAATCTTAGTCATTCAATCATATCTGATTCTCTGTGACACCATTTAGGGTTATTTTGGAGCAGTTTGCCATTTCCTTGTCCAGTCCGTTTCACAGATGAGGCAAACAGGGTTAAGTGATTTGCCCAGGGTTACACAGCTAGTGAGTGTTTGAGGCAGAATTTGAACTCAAGTCTTCCTGACTCCAGGCCCAACATTCTATCCACTGACCACTTCGTTGCCCAGAACCTAGTAGGCACTTAATAAATGCTCACTGACTCATTGAGACCTAACTAAGAAGTTAGGTCACTAACCTCTGAACACATAGCTGGGACAGCTCAAAGGCAGGATTTGAGCCCAAGTCTTCCTGATGTTGAGGCTGGCTCTCTAACCACTCTATCCCTCTGCCTATTCTATGCCTAACTATTTGCACTGATTGAATGCACCAGCTACAGTGTGTTCTAGTAGCCCTAGGCAAACATAAGATGCACATTTTGGAATTTGGGTCTGATATTATACACCAGAGAGAAAGGGGGCTAGGGCACTCTCAGACACTTGTCCAATCAAGGACATTCAGGGAAGCACGTCATGAGGTCTGACCAGCCAGAGCAATCCTGATTTGGTTCTTGGAGCAACCTGCAGAGAACAGAGAGAATCTCAGGCTTTCTCTTCTTTCTTTTCTGCTCTGCACCCTCTTGTGACATTTTCTCCAAAACATTTAAAAATGTCTTTTTGCAATGGCCGATTTGAACACACAGAGGTTACTGAGGTGTGGTTAAAGGGGACAGTAATACAACTCAAGCTCTGGAGGGCCCTCCAGGCAAGGAGCCAGTCTGGACAGCCTTTGGCCCATGGTCAATATCTGTGTCTGCCAGATGCAGGAAGCAGAGTATTGATTTTCATCTGGTTTCCTTTGGGCCTGGGTGGTGGTGGTGGTAGTCTTATGAGAGCACCATGAGGCAGAGGTGACTAGACATTTGTTGTTGCAAGTACAGAATGGTAAATGGGGATAGATGTGCCTGATGGAAGCACCACAAAGTGGTCTAGGGAAAAGGGAGGAGGGGGGCGGGGAACAGAGGGTCTAGGAAACCAGTGCATTCTTTTTTACTTTTTCATTCTTCTTAACTAGGCAACTAAGCTCTGTTGTTTCTGAGCTACTGAAGGATACAAATGTTTTCAATGCCCTTTAAATTCAGGAGCCTGGGACAAGGCACTTGCTACCCAGAATTAGTTACAACATGGTTCTTAGTTGTAGCAAGGGGAGGAAACCTAGAACATAAGAAAAGAAGTGTGGGGAAAAAAGGGGCATGAATCTTTGAAGTCAACAAACTATTTTATTCCACAGGAAGGAGGAAGACTCCAGTGTGAGAAATACAACAGTGAGGGGGCCTTAACAGGTTGGTAAGGGTAGTGTTTACACAGTAACAAAACGCATATTAGGATTGCTTTTAAGATAATTTTCTTACACATCTATTATTGTAACGGGTCGACGCAGTTGCTATAGTATCTGAGGCACAAACATTAATGGGAAATGGAGATTCCCCCTCCCCCAGACTCCCTCCTGTCCCCCTCTTCCCCCCACAAAAGCTCTGAACAGTCATGCCAGAAAGTGCGGCATTATGGGGACATGGACTCTGCTCTTCATAATTTCATGATGGACAGGAAGGGCTAACATTTCCACTGAGAAAAGAAAGGCAACTGGTGTTAAGCAGCCACAACACTGAATGGCTGAAGCTGGGATTTGAGGTGCTTTTGACTCCCTGGATGCTGTTGTAAAAGGGGCAGGCTCCTCTCTGCTTCATTTGCTGTAGGTGGAAATTATTTTTCTAATTGTTTTAAGTTAAAAAAACCAAACCAAAAACCAACGAAAAGAAAACTGGGGCTAGAAACAGAACCCTTGTGTTAGACAGAAGGAACGTGAAGGGCATTGTGGATCACAGCCAAATCTTGGATACTAGAGTCCAAATACAAAATGGTGGCATTTTCTTGGGGCTAAAAAAAATTCCTTTACTGCAACCCAGGGAAAGCCAGTAGTGAAATGTGGAAATGAGATTCCAGTGAAAATGCATCAAGTCCTCATCAATCAACTTTCCCAGTCGTGTGAAGAGGTTCTCCTTGGGTCCTGAAGCATTGCCACCAGGCAGATTCTAACCAAACACAAGTTGGGCTTCAACCCTGCTTTGACAAAGGCAGGGGGAGGGCTCGGGAAGTTACTTCTGTCTCCAACCACTCACCCCATGTAGCCTTGAGATCGATGCTGAACATGACTCTTCTATAGCTCAGATTTCAAAGATGACTGTTGTGCAATGCTGAGGAAATTTTCAACTATTTAAAGAGTTGACTAAAATTAGAAAGGCGCTCTGGGTGGGGAGGTCATTTTGAACAGCAGCTTTCCAGAGTCCCTTTGGGCCCACCATTTGGCAGTGCGGAGACTTTTGTGGTCAAATGTGAGTGTATTTTGGCTGCAGCCTGTGGCCCAGGGTGGCTTTCTCTGGGAACGATGTGCCTCTTCTACCCACAGACTAGTCACATGACTCCATTTTGGGAAGTCATGGAGTACTGGTGTAGAAGGCAACCCACTCTGGGTGTGGTGGGGGCCTCTCCTCACTTTAAAAGGGTCTGGTTTAAGGAAGTGTTCAGTGATCACAAAGGGACCTTTTCAAAGCAGAACCACAGCTGGACAGAGGACAAATGAAAAAGATGATAATATGACACTTGGAGTCCTTCTTAGCTGGGTGTGCGATCCTGTATAAAGAGGGGTCCCCAGCAATAAGGAAACACCTCTACCTTGCCTCTTCAAAAGCCCCTAATGCAGTGGGAAGGGACATCTTTGGGAAGTTCAACAGGCCTGACTTGATGAAAAAACTTTCTGCCCATGTGTTTGTGCTGAAGAAAACAGCGTGAGCAATATGTATGGGAGAGACCAGCTTCATTTGTGTCTTGGATGGGTTTGAATCACGACTCAAACATCTAAATCATCCACACATCCACTGGGGGTTGGGGGAGGGTGTCTTCTTTACATAAGGAATGTTTAAAAATCAAAAAGCCTCATTTAAAACACAATGAGCAAGTCAGTTGTAGGGGGAGGTCAGTCTAGAAGAGGAGGGGGGCGTGTTATTGTGGGAGCAAGAAAATGGAAATCCTCACCCTGGACTCTACCTTGGGGGGGGAGAATTGTCTACAGGGACTCAACCTGGAGAGGAAAGGACCACTTTCCAAGTGTCCCCACTGCTATTTCACTGCACACAGCTGACAAACATCCACAACAAAACAAGACTTCAGCCCAAGCTGCTTCCTTTTCTTAGTCTCTCCATTTCTGCAGGGCAGGGGCTCCAGTGTATGGATCTGTCCCAATGTGCCTCACGGCTGTTCTTCCCCAAGGTGGGGGCATGTGTGTTGGGGGAACAGCTGGAATTAGATTCATTCTCAGTGTAGTTGTTTTCTGATGAAAGAAATGTTTTAATGAGGCTTCTTTTCCCCAATCAACATGGTTTTAGCAATGCTACAAAATGACCACTAATAACAAGCAGAGAAATACAAAGTAAATCTGACTTATTTTTGGTAATGGAACACAATTTAGTGTTTTTTATTTTTATTTTTTTAAGATTTGGCTGACTGGTTATAAAGACAAAGCAGTTCAAAAATAGCTTGTGAAAACAGAATCACTTTTCAACTGGGGGGAAAGAAATGCATGGAGAAATGAGCTCTGGAAAGCCCAGCCCCTTGACAAAGAGGGGGCTTTGGTACAGACTGTATGAGACAGGATATCAGAGGAAAACCTATGGTCCTGCCTCATTTCCCCTTCTGACAAGGGGCAGGGACTTACTTTCTGGTTTGGAATGCTGAGTAGAATGCCAAGATTGGACTGGGACTCCAGCCTGGGCAATCTGACTTCCAAGGCCTGTTATAACTCTTTCATATATACTAGGTCTCAGCTTCATCCACTTCTATGAATACTTTAATTTTCTTTTAAAAATAATATATAACATTCCTCAACTCTCAAGTATATCTTCTATACAGAGTGCCCTGTAGTAGATGCATAGAATTAGTGCAATAGAAGATTCAATATAATTTTTAATTTCTTTACAGTAAACAAACCTTTTACACACACTACAGATCCTGCTTTGAAACTTTCTCATATATTTACAAGCACACAGTTGTACATATATACATGTTAACAAAATACAGGGCCATCTAAAAGCTAAGTTCACTTCAGATGCATTTTTTTGACGTTATTCAACCAACACCTTTTTAAAAAGTCCTTTCCCCATAATCTTAAAGTGCCCCCAAATCGTGAATGTGGTTTTCCATTTGTATTTTTCCCCTCACAATGCTCACTTTCTCTCGTTCCTCAAGAACAGTTTTCCCCCACGGTATCGGCCAACAGGACGGGCCTCTTCAGCCCGACGGTTTTGGGACTGGTGCTTGGTGGCCATGCACGGTGCTCTCTTTCTCTCTTTCTGTTTCAGGTGGGAAGGTTTCTTCAGGAGTCCAGCTCCAACTGCTCTTGATTCTCACTAAGTCTCAACATAAGTTGTTGCTCATAGTAAAGGCTTTTTGCATAGTTTATTTCTTGGGATAATTTGACTGCAAGGACCTCTGATTTCACGTGGACCTGGAAGTCAGAGAAGAGGAATAAAGCAAGAGGTTTAGGATATGAAGTGACATTAATGCCAAGGGAACAATGGAAGGGTGGCAGGGTGTGGCAAGCAGTGGCACCAGCTCTGGAGGAAGCTATAGTCTTCTTGAGGTGCTACAAATGGTTCAGATGGAACTAAACCGAGAGAACTCAAGCCCCAACTGGTCCAGTACAGTGAATGAACAACAATTAGCAACAGAATCTAAGGCTCTAGAGGGGTGAGATTTTCTTTTCCGTGTCCACAGACAGGTGACCTAGAAGCATCCTGTACACAAAAGGCACTTAATAAGTGCATGCTAAATACATTTTGCCTATTTTTCCTAGTGCCTGAGGCCACTGGCATAGCCTTATTATCTTTGCTAAGTTAGGCTCATTGGTATAGAATATAAGATTTATAGAAATGAAAATGTGCTTGCTCCTTCTCTCCACTTACTTTGTACTTAAACAAACGTCAGAATAATTTTCTAATCTATCTCCCTCTCCACTTACAGTGGAGGCCCAGTTAGTGTGAATAATAATCCCCTGAAGTGGGAGCATTATTCTGTTCTTCTCCCATAGAGCCATGGGCTGGAACCAATGACCATCCTTCACATAATTACACCTTCCATCAGTGTAGATTTGGACAGACAGGCCCGTCTGGGGCTGTTCTTTGCAGTAACTCGCTACATTAACCAGAGAAAATGGAAGGTAAACCTCAGCAGTAAGGTGGCCCTCTCTGACGGTACAGGCATCATCTGTGTCATACCCCAAACCCCAGAGCAGGAAGGCCTGTCTCCTCTTTCTCTGATCCACACGGTCACTGTAAGGGACTTGAGTTTACTAGTAGCAAATATATTTTCAGGGCTAACTGCTGCACTCACCCAGGCTCTTTTTAAACAAACTGTCTTTAGAACAGGCCTCGAGGCACAGGGCACACAACATCTAGGTGACAACAAAATGAAGAACTACAACAAACCCGGGTCTTTTCTTGGAACAGGGAGACAGCGCTGAGTAGGCAGGAAAGAAGGTACAGGGATTAACTGTAGAGTGGAGTCTAGGCTAAGACAGGCAGTAGCTGCAGGCAGCATCTATAGGTCTGGCATCATGACGTGCCTCTGAGCCCTGGGAATAAGGCCCCTACCCACTTCATGTCATCATTTTAATCTTATAATAAACCTCTGGGCAGCACCTGGGGCTATGCACTGTTTCTGTGAGGTCCAGAAACCTTGAGTTTTTGCAGTCACAGAAACATAGAATCATAGCTCTGGAGCTGGAAGGACCCTCAGGGGCCATCAATCCTAACCCTCAAGGAAACTGAGGCAGGCAGAGGTGAAGTGACTTCCCCAGGGCCACAAAGCTAGGAAGTGTCTGAGGCACAACTAGAACTCAGCTTTTTCTGATTCCAGGTCCAGTGTTCTGTGCATGGGGAAGCCACAGTGTCATCTGCCATCTGCCAGTCAGAGGTCGAGTCTATGCTGTTTTCTGGCTTTCCCAGAACAGCCCCTGAGGCTCACAAAGGCCTGCCCTCTCCAGTGCACCATCAACATGGCAATGGTCCTCCCAGCTCCTCTGTGAGGTGAACAGAACAGAGAACAGCCCCATTTTACAAATGATGAGCCCACATTTTGGTGCAGGGCACTCAGCCGGCTGCTGGCAGGGCTCATCATCAAAGAACATGCATAAAAACCAGGGCTTCATGACACTTTTTGGTCAATAGCCTGAGCTCAAGGGGGCATCTAGGAGGCACCTGGAGTGTGAGGTGGGATTTCCTGGGACATCTCTTATCATGTTCTAGTCCAGCTGCTAGGAGGAAATGAGGGCAGGGCTAGAAAGGGTCCTGTGTCTGAGAGCCAGCAGGTCTAGCAGGGGCTGGCTCAGCTTGAGCTTGTTCCCTGCTGTGTGCCTGTCAGTGCAGTGGGCAGCTCTGGGAGGAGGGCAGAGTAGCCAGCGTAGTCTCACCATTGGTTTCTGATGGGAAGGTCCAGGAATCACGACTCCGCTGCTTGTATTCACAGCTTTCTTGGTCAGCTGTACATACACCTTCCCATGGTCTTTGGAGACGAGGCAGTGATAGAGGTCATCGTATCGGACTTCCAGGACGATGGCCTCTCGATCGACGTAGTCCCCGCTTTTTAGGAAGTAAACTGCTCTAGAGGAGATGAGGACGCAGTAGCTGTCGATGTTCTCAACAGCGATGAAGCTGGAGGAAGAAATCAAAGGGGAAATAAGGCACTGGGGTGAGGGTGGGGGCCCATAGGCTGCTTTTCTAACTGGTACATGTTGGGAAAGCTATTGACCTAGTGAGGCGATGATGGAGTCTTTTCCCAATTCTCCCCCACCTTTTACAGTTTTAAGTTAGTTGCTGGTGGCTAAAAGTTGTTTAGAGTCAAAGTGAAATGGTAATCTATCCTTTGGGACAAATAATTTTTAGAAAGTGAGTATTTCAGTTCTTAATCCTGAATTGAGAGCTGGGAAAATTAAGGGAAAATTAACTGCTTAACAATAAGGTAGGTAAAGACACAAAGAGAACATATCTCCCTAAGAAATGACTGAGGCGAGAGAATGCCGATGACTAGATGGGAAAGGCAAAGAAAACTAAGGCAGAAGACAGCACTTGCTGACATAGGAACAGCCAGCCCCACACAGCGAGCCAGCCCTTGCAAAGGGGTAGAGAGAGTGTGCAGAGTACCTCCACCTCCGGCACCCACACTTCTCCCAAATCAAGCCTGACTGTCAGTCAGCCAATAAACATTTACTTAGGATGTGCTCTGTGTCAGGCGTGATGAGCCACGGGACACAAAGAGAGGCAAAAACATGGTCACTACCATCAAGGAGCCCACATTCTAATGTAGGAAATGGAAGGAAAAGTACATCTAGGATGTACCATATAAAAGAGAAGGTACTGAGTAAAGGGAAGAATCCGAGAGGGAAACATGCAAGGTCTCTCCTGGAGAATGTGGAATTTGAGCTGAGTTCTGAAGGGAGCCAGGGAATCCAGGAGGCATAACTAAGCAGTAAGAACATTCCAGAAATGGGGGACAGCCAGGGAACAGGCACCAGAGTCAAGAGATGGAAGGTCTTTTGCCAGGAAGAGCACGTAGGACAGTGTCAGAGGATTGTAGAACAGGTGGAGGTTAGGAAGGTGGGAGGGGTTTTAAATGCCAAAGAGAGTTTTTTATATTTGATCCTGGAGGTCATATGAAGCCTAATGGAATTTACTGAGCCTGGGGTGGGGGTAGAGTGGGAGAAAAGACAGAGAGAGAGAGGGAGAGGAAGAGGGAGAGGAAGAGAGAGAGAGAGAGAGAGACAGAGACAGAGACAGAGAAAGAGGGAGAAGGAGGGAGGCAGAGAGACAGAGACAAGGCGGGGAGGGAGAGGGAAAGAGAGAGCATTTAAGAAACTGGGAAAGGGGGCTAATTATAAAGGATTTTGAATACCAAACAAAGGATTTTGTAGTCAGTCCTGGAGACGACAGGGAGCCACTGGAGTTTATTGGGGGTCTATATGTGTGTGACATGATCGGACTTGTGCTTTAGGAAAATCACTTTAGTGGCTGAATGGAGGATGAACTGGAGTGGGGAGAGAGTTGGGGCAGGGAGGCCCCCCAGCCGGTTATTGCAATAGCCCAGGATGGGGGCCTGTACCACAGAGGTGGGGGCAGAGTCAGAGGAGAGACGGGGACATATCAGAGATGCTCCACAGGTAAAATGGACAGTCTGGCAACAGCTTGGGTGGGGGAGGGAAGGAATGGCTGTGGGTGGGGGGCTGGGAGAATGGTGATGTGATGCTCTCAACAGTAACAGGAAAGTCTGGAGGGGGGTATGGTTTGAGGGAAAAGATGTTTTGGCTGTGTTGAGTTTAGGACATGCACAGCAGTACATTATTAACCAATACAGCCCAAACCAGATTAAAATGTGATTAAGAAATATTTAACAAACTGAATAAAAATACAATAGAACAGACAGCATTACATTTTAACACTAAGTAAGTACACATCCAACAGGGATTCTTAGGTATGGATTAGTGGCCTTTATTTTGTTTTTCCCTAAATTTTATTTTCAGTCCCCAAATCTCTCCTCTTTTCACCCTCCTCCCCAAGAAGACAAAAAATACAATAATATTCATTTTTCATATGAAGTCATGCAAAACACATTTCTACATTAGCAATGCTGAGAGGAAAAAACCAAGAAAAATAAAGTGAAAAAATATGCTTCACTCTGCACTCAGAGGTCATTAGCTCCCTCTCTGGAGCTGTATGCCCTTCATCATCATGAATCCTTTAAACTGTCACAGATCACTGTATTGATCAGAATAGTTACGTCTACCATAGCTGATGATGGTTACAATGTTGCTGTTTCTATGTAAACTGTTATCCTGGTTCTATTCACTTCACCTTGTATCAGTTCATACAATCTTCCCAGCTTTTTCTGAAACATCCTGCTCATCCTTTCTTACAGCACGCCATCACAACCATGTACAACAACTTGTTCAGCTATTCCCCAATTGACGGGCATTCCCTCGATTTTCTAGACTATTAACGATCCTTGTTTCTATTTGTATACCCAGTACAAAATATTTCATAAGCACTTAGAGATCTGAGACTGGAGGTGAATGGAGGATGAACTGGAGTGGGGAGAGATTGCAAGTGACATGAAATAAAGAGGTGAAAAGGGGGAGCTGTTGGCAAATGGCCTTACATTTTTTTTGCTAAACACCATCAAGGTATATCCATATGAATGTTGAAGTCGAGGAGTCAGGTGGCAGAAGAAGACTGAGCCAGGACCTGAGTTCATTCAGGAGGGAAAGAGTGTGTCCTGTGGGTCAGTACACAAAGATACAAGAATCTCTAAGTGAGTAGCAGAGGAAGAGTCTGGAAGTGCCGGTGAGCAGAACGTAGTCAGGGAATATGACTAAAGGTGCAGCCTATGTTGGAGAGAGAGACCAAGGATGTCAGTGTCATAAGGATGGAGCCCAGAATACGGAAGGAGTAAGCAAGGAAAAGAATTAATATGAAAGCAGATTTGTTAATTATGGAGCAGGCATTCCAGGGAGCATAAGCCCTGGCTATCTACACTGCAAGGATTTCTGCCCATGAAGCTGCAACATCAAAAAACAGGAAAAAGAACAAATGTTAAAGGTTAAATGCTGACCATTGCCTTTGGAACATGTGATATTGATGGAATGGTACTACAACTTTACAAGCCAGCCTCCACCTAGGAGGTTTTGCAGCCTCAGAGCCATGTCAGATTCTCTCTCCATACACAGAGCTGGAGGAGCGGCAGAGCAGTAGGCAGGCCAAGCCCCCCAGCAGACAGCAAAGGCACGGTCTGTTCCTGCTGTCACTTCGCCTCCTATTTCACTGAGAAGTGCAAGGGAAGCAGCGATTCTCCTCCTCTGGAAAGGCTCCCCCAGCCCTGACGACTGACCAGAGCAGTTAGTGATCTGCATGTGTGTCACACTCCTCCAACTGGGCTGTCTGCTTGTATAACGGTAGGGCCTGGTTTTAATTTACCTTTTATTTTCTCCAGGACTGATCACAACAATTCAATTGTTGAACTGCCATCTGTATTCCACCAACACTTAAAATGCAGTCTGCAATATATGACTTCGAATGCTTTTTTAGTGTTAAGCCTTTTTATGTCTTATGCTGGGATATGGCAGACTCAGAGTAAGGAAATCTAGGTTCAAATTCATGCACTGACCCATACTGGCTCTGTGGCCATGGCTAAGGCACTTTGCCTCACTGGGCCTCAGCTTCCTCAGCAGTAAAAGGAGTATAATAATTACAGGCTCATAGTTTCCCCTCTACCCTCAGTCACATAGGAAGGGGCCTTAAAAGTAATAGGGCCCAAACCCTTTATTTTACAGATGGGGAAACTGAGGCTGAGAAGTGATTTGCCTAAGATCACAAGGCAGTAAACGAGGGTGATTATCATTTATACATCCTGTCCCCTGCAAACACCGCCCCCCCTTAGCTCTAATATTCACTTATTCTCCATTCCTTTTGTCCTATAGATCTTCCATATATGTATCTGTCTTATCAGGTCCCTGGGATCCATTATACAAGAAAAATACGGCAAAGTAATTCCTTTTTTGCATAAACTATCTCACTTGGAAAAATAAATCTTCATCATACCAGCAAAGGTTGAGATTTCTAGAATACCAAAGGTCCCACCTCTTCTCTTCAGAGACATGAAATCCTCTCGTTAGTCAGTTTAAGGACCTTTATACTTGACCTTTCTCTGTGACCTCCTCTTATTCTCACTGGCCGTGCCTTTTGCCAGGACGAATTCTCAGAATTTACCATGCTAAAGAGAAGGGTTTTCTCTGCCTAACCTTTCCCTGTGGACTTTGTTCAGATTCTGCTCTCCTGGCATTCATTCATGCTGCCTGTCCCCTTCAGGGACCACTGCTGGGCTATCAGCATTAAAGGGAATGGAGTTTTAGGTTCCAAATAGTTCTCTTTCTGTCTCTAGGGTTTCAAGGTTGGAGTCTGTGAATTTTAGTCTCATAACTGAAAGGCTAAGACCAAAGACTGGTTTCTACTCATGCTTCTGTTACTAATAAGTAGTGAGCCCTCAAAGTAATTTAACTTCCTTCTATCTCAGTTTCCAAATCAGCTAAAACAAGATGGTGTCTGTCCAGCTGGGAGGCTCAGATGAGCTAATGGTATGGAACTACAAGAAATGTCAGACCAAGATAAGGAGATGCTACAAGTGCCACTTCCCGAACTGTAGGAAAAGCCAGAGGTCCCCCACTTTCCTAATGGCTTTCAGTTGTCCATCAAGTCAAAGCCAAAGCCAAGATGGTTGCTTGAATGGGAAGTAGGCTGCCCAGTTCCCACAGACCTACCAGCAGAACCATGAAGCTGGCCCCCTGTGAAATAATGAAAAGAAATCCAATGAGAATCTAGAGTTAATTGGTATCTTCCACCCCAAAATTGCACAAGTCTGTCAGAAGGCCCTGCCAAGAGGCACTCCCAAGCAAAATGAATGCCAGCACAAAGGGCACATGTAGATGGCAAAGTTGGACACAGGTCCAGAGTCAACGAGAGAGGTGTCTCCTGAGAAAGCACCGGGATCAGGCAACAGGCCAAGATTAGCATGGCACCCCAAGGATCAGATCAGTAGAGACTGGGTTCCCAGGTTTCCAGGTCCTGAGATGCCAGAGGGGGGCCCCTGAATATCCAGCATTCTGAACTTCAAATATCCTGACAGGCCAAAAACCCAGAAAGGGGGCTAGGGTGGGGGCAAGAATACAGGGTGAAACCAAGTAGGGGTGACTACCTTGATTTTTTTTGCCCCAAAGTGTAACTGGGGTAGAAGCTAAAAGCCCCAATTCAAGAATTAAAGCTGCAAAGATGAGTAAATAGCATACAATAATATAAGTAAATAATACACAATAAGTTATAAAATTTAGAAACTGAAAAAAAAGAAGACAATGTAAGATATCAAAAGCTGACCTGGGAAGCAAGTCAAAGGAAGGAAGAATCTCAGGATTGCTGAACTCCCTGGACATCATTCTTAAAAAAGCCCAGAGACTGTATTTAAAAAAATAAAAAACTATCAACACCTATTAGAAGGCAAAGTGAAAGCAGAAAGAACTCGCTGAAAGAGCCCCCAAAGGAAAAGTCCTAGAATGTCATAGCTGACACCCAAAGCTCCTGCAGACTCCCAGAAACATGGAGTCAAAGTCCCCGAGGAGCTGCAGTCGAGATCATATAAGACTTCTAGGGGCTGCCAGTGAAAGTAATCTTGGGATAGAGGCAGAAGACAAAAATAACTTATCCTACAGAGATAAGAATAATCCTGCTGAGGAAAAAAAAATGGGTCTTTAAGGGAACAGAGGCCTCACAAGTTCTGATGAAAGGCCTAGATCTGAGATACAAATGCAAGAGTCCAGAGAAACCTAGAAAAGCAAATTTATTTGAGCAATCAGAAGGAGCTATAGGGTGATGTAGTGCTAATGTTTTGACAAGTGGAGCAGAAACAAGTGGTTGAGTAAGAAAAACAGGTCTTAGGGGTGGACTGGTTCTGGTATTAGGGTTTTAAGAGAAGGGAGGGTAAAAGGCAGAATAATTGAGCAAAAAAAGGAGAAGGAAACTAGCTGTGTATCATAATTGGGGTATGTGAAAAGAAGAGCACATCAATATGGGGAAAAAGATTGGGGGAATGGTTGTCATATGAACTTCAATCAACTGAAATGGACAAAGGATAGCTGAACACACATAGTTTGATGGAGAAATACCTCAAACTCAACAATGAAACAAGTGCAAATATAAGTGGGGTGTTAAGAAGGAACAGTCACAAGCTAAACAAACTTCCTGATTCTGAAAGGGAGCATGGGAGGGGGGGGAATAAGAACTAGAATCTAAGGGGGAGCTTTAAATTCCCTCTTAGATAATTAGAGAATTGCTGAACAAATTAGAATATAAACGTAATGGAGCGTTACTGTACATAGAAGAAATGACAAGGGGCCATTTCAGAGAACACTGGGTACCATGAGTGAAGTTAAAACCTTCAGGAGAACAATCTGAACAATGACAACGTTGCAAAAACAGCAACACTGGAAGACTTTAAAATTGATCAAAGCAGTAGCTATCCTACCTTCAATACATTTCTGGACGTAGCCACTTTGTGGGTTCATTTCTCTTGACTGCTAATTTGTCACAAAGTACAAAGGTTACAGGAGTTTTCCCCTCCTTTCTGATTAAGATGGGGGTTGGGAAGAAGGGCGGAGAGTAGAATAGCAACAGTGATACCACAAAGAAAGAGGATCATTGAAACATTTTAAAAATGCACAGAAGAGGAAGGAAGGAAGTTCATCAGGAAGTACAGACAAGCAGAAGATAGGAGGGAGGGGGCATAGGATGAACCTCAGTCTTATCTGTAACAGACAGAGGAGCAGTGAACACACACACTCTCTCTCTCTCTCTCTCTCTCTCTCTCTCTCTCTGATGAACTCAACAGGGAAACAACAGGATTGTTAACAAGATGGTTAAGAGGAGGGAAGAGTTATAAACAAAACAAACTTCCTGATCCTGAAGGAAGAATTAAAAAGGAGGGAAAAAAGAAAGACAAAGAATGAGACTCTTGGAGGCTCCTAAGAGGCTGGAGGTCGCTGGGAGGCCCACACCAACCGTGGCATAGGAAGGCTATCAAGACATGATAAAAGGGACAATGGCAGAGAATGCCGGTTGTATGAACTGATGCACAACCAAGTGCTCAGAATCAGGAGAACCTTCTACACAAGGACAATAACAGGGTAAAGACAAACAGCCTTGACTTAAGAAGGCGGGTTCAGGTGATGACTCATCCCATCTCTCTCCAGAAGCCCCACAATGACTCCGGATGCCCACTTCCTGGACCACAAGGGGCGTTCTGGGCCATGGCCACCACATGAATATATTTTGCTTATTTTTTAAACAAGCATTTTCCTTCCTTTTTCTCTTAGTTAAGGGAGGCTGGGGGAATGGTGGGGGAAATACTGATGCCAAAAATACTGATGCTGATACAAAAAAGCAAGGGTCATAGTAACATTTTTAAAAATGCATAAAGAAGAACAGAAGGAAGTAGACCATCAGGACAGTTTTAAAAGTAAAGTATACATAAAAAAGTAAGCAATGTGAAATGAAGATGTATGGATTCATATAGACTCTTCTTTCTGTCTTCTGCTCTGTGTATGGAAATACTCTTTTGGGGTGTTTAAGTTCAGGATAAAAACATAAGCTTTAAAAAAGTGTACTGTGAATAATTCACACATGCAAATAATCAGGAGTTAACTACCATCCAAAGCAAAGACATTCTCGTTTAATAAAGAGTGATAATGAATAATATAAAGGAATCTTGAAAAAAGAATACAAGACACATTCCTCATCTTGATACTTCAGGTCTTCCTGCAGGCTTTTAACAAACCACAATTTCAGAGCTGGAAAGGCTCCAGGCTCATGGGACACAAGAGGAAGCGAAGCCCCCCAGGGGCTCCCTCTGGGACTTGCCCAGTAGCACAGAGATGGTGGCAGAGGTAGGCTTAGAACCCAAATTTCCTGGCACTTAGTCCACTCTTCCTTCCACCATATTACACTATTCTTTAATTGTTCCATGTGCATCAGATCTGTTTTCTTAGCTAGACTGAAAGCTCTTTGAGGAAAGGGGTGTCTTAGACTTTTCAACCCTCACAGTTCCTCCCATGGGGCCAGGTGGCCCAGCAATACTTAGAAAAATACCTTAGAAATACTTAAAATATACCTCCCTCCAATTATGATCTCTCTAACAGGCACCCATGATGAACGCTAGGGATGATTTTCCATTTCTAAGTAGTTGCCAACAGCACGTAAGCTCAGAGTTCCAACAATTTAAGCCTAAAATAGAAATCCCCAGTGGCTGTCAGTGACCAGGCTCACTTCCATGGAATTTATCATGTCCCAGGCTCTGAAAGTCTCCAGGGAGAGATGTTCTAGCTTAATCAAGCTGAATGGAATCTGAAATCATGTCTTCTGTTCAGGTTAAAGCAAGGGTGGGGGTAGAAGAGAGAATCCACTAATCATGAGAACAGCATTATGTTTACAGAGACCAGAGGATTCACCACAGAGGCGGCTAGAATTTGGACCTGACTATGCCTGATGCCAGCTAAAAAACAGGAAGCTGCCAACAGATCTCAAGCATGTCAGAGGCAAGTCAGACGGCAAGAGAGGCTATGAGGGAGTCCTCTCTGAGGCTATGGGGAGAGCTGGACAGCAAGGTCAACAGACTTGGGGGTGGGGGCAAGGCAGTGGAAGGAGGGAAGCATGAGAAGGGCAAAGAGCCATCTGTTCAGCATAGGGGTGAAAGCTCTATGGTTTATGAGATTTGATTTTTCTTCCTTCAGAAGAACAGGGAGTTTTCTCCTGCTGATTTGGCATCACCAGCAGCTGACACATGAACTTTACAAGGGGTTGAGGTCTTTTAATAAGGGCAGTTCCTCTTAACACCCATGCCTGGGGACGCTCTCTCTGTACACACAGAAAGACTTTTTATAGGTTTTAAAAGAGACCTCTTTCCAAAAAGCCTCCTACCCAAAGCTGGCCATGGGTCCTTAGTCCTATCCAGAGCCCCTTCTGTAGACTGAGCTGGGGCAGGGCTAAGGTTCAGAAAATTCTGGCTGTGGGCCAAGCTTTGCCACTAAGCCACCAAGCAAACTGTCCCCAAATCATGTAACTTTTATGGGCCTAGGGGCCTCATCTATCTGATGGGCAGAACAACAACTGCCAGCTTACCTCACGGGGCTGTTGGGACAAAGTCAACTTAAATATGAAATATATTTGAAAGAGGAAAAGCAGCATGAAAAGTTAGGAGAATAAGAGTGACCTCCTATCTGGAGTTTTTAGATACACCTTTTGAAGCCAGACAGCAAGTTGATCATTTACAAAAGGCACTCCCTCATCCCTGGCTGCACTTCAAGCTTTCTTGTGAGTTCTGAAGATTTCATAATCAGAGAAGAGCAGTCAGAGACCGAGTTTTCAGGCAAAAAAAAATGAAAGGTACACCAGGGAGAAGGAGGAGGAAGGACTGTTGTTTCTGGTCCCACCTAGAGGGTGATGAGAAAGTGCTGTGGGTGGGTGCTCATGTCCCCATACCACTATCTGCAAATCAATACCACCCTTTTCTTGATAGAAATTGTCAGGAAGGCTGAGGGTCTTCTTAGCAGCTCCCTTCTCGTTCCTCCCTCTTGTTCCTTTACCACTACCCCCATTCCCAAGCTAAGGATGCCCAAAGCAGGAAAACTACTGAGAACAGAAGTCACCCCAACTTCATGAGTTGTGGTCAATATCTGCAAAGCAATTAGAACTAACTTCCAAATTAATTTGCTCTGCTAGTGTGAACCTGTCCCAAGTGGGTAATAGTTCAATTTCTTTATGCTACTTTAGGTTTACAAAATGCTTTCCTCCCCCAGACCCTGTGAGGTGCAGATACAAGTACTTGTACTATCACTCTCATTTTACAGATCAGGAAACTGAGCCCAGAGAGCTGGAAATGACTTGCCCAGAGTCACTGTCAGTGACGAATGGAATCCTGGTGTCCTGGCTGGCACTCTGTACCCCAGGGCCAACCAACCAAACCAATGAAATGGGGAGCCTTTGGGACAGTCTTGGCAGACTGGCCTCCCTAGTCAATTCCTTCATACTGTCCACAGCCTGGGGTTCAGCACATCCTCTCCTCTGCTGATTATTACCCTGACAGCCCCACTCTCCATAATTCCTCAATGGACTTCTCAAGAGCTGCACTGATGCCAATGAGCTCCTCATTAGCTGCAGGTGCTAATGCTGCAGCCACACATTTTATGGCAATGTCTAGACACCATTTTCATGGATGAGACAAGCAATGCTGAAGGTGTGACTGCCCCCAAGATGATCATCCAGCACTGGTCACTTGTCTAATCTCCTGGGAAGCACAAAAGGAAGACACAAACATGCTCTCACACTCAGCCTGGAGAGTGGGCCTTCACCCCTTTGATCTATTATTACTTTGGAGGGAGGGAAATTGAAAAAATTTGGCCAGAAACACAAAGCATCTGGATGAGCTTTGCCCTTCATAGAAAATAGAGAACCAGATCCATCCAGGCCAGCCCTCCATAGTAACATTCTGGGGTCGTGGAAGAGGCAGGACTTTCTCTAAAGTCCATATTTTTATGTACAACATATGCATGTATACATACATACACATACATGTGCACTGCTACAACTGTTAGACTCCTCAACAGAAACCAAATAATGATTACTACAGTTCTCATTTCTGTAACACTGTAAGGTTTCCAAATACTTTTTCCCATAGAAATCCTTAAAGGTAGGCAGTACAAGCACAGTTATATCCATTTTACAGAGGAGGAGACTGATGCTCCGTGCAGCAAGTACTCAAACCCTGGCCTTCGGACTCACGGTCAATGGTTTTTTCTATTCCACCTTAAAGTCATGTTTGCCTATAGCCTTTGGACCTAACATAGGAAGGGGATGATGGAAGAAAAGCAGCCTGGCTATATGGAGGTTTCTCAGTGAGTATGGACTTAATCTCCTCCCCCCCCCTCCCCCCCGCCCCAATTGGGCTGGTTTTTGTTTTACAATTGAAAAGATTTGTGTATGAACATTGATGAATAAAATAAATTAGTATGGCATTAGTATTAATGGCATAGTAATAGAGCACTAAGAGTTCCAACTCCCTGCCTCCCAACTCTGCTGCACAACAGTGGTCTCTCAAAGCTCTCTAGACCTTTAGGGACAGCTTTCCATTTGTGTTTCTGTGGGGAAAGGAGTCAGATTATCCCCCTAGACCAGTGGTTCTCAACTTTTCTAATGCCACGACCCTTTAATACTTGTATGTGGGTATATCTGCATGTGGATGGACCTGCCTGGAGATGGATAGAGGGGCAGTGTCTCGGTTCCTAAGACCATCATCGGAAATGTGTATTTTCCTATGGTCTTAGGTGACCCCTGTGAAAGGGTCGTTCAACCCCCAAAGGGGTCACGACCCACAGGTTGAGAACCACTGCCCTAGACACTCTGTCCCACCTCAAATGATCTTGTATCTATTTATCTGTGTCCTAAGACAATGTAAGTTCCATTAGGGCAGGAACTACTTTTCCTGTTTTGTTTTTGCATCACCAGTACCTGAGAAGGTCTTATATATAGCCGGCACTTAATAAATGCTCACTGGACCGAATGATCTCTCCCACATGGAGTATTTCACTCCCTATGTATGATCAGAGTACTTTGGATATAGACTGAAGAACAAAGGCCCTCACTATTAACTAACCTAAGGAAATGTGCTCAGACTTTGAATCTAAGTCAGTATCTTCCCAAGAAGGCCCAAAAGAGACATACAGAGAACTAAGAACATACAGCCCTCCCCTTCCAACCTGGCCTTTTGTTGTTCTGGGGAGCCTAGTTTTTACCTTTTCCTAATATCACAGGTCATTACAGAAAACAGAAACGTCCTGATAGTGCCAGAGGGTGTTTTTAAAAAATGACAGCTAAACATTCTTACAGGTCCTCTCAGAATTTAGCAGCACATTATAAATCCTGGCAGGCGGATACAGTGGAGTAAGTGAAAATGTAGAATTTTCAGAACTCTTGACTTAACTTGCATGAAGACAGATTCAGGGAGACAACAATCCATTAAAACCCTGACTTCTTAGAACTCTTAAAATGAAAGCTTTTTATTCATGGAGCATCTCTATCACAGAACTTCATGCTTCCATCTAACTCACCCCCAAAGTATCCATATTCAACAGAGGCTAATTCAGAGATGCTTAATTTCCTGTTCTCTGAGCAAGAGTTTAGGGTTTCTGCCATATGCCTACAAAGGGCCTGTCCTTTTGCAAGACTTAAAGCTTAAGTACTTACATCCTAAGTAGGCTAGAGTTGGCCTTAGGGACTGGATGTGAGATTCCACTGGTACAAGAAATGAACTCTTGGGAATTTCACTGGTATAAGTAACAAACTGCTACCAATGCAGGTTGGCATTTTCTCTGCAATTTAAAAGTACTAGGAAGCTTCCTGGGGCATGGAGAGATTGAGAGACTTACCCAGGGTCACCCAGCCAGAATAGGTCAGGGTTGGGACTGGAACCCAGACCTTCCTGGCCTTAAGAAATCATACATAAAGTAAACTATATGCTGGTGTGGACAATACATAAAATCATTGTTTCAATATGAAAATAAATCTATTTTGGCAAAATGCCCCACACAAAAGGAGGCATCAAGACAAAGGTTTTTAAGATTAGAGGAAGCCAGGTGGTGTAGTGGACAGAACATTGGACCTGGAGTCAAGAAGACTTGTTTAGACACTTAACAACAACAACAATGATGTCAGCATATATACATATGTAGAGTGTTTATGGTTTGTAAAATGTTTTACAAATATTATCTCATCTGATCTTTACATTCATCTTGGCAGGGATGTGCTATTATTATCCCTACTTTATAGCTGAGGAAATTAAGGCAGTAGCTGGGGTTACACAGCTATAAAGGGTCTGACGCCAAATTTGAACTCGGGTCTTCCTGGCTCCAAACCCAGAGTCCTATTCACTGGCCTATCTGGTTGTCTTTATGCTCACTGTGTGACCCTGGACAAGCCACTTACCCTCTTCCAGTCTCAGTCTCTTCATCTGTGAAATGAAGATAATAATAATATCTACTTTAGAGGGTTTTTGTGAGGATCAAGCAAGATAATAAAAATATCTGAACAACCTTAAAGCATTATATAAAAGCTGCCATCATCATCATCATCACCACTGCCATCATCTTCATCACTATCACCACCACCACCATCATCTTCATCATCAACAACAACTCTAAGACATCAGGGTAGGATTGCTCAC
The DNA here is from genome assembly GCA_028646575.1 of Pseudocheirus occidentalis. Lineage (NCBI taxonomy): Eukaryota > Metazoa > Chordata > Mammalia > Diprotodontia > Pseudocheiridae > Pseudocheirus > Pseudocheirus occidentalis. Next base: position 34,277,846 of record CM053596.1, on the reverse strand, counting down.
AAGTTCCATCAGTGAGAATCATCCAGAGTCACCTTGTCTGAAAATGTGCAAAACTACCTGCTTGCAACTTAGATATGTCCCTGATTCAACTGATGGAAATTAGAAAATAAGTATGAGACAGGCAGAAATTCAATGAACACAAATGCACTGGCTACAAACCAGTTTAGTCATTGGTTGGAAAGAACAATTAATGTTAATCCATGGCAAAAAATTCACCTTTTATCGTTATCCTTTATCAAAACTCATTAAAGCTTCCATTAAAAAATGAATTTGAGAAGAATGAGAAATAGTGGAGATTATTTCAAAATGTAACAGAAATATTTGGTTAATTTGTAATTGAAGGCTTTTAAACTTTGTCCGTCCTTAAATCCTATGTCAGGAACTCTTTATCTTCTTATACTAATTAATTAAAGACAATGAAAAAATTAAATGAAACTCAACCTGGGAGAACAAAGTTGAAGCAACTGTGGCACTGGGGACTTTGTAGGGGTTTAACTACATGGGGAAGTAATTACACAATATTTTCCAGAAGTGAAACTGCGAGGCTGACTGGAAAAAATGTGGAAACGTTTAGTTAGAACAGTAGAGCAAGGTATTAAAGCCCCTTTTATGGGGTTAACTCTGAAGGAAAATATGCAAATAATTAGATCTTTAAATGTGTTTTTAATCACAATCCTAGGATAAAAGTCAGAGGTACCATTTGGTGCTGCTGACTTTTCTTGAAAACCCCTGTTTTGTTGAGCAACAATGACTCTGATGTCCACGTCACCATGAAGGCTCAGACTAACAAAGAAGATACGCAGAAAAATGTTTTCTGGGCTCCCCGACCAGATTTCTTTAGGCCACTGAAAACACACATGGTCACAAGCTTCCTACATTCACCCCTAACCCTTCCCCACAGCTGAGTAGGGGCGATGGGCTTCACTTGGCTTCAGTTTTTTTTTTAACATTCAAGCCCATTCAGCCTACCATCTTGTCATCTTTCTTGATTTCCTAGGTGCCATGGCAGCTATTTCCCGCTATCTGTCTAATGTTCATTTCAAGCTTTCTCTGATTTCCTGTTTCTCTGAATTCATTTTCTCATCAGGAGCCCTCTAAAGCTTCATGGCAAAATCTCTTAGATAATATGTTTTTGACCCAGGTTGTTCTATTGAGAAAAAGAATTTCCCAAAGATCAAAACAATGGTTTAACTCAAATCAGGGAATAAGACTCAAAAAAGCAACATGCAATCATTTATAATCTCATTTAACCCTTGACAAAAAAGGGACTGCCAAGTAAATGGGGAAGCGCTGTACAAATGTTGACATGCTTAACTGCTGTCACTCTTAACACATAAGCCAATCTTACAGACTCTGAAGAGGGTGGCTCCAGACCTTGGAGGGAATGGAAACAGACTGCCTTAGTTCTGTAGAAAGGCCAAGATTTGGGATGGCTAGGTGGTGCAGTGAATAGAGCACCGGCCCTGGAGTCAGGAGGACCTGAGTTCAAATCCAACCTCAGACACTCAACACAAAACTAGCTGTGTGACCTTGGGCAAGTCACTTAACCCCAATTGTCCTACTTTTCCCCCTCCAAAAATTTTTTTTAAAAGGCCAAGATTCCCTCTAATGGAGAAGAAGGGCAGGAAGCACTAAGGCTGCTACTGAGCAGAAGCATCAAAACACCAAGCAAAAATGCACAGGAAATAAAGATGCCTTTATTAAATGAAACTGCATGGGGAAATCAGGGGAGTGGAATTAAGGATCAGAGGTAGAATCATGTTAGAACAGAAAGAAGATCAATGCTGCTCTGTGACTTTTTTTCCCAAATACTGCAAATGGTTGAGGACTTGATACATCTACTTTCAAAAGAGCACTTCAAGGAATGCCAAAGGGAGGGATTAAGTGCAGAGCTGACCTTGAGAGAAGCACCACCCACCAAATGAGCAATACACAAGTTCCTTCTGCAGCTGCATTTGGTCCCTGATTTTCGCATCTAAACATTAAGACATGCTGTACAGTGTCAGTCAATTCAGCCTATTATTTGTGATGATGACACCTGAGGACTGTCCTTAAAAGTTGAGGATTACCTCAGATATCCTTATAAATAATTACAAAATGTTGACCAACCCATCATTTTCACCAGCCTACATTTGCTTAGAGGAGGTGAACAGACTTTTAAAAAATGAAACCAGCGTTCTTTTCTACTCACCAAGAATAAATAATTGGTTTCTCCAAGCAAATGTCTTTTCACAAGGCTATTTTAGCTGGATTTATAAACCAACATTGGGAGCAAAGATCCTTTGACCAGTTTCAATAGGCTAAAGTCCTCACAGAGTTCAAGCTAGCAGCCTGATGACCCTGCACAGATGGACACTAAAGGACTGTGATTTGAGATGCTCACATAAGTTTGATTTTCGAATGAAAATGTTTAGACCCCAAATTGGAAGAGAGAATCTCCTCTGTGTACAAAGTTAATTATTCAATATTCCTACTTACAACTCATCCTGAATGTTGTCAGTCAGTCTGAATAACTGCTCCTGTCCATCAGCCTGGCTCTCTGAGTATCTGGGAAGCAGCCCTTGGGGTCCTGTACAGCAGCGGGGTTTCCGTACTCTCTGGGCTTGGGTCCTAAAGGAATGAAAGACCAGAATTCACTGATACAGAACAAACCTTTTTCCTTTTTTTTTTAAATGACAAAGTCAGGTAGGGCCAGGGCTTTACTCTCTACTCGGCCACTCCCCACCCCATTCCCTCAAACTAACCCCAAATCTGGCACCAAAGAGCCTTGTGAGCTCTACCGTTTGGCTGTTTTCTTTCTACTTTGCTGAAATCACTGCACACTGTTTTCCTGGCTCTGCTTGCTTCCCTTTCATCAGTTCATATAAGTCTTCCTATGCTTGTCAGGATTCATCATGTTTGTAATTTCTTACAGAACAGTAAAATTCCATAACATTCATATATCACAATTTATTGAGTCATTCCCTATGCAAATGACATCTACTTTATTTCTAATTCTTTTATACTGCAAAAAAGTGTTACTATAAGTATTCTGGTGTATATAGAGTATTTTAGCAATGACTTCCTTGGAGTATATGCCTGCAATTAAAATTTCTGGGTCCAGGGGAATGTACATTTTTGCCACTTTATTTGCATTAACTCCAAATTGCTTTCCAGAATGGAATTTACTAATTCGTAGTTCAGCTAACAATGCATTAATGTGCCTGTCTTTTCATAGCCCCTTCAATACAGACCACTGCCAATTTGCTGAGTATGTATGAGGTGAAGCCTCAGGGTTGTTTTCATCTGCATTTCTCTTAACAGTGATTTGGAGCATTCTTTCATAGGAATGGTTTATAATAGTATGCATATCTTAATTTGAGAGCTGTCTGCTCCTATCTATTTATCACTTATCTACTAGGGAGCTGCTCATTTTACTTCTTTCTTCTCAGGAAACTACAGAACAAAAATGGATAATGGAATTCTGATAAACATGAAAAGTGAAGAGGTGCTAAGACTGGAGCATCTAGATGAAGTCAAGCTGCCAGGGCTAGGGTAAGTTAAATATTCCAGGGTAATAAGAACTGCCAGATGTGATAGCTGGGTCACTACCAGTCATAAGTAAAAGATCATGATGAATGTTATAGCTTCATAAGGAAGTCACAGGGTAATCACACAAATTAAACTTATTTCCATTTTAGACAGTCACCAAACTAGTAGACAAGTAAGTTGTGGTGGTAGAAAGTATGCTGAGCATGGAATTTGGAAAAGCTGGGTATAAATTTTTCTTCTGATACTTACTAGCTGGGTGACCCTAGGTAAGTCATTTGACCTCTCAGTTCTTCATGCAATTCCCTAATATTTATTTCCTAAATTATGGACAGACTGTCCCAACATTGGCATGCAAATGATACAAAAGTGGGGGAGAATGGGAATCCACTGGATGACAGTGTCGGAATCCAAAACGATCCTAATAGGCTAGAACTCTGCTGAACCTATAAGATGAAATATAGTAGGGATAAATATAAAATCTTATACATGGATTCAAAAGATTAATTTCATAATATAAAAGATGGGGAAAGGTGGTTGAATAGCAATTTGTCTGAAAATAATCTGGTAAAAAGGGAAGGTGATCCACAGGCTGTATTTGGTGGCCCAGCTTCCACCATGTTATGCTAAGGAAAAGGAGGTGACAGCCCTGTTGTCCTCTACATAGGTTAAATCTAGAGCATTCAGTTTGAGACCTCATTGCTTATGAAGGACATTGATAAACTGGAACAAATCCAAAGGAGAACAGTTGGGACAGTGAATAGTTTCTAGGTAAATGACTTCATGCCAGGTAAGGATCAGCTGATTTAGGGGTATAAAGCCTGGAGAAGAGAAGACTAGGGGATGTGGGAAGAGAATATGATCTCTGTGTTTAAGTATTTGAAGGACTATAACCATGACCAGGGTTTGTTTGACTTAGTCCTAAAAGACAGAGCTAGGAGCAATGAGTGTAAGTTGCAAAGAGGAAAATTTCAGTTCAACTCATGGGAAAACATCCTAATGATTTTTTTTATTATTCAATTATTCAGATGTTCAATTATTCAGTGGCTGAATGAGATGCTCTGGAAGGTAAAGAGTGGGTTTCGCCACATTTGGGATTGCTTGTCAGGAATGCTGAAGAAAGGATACTTTTAAAAATATATGTACTAGACTAGATGTCCACTGAGGTCTTTTTCAGGGCTGAGATTCTGTGGTTTTGTGATTCTTTGAACAAACAACTAGAAGTCCCTGAAGTATAATGGTGAACTGGTCAGGTTTTGAACAGTCACAAGTACATTAGAGAGATAATTTCTCTATCTCATTGATATCACTTGGCCAGCCAGGAACCTCATTAGAACTAGACAGGAAGACTGAGGGTGAAGATGTGATATAAGATGACAGCAAGTGTTTTTGTTTGCTTGTCTTAGGTTGAGAACAGCATCTTATATAGCATAAGTGGTATTCGATAATGATACTCCAAATAGGTGACATCTAAATATAAAAGGCCACATAATAAAAAAAAATTTTATGGGAAACAGGAAGGAGGTACCTTTTACAAGTCTGGCTTTGGAAAAAATTCTTAATCAAACTCTTGAGGTGAACACAAAAGATAAAAGGCAATTTCAATTATAGTAAATTAAAAGTTTTTTCATGAACAAAATTATTACTATTAGAATAAGAGAAAAGGTTGAGTAGGAAAACTGCACCAAATATCTCTTAAGTCTGATAACTAATTATATAAGAAATTGAATAAATATCTAAGATCAAGAACCATAGAAACACACAATTTGAAAGCTAGAAGAGATCTGAGTGACTAATGCACACCCCATTAGAACATAACCACTGAAGGATGGAAAGACAATGGGGTATAATGGGGAGTATTAGTTTGGGATCAGATGACCTGAGTTTGAATGCTGACTGTCACTTAAGACCAGTATGACCTTGGTCAGGCAAGTCAATTAATCTTCTTAAACCTCAGTTTCCTCATATGTAAACAAAGGGGGGTGAGTAGACGACTCCAAAAGTTTCTTTCAAACTTTATAAGTACGATCTTAGAGTTGGTCATCCAATCTCTGCTTGAAGACCTTCAAGGAAGGGGAACTTGCCAAACATCAAGGCAGTCCTTGGTTTTTCTGCCATCGAGCCTCAATTTGTCTATTTGCCTTTTCCATTCACCGTTCTTGGCTTTGCCTTTTAGAGACAAGTTGAATTCTTCTTTCATATGACAGATGATCAAAGGATATGAAGTTTTCAAAAGAAAAATTGCTCACTGTCAACAACCATCTTAAAAAAAAACAAAACCCAAATGCTCTGAATCACTAATAAGAGATGAAAATTAAAACAATGCTAAAGTTTTATCTCCCACCTAATCAAAATGGTGAAGATGATCAAAGATATAATGCTCAGACAAAGTTGCAAAGGTTGCAGGGAGACTGGGTACTTTAAATCAGAAGTGTCAATCCCACAAGTGATATGTGGCTCATAATATTCCCAATATGGCCCAAGCCAGATTAAAATGTAAACAAGATATACAAAATAAATAAATGTGTAATAAAACATAGACAATATTGCATTTTAAAACTAAGTCAATATGTTGCCCCAAGTATCCTTATACACAGATTGGTGACCTCCATTTCCGTCTGAGTTTGATTCTACTGCTTGAAAGTACTTTTGGTAGAACTGTGAACTGGTCTAATCATTCTGAGAAACAGTTTGCAATTATGTAAAAATGTTACCGAAACTGTTAATACTCACTGACCGTTATTTTACCATTGGGAATATATTCTAAAGAGGAGTTAAAACAGAAGATTTTGTTAGAAAGCAAAAAGAAATACCAGATATGCAGTAAAATACTCATAGTAGCCCTTTCTGGGGTCTCAATAAAAAAAAAAAAAAAAAGGAAAATTGGGTGAGGAATGAGTAGATCGGAGAGAATGGTTAAACAAGACTGTGAAATATAAATATAATGAAACATTATTGTGATGTAAGAAACAATTAGGAAGAATTCAGGGAAAAATGGGAAAAGTCCTATGAATGGATATCAAGTGAAATAAGCAGAATTAAGAGAATAATATAAACAGTGAATACAAGAATGTAAATGAAAAGATCATTAAAAGGAAACCAAACTCTCAGCAACTCCAGTGGTCAATCCTGATCCTGAAGAAAAATGAGGAAGTGTACTTCTCTCCTTTTGATAAAGAAGTGGGAGGGGGGTGGCTAGGTGGTGCAGTGAATAGAGCACCGGCCCTGGAGTCAGGAGTACCTGAGTTCAAATCCAGCTTCAGACACTTAACACAAAAAAACTAGCTGTGTGACCTTGGACAAGTCACTTAACCCCAACTGCCCTCCAAAAAAAACCCCAAGAAGTGGGAGGAATACAGGTGTGGAATACTGCATACAATATATGACATACTCAATATACTGATCTGTTCTGCTTAACTATTTTTCCTTTATTACCATGGAGAGCTAAATGGGTTAGGACTGGTTCTAGAATCCAGAAATAACTGTGAAACAAAAACAAATGGTGTCAATAAAACAAAAAAGAAAAAAAAGGAAAAAGAAAGGAAGAAAATGGTATGTATTCTGTATCTGAATACTTGGAATTCTCATCTTAAAGCAACCAAACATTTTTCTGGGATGTCTGAGAAGGGGAAAGAGACATGAAAAGACCAACAGAAGAGATGGACAAAACTTTTGCCACAAAAAGCTCCAAACCAAATCAAAACAAAAAAACTCAGACACGTAACTTACTAGCTGTGTGACCTTGGGCAAGTCACTTAACCGCAACTGCCCCTCCAAAAAAACCAAAGCAAAAACAAAACAAAACAAACCAAACCAACCAAAAAGAGTTGGCCAAGCTCCAAAAAGCTTTTCAATAAAGGGAGGTAATATCCAAAGGAACGGTTGGGAACCTTACAAACAAGACTGTATCTTGCTCCCTTGATAGAAAAGGGGACTAATGTGTGTTTAAGGACTACATTTCATCTTTAAGGATTAAGGCCCTGGTACTAATGATCCACCTATTTCTTTTCAGAATCAGTCAGTCAGTCAGTCAGTCCGCATTCATTAAGCACCTATGGTCTGCCAGGCACTATGTCAAGCACTGTAGACACGAAAAGGGGCAAAAGGAAGTTACTGCCTTCGAGGAGCTCACAATCTAATGGTGGAGACAACAAGCAAACCCACTGGTACAAATAAGTGACACAGGGAAGACGGAATGAAATAAGCATTTATAAAGTGCCTATTAAGTGCCAGGAATGTGCTAAGTACTCTAAAAACATCACCTTGTTTGACCTTTACAACAACCTGAAAGGTAGATGCTGGTATCATTGCCACGGTACCACTGAGGCAGCTGAAGCAAGCAGCGCTTAAATGACCGGTTTAAGATGGTCCAGCCTTCGGCTCCATCAGGGATCTGTGGGCCCATGCAGTAACAACAACAGGACAAAACCCAACCAAACAACAATAATAACTTCCTCAAAACTGAAAATATCCTCCATGTAGTAAAGAAGGGGACAAAGGCACACTGAAGGGGTGCCAGCCACAGTGATGTACAGAGGGGGGGCTTCTTGTGCCCTGAGATCGACACAGTAACTGTCTAGGCCCAGCAGGGACCCTAATAACTGGTGAATTGGGCTCTAGTGATACCACTGGTTGGGTAAGCATTCCTAAGAGTCAAAGAATGAGACAGGGCAGCCTAGAATGGTCATCCTCAAAACTGACATTGATCAGCTTGATGCAGGAAAGGGGACTTGATGTTTCTTTGTGTTCTGGTACCACAAGAACATGGAAACAAATTGGACATAGCAATACTTCACCTGCTAGAAATGTAATGTAGTTAGTGCTAATGTCTAAGGTAGCCAAACAATAATAGTAGTACTTTGTGTTTATATAGTTTTAAAGCTAGCAAAGTACTTTGCAGATAGATATTATCTCATTGGACCCTCCCAGCAACTCTGGGAGCTAGGTGCTATTATTATCCCTATTTTACTGATGAGGAAACTGAGGCTGCAAGAAGTTAATACTAGAGGAATGAAGCATTTTAAAAATAACTTACTACAATTTCTCCTACCTGTGTAAATGTACTTTAAGATCACACAGCTAATAATGTCTAAGGCTGGATCTGAACTCAGGTCTTCCTCACTCCAGGCCTAGCACTCTATCCACCACACCACTTAGCTGCAAGATAAATAGGAAATAATTGACAGAAGGAAGGTATTAGGATGAAGAGGGGATGGGAAAGGATTCTTGCAAAAAAGATTTTAGTTGGAACTTAAAGAAAGCCAGGAGGCAGAGATGAGGAGGGAGGGGAGCATTCCAGGCACTGGGGACAACCAGAAAACTGAGAGAGATGGAGTGTTTTGTTTATGGAACACCCAGAGCCAGTGTCACCAGATTAAAGAGTACGTTTTGGGTACTAAGGTATAAGGAGAATGGAAAGTTAGGAAGTGCATAGGTTATGAAGGGCTTGAACATCAAAGGATTGTGCATTTAATCTTAGAGATGACAGAGACAGTTTACTGTGTGTGTGTGTGTGTGTGTGTATGTGAGAGAGAGACAGATAGATAGACACTGTCAGGTCCTAGGCTTTAGGAAGATCACTGTGGTGGCCAAATGGAGGATGGAGTGCAGTGGGGAGAGCCTTGAGGCAGGCAGACCCATCAGCAGCTGTTGTAATCATCCAGGCATGAAGTGATGAGGGACTGCACCAGGGCAGGCAGAGTCAGAGAGGTGGGTGCTTATTCAAGAGATGTTGCAAAGGTGAAATAGACAAGAGATGCTGCAGAGGTGAAGTTAAGTCTTGGTAATGGATTGTATTTGGGGGGGAGAGAGACAAAAGAGTTTATGATGACACTGAGGTTACAAGCCTGGTGGACAGAAAGGATGATGGTGACTTTGCAGCAATAGGGAAATTCTGGAGGAAGGAAGGCTTTGAGGGGAAAGATAACGAGTTCCATTTTGGACCTGTTGAGTTTAAAATGTCTCCTGGAGAGATAACTGAAAGGTAGCTGGAGGTGTGAGATTTGCAAGCTCTAGGTCAGTCTTGTTTCTCACACCTCATCAGTAGCTTCTGCCCCTGTGGCTGGTAATGGTACCAACAAAGCTTCTACTTAAAGAGGGGAACAGCCTAGTATCTCTTCAGACGTCCCCTCATTTCCCATATGGCTATATTCATTCTAAACTCCTCTGACTTCTCCAGCTGCACCAATCTGGACCTTTTTTGGTGTCTCTGTCATGTCTCCAAGTACCTTCCCTCCCATGTCCCAGCTTTTCAGCTTTCTTTTCTTTGCCATCTTTTCCCCATAAGATTGTAGACTTCTGGAGAACAGGAACTGTCTTTCTTGTATCCCCAGAGCTTAGCATAGTTACTGGCACATAGTAGTTACTTAATAAATATTTACTATTACTGATTATTAAAGGTCAACAGAGAGATTGGGGTAGGACAGGTACATGTGAGAATCATCAGCATAGAGAAGAGGACCCAGGGCAGAATCCTGAGGGACACAGCCATGACTTGGATGAGGAGCTATCAAAGGAGACTGAGGAGGAATAGTCAGATAGGCAGGAAGAGAATCAGGAGAGAGTGGAGTCCTAAAATCCTAGAGAGAAGAGAATATCAAGGAGGAAAACATGATCAACAGTGTTAAAGGCTGCAGAGAGGTCAAGGAAAATAAGGATTGAAAAAAGGCCACTGGATTTGGCAATGAATCACTTGGAGCTTTGGAGAATGCACTGTTGGTGGAATGATGAAGTCGGAAGTCAGATGACAGGCAGTTACGGCAGTGAGAGGAGAGAAACTGGAGGCGCCTACTGCAGATGATCTTTTCAAGGAGTTTGGTTAGCAAAGGCCTACGAGATATAGGACAATAGTTAGTGTGGATGGAAGGATCAAGTGAGGACTTTTTTCAAGATGGGGGAAGACATAGGCAGTAGGCAGTGAACCAATGTATAGGGACAGAGTGAAGGAAAGTGCTAACAAGGCAATGACAAAGGGAACAATCTGTTGGAGGAGACAGGATATAAAAAGATCACTTGTGCAGAGTTTGCCTTAGTAAGGAGTAGGGCCATCTCTTTGTATAAGACACAGGGGGAGATAGCAGCATAAGGTATCTGAGTGAAATAAACTGAGGAAGAGGAGAGAAAAGGGAGTTCAAGGCAAATGGTTTCCATTTATTTTTCCTGTAAAATATGGAGCATGATTTGCAGCTGGGGGTGGGGGGGAGGGGCAGGGAATCATGGAAAGTTTGAGTAGGGAGGAAAAGATCTGGACGAGCTGCTGTGGAGAGGGGGATAGTGAGATGGTGAAGGAGATGTAGAAGAACTGCTTAACAGCAGAAAGAGTCCAGTTGAGGGTGTAGAACATAAATCTATAGTAGACGTAGTCAGAATACTTGTAGGGTTTTCTCCACCTTCGTTCAGTAGCAGTGATCCTCTGAAATGATCATGAGGGCTGAAGAACTTGTGAAAAAAGGTCAGTTACTTCTATATTTTTTCTTTGGTCAGGTGAAGTGGTGACCCAGAGAGATAAGGAAATGGCTCGTCTTCTGCGTCAGTATGCTTGGAATTCCCATCTCAAGGTCAACAAAGCCATAATAATAAATAAGACATGTTTTCCCTAACATCACTGTATACCTGCAAGCTCTTAAAAACATCCAAGTAGTTTCTGGGCCATTCACCCTTCTCAGTGCCTTTCCTGATGCCTGACTCAACCTTCCCTCCATTCCCAATTTATCATCTTTTAACATGCAAACAGCAAATTCACCTTAAGTTAGAGAACATGAAACCACCAAGTAGCTCCCTTGTGTGTACAAACTATCTGTTTAATTTCTTTTAACTGTCTTATTAAACAACCTGCACACTTCCCCTTCTTTTCCAAAGGTCTTCCCTCTTGTGACAAGCTGAACACTGAGCTAAAGTCTTCACTATCCTGAATCTTACGTGAACAAAATCAGCTGGTTGCAGCTTATGGTGGCAGTAAAGATTTGCTAATCCTTCCCGCTAAGAAAAAAACAGAAGGAAACTTTAGCTGTATCTCAAAAGGAAAATTTCTCTCTTTTATAACACTCCAAGGATCATATAAAAAGACAGGTGATGTGCTCTTGCTCAGAGGTAGGGGGAAGGCAGTTGATCTCCACAAGTCTTATTTATCGTTAGAATTCTATGTCTTGGGGCATCCGGTTCTCTTCATCTCCTTAGCCACAGTTTTCCACCTATCTGCAACAGACCTGTCAATTGTAGATGAGTTAATTCTCACTGTCTGCTTCAACCCACTGTGCTCAACCCCATCTCACATAATTCTATTACATACCATTGCCTCTTTCTGGAAAATTCTTCCTCTCTTAAAAAAACAAAAGACCATCTTGTTTGTGCTCTGATCAGATTACATCGTGATCATGCATCCCTTCTCGCCTTACTCAGCACTGCTAGGCTGTCTGTACTAGCAAGGGTTCTAGTTGTCAATCAGCCCTCTAGAGAAGAAGGTCCTGTGTGTAGTGCAAAGATAATCTCCAAGTATTCAGTCTCATCCTGAAGCCTGAGAGAAACTCACAAGCTATACCTTTCATCTGCTACATGGACTCATTAACACAACCTAGCTGGGTTTTTATTCCTTCTGACATTTTTGCTATTGATTTGATAAAGCTTTTGTACTGAACTTTCTGGTGATTTGGGAAGCATCCAAAACCCCACCCTTCTGAGCTGCTCTTAGTAACAGTGGCATTCCCTTGATAGAAGACACTCTTGACAAAATGGGCCTGTTTGGTGCACATGTTGCAAGCAACTCTGCCTTCCTCAGTTTTGTTTAGCCAAGGGTCTGTGGTGGATTTAATTACCACCAGCTGGGAGTTTGCCGGCCATTTTAAGCCCTCAGCTGCTGTGGTTTATGAATTTCACAGTATATACAAAGAAGTAGGCCTTCCAATCAACCAGTTAATCTGAAATGTCATCACAAAATGAACTTGTACTTTGAACCCTATGAAAAGGTAAGGGCTTCAGCTGTGTAGTGATGCTAAGGCATCAGTGCTCTTAACACACCAGCTCTACCCCCAGGGAAGAAGTTGCTGATATGGCGAATGATAGAGCACAGATACCTAGCCATTAAGAGGAATCAGCATAGAACAAGTCTCCATCTGTCCTTTGCTACCAGCTGGGCCTGGCCTGAAAATACACTTAAAGTTCTAAAACATGACAAAGAAGGAAACGAAAACAATCTGGTTTTATTTCTTTTAAGCCATACTGGATTTGAGTAAGACAACATGGGTAGATGTAGGCTTTTCACTCAGCTCTTCATAGGGTCATAGATCTAAAGGTGGAAGAAACTCCAGGGCCATCTAGGCCAGGGCTTCTTAAACTTTCTCCACTCATGACCTATGCAGCAATTCTTAAACTATGGGTTGAGACCCCATTCTAGGCTAACTCTAGTCTTACTGATGAAGAAGATGAGGCCCAGAGAGAAGGTGCATATCACACAGAGAGTAAGCATCAGAGGAACGATTTGAACCCAGGTTCTCTATATCCAAAATTAATACTCCATATACTGTCCCAAGTTACCATTTGGAGGTCATCTTGTTGCCTAACACTGACTTGCTCAAGTTGTATGAAGGATAATCATGTAATAAGATTACTTGCTGAGTATGAATGCAGTGTGAAATGTTAAGTGTTGGTATTCTGGATACAAATCCATCTTCTGTGGTCACTATCTATCAAGTGGCTCAATTGCATCAGTGATCAGAAAACTAGGCACAGATCGCTGAGCAGCCCTTACAGGTGATGTCCATTACCAGTCCCCAAAGGAGGAGGGAGAGACTGTGCCAACATTCTGGCTTTCAGCATTAATTGTGTATTTGTTTAACTGGTAGTTGCATTCTTCATTAGGGGCTAAAAGCACATCAGAATTCTTTTAAGCCCAGTCAATTGGTAAATTACTTAGAGTTATTTTTTGGGAAGGGGGCGGGGGAAACGTTGAGAAAGTTGTTACCAGTGACTAATTCTCACTATTAATGGCGCAGTGTCCAGAGTGTTGGCCTTTAGAGTGTAGAGATAGCTGTGCTGGAACCCTATCCTTACACTATTAGCCGTGCAATGGTGGTCACCTCTCTGGGTCACAATTTTCTTACCTGTATAATAAGGATAATAATATTTGTTTTATCTCACAGGGTTGTTGTGAGGGAAACACTTTGTAAAATGTAAAGCATCATATGACTATGAGCTATTATTTTTGCCTCTTGATGTGCTAAGAGCCCTTAACGAGAAGCAGAATGGTGGAGTGGAAAGAGAACTGGAAATCTGGAAGTCATCTGAGATTTCTACTCAAATGCTGCCTCTGACATTGATGATGTATGTGTGCATGGGCTAGCTATTTAATCTCATTTTCCTCAACTAGAAAAGGGGGTAACAATACCTACGATGCCTACTTCTCAGGGTTGCTGGGAAGCTCATATGAGATAATATATATAAAGAGCTTGGGAAACCTTAAATTGTCATATGCTTGTCTGCTCTTAAAGAGGCCAGGTAAACAGATACACTAGTAGGCTGAGGCCATAAATGGCAACTCGCACTGTTAATGGTCATTAGCTGTCACACACTGATACCAATTTCACTACAGACTAAGGAAGTGAATTTACCAGTTCCCTAAAGGGAGCTCAGTTTTGCACACCAGGGAAGTAAGGTGTAAGACTTGGTTAAAATTTCCCTAGAGAGCCATTGGAATGCATTGTTTGATAGCTGACGAAAATCAACTGGACCACATGCTACATCTGATTTTTAAAAAATTATCTTTCCCCAAGTGCTGCCTTGCACTCATCTGGAGTTTTTAAGGTCAAACTGTTTTCTTTTTTTCTTTTTTTAAAATTAATTAATGAATTTATTTTTAGTTTACAACATTCTGTTGCACAAGCTTTTGAGTTCCAAATGTTCTCCCCCTCCCTTTCCTCCCCCCTCCTCAACTATGGCAGCATGCAATCCAATATAGGTTCTACAAACACCTTCACATTAAACTTCAGTATAGCTGTAAAGAGGGATTATAACCAATGGAATGGACAAGAAAGAACAAAACAAAACAAAACAAAAAAGAGAGCAAGTAGTTTGCTTCAATATGCACTTAGACTCTATAATTCTTTCTCTGGATGTGGATACCCCTTTTCCATTATGAGTCTTATGGATTTATCTTATAGCCTTGCATTGATGAGAGAAGCCCGGTCATCACAGATATGATGTGTCTGTAATTGTGTACAATGTTCTCCTGGTTCTGCACCTCTCACTTAGTAGCATCACTTTATAAGACTCTTCAGGTTATTATGAAGTCCGTCTGCTCCTCATTTCTTATAGCACAGTAATATTCCATAATATTCATACACCACATCTTGTTTAGCCATTCCCCAACTGATGGGCATCCCTTTGATTTCCAATTTTTTGTTGTGGCAAAGAATTGGAAGTCAAGGGGATGCCCATCAATTGGGGAATGACTAAACAAGTTGTAGTATATGAATGTAATGGAATACTACTGTGCTATAAAAAATGAGGAGCAGACGGACTTCATTTGTAGTTATTTAAATGGCAAAGCACTTCCTCTTGCTCTCCTACCTCTGTGAAAACTGCAAAGAACGTCAGGAAGAGCATGTATGTCCTCCATTCATGCAACTGAAGCTCTACAAAAGCGACACTGGACAGTTTCAGTTCCCATTAGAGATTTTTTTTCCTGTCACAGAAAGATGATGAATGTTCTACAAGGTCCTAGATCAAAAGTGGAACTATATTAATGACTATTATTAACACTACACTATAGTGTTTTAGGTTTATTGAGTGCTTTCATATACCATTTCCTTCCTCCCCCCACTTAATAGTATTTTATTTTTTCCAATTACATGTAAAGACAGAATCTTACTAAGTTCTAAATTTTTCTTCCTTCCTTCCTCCCTCGTCTCCCCCCTCCCCAAGATGGCAAGCAATCCGATGTAGACTATACATGTACAATTATCTTAAACATACTTCCACATTACATAGACATTTGATTCTCCTCAGAACCCTGTGAAGTAAGTAGGGTTGGTATTATCATCATTCTTTTATAGATAATGAAACTGAGGCTCAGAGAGGCTGTGACATGGTTGTGATCACACAGCTCATAAATTCCAAAGCTCCAACCCAGGTATTCTGACCTCAAGTTCAGTGCTCTTTTCACCACTCCATAAGGAATCCAGGTAAGCATTGGTTTTGACCTAAGCAATCTGTACCAATTCAATCTGACAAGTATTTATTTTGGGGGTGGGAAGGAAATGTGAGATGCAATTTAAAAATTTATTGATAACTTCAATTTCTCTCCTCTGTCTTCCCCTCCAGTGAACCATTCATATAATAAAGAGTGAAAAAGAAAGAAGAGGCAGGTATCAAAACTAACCAGCACATCGGGATATTTGATGTTCTATGACCACAGTCTTCTCCTTTTTCAAAGGAGAGAGGTACATTTTCTTATATTTTTTCCAAGACCAAGCTTAGTCACCATAATTACATTAACAAACATCTACTAAATGTCAAGCCTTGTGACAAATTCTTAGGATACAAACAAAAATGAAAACAATTCTCACCATTAAAAATTTATTGGTGAGAATCACCATACAATCTGACATTCTGTCCAAAGCTCTATTATGATGCATCTGTCTACCATAACATGTGGATGGAGGCAGAAAAAATAAACCAAGGTAACTAGGAGTCTGATGCCACACAAAGTGACTGACTTCAGCATCCAGACGGAGGCAACTAAGAAACAATAAATGTCTTGTCTCATCATCTCTTGGGAAGCTGGTCTGATGACCAATGGGTATGATGTTTCACCTCTCTAACTTGGCCTCTTCAAATGGGTAAAGAGCCAACTCACTACTGAAATTGAAACATTTTTCCCCTCACATCTTTTTTGTTAAAATACCATCTCCCCTTGTGGGCTGTCAAATGGGTGTGTAACAGTCACAAGGGTGTGGTTACAATATGAGTACTGTGAGAAAGAGGTTCATTAGCTGAAACCTCTGCAACATGCATGTCGATATGTTTGTCACTGGAATTTAAAATTCACCAGCATTGGTGCCGATTGTTATTTCCTAGGCTGGGCTCCCCTTCCATCAGTGGGATTCACACTTGACTTGTTTATAGGGGTCATAGCTTCCACTGTTTCATCTACAGTCTGACATATGTTTCAGGGTCCCAGGGATATTCAAACTGTGACAGCTGGTAGGACTAATGCCAACAGCTGTACCCGTTAGGATAAAAACAAAGAACAAACACGAGTATCTTGCTGTTAACACTGTTTTCTGAGCAGCTCTCTCACAGGTGAGACTGTCACACAATTAAGTTGAAATGAACACCCTTGGATGAGGTCCAAGCAGGCCAACCTTCTACCGAATTCCACCAGAGTGAACAATGTCACAATGAAATTCCAAGCTATTAATCACAGATTCTCTAAAATACCACAAAGTCCAGCATTTATACAGAGGGGCTACAGGATTACTGGTGACCATAAGAAAAAAAGGTGTCTTCGGAGACAAAGCAGTCCATTTGCAAAGTGGTTTGTTATTCCATAATCATTACAAGGGTGAGGTTCATTCCAAATCAGAGCTTCATTAGAGTTGTAAATGAAACAAGCATTCCTGAATTAGGGAGGGGAATAATTATAGGAGTGTCTCAAACTTTAAGTAAATGCCCTGCTAGTCTACAATTTCTAATGTCAATTTCCAGGTGTATCACTTGGGCCAACATACACAATTCCTGGTAAACCTACTTTTGTGGCCATTGGGTACAACTGCTAGGCTGCAGGTTCCCCACACTTGTGCTAGGCAATACCAAGGTAGGCCAGTGGGGTCTATGGATTCTTTAATGAATCTGAAATTTCCTGAGATATCATCCTGGCAAGTAAATACATTGAATTCTTTTCCTTAGATTTTGTATAGTATATACCTAGTTCCAAAAGCTGATCTCCTTTAAGAAAATGCATGTAAACTTAAAGATAATGTAACTTTACTGACTGAAATTAACTATGGAACAGAAAGCAAGTTGAAATTATGTTTAAAAAATGACTAAAAAGTAACTTCTTAACCCCTTTGCTCTGAGATTCAGCTGGTAGGTATATATTTTATGGCAAGAGAAAGAAAGTCTCCTATAAACCAAAATATCTAAAGCAATACTTTTTGTGGTAGCAAAGCACTAGAAACAAGGTAGATAACTATTCCCCAAGAGGGGAATGGATAAGCAAATAGTGGTGCATGAATATAATGGAATATTACTGCAATGTAGGAAAACAATGAATGTGGCAAATTCAGAGAAGGAGAGGAAGACAAAATTTCTGAAAAGTGAAGCAAGCAGAACCAGAAAAACATTTATAACATCTAAAAATATAAATGTAAAGAACAAAAAACTGAAACCCAACACTACAATTATAATGACCAAGTTTGGCCCTAGAGAAGACAAGAGAAAAGGGACCTCCCTTCTTTGCAGAAGTGGAAGAAAATGGGCGTGACCCATTACATGGATTGTCAGATGTGGTTTACATGGTGATTAATTTGGATCAACTGCTTTTTCCCCCTCCTTTATTTTATTTTTTTGTTATAAGGTATGGTTCATTGCAAAGAGAGGAGGAATAGATTTGAAAACGAAGATGTAAAAACAAAAGATATCAATAAAAATGGAAAAAAAAACAACAACAAAGCTGACCAAGGGAGGTCAATATTAAATAGTCTCAAATATTTAAAAGGATTTGTGATTTCCTCAGCTTAGGTGGTCCTCTTGATATTGCAGATCACAACTCATCCACGCCAGCCCAATCTGAGCAGTTGTGGTCCATGAGGGAGAGAAGGGCAGTAGTCTACTCTAGGGATATTGGGAGCCTTCCCAGCTTACTCCTAACACTGCAAAGATACCAGTGGAACCCTCTGGCTATCTCCTTGTAATCCCTTACTCTCCTCATATGACCAACCAGTATTCTTTTTAATCACACATTTCCTTGATGATATCTTTTATCACAGCTCTGCATTTTGTCAGATGTTGTCACTGACTCATACCCTCCTTACGCTTCTCAATTCCCCTTGGCATGATGCTCATTTTTAATTCTTTGGACGCTATGTCCAAAGACACTATGACTGGCAGTCACAGGACACCACCAGCAGAAGAGTATTATTTAAATTGTTTCTGGAAGAACTCTGAGGTCATTAAAGGAATTTTGCAATTTCTGGAGAGAATGCTCTAGAAACTCCTCTTCCTTCATTGTAGGCTCAAACCACCATTCATTCATGTTCTCTGTCATAGATATACATGGGAAGGTCTACAGTCTGTCAATTCTTCATCCCTTTTTTTCCCCGTGAGAACGATGAGGCAAAGTTCTTTTTGAATGGCTATGGACCTTTCTTGGGAGGTCTTCCAGTGTTCTAGGGCCTGATGGGACAAGCACCATGGCATCCTCAACTAGGAGCATTAGAGAATCTTACTACTCATAAAGATGCTCTCTCCAACATGGATTTTGGGTTGGATCTCTTTCATGACAGTGGAAAATGTCTTTGGTTAATATACATATTTTCATTTTATGCTTTTTTTTTTTTTTGCTGTTCTGACAAAAAGATCAGACACTTTATTCATCTATACACAGCATTTACAAAAACAAGCAAAGTTAGGGTGTCTTCCTTGTCCATCCCGTCCACATTTTTAGCACTTCCATTGAACTATAAATCAATTATTTCTTCACACCAGCTGTGAGGATCCCTTTGGTGCTCTGTATGACGCTAGAAGGTCTCACAATTCCTGAAAGTCCTTGCTGTACCACGTTCCCGCAATCAGGATCATGAACCACTTGTAATAAAGTTTCCTCTACATCTCTGTTTCTACCTGGAGTGTCCATGAGATAACTTATTTCTTGCTACAAGGTTTTTGGTAAAGTCATGAGCTGAGTGAATTGGGCTTCTGGACTTTTATCTATCTCTAGTCTGTTTTGTATGTTGGGCTTCACAATGTTCACCACCTTCACTTTCTCCTCTCCTATCAGCATCTGGAAGTCACCTGAGTAGGAGAGCCCAGGGATCTGCACAAAGAGGTCTTCTTCAGAGAAGCTTTCTGGGAGCATGAGGAAAGCTGTCATGATGGCACTTTCCAGGTTGGATTCAAGGGCCGCCCGAAGCAAAGTGTCTTCCTTCAAGCTCAAGATTCTCACCGGCTTTTGTAGGCGTCCAGCAACATATAAGGTATTCCAATTAAGCAGATCATTAATTAGGGTTTCAGTGCTAATCACCCCATATTTGATAAGCTTACCAGCACAGGTTATCATGGTGTTGTAGTAGATGCCCGTTCCATAGTTATTCTGTACTTTGGCAATCACTTTGGGCCCACAAAATCTCAGGAAGGAGTAGTGACTGTGGTTTTGCTGCAAGTTCTTGGAATGCCACGTTATGGGGTTGTCTACTGTGAACACAAAGTCCAGCATGACATTCTTGTGGTTGCCACTGGGACCCGCCCAGCGGTACATCCCGGAGCTGTAGGCAAAGGCCAGGCTGAGGTTCTTGGGAAAGTTTGCCAGGATCTGGCAGAACATCACCCCCGAGATCGGAAGCAACATGACAAGGGAGCAGTGGGTGGGCGGCTGAGACTCATTTTATGCTTTTCTTGATATTTATGATGAGGTTGATTAACAAGGCTATTTCAACTTTCATTTATCAAATGAAATTATTTATCAAATAAATTTATCAATTTATTTAATTTTTATGAATGGATGACAGACATCTTGGAAGAAAGCCTTTAAGATGGTATTTTGCCCCCACTGAATCACTTAAAACATTTTTAAAAAATCCATAAACAAAAAAAGAGGGATATTATGTTCTCTACATTTTCTCATGAGAAACATAGGGTATACTGTGGAATGTCAATGGCAAAGACCTGTCATTTCCCTACTAATACCTTCAGTAGGGCCCCATGATATCAATGTAGATTATTTGATTAGACCTACAGGTTCACCAGTAAGAGGCACTCCTAGCAAAGAAACAACCATACCTTATAGTAGATAAACCAGCAACAGAAAATCTAAATAATGTGCAGCAATGAGAGATTAAGGGATTACTCAGGGACACTGAGCTAGTATGTATTATAGGCAGGACGATTCATTTCCATCTACTACACTGCTTCTCATGCATGTAGAGCTTTCTCACAATGTTATCTAAACAAGAAAGAGGCATATGGGTTGGTAACTGTTTATGTCTTCTCAGTCACCTCTTTTTGGTATTAATAAAATCTGAGTTTTGTTTTGTTTTTCCCCTATCCCTTCAGAAGCACTGTGAATAAACCCTTCACCGTTTTATAACTGTATGACCCCTAGTACAGATCTCCCCTATGTGGCCTTGGTCTAATCCAGCTGCTTCCCTTAGTTTTATCCGCATCAGCACCATTTCTACCTTCTCTATAAACACATCTTATATAACTTTACATGCACAAGAGATCCCATCCCTTCCCATTTTCTCCAGATTTCCCCCTTTATTGTCCCCACTTTCTCATTTATCTTCAATCTCTCTGCCTACTACTTTCCCACTGCTTACGTTTACATCCCTGTGTCTTTCCCATCTTCACAAAAGCCTCATGAGCCATCTCATCCCTGCTATTGTGTTCTAAGTAAGACTCTTCTTCCTTCTCTAAATTCCCTGAGACTACTGCTTACAGCTGATGCCTCCTCCGTCTTTCCTCACTCCCTTCTTAATTCTCTGCAGTCTGCTTTCTGACCTTATTCAACTGAAAACTCTTTCTCCATAGTTATCAATGATTACAATGACCAAATCGAATGGCCTTTTCTCAATCCTCATTCTTCTTGACCTCTCTACAACTTTGAACACTGCTGATCACCGTCTTCTCCTTGAGAGTCTTTTCTCTCTGGGGTTCTGTGACATTGCTGTCTCCTGATTCTTCTCACTCTAGTCCATCCTTCTTTCAGATAAATTCATCTCCCTAAAGCATGTCTGTCCATGTTACTCCCCTACTCAATCAACTCCAGAATTACCTCTAGGATAAAATATAACACCCCATTTGGATTTTAAAACCCAACTAAATGGCTCCCTTCCTATCTTTCCAGTCATTGTACTCCTTACATACCCCCTCCTTTCCTTCTCCTTCTCTCTCTCTCTTTCATACAGTGTCACTGACTTCCTTGATAATCCTTGAACAAGACACTCCATCTCCCAACGTGGCATTCCCACTGGCTGCCCTCCATCCTTAGAACACTCTCCCTCATCTCTGCCTCTTGGCTTCCTTCAAATTCTAGCCAAAATCCTACCCATAAGAAGCTTTCTCTAATCCACCTTAATTTTAGTGCCTCTTGACTCTGAGATTGCCTCAAATTTATTCTGTATGTATTTCGTTCGTACAGATTGCTTGTATGTTGTTTTCCCCTACTGGGTTTATTTGTTTGTTTTTAAAAACCTTTCTCTGATCCCCAGTGCTTAGCACAGTGCCTGATTCACAGCAGGTGCTTGATAAATGCTGGCTGACTAACTGTATGTCCTGGTGAACTGGACAGAGCACTGGACTCATGCTTACTAGCTGAGTGATCCTGAGCAAGTCATTCAACCTCTATTTGCCTCAGTTTCCTCAACTGTAAAAGATAATAACAGGATAATAACAGCCTCTTAGGGTTTTTATGAGGACCAAATGAATTAACAGGTGTTAAGAGCTCTGCCACCCTTAAAACACAATATAAAGCAAATATAGCTATTATCAAACTATCAAAAAGTTGTTACAATATGTTAGGCACTGTGATAAGCACTGAGGATACAAAAAGCAAAAAGCTGCCCTCAAGGAGTTCACAATCTAATGGTAGAGAAGAACAAATATACAGGATAAATAGGAAATAACCTGCAGAGAAAAGGCACTAAAATTAAGAGGGGCTGGGAAAGGATTCCTGTAGAAGATGGGGTTTTACTTGGTACTTAAGGAAGTCAGTGTAATGGTAATCAATTTGTCTGATATACTTAGGGTTAAGTAGATCCTAGTAACTTAGGGCTAAGTATAGAACTCTGTCCATTGGTGAAAAGGTGTGAATTCCCCTGTTGACATGGAAGAATGCCATTGGCTGAGACACTCCCCTGTACACTTGGGAGAAGGCCAGTGCTTATAAGCAGGAGAATTTTGGAGAAACAGACAGATTTTGGATTTGGTTCCTGAGTGAAGCTGACTGAAGATATGAACAGGATGGGACTTTGTTTGTTGGTGGCCTGGCTGATCCTTGAGTTCCAGGCAAGAGAAGTCCTGAAGGGTTTGAGGTGTGCTGAACCTTGTGAACTTCAGTGTGTGCCGGGGATTGCCTTGAGGACTGGAC
>CM053596.1:34168406-34254521 GCA_028646575.1 Pseudocheirus occidentalis | reverse complement strand
AAGAAGAAGAAGAAGAAGAAGAAGAAGAAGAAGAAGAAGAAGAAGAAAGGAGAGAGAGAAGGAAGAGAAAAAGAGAGAGGGGAAGGGAGTGGGTGAGGAGAGAGAGAGAGAGACTTGCTCATGGCTTGTGCCATTCCAAGGCCTCCTCCAACTCTATATTCTGGAGTTAGCAGCTTCATAAGTGACCCGAGCTGCCTGCAGGGCTGGCTAGTCTCAGGGCAGGTTAGGTGTTATGTGAATGAAATGGACAGAAAAGTGTTTCAGGCACAGAGTGAAATCAATTATAGTATCAGCACCTCTTGTGGATGTGGCATTTCAGCCTTGCTGCTTCTATCAGGGGTTCCCAGTGCAGTCAGACTCTTGCTCATTCGTGAGGAATCACGTAAGCTTTACACAATTAGCAGGAGATTTAAGCTAGGACAAGCCTAGATTTCACAGTTTCCTGCATGCCCAGCGTCACAAGAGGCCCACTGGCCACTGACCCCCCTTTGAATGTGGGGCTTTCTATACATCTTCATCTTTGATCTTCACAAACATTTGCTGAGGGAGGAAGGGTGTGTGTTGTTAATCTTGTTTTACAAATGAGGAAACAGAGGTTCAGAGAGTTCAAGTGACTTGGTTAATGTCACACAATTAGGACCAATCACAGGTGGGATTTGAACTTAGATCTTTCCTAAATCCAAACCCAGTGTTCTTTCCACTATCCCACGATGCTTCTGCTAGTGAATAAAAGGAAATAAAACAGAGGCTTTGCTTCATGGGCTAAAACACAGATCTAGAGAGAGAAGGAATCTCAGGGACCCTTCCCCCATCCAACCTCTCCATTAACAAAGGGCAAGGGACTTTAAGTGACTGGCCCAAGTTTACACAGATCGTTTGCCTCAGAATGGGGAACCGAACCCAGATCCTCTGACTCCAGAGTCAGGGTTCTTTCTACTGTTTCATTTTCCATTCCCTTTAGGGTTTGAGGGCAGCCACTATTATCTCCTACAGGAAGCCTTCCCTGATTTCCACACTGGTAAAGCTTTTCCCTTGCCTAGAAATAACCATGTTAACTTTATACGCATTACTTGTTGACCCATGTTGTGTCCTGCCTAGAGAATGCAAACTCCTCAAGGAAAAAATTGTTTCGTGTTTGTCTTCGTATACATAGGTGCTTAATAATCCTTGTTGGATGGAAATTAAGTTTGGGGACATTTTTACAATTGGCAGGGCATCTCTCTGAGCCACTCACCCACTTCTTACTGGCCTGACTGATTTTCCCAGTCCCTGCCCCCACCCTCTCTTTGCCTTCTTCCTTTAGGTGCTGGGGTGTGAGAAGATGCAGAGGCTGGGTGACAGCCAAGAAAGGTGACAGTCACTGAATGGGTGGGAACAGACTCCACCTGAGAGCAGGGTGAGAATCAGGTTAGCTGGGTGAAAAGTTCACAGAGAGGGGAGCTGTCTGTTTCCCTCGCTTAATTTATCCACTATTTGGCTAACCTTGCTCTGAACCCAGACCCCAAGACCCTTTTCCTCTCTCCCCCCAGTCCCCCCACTGGGCTCTTGTGCCGGACCACCAAACCTCCTCTCTTCCTATCCCAGAGACCCAGCAGGTTGAGAGATGGGAGGGGAGAGATCTGATGGGGCACCTCACTCCCTCCCTGAAGGGAAAGGGCTTGGCTTCTCTCGGGGGACACTTACATCCTAAACTTTATGTCCTTAGTAAGCCAAATAACATCTACTGGCTGCGAGGTCTGAGCCCCAGAACATCAGACGCCGGAGCAGTGCTCAAAGGACACCCCACCTGGACCTCCTTCCCCAAATACACAACTGCTCCAGGAACCAGTGACCCCTCCTTTGGGTCCCATCCATCATCTGTTCCTCCGGCAAAAGCCGGACACATGGGCAAGACACAGGAGGGAAAACAGTCTGTCTGCCTTCCCCTAGGATGGGACTGTACTTTCCCTGGTCTTTCTGAGTTTGCTCCCCACTGTCTTCCTCTTTTTCCCATGCTTTGCTTTGGAGGGAGAGTGGGGTAATGAGAAGGGAAGGGAAGAGGGAAGCTGGTGTACACTGACTTCCTAGTTGGCAGCCTGGTTCATACATATGATCATTGATTTTGACCTGGAAGAAATTCTTAAAGGCCATCTCAGGACAAGCCCCTTATTTTTCCAGATGGATATGCTGAGGCCAAAGAGGCCACAAGACTTGCCCAGAGTTCTGTAGCTAATAAGTTTCTGAGTGGCACCTGGAGCCAGGTTTTCTTGACTCTCAGTCTAGCTCTCTCTCTCTCTTCCAGTAGCTTTGAAGATTTATTATTTACACAACACTGGACAAATAATTTCACTTTCTTAGTTTGCTCATGTTTAAAAGGAAGGAGTTGGACTACCTGTAACACAAAGATGAACTTGTATGAAGTTCTTGTATGAAGGACTACAGGCTGGAGGTATGAAGTTGAAATTCAGGCAGTCCTTCCACTCCCTCTGGGAATTTCCAGTCTCCTTGGGGATCCATCCAACAAACGACCAATTCAAGAAACATTTATTAAGCACTTAACAATGTGCCAGACACTCTGCTAAGTGCTAAGGGTACAATTAATAATAAGACAGTACCTGCCTTCAATCAGCTAACAATCTTAAGGAAGAAAGGGAAAATCCAAAAAAAGGAAGGGAAATCCCCAATCCTCTGAACGCTTCGAAAGGGTCCTCTTGTAGGAACATAGCATGTATTCAGACAAGTAAAATGGCTGGGAACCATTGCCCAGAAGGCAAGTGATGCTAAAGCCATTTGAAATAAATTGAGATCTCTAAGGGTTGCCGAGGGACCTAGAGACAGGGAAATTTAGTCTGAATCTAAAGTTTATCACTGAGATCCTGCCCTTATCTCCCCTTTTCCAACATTGAGTTTGGAGGTAAATTGCCTCCCTCCCCTTTTTGACAGAGTAACTAGATCGGCATGTAGCCAGAGAGTGCTGATAAATGTTTAACAACTGGCTCTCCACAGGGAACCAAAAAAAATGTCCACAGGATGCCCTTGTAAGCTTAAGCTGTATTTATAACTTCTCCATTACTTTCTCATCTAGATAGTTAACAAAACAATATATCAAAGTCTAATTTGTAGCATAAACTGATTTCTGAAGTGTAAACGCTTTGACTGAAAATTTAACAATTGACTTTTGAGAGCCAGTTTGAGGTGGCACCAGAACACCACCATCTAGAGTTACTATTGTAACTCATGCTCACCTGAATGAGTTGGATCCTCATTATGGTTACTACATCTCTCCTCAGGTTTCTAGGGTAAGAGCTAAGGATTGGGGCTGTCTTTCTAATGTTCAAGAGCCTCCATCAGTGTGCTTCACCCTATGTCAGCTGATATCACTTAAGTCACCCAGACTTAGTTTTCAGTGGTTTGCTAAGAATTGTTGATACAAAAAAACCCAAACACACACACACACACACACACACACACACACACACTTTGCAGAGGGGTAAAAGACATGGACCCTGAAGCCAAGGACAAAGATTTTGATCCGCTCCCCCTCGATCAGTTCTTTTTTGGGAATTGTGATGGAACATTCTCTTCTCTTGCTTATGTCTTCCAGATTCTGAACTAGCTCTCTGGTTGTTCCCACGGGTGTTAATGAGTCCCTCACTCAATTAGAACAGACTCTCTCTACAACATCGCAATAGCTTTAAGCACTTTCCCACACTTGGTATAAAGTCTTTGACTGATTGATTGAGATGTGTTCGTACCTGACAAATGTATCAGGGCTAAAGGGGAGGAATCTGTGTGATTTTCACCCCGTACTTACAGGGAGATCAGGGAGTACAGCAAAGTTCACATAGACTTTTACTGAAATCTATCATACTATTCTTGTGGAAAAGACGAAGAGATATGTTAGAATTCAGTGATTCCCTCTTAACTCTTTGTAAACTTATTGGGGGCATGAAATGGACCGAGGGGTTTGTGCTAGAAAGAATTTAATGACTCCTTAAGCACTAATTACAGAGTAGTATATTCAATTACTCTAATTACAATAATTTTGTTCTTGTTGTAAAAGGGGTTCATGCAACAAAAATCCTTGGGCACCACTGAGCTAGTGATGGACAGCTTTGGAATTGATTGGCTACCTGTATCCAAAAAATAATTACTAATGGATCAGTGCCACATTGGAAGGTTGTCTCTAATGTAGTGCCCGATGGATCAGTCTTTGGTCTTTTGCTGCTTAATATTTTTTATAAATTACTTGAATAGGGGTGGCTAGGTGGTACAGTGAATGGAGGACTGGCTTTGGAGTCAGGAGGACTTGAGTTCAAATTTGGCCTCAAACACATAACAAAAAGCTAGCTGTGTGACCTTGGGCAAGTCACTTGACCCCAATTGCCCTACCTTCCCTCCTCCAAAAAAAAAAAGCAAAAAAGTAAATTAAATAAATGACTTGAATAAAGGTGCAGAAGGCATGCTTATCAAAACTGCTCATGAGAGACACAAAGCTAGGATCTGATACATTGATGACAGGATGCAGAAAGAGTATGATAGGCTAGGGCACTGGAGTAATGGGTTCATGGGTTCAAAAAACCAGCTTTATGAGTACAAGATGGAGATTAGATATGAAACTAGAATCCGAAAAGAAAAAGTTTATGGGAAGAAGGGGTTATTAACAGTGTCAAAACTTCATAAAATTTAGTTATGGATTTAGGTATCAAGAGGTAATTGATAATGTTGGAGATCAGAGATTCAATGATGGAGTGGTATCATAAGCCTGGCTGTAAGGGGCTGAGAAATGAAGGGTGGGGTGATGAGTAAATGGAAGTTACAATAGACAGATCTGGACAGCTTTGATTACTGCAGACATCTGAATAATATCCAACAGATATCTGGACTTCAGTTACCCTATGATTTCATCAGTGGAAGGATGCTGGCAGGAGTGTGCTGGAGCCAACTCGAAATGACGCTCTAAAGCCAATTGTTAAATTTTCAATGTGAGCATTTATGCCTTAGAAATTGGCAAATGCTACATATCAAGGCTTGATTTATTGCTTTGTTGATTGTCTAGACTTAAGAAAGTGAAAAGAGAAAATATTGATAGCTTGTATTAAATGAAAAGGGCATTATATGTACTCTTTTTGTCTCCAGAGAGTTGTTTTACTAACACATCCTTGGATCCTGGTAAGAAAATTCTCTTAAAATTCTCTTAAGAAGAGCATTAATAATGTGTGTGTTGGGGGTGTGGGTGGTGCATGGTGTTAATCAGGAAAGCTCTAATGTGGAAAGTGACACCAAAGTGTACTTTGAAGTTACACACACACACACACACACACACACACACACACACACACACACACACGCACGCACGCGCGCGCGCTGGTAGGCAGGGTCTTCAGAGGATGGCTTCTACTCACTCTTGGGGTTCTAAGTTGGAAAGTTCCAATTTTGATGGTTCCTAGATATATGCCCATGGGCAAGTCACTTCCCATCTGTGGGCCTTAGCTATCATCTGTAAAATGGTGATAATACTACTTCCTCTACCTTATTGTTTATGGGGAAAACATGTTGTGGTACAATAGAAAACAGTATTGAATTTGGAGGCAGAGGACCTTAAAGGCTGGCCCTGCTACTTATAAACTCTGTCACTCTGGGCAAGTCACTTCCTATCTCTGGATTTAGTTTTCTCCTTTGCAAAATGAGGGGTTTGACCTCAATGATGTCTAAGGTTCCTTCCAGCTCTCAGTAATATAAGAGTTTTCCATAAACACATTCACATGAACATGAAGGGCTGGGTTTCTAGCCTTGTCATTCACAAGACTCACTTTCTAATACTTTGCTCATAAGCCCCCATAGGTATACTTCCTATTAACATTCAGCCAATGGCCTAAATTAGATTTTTGCCAAAGCTACTCATTCAGATGGTATGGTAGGAACAATTTGTACAAACATTCCTCTTCCTCCTCCCCCACCCCCAACACACATTCTGCCACAAATACAGATCTATGAGGAGAATAAAATCAAGCACAGAATAAAATGGTGGTGAGGCATATGTGTAGAACACATGTATGGCAAAAGTGGTGCTTTATGATGCTTTATGGTGTCAACTGGACAGAACTGGCCTCTAACCTGTGGATGACTATAAATCCAGCCTCTCTGTTGACATAGTCAAAGGGAGAAGGAGAGAGAGACTCTCATCTTCTGCTTTCCCCACCCCAAGAACAATTCTGTCTCAAGAGCTTGGCTCCAACCTTAGAACTGAAATCTTCCAAATTGAAACTCTTCCAACATTAGACTCACTTGATTGACTTTTATTTTTATAAACAAGCCCAGAACTGTACCTGATTTTTTCAGCCAATCACAAAACTCTAAAATCCTCTCACACTAAGGGCTTACATTGAGTGGGGATGGTGGTGGAACTCCATTCTGACTAAAGGAATCTAAATTTAAATGTGGTAAGATGCTCATTAAATGATTAGATGCCCAATCAATTTAACATAGACCTAAGAATGTGTGACAAGTCCTTTGAAATATAGTGATGTTACACAGAAATAAAGTTCAGATAGTCTGGATAGGCCAAGGAAATTTAACCATAACTCAGGGGTCATCTATAAAGTATCAAGTGAATTGAGAAGGGATTTATTCCAGATATTAGGGTAGTCATAGATTCTAGCTGAATCCCTGAGATCATGGAATGGGGGGGCAGGAAGGAGGTGAGAGAGGGAAGAAAAAGTCTTGGAAGAAAAAAACCCTTAACTAGCTCTCCTTTCCCTATATCCCCTTTGGCCAAAAGAGGACCTTGTGAATTTTGAAAGATCTAAAAGATTTTGAACCCCCCCATCTTTCCATTGTTTTGCTGGCCACATCTTCAGATGAACTATCAGCAATATCTCCACTAGAGATAGTCTACCTCATTTCTCACCTGGCTGCGTTATTTTGGAACTCTTTGACTGACTTTTCTACTATGACCCAGGAAATTCATTTCGGGGATAATTTCATTATTGGGTAAGATCTTACCATCCTTGGTCCTCCACCTCATCACCACCCTCTGCTTCTCTGATTGGAAGATGGAGCCATGAATTCCAAAACCTCCATTTAAAGAGTTCAGTTTAAACATCTCATTTCTTACTACTTACTTTGGGACTTCTCTGACTTGTCACCATGACTTCACATTGGGTATTTTCTTCCCCCCACCCCGGCTTTTCAGTTGTTGGCTTTTTTAATTTTTATTTTGTCTTTCCCCTTTAGATTATAAACTCCTTGAGAGAAGTGGCTTTAAAAGAAATTGTATCCCCAGTGATTGGCCAAGTGACTAGCACACAGTAGGTGTGTAATAAATGTTTATTGACTATCATTACACCCCATAGTCATACCACCCTTTTTATTTCTAAAAGCCAATTAAGATTGCTTGACTAAACTTATTCTTAACTGATCATCTTGAGGGGAAGCACACCAGTGGGGGCTCGAGCAGATATCATCAGAGAATTACCTCCAACTCATTAGGGGGCTGTCCTGAGGAGGGGGCTGTAAACTGGCTCTAGGACCTGAGATTTGTCTATGAGAACAGGAGTTGAAATAAGAGGGGTTTTTTGTTTGTTTTTTTGTTTTTACTTATACAGGGCCCAATGTGGATCCTAAATGGTGAAGATGAAAAGAGACTCTCATCTTCTGCTCTTCATTCTTTTTCATTCCAGGGGAGGTAGCTGTGCAAAGGTATAGAAATAGGAGGTGGAATGTCAGATACATAAAATGCCTAGCAGACCAGTTGGACTGGAATGGACTGTGTGAAGAAGAGTAACACTAAATAAGCCTGAGAGTCAGATTGCATAAAGCTTTAAATGACAACTCAAGCATTTTGCATTTGATCCTAGAGACGCTAGGAAAGCACTGAAGATTTTTGGGAAGGTGAGTGACATGATCATAGATACATGTTTGTGGAATATCAGCTTGCTAGACGGATTGGAGTGGAGAGAGGTTGGAGCTAGAGAGACCATTGGCAATTAGTCCAGGCAAGAGGTGATGAAGATCTGTGAGAATGGTGAGAGTAGAGAGAAGGGTATGGATATGCTAGATGTCACGGAAGTGACTGATTGGTTACTGGGTGTGAGGAATATAGAATGATGGAATAAATTTCACAGGAGGCAGAGATTGCAGTGATGTCTTTGCAGAGGACGTGTCTGGAAGTAGCAGTGGGGATGGAGGAGTAGACTATTCTTCTGCCTGACCTAGCACCTAGCATAATGCCCATCACATAGAAGGTGCTTAGCAACTGGAAGAAGGAAGGAGGAAATGAGGAAGGTGGTAAAAATGTAGGAAAAGGAAAAGAGAAAAAGAAGAAGGAAGAGAGAAGGAGGAGGAAGTAAGAAAAAGAAAGATGGGAAGGGGAAAAGGAGGGAAAGGGAGGAAAAAGAAAAAAGAAAAAGCAGGGAAGAGAAATGAGGTGGAGAAAAGAGGGTGAAAGAAGAAGAAAGGAGGAATAAAAGGAGAAGAAAGAAGAGGAGGTGAGAGAGGAAAAGGAAGAAGAGAAGAAAGAAAGGAGGCAATCTGCCTTGGAGAATGGGACCAGTGCTACAATGTCATGTGAAGAAAGCCAGGTTTTTGTGAGCCAAAAGATAGAGTGTAAGAGGAAGAGGTCAAGGATGGCAGGAAGTTTGAGAACAACAGAACAGGGCTGCTCCCCAGCTTAGTGGGAAGGGATGACAGAGGAAGTTAAGGTGGGGGTTAGAGCAGAGCTGGACAGATAAGAAAATTCAGGGAGAGGCAACAAAAGGACAATTGGTCAACATCTGGTGCCTCACCTTGGTCTGGATCTGGTGTCTCTTCCTCAGTCCCAGGCCTGTGTGGGTGGATAGCTCTCTTCTGGTTAAGCACTGGCTCAGGATGTTTGTCTGTGATATTCCAGTCACCTTACACCCTAGGCCTGCTCGTTTATTGATCGTGCTCTTTGGACTTGTTGAATAGATCAAATAATAGCAGACAATATGACACCATTGACATTAATTAAAATAAAAACATGATATGACAAAACAAGGTACTAAGTGAAAGGGGTCAGAGAAGGCTCTTAGTGGAGGGGTGGCATCCAGCCACAAGTACAACAAACATTTATGAAATGCCAGTATGCATAGCACAGCTGGGCTAGGTCCTGGAGATGCCAAGACAAAACCAATCACAGTCCCTGCCCTCAAAGGAGTTTGCTTCTATTAGATGATATAGAATCTATTTGGATTGGACATTGGTTGCTGTTCTTCATTCTTGTACAGGACCAAAACAACATCACTATGCTAAAGCTAAGTTTCACTGTGTCCGATTGTGGCTGATCAGACCAAAACAGTTTTGTTGTTGTTCAGGCACGTCTGACTCTTTGTGACCCCGTGGATCATAGCCCACAAGGCCCTTCTATCCTCCACTATCTCTCCAAGTGTGTCCTGGCTCACGTCATTGTTCCCATGACGCTCTCCATCCATCTCATCCTCTGCCGTCCCCTTCTCCTTTTGCCTTCAATCTTTCCCAACATCAGGGTATTTTACAATGAGTCCCCTCTTCTCATTACGTGACCAAAGAATTTCAGCTTCAGCTTCAGTATGTGACCTTCCAGTGAAGAGTCTGAATGAATTTGTAAGTAGTGACTGAGTTGATAATGCTCTACCACAGGTCAGGCACAAACAGTACATGTGAACATTTGGGGTGGATTCTCTAAATTTGCACATCCTATGTTTCTTTTGAGCTGCCTCAATTCTGCTTTGCTCCTAGCACAGCACCTTCCCTGATGTGGGCACACCATGCTGAGCAGTCCTGTGCCAGTGTCTCCCATGTCACACAATCGATTCCAAAGTTCTTAAGAGAGACCTTGAGAGTGTCCTTGTATCAGTCGCCTCTTTTGATCACCATGTGAACACTTGCCCTGTGTGAGTTCTCCATAAAACAGTCTTTTTGGCAAGCATTTCAACAATGTGGCCAGCCCATCGGAGTTGCACTCTCTGAAGCTGACAAGTAAGGACCTCAGTGTCTGGTACTTTATCCTGCCAGGTGATCTTCAGAATCTTCTTAAGACAATTCAATTGGAAGCAATTCAGTTTCCTAGAATGGCGCTGGTACACTGTCCAGGTTTCATAGGCATACAACAATGAGGTCAACACAGTGGCTCTGTAGACCTTCAGTCTGATAGTCAGTCTAATACCTCTTCTCTCCCACACCTTCTTTCAGAGCCTCCCAAACATTGAGCTAGCTCTGGCATTGTGCATATATCAGCCTCAGTATCAATGTATACAACCCTGGGAAGGATACTACCGAGGTAAGTGAACTTATCCGCAGCATTCAAAAATGTTTCTATTTGCTGTAACCAATGGTTTTATGTATGGATGGTGTGGTGGTGGCTGATGGAGCACTTCTGTTTTCTTGGTGTTAATTGTTAGGTCAAAATTAGAACAAGCAGAAGAGAATTAATCCATACTTTGTTGCATCTCAGCTTCAGAGGCTGTTTTGAGTGCACAATCATCTCAAATAGATTTCTCTAGTCTGTTTGACTAGAGAAATGAGGGAAATATGGTGGAGTTGTGAGATGGCACAAACCTTTTGGAAAGCAATTTGGAATTATGCAAATAAAGTGATGAATACAGAGAAGCTTGGAAAGATCTATATGAACTGATGCAGAAAGAAGTAATCAGTGTCAAGAAAACAATGTGTATAATAACTATAAATGAAAAGAACAACGACATACCAACAAATCAAAAGTAAATGTAACAAAATTATAAAGATCAAGGGGAACTTGAATGAAGAGATATGAGAAAATATGCCCCTCCTCTCTCCAACCTGAGTTGGGAGATCCACAGGTGGTTACATGTTGCACATGTTTTCAGGATTTCTCAATGTATCAATCAGGTTTTCCCCCTCCTCTATAAAAAGAATACTATTTGTTATATGGGATGGCTCTTGAGAAGGGGGAAGGGACACATAGAATACTGTGGTGACATAAGAAATAGAAAACATCAATTAAAATTATTTAAAGAAGGAGGAGGAGGAGGAAGAGGAGGAGGAGAGGAGAGGAAAGAAGAAGAAGAAGAAGAAGAAGAAGAGAAGGAAGGAAAGAAGGGAGGAAGGAATGAAGGAATAAAGGAATGAAGGAAGGAAGGAAGAAGTAGTGAGGGAATGGAGCCTTCCAGGATTACCTGGTGCTCACCACAGCCAGGATGTGTCAGAAGGTGAGACTGAAGCCAAGACTTCTTGATGCTGATATCGAGGAAGGAGTAGGAAGAGAGAAAGCTGGAAAATGAGTTTGGAGTCAGACTATGGAGGGCCTTGAATGCCAGGGAGACACAGTGTGGAATGATGATGACGACGACAATGATGACAACAACAACATTTACATAGTAATTTAAGGTTTGCAAAACCCTTTATACAGGGTCTCATTTGATCTTCTCAACAACCCTGTAGGGTAAGTATTATTATTCCCATTTTACAGATAAGGAAACTGAGGAACAGAGAAATTCAGTGACTTGCCCAGGGTCACAAAGCTAGTAAGTGCTTGAGACAGGATTTGAATGAAGGTTTTCATGACTCCAGGTCTGATATTTTATTCATTAAACCATAGAGGACACCAGACTTAGACCCTGGACAAATCGCTTACCTTCTTTTAGCCTTGGTTTCTTAGTTTGTAAAATGAGTATAATACTTCATAGGGTTTTGTGGTGCAAATTGATCTAATCCCATCCCCTTATTTTCCCCTAACTTCTTTTCTTCCTGCAGGCTGTTCCGTAAGTCTTTCTTGAAGACAGGGAGAAAGTTCCTTTTTTAAAATTAACTTTAGGTTCTCGTTCAGGGTGAAGCTTGGGTCCTGGCACCAGGCGGAACAAAGATAGCAGTGGCGCTAGAGGCCAGAGTGGCCTTGGCCACGGCAGGGCTAGTAGCTAGACCAGCGGGGGGTAGGGTAGGGTGGGATGGGGTGGTTCTCCAGGGCAGGAGGGGGTGGCGCTGAACTGGGGCCCTGGCCATCTGGCCCCCTGCGAACAGCCCATCACCATCCAGTCCTGTGTGGGAGCTAAGATGTCCATCAGCATGAGCGAGGAATGCCGAAACCCATCGCCTGGGCCTAACCCCATGCTAAGACACACTGCCCCTAGGCCTGGACCCTCTGAGAAAAGGTTGAAACTGGGGTGGGAGAGGAACTCAGCCCCATGTCCCAGGGGGGCCGTCTCTGGGCTGACATGGGGTGCCCCTACCCAGCTCATCGCCACCCACTGTGGCACAGCTTCTGCCGTCCCACACTAACCTGGCTCTGTCCAACACTATGAGCAGTAAGGACTTGTGACCAGTAGGGGCTTTAGGTGGACATCAAGGCTGCAGGGAGCTGGGGGCTGTGGCGGCTTCCTTGGCCTCCCTACCCTGATAACCACTCAGCCAGAGCCCTCTCCCCCCCCCCCCCATAGCCCCTTTCTCACATCTGCCTGGCCCCTGGAGTCTGTCCACCCTGATGACAAGACGGCTCATTACACATTGCTCTTGGGGTCTGGCGTTGGTCTCTGGAACCTGGGTAATACATGTTTCCTGAATGCTGATTTACTGTGTCTGAGCAGCATAAGGCCACTTTGGGACTTTTGGTTTTTGGAGAGACTTTCTGCAAGACGTGCCTGGTGGGGACTGAGCCCATCAAGAACTTACTAAAGCCTTTGTAGATGTGCTGGGAGCTCTGTAGCGCCCTGACTCCTGTGAAGCTGTGAACCCTACATGTTTCTGAGCTGTCTTCCAGAAATATGTCCCTTCCTTCTCTGGATACAATCAGCAGGATGCCTGGGAGTTCTTGACGCTCCTCATGGAGCCGCTATATCTAGAGAGAAACCCAAGGGGTGGCAGTGCCCCACCCATCTTGCCTGATACTCCAATCCCCTCTCCACCCTTAGGAAGGGGTCCCTCCTTGAAGGGCCTGAGCCCTTCCATAATGCCCTTACCTCCTACAAGTAATGAGGAGCCAGATTATCTAATGTGGAAAAGATACTTGGATTGAGAGAACAGCAAAATCATGGATCTGTTTGTTGATCAGTTGAAAAGCTGCCTCAAGTGCCAGGCCTATGGGTATCGCTCTAGGGCCTTTGAGTTTTTTTGTGACCTGTCCCTGCCCATCCATAAGAAAGGGCTTGCTTAGGAGAAAGTGTCTCTTCTGCACTGTTTCAACCCCTTCACCAAGAAGGAAAAATTGGAGTCAGAGATGTCCCGGGTATGTAACAGATGTTGGCAGAGAACACACAGCACCAAAAAGGTGACTGGGCAGAGGTTCCCCCAGATCCTTCTGTGCTGCCTCAATTGGTTTCCTGCATCTTGAGGCTCTATTTTTTAAAAAAAGGTTCTGTTGGAGTTGACTTCCCCCAGCAGTGACTGAGCCAACAGGACTTTGCCAGTGATAAAGCTGGGAGACCTGTGTACCAGCTGTATGCCCTTTGCAATCCTCCCAGCAGTGTCCACTGTGGTCACTACACAGCCCAGTGCCGGGCCAGACTGGTTGGCATATCTCCAGTGACTCTCATGTCTCCCCTGTCAGTGAAAGCCAGGTGCCTTCAGTGAGGATTATGTGTTGTTCTACTAGTTGACGCAGGAGCCCCCATGATTCCTGTAATATCCCTCTAAGCCCTGCGACTATGAAGGCCTCTTAATGCCCATAAATCCCAGATCTCCCATTTACCTCAGAGACGTCTATTTTTGTGTCTTTTTATTCTGAAAGGTGTTGTCTCCCTTTTTCAAAATAATAAAAACCGAAGCAAAACCCCTTAACACCTGGAAGCTTCCCGGCCTCCCAGACCCATGTACAGAGCTGCCCAACCTCTTGCCCATGTACAACCCCCATTCCCACTTTTTGTAGATAAATTTAATAGGAAAAGTATAAAATTAACTTTACTTTTCAATTAATAAAAATCTGTGTTCTCTTCTTCCCACCCCACCCCCTGTAGAAAATAAAAAGAAATCCCTTGAAACAAACATTTATAGTCAAGCAAGCAAATTCTCACATTAGATGGAAAATCCTATCCACATCCAGAGAAAGATTTATGGAGTCTGAATGAAGATTGAAGCAAATTACTTACTCTCTTTCTTTTTTGTTTTGCTCCTTCTTTCTCATTGTTCATTCCATTGGTTATAATCCTTCTTTTGTTTAATGTGAAGGTACTTGTAGAACCTATATCAGATTGCATGCTGTCATAGTGGGGGAAGGGGGAGGAGAGAGAGTGGGAAAAAAAAATTCCCTATGTCTCATTCTGCACCCAGAGCCAATACCCCCGTCTAAAGGTGGGTATTGGGCTTCAGTATCCTTCATCTGAAGTTGAGGTTGGTCATTTCATCGATTAGAGTTCTGAAAGTTTTCATGGTTGTTTACCTTTATATCACAATTGTTGCTATTTTATAAATTGTTCTCCTGGTTCTGCTTAATTCTCTCTGCAT
Source organism: Pseudocheirus occidentalis (assembly GCA_028646575.1). Lineage (NCBI taxonomy): Eukaryota > Metazoa > Chordata > Mammalia > Diprotodontia > Pseudocheiridae > Pseudocheirus > Pseudocheirus occidentalis. The sequence goes on along the minus strand of CM053596.1, from coordinate 34,240,133 downwards.
CAGTTCATAAAAGTCTTCTGGGTGAAAGTTCCTAGTATTAATGACTTACAAGCAGATCTTGCCTCTCACCCTCACTCTTCTGAACCTCCCCCAAAGGTCCTCCTGGAATAGCCTGGTGAGAGCTTGCCCCCACATCTGTACAGGATGCGTGAAACAGGGAAAAGGAGGCTAGATTTGGATTCAGAGGAGCTGGGTTTGAATCCTGACTAACTCTTCTTACCTATGTGACCCTGGGCCTCAGTTTTCCCATATGTAAAATGAGGGGATTGGACTAAAAGTCCCTCCCCACCTAACTCAAGATCTTTGATCCTGGAATTCCTTTTTCAAGAGTAAAGGGAAGCAGCCCTAGGTGGCCTGAATCCTGGACATGACCCAGTGAGTGGTCTAGTCTTTTGGCAAGCCCAGGCAGCTTGATCTGCTTTACCTAAATGGTTCCCTACTGAGCCCTTCTGTAACAGGCTACCAGAAAGCCAGAGCAAATATCCCTTCTCTGTGCCTCCCTTTTTTGCTCCACTTGAAGCTATTATTGTCCTCCTGTCATGGGACATTGGCTTCTGTTTTCTGATGATAACACGGCACAGTTGGGAGGGGGGACCCCCGCTGGTGTTGAGATGGATTCATCAACAATCACCTCCCTAGAGAGGATCTGGCCTCTGGACCCAGCCCTGGGCTACAAGATTGTGGAGAGGAGGGAGGTTTGGGTGGCAGGAGGGTTAACAGGAGTAACAAACCAACCCAGGAAATAAGCTGGTCTGAATGCTGAGATCTTGGTTCTACTATCGTAGATAGGGGACATTTGAGAGTAGGAAAGGAATCTTAAAAGGGATGGACCTGGAGCAGGGGCCAGTTGTTGGAGAACCTTCAGTGTTCTTGACCTTGAGTTTGCTGTCCTTAGAATGGCTCTGTAGGCTCTTGGCCAGGGGGAGGATGTATGCCTGGCAAAGAGTGGGCACTCAGCAAATATTTTATCTTTCAGCTTAGTGCCTTCCCTCCACAATCTCCAAATTATTCTTGTATATTTCTTGTTTGTATATAGAAGTTTGCATTGTTTTCTTCCCTATTAAGCTGTCTGCTCCTTGAGGGCGGGGACTGTCTTTGTCTTTCTTTGTATCCCCAATACTTAGCACAGGGCCTGGTACACAGTAGGTGCTTAATAATTTTCATTAATTCATTCAGACTTTGGTGGAATATTCCACCAAAGGATAAGGGGAATGGCCAATGACAGGCCTGAGCATAGTGAAGTAATGGCCATAAAGGAGGTCATCAGGGAATGGTACCATCAGGAAAAAAAAGGCAGCCTGGTCCTTTAGTGAGAATGAAGAACAAAATAGTGGACAGACCATGTGCTCCACTGGGATGAATGAAAGTACATGTCAGGATATCACTGTTAGATTCTTTTTTTCTTTTCTTCCTTCCTTCCTTCCTTCCTTCCTTCCTTCCTTCCTTCCTTCCTTCCTTCTTTCCTTCCTTCCTTCCTTCTTTACTTCCTTCCTTCCTCCTTCCCTCCTTTCTTTTTTCTTTCTTTCCTCCTTTCTCTTTTTCATTCTTTCTCTTTTCTTTTTCTCTTTTCCTTCCTTACCTCCCCATCTTTCTCTTTTTATTCTCTTTTCTCCTTTCTTTCATTCTCTTTTGTGTTTCTCTCTTCATCCCTCCTTCCTTCCTTTTTTCTTTCCTCCTTTTTCCCCTTTCTTTCATTATCTTTCTCTCTTCCTTTCTTAACTCCCTCCTAGCTTTCTTTCTCTCTTTTTATTCTTTTCCTTCCTTTCATTTTCTTTTTTATTTCTCTCTCCTTACCTTCCTTCTCTTTCCTTTCTCTTTTTATTCTCTTTTCTCTCCTTTCTTTCATTCTGTCTCATATTCATTCTTTTTCTTTCTTCATCCCTTTCCTCCTTCTTTTCTTACTTCATTTTCATTCTCTTTTCTCTCCTTTCATTTCTTTCTTTCCTTCCTTCCTTCCTTTCTTCCTTCCTTCCTTCCTTCCTTCCTTCCTTCCTTCCTTCCTTCCTTCCTTCCTTCCTTCCTTCCTTCCTTCCTTCTTTCCTTCCTCTCTCCCTAGCTCACTTAGACTATAGGTACAGCTTGATCCTACAGCTCATTCGCATGGAAGTTTTGACCTTCTTCATTCTAGATCTGGGCTTGTTTGTGCCTCATCAGACAGCCTGGCAACATTGCCCCAAACCCCCCAGCACATACACATACACTCTTGGGGCTCTGCCATATTGGTGTGTACTTACTGTGGCTTAGTCCCCTTGAAGCTCCAAAGTCTCAAGCATAAGCAGTCCACCAGCCTCCCCCTCTGCCAGTTGTAGCACCAATGCAATATTTACAACACCCATGATCAAGATAAAGACCATGATTACAAGTATTGCATGATGTTTGATCACAAAATATACCAAACTCTCCATATAGAGGACAGAACTGAGGCATTTATTGAGACACAAAAGAACCAAAATTCAAAACCAGTAAGCTGATTCCCTCATAGTACCAAAGACATTAAGAAGCCATAATGATGCTCAGAGCCACAGCATCCTTCAGTCTTCCCACAAACAAATATAAGGTCAATATCTACTCACAAACCTCTCTATCTCCTTGCTGAGCATCCCCTCTCCCCCACAGTCTAGCTAGCTCTGACTACCAGCTTCCTGTGGGCTCTCCTTCCCTTCAGCAAACTCCTTCTATCACAGGCTCCATGTGATTACATTCAGCCTATCAGGGGGCAGGGATTGTCTTCACAGCAGGGGAGGTTTTCAAACTCGCCCCTAGGTCTATTAAAGAGCAGGGAAGATCTTCAAATTCCCATTCCCATTACACCAGTATAGCAGGGATTCCAGGTGTGCATTACCACACCTGGCAACACAGGTCATTTTTCCATTAAAATTCCTATTATATGTTTTATAACATTGACACACCCTTGATAAGTTTCACATTCATCTCGTAATCCTTGTCATGATTCCTAAGCTTTTAAAATATTTATTTTTAACTTTTGTTAAATATAATAATATTTTATTAGTAGCATAATCATAACAGCTAGAATTTATATAGAGCTTTAAGGTTTGCAAAGCACTTTGTAATATCTCATTTGATGTGAGGAATATCATTTGAGTTACTTTCAAAATCCTGTCACTTTGAAATAAGCACAATTTGCTTTTATTATGGAGTTAACATTTGTTAGAAAATGCACCAAATTCATACCTTTATTGTTATATTTTCCAAGATGAGACCCAAATCAAGATGTAATATAAAAATACGAGCCTTGATGCTAAGAAAAATCACTCCAAAACAACTTAATGGTACAGTATGTATAGAAACTGATGGAGAACATCTGTATATGTGGAACTTGGGAATGTTGAGAGAACTTGACGAAGTCCTCTGGAATATTCCAGAATTTATGGGAAGATATAGATGAGAGTCACATAGGATGGGCACATATGGATGGTCTTGATCTGCATGGTTGGAGGAGGAAATGACATTGATGAGACATGTTGTTGTTGTTGTTGTTTGGTCATTTCCAGTTGTGTCCAACTCTTCCTGTCCCCATTTGGGTTTTCTTGGCAAAGACATTGGAGTAATTGGCCATTTTCCTTCTCTAGCTTATTTTACAGACGAGGAAAGTGAGGCAAACTGATTAAATGACTTGCCCAGGGCCACAAGACTATTAAATATCTAAGGCCAAATTTGAACTCGGGAAGAGAAATCTTCCTGACTCCAGGCTCAGCATTCTATTCACTGCACCACTTGGTTGCCCTGTGAGAACATGGACTCAATAGAACATTTGAGTTATTTGTCAGTCATCTATAAACTGGACTGGAAAGAGAAAGAGACCAAATTCCATGGAACAGAGATAATGGTTTAGTATATGTTGTCTAATGATGGATGAGAAGAACGAATGCTTAGCTCCTGGCTCTATTTGTTGACTTTTCTGGTGGGGGAACCTTAGAATTAGACCTGCTTTGTTTGACTACAGTGGGAAGCCAAGGAGGCCATGAGTGGAAGTTGTGGTGGTGGAAAGGGGTGGTCCAGTAAGACTTTCCCAAGAGTCAGAGCTATTCCAAAGTGGAATGGGTGATCTTTAGGCAGCTGGGTTCTTCCTTATTGGAGGTTTCCAAGTGGAGCCCGGATTACCACTGATGAGGTAGGTTGTAGAGGGGATTCCTGCCCTATGACAAGTCGACCTTGTTGGTTTCTGAGCTTTGTTAAGATTCTGGGATTCTGGGGTTGTATTTTTATGGCTCAGAGTCCAACTTAGCTCTAGAAAATAGTCTTCCTTCCTTAGCCCCTAGAGATCTTCAGTTCTGCCCCTGGATACCATTCACGTCTCCAAACCCAACAAATCAAAGGGACATGAATACAGCTATCTACTGTGAGCTGTGTTGTTCCCACCATATTAACCAAGGCAAACTGGAAGCCATGTGGAATCTATTCTGTTTGGAACAAACTGTGTTGCACTGTCACACTTGAAATACTATGGTTATAAAAGTTAATGAGCCCACAACGTGACTATTCTCTGAAGCCTCCAGAGGTTTCTCAAGTCACCCCACTGGTAGCACAACACAGCCCAGTCTTCAGTCACTTGGAGGGGTGACAGTAAGCTGGGGGCTTTGGCTAAAGCCTGCCCTGGATCCAGTTAGGGTCCAAGCTAGGATCCAGTTACGGGGGCTACTCCAGGGGTGAAGAGCCCAAACACAGCTTGTGTCTTCTATCAAGTGATTTCTTTTATCCTATTAACAGTGAGTAATGAAAGAAATGCTAAGGACTTCAAGGGAACTTGAAGGTAAGTTAGGGGAAAGCAGGGAAAGGAAAATTCTCATGTTCTAACATAAGTGCCTGTCAAGAGGATGGCACCAGTGAGTTTCTAAACAAATGCCAAGGAGAGGAAGAAGTTGGACAGAATTAACCAGCCATGTGGTATCACTGTTCCCTTGATTCTAGGCCACATCTGGGAGCATTTGGACAATGCAGAACAGGTCTTGATTTTTCAAAGTGAAGAGTGGTTGCAAAGTATGTTGGAAAGAATGGATCAACATTTCCAAGGTCTTGATGACATTCCCTTTTACCAGTGCTTAGCCCAATGCCTGGCACATAGGAGGTGCTTAAAATTTGTTGATGGATTGATTGATTAGATGTTACATTTGGGTCATATCTCCCTTACATCCCTACATCCTTACAAACTGGGGGATCCTGGACAAGTCCCTTCAGTTCCATATGCCTTGGGCAACTCCACAAACTTATCACCATACTCATTACCATAGATGGTGTCTCCTACATTAGAGTGTGAGTTCCTTGAGAGCAGGGACTCTCCTATCCTTCCATCTATATCCCTAGCACTTAGAACATTTTTTTTATGCATAGTAAGTGCTTAATGAATATTTATACTCTCATTGAGGCATAAGAGTCATCCCTGGGGGAAAGAGCCCATTCTGGGAATTCTCTGGTGAACATATAGAGATAGGGTCAAGGGACAGATGGGACCTTAGTCACCATCAAGTCCAATCCACTCATTATGCAGATAAGAAAAATGAGACCTGGAATGTTAAGTGACTTGTCCAAAGTCACAAGATAGTAGGTAGCAGGGTCAGGATCGGAAACCAGATCCTTTGATACTATTTGCAGTCATTTTTCCACTTGTATGTTAAATCAGCAAACTACAACTTGGCCCCTAAGCCAGATCCAGTTTAGTGCCTGTTTTCTTAGCTGCTTGGGTGTACAAACCCAGGCAGAGAATCAGATTTAGCCTGTGGGTCTGGGCATAGTTTGTTGACTATTGTTGAGTGTTAGCTCCACAAGGACAAGCAAAGAGCCTTAATTATTTTTCCCTTTACACTCAATGCGATACTCCAAATCTCCAATGGATCAGTAGGTATCACTGTTCCCTTGATTCTAGGCCACATCTGGGAGCATTTGGACAATGCAGAACAGGTCTTGATTTTTCAAAGTGAAGAGTGGTTGCAAAGTGTGTTGGAAAGAATGGATCAACATTTCCAAGGTCTTGATGACATTCCCTTTTACCAATAACCAATCCAAGGAGGCAGATTACAACTCTTCCAAGGTGGTCCATCCTCGTGTTTGATTTTCAATCATGTCGTCTAATAAATTCACCCCAAGAGATCCATCCAACATGCTGGCATGCTTCCCACAAGTTCTTTTAACATCCAGGAGGTGGTGTGGTATGGTAAAAAGAGCTAGAAGGAATGTTGGCATGCAGAAGCAGTGTTACTGCTAAAGAGAGAACCTTAGGAGATCTTACAGTCATTCATTTGAGCCTGAGTTCAAATCTAAATTCTTCCACTTGCTACTTGTGTGACCTTGGGCCCCTTCTCTCTTTGGGCCTCAATTTTCTTGTCTATAAGATGAGAAGGTTGAACTAGATGACCTCTAGCGACTCTTCCAGTTCTAGAATTACCATTCCATTAGAGGATAGAAATGAAGAGCCCAGGGGCAGCTAAATGGCACAGTGAATAGAGAGCACTGGCCCTGGAGTCAAGAGGACCTGAGTTCATATCCTGCCTCAGATGCTTAACACTTACTAGCTGTGTGACCTTGGGCAAGTCATATAACCCCAATTGCTTTGCCTTCCCCCCTTCCAAAAAAAAAAAAAAGAAAAGATAAATAGAAATGAAGAACCCAGGATGTTTGCATGGTGAATAGTCATGGTCTGATGGATAGATGAATTCATGAAGATAACCACAGTCCATATGATCTGTACATATGGTAGGTCCTTAATAGTAAGGGTAACTAGATGAAGAGATGGATGGATGGGTAAGAGCAGTACTCAATGAGGGATGGAGATACAATAGATCACATTGGTTATTCTCGGAGTAGCTACTTAATAACCAATGTTGAATAAATGGATGGATGGATGGATACATGAGAATAACATTGGAGCATTCAGGTTATATATATTGGTCCATCCTCATGTATGATTCTCATCCATGTCTTCTCATAAATTCACCCCAAGAGATCCATCCAACATGCTGGCATGCTTCCCTCAAGTTCTCTCAACATCCAGGAGGTGGTGTGGCATGCTAAAAAGAGCTGGAGGGAGTGTTGGCATGCAGAAGCCTAGAGTAGGTTAAGGCTAAAGTAGGTCTGAACATACAGTAAATATGTAATAGTGATGGTGAATTGATGGATGGATGGAGGAGGGCAGCAACCTCTGATAGACTGGAGACACAATGAATCACTTGGGTTGTTCTCATGGTAGGTACTTAATAATCAATGTTGAACACTGATGGATGGATAGATGAAGGTAACAATGGAGCACATGGATTGTTCCCATAGTAGGTTCTTAAAATTGTTGAATTGTTGCACGAAGAGAACAGTGTCATACCCAAGATGTATATATAATAGGTACTTAATAGTCATAAATTTAGTGGATAGCTGTATATGTGAGGATAACAGTAAAGCATGCGTGTTTTAAGCATAGTAGGTACTTAAAAGTCACTGTTGGATTGATGGATAATTGAATTAATGAGGAGGAGAAGGCTCCTGGAGGGACCTGGTATAGGTTAGACTAGCTTGGGTGGCCCAGCCAGTCCAGCTGGTTCCATTGTGGAGCTAATCTCCCCCAACAAAGGTTTGCTCTCTCTATAGACCAGTTGTTTTTTATAGGGCCTTGCATGCTGTCATACCCCTGTAGGCCTTCCATAAAGATGAATTGCTGTGGATGCATGTAATACCCTATCTTGTATTTATAGAGTCAGCTTCTTTCCCAAGCCCTTTCCCATCTCTTAGGTCACCTTTATCCTCACAACACCCCAGGATGCGATGGAAAATAACTCTACTCCAGGTCACCCGGCTGTGGAGCCATATACTGAATGCCAGTCCTTTGACCCAAACCAAGCTGGTTTTCCACTGGGCCTCACTGTCCATTGTGGCTGCCAGAGGGCCTGGCTCTCTGCTCCCAGGGGGCAATCCTGTCAATCAAGGACTCCAAGGCAGAAAGTTATCTCCTCAGCTACTGCAAATACTGAGACTACACCTTTCAACACAGCCTTTGAGGGGAAGATTTGTATTTTTTTCCCCTGAATTCTTTAAAATTTTGGGTACAAAGGGCTTGGGAGAGCCAGTAATGGGGAGAGGTGGCAGAGGATTGTTTTTTCTCTCAGCCACCACAGAACTGAAAGGGCTAAGCCAGAAGGTGTACAACCCCCAATTTCTGGGTGGACACCTCAGTACCCTGCCCTCAGGGTTTTCCTCAAATCCTTCTTCTTTGGGCACTGTCCTCTTTGATTAAATCAGGCACAATCTAGAAGGATCTGAGTGGGGAGCTGAGGGAATGTTGGCATGTAGAAGTAGTATTACTGTTAAGGCTATAACTTTAGGAGATTTTACAGTCATTCACCTGCTACAACAAGCATTTATTAAGTGCTAAACTGTGTCTCTGTGTGAAGCATTGAGGATATAAAGAAAGGTCAAATTATTCCTTGTGGAAACTGGACTAGAGAAGGGATTTGCTCAAGTTATAAGATCTATACTTTAGAAAGCCCAGTATTTCCATCATAGGTTCATAGGAATTGGAGCTGGAAGGATCACCGTCTTGTCTAATCCCTCATCCAGAGGTTGAGAGACTTGTTCAAATTCACACTAGCATTCGTATCGGGGTCAGGATTTGAACCCAGGTCTTCTGCCTCTAAATATAGTGCTTTCTCTAACTCACCCGATTGCCTCCAACGGCTCCTGCAGACCTTGCCTTGTGGATCTGCAAAGGCATTGGTCTTTGATGCTTCGGCCCTTGGTCAGAGAACTAGACAGGTTGTCAAATGAGACCACTTGGCAGGGACTAAAGCTACTCACTTTTAAAATGATGCCCTTATGAGTGTAAGGAGGTGTTTTTGAAAACTGAAATTAAAAGGTAAGAAGGTGAGATTTTGCCATTTGGTTGGTATGCTCTGGGAATAGAAGTGGTGCCCAGATCATGGCTACATTACTGTCACAGAAGGGAGCAATCTAGTATGCAGGTGAAACCTGGACTCTGCCTCTGTAGGTCCTGTAAGCCTTCATCAAGTCAGCTACTGAAAGTCTGGAAAGGACAGTTCTCAGCACCAGAGTCCTTGACTGGCCCTGTCAGGTGGCTCAGCATTAGGAACAGCTATCATTTAGATAATAGAAAAGACATTCACAAAGATATATATGGTCATTGTAATCTATGGACCACTGGGCCCTTCTCTCTGACTCAATTGAATGTTCATATGGACTGTTTGTGCCTGACCCATGGTGGAGCCTTCTGAGGTCATCTGGATCTGGTCACCCACATTCAGACATGCTGTACCTTGACCTGGTCTTAGTGATGTCATTTTGGTCCTCCTTAAGATTGAAGGACAACAACCAACCAGTGAGTTACTTGAGTGCAGTGACTATTTCAATTTTCTTGGTGTGGTGTTTGGCACAAGGAAGTGTTTAATAAATGCTTTCTAATTTAATTATTCATTTATTCCACTTCCCCTAAGACAAGCAAAATAATAAGTAGGGACTTAGTTTTAGAGCTAATTCAGGAAAACCTAGGCTTAACCTCAATGTATTAACCTGAAAGATGGCCTTTGGGTAACCATTTCCCTCAAATTAGAGGGATAGAGTCTCCAGACCTCTAAGACTTAGAGCTACACATGTAGGGTTGTATGTCAGAAGACTGGGTAGAAGAATTCTTCAAAAATTTTGTCTTGGGTTCCTAGAACTGACCACATGCTATATTGGGAAGAATGTGGCAATGCTGTGTAGTGGTAAGTCACTATTGACAAGGGGTTCAAATCCTGACTGATGTTTAATAGCTGCACTTGACCTTAATGTTCTCATCTGCATGTAACCTGTGAGCCAATGACATAAGCTCTAGGCTTATAGGGACCAGGTTCAGTCTTGAGAGCAGTTGCCAAATCAAGGTTCTTTAGCTGGTTTTGCCCACATCCAGAGTTTTCTCTGGAAACCTCAGAATAGAGCTCATGTTGAGGGCTTCATCGATGCAGATAAAAGCATTGAAGGTAATGATGCATTCTAGGTCAAGGACATCCTTTACTTCAATCCAGAGAAAGGTAAAATGCTAATGAGTTGCTTGAGCCCATAAACAATAAGTCTCAGTCTCTTCCCATTTTGGATGAACCAACCCTACCTTCAACTAACTCCAATGAAAGAGTCAAAGTCAGTCAGTCATTAAGCATTTATTAAGTACCTACTGTGTGCCAGGCACTCTATCAAGTTCTGGGGATGCAGAGAATGTCAAAATACAGGCCTTGCTCTTGAGGAGCTCAGAGACCAACGGGGGGGACAGAATGCAAAAAGTAATGTACAAACAAGATATAGACAGGGCAAATTGGAAATAATAAGTAGAGGGAAGGCACTGGCATTAAGCGGGATTAGGAAAGGATTCTTATAGAAGTTGGATTTTAGCTGGGATTTGAAGGAAGTCAGGAGGTGGAGATGATGAAAGAACATTCAAGGTATATGGGAAGAGCCAGTGTTTGGAGCATGGAAATGGACTATTGTGTGGAAGAATAGAAAGGAGGCCATTCTTAACAGATCAAAGAGAATGTGGGTAAATATAACATGCAAAAAGAGTGTAAAAGGTAGAATGGGGCTAGGTTGTGAACAGTTTTGAATGCCAAACAAAAAATTTTGTATTTTATTCTGGAGGTGATAGGGAGCCACCGGACTTTTTGGAATAAGGAAAGGGGATGACATGATTGGATCTGCACTTTCGGAAGATTAATTTGACAGCTGAATGAAGGTTGGCCTAGAGCGAGAAGAGGCTAGTGGCAAGCGGATTTACCGGCAGGTGAATATTGCAGTATTCAAGCGTTAGTTTGCTGAAGGTCTGCACCAAGGTGGAGGCGGTGTAAGTGGTGAGAAGGGAGCACTTTTGAGAGGTGTTATGAAGGTAAAGTCTGTGGGACTTGGCAGCAGATTGTAAACGGGAAGTGAGAGATAGTAAGGGGTGAAGGATAACACCTAACTTGTGAGCCAGTGTGACTGTGGAGGACTGTGGTACCCTTGAAAGTAATGGGAGAGTTTAGGGAAGATAATGAATTCCGCTTTAGACATGTTGAGTTAAAGATGGCTCTAGTTTTGAGATGATTTAACAGGCCTTTGAAGATTGAGTTTGGAGGTTGGAAGAGAGGTTAGGGCTGGATGACTAGATGAGAGAATCATCAACAGAGAGAGGGTAATTGAATTTAGCTGAGGAGATCATCCAGTGAAATTATTGTGCATCCTTCATTTTTGAAGGGGACCAATGACTTCATGAGTGATGTCTTGACTTAGGTGTGAATTAGATTGAAGTGAGGCAGACTTTCACAGAGATATCAACCTCACTCTCTCTTCCAGAGTCATCAAAGTCCAGTGGCAAGACAAAAGTCAAAACAACTGGTCATGGCCTGGAAGACAGTGAATGACCTTGGCATCTTTGATGTCTGACAAGGTGGAGAATCTCTGACCTTCTAGATCCTTAAGTGTGACCCTTCGACTGAATCCAGATTTTACAAAGCATTCTAAGCATTCCACAACCACTGTTTCAGCTGCTTTCATAACCACTGAAATAAAATTTTCTCATTCCCCCCCATTCTGCTGGGGGAAGTCAGCAGATAACCCCCTAACTCATTGACAGGTTTGAGGTCTGTTGGGTTACCCTCAAACCCGGTTAGCCCACATGCCCAGAGGGTATTAGCAGGGTGTGGCCCCTGCTGTACATGCCACAGCTTCTTGTGAGAGTGAGTAGTTCAGTGGGAGAGGGTAAGAGGGCCCACCCCTTTGGGACTCCCACCTTTATCAGTGACCTGGATGAAAATCCCAAACAAAGGCTCACCTTCCTATAACCTAATTAAGTAGATCAAGGAACCTCCCCTGATCCACCCTCTAAATGTTAAATAATGATAATAATGCCTGTTTTACCTACTTCACTGGGTTCGTGGGTGGCTCAAATGAGACTAGGGATGGAGGGAGCTTTGCAAAGGTCACCCTGTTATTTGAGGTTTTAAGAGGCTTTAACCCAGGATCAGCTTTCTCAGGCTCTGCAGCTTGGACTGACCAGTCACTTTATTTGGGCCCCTTTTGGTAGAAAGGGAATAATCGCTGCCCTACCTACCTCCCCAGGGGAAGGATCAAATGAATTCATGTAAATGAAAATCCTTTGAAATTTTACAGTCATCTATTAATGCTACTAGGGAAATTTAAGCTGCTGCCAGACAATAATAGGAAGAAATGTTAGGGAGAGTGAAACATTGCAAGGCATGGTGGTTTGGGGCCCAGACCAGCCCCATGGGAGCCAGTGGGACTTCTTATTCTAAATTTCCTTCTTTTCTCTCAGATATAGAGAAAATGACCCTGAACTCACAATACCCATGTCCTCCAGAGTCTGGACTTCCCAGCCTAGGGGCTAGGCAGGCACACCCTTGCCAGACATGGGCCTAGATTTCCTCATTCTTGAAATAAGGGGATTGGACTAGACACAGGGATGGAGAACTGATGACCTCAAGGCCACACGTGGCCCTCTGGGTCCTCAAGTTCAGTTCTTTGACAGAATCCAAACTTCACAGAACAAACCCCCTTAATAAACAGACCCAGAACACTTGAGGACCTAGAAGGCCACATGTGGACCTTGAAGATATGGGTTCCCCAACCCTGCTGATATCTGGGACCACCCCCAAACTGGAGAGGTTTGGCAGCCAAGTACAGTGGAGAAGAGCCCTAGCTTTAGAGATGGATGACCTGGGTTGAAATGCTGTCTCTGATCCTTAACTGTGACCCTGGACAAGTCACCTGAGCTTCAGTTTACTCATCTGTAAAGTGAGGTCATTAGACTAAATTAGGCAGCTCCAGAAATCCCTTCCTGATATAGACTGATGCTTCTAGGAAAGTGTGATAGGATGCTGAAGAGGAGCCCAAAGAGGGTTAGGGCTGCCTGAAACCCCAAAATACCAACATGCCGGGTCCTGCTGAAAGAATTCCACTCAAGTCTTCTCAGCCAAGGAAAAAGTAAAGTTTATTGAAAGTTCAAGTTCACCATGTGGGGTGCTAGGCCATTTAAAAGTGCTCTCACTGAGCAAGTCTGTGCTAAGCTATCTCACGGCGCTCTCACACCACATGGAGGGAAGATGGGGTTCTATATACAATAAAGTTGTGGGAGGAATCTAGGGGTGGTCCAGAGGAGGAGATTGGGGAGGGTCTTCAGGAGGAGTCTCCAGTAATGAGTGGTTCAGGGTGGGAAGTTGCTGGAGGCTACCTGGAGACCAGACAATGGGGAGCCAGGCCAGTTCAAGGGTGGGAACAGGAACATTAAGGGTGGGAAACTATTGGAACAAAGGGGGTCTAAAGACTTGAGCAGAGCCATAACTTAATGCTCATGACCTCAGGCAAATGTCTTCCCTGGGAAGGTTTACTTTCCCAGAGCCTGTACCTCAAAGAATCAAGGAGAGCTAAAAAAAGGGGGGGAGGTGTCCCAGAGCCTACACCTTATCCATGCCACATTCTCAGGCAGCTGGCTTTGCTACCTGGACTAATTATATAACCACTGTGGAACCGGGTAAGGCCTTAAACATTCACATCTACCCCAATGCCAGGCACTGGGTTAAGGGCTTTACAGACGTTATCTCATTTGGTCCTGATAACAACCCGGCTTGAAGGTAGGCATGAGTATGATCCCCAATTTACAGCTGAATAATCTGAGGCAAAAAGAGGTTAAGTGACTTTCCCAGGCTCACACAGTTAGTACATGTCAGAGGGCAGATTTGAACTCAGGTCTTCCTGACTCCAGGTCCAGGGTTCTAGCTATTGTACCACCTAGTTGCCTCTAACATGGAATAACACGGCTCCTTGGGAGGAGGGGAAAGAAGCGTCCTGTCCTCTTGTGGCATGCAGTGGATGCTTGGCCTGCTCCAGAGAGGTGCTTCAGGACCAGGCCCTTCTCATTGTCCCGGAATGCTGCCAGAGCTGCCTGCTTTAGGTGGGGATCACAGGCAGCAGTGGAGACTCTGGAGGAAGGGGACATCATGGAGCACTTCATAAGCCAAGGCTGAACCATGCTAGACCGATGCACTTCTTCTCCAGAAGGTACAAGCGGACCTCACTGGACTTTATGATAGAGCTCTTAAACAGTGGTATGCATTAGACTTCTGCTGATAAAATATTGTAAATACTAGACGAATCTCCTCTTTAAAGCTGTAGCAAGTTATATTGGAAAGAGTGGGAGATTCGGAATCGGGAGAAATGGCTTTAAATCATCCTTAGTAGGATTGGCATCACTCACACTTCTTGGCTGTCTTATCAGCCCCAACCCAGCCATGTGGGACACCCCTGCACATACACACCTTAGAGTATTAGAGCCAGAAGTAAATGAACTCTCATTGCTTTCAAGAAGGGCATGTCAACACTCTCGGCTATGGTTGTACCACCCCTCTGCCCTCATTCTCCAAACTCACACAGGACTAGCAGGTTTGGTCCCCAGGGTGGAGAATACTCCTCCCTTCAGAGTTCTGGAGACAACTCAGAGAGGCTGAGGTGTCTGATATGGTTTCTCATGCTCCCTGACTCACTATTGCAAGCCCCAATATTCTTCCTTTCTTTTTTCCTTACCTTCTCCCTCCTCTTCTTCCTCCCTTCCTCCATCCCTCCATCCTTCCTTCCTTCCTTCAACCCACTCTGAGCCAGATCCTTCCTGTTCTCAGCAGTGGAAATACAAGGGCAGGGACCTTAGGATCAGAGAATCAGAGCTGGAAGGGACTTTTGAAGCTGTCTAATTCAACCCTCTTTTTATAGAAGAAGAAACTAAGGCCCAGAGAAGTTAGGTGACTTCCCCATGGTCATATCAGTAGGCTGTGGCACAGCCAGGATGCAAAGGCTGATCTTTAACCCCAATTCAAGGTTTTCTCCACTATGCCACACTCACCATTCCCTGCCCCATTCCCCCCAACAATCTAACAGGAGGGGAAAATGTGCACACAGACAATTGTGATTGGAGGTGAGAGAAATGCCAAGGGCTGGGGGGAGAGACAGAGACACACACAGAGAGAGAGACAGACAGACAGACGGACAGAGACAGACAGAGACAGACAGACAGACACAGACACAGAGACAGAGAGAAGAGAGAGGGAGAAAGAGAGGGAGGGAGGGAGGAAGAGAGGGAGGGAGGGAGGAAGAGAGGAAGGAAGGAAGGAAGGAAGGAAGGAAGGAAGGAAGGAAGGAAGGAAGGAAAAAGAGCAGAGATTTGAACCCAGGCCCACTTCCAAATCCAGCAGTCTATCTACCACACTAGGCTGACTCTAAAATCTTTTATGTTTTAAACATTTTTTTCTGAGTGGTGGAGAAATAAATAGCCAAGGTACACCTTGATGTCTGCTACTTTGTATAGTGAATACTTTTCCAAAAGGGCCCTCATTAGCTGTTTATTTTTGGTGAGGAGACTTTCTACATAAACCATGCCTAGCTTTGTTTGAGAAATTTTTTTTGGAACTCAGGTGGGGCATAATGAGCTGAAGGACTAGTTCAAGGAAAAGTGACTCCCCATTTTTACCAATCAGGTTCTTCCAGGATTGAATCCAGGTCTGCTTGAGGCAGGTACTGGGGCTCCTTACAGGAGGAAGGGGTCTGTTTGGCTATGGGCGATGCTGCCTTTTGAACTTACTTAATCAAAGAAAGGCAGTGTGGGGCAGTGGGTGGAGAGCCAGTCTTGGAAGCAGAAATACCTGGGTTCAAATGTTACAAAGGGGTCGTCATACTTGACAAAGTTGGGAGCTGTTGAATCAGCCTTTGCGAATCAAGGCGTGTCCTAGCTCTGAATGATTATTTTGTTGTTGAAACCTTAGAATAAATTCTGGGTAGAGTCTCCAGAGGTGTGGTTTCTAACTGCCCCCCCTTGTAGCACTAGACTTGCCTTTTAAAGTCTAAGTGAAGTGTTAAAGCCTGTGCCTCTGGCTATAAAGAATGAGTGGGCCAAGAGCTACAAATCAAAGCCACCTTGAACCGGAGCAAGCTCGGAATGCCAGGACTATTCTCTGTTGGCAAAGCCAACCTGGAAGAGAACCAGGCAGGAGAGAATCTGATTGGGGGATCTGGGCACTACGCCCATTAAAAGTAACAGACCTTGGATCTCCCCCTCAAACAATTCCAGTAGAATAGACTCTCTGCATCAGTGAACAGATGGGGTAATCAGACCCTGTGATCCCTGCTTTCATTTCACCATGGCTCTGGAGCTCAGGATTGCCACCTTGAAAGTTGTCCCTTGATGATCCTCCAGGAGGAAGGAATGTCAGAAGTTGGGCAAGTGGAAAAGAATGCTGGTTTATCTCCCTCCTTTCTCCTCCTCTTCCCAGTTAAATTCAGTAGCTGGAGGGTCAGACTAAGCCTGCCACCTCCCAAAGGACTCTTGATTCTGTGAAATGGGGGCCGAATCTGCATTTGACTTGGGGCTAGTTGGTAGAAGAGTGAGCCTTGGTAAGGAGGTGGTTGAGGAGGAGGAGCTCTTACCCCCCCTTCCAAAATTCTGCTTCCTGGCTTCTAAACACTTTTTCCCCCTAAGACTGCACTGGAGAATTTTAATAGTAATCATTTGATCTCTCTCCAACCAATAAGAGAATTTTGACTCTGGAGATTAGCATGAAATTTGATTTATGGTAATCATTTTTTTTTTCTAAGGCAATTGGGGTTAAGTGGCTTACTCAGGATCACATAGTGTTAAGGGTCTGAGGCTGGATTTGAACTCAAGTCCTCCTGACTCCAAGGCTGGTGCTCTATCTTTTGTGCCACTTTGTTGCCCCAGTGAGTATTCTTAAGGAAAACAGACCAAGCTATGGAGTCTTCCCATGGGCTAGGCAACACCATGGCTGTCATCACCGGCCATTCTAAGCCATGGAGTAATAAGCTAAAGTCCAGAAGGATTTGTTTGTTTTTTTATTTGTTATTCCTGGCACATGGATATGAGGGAAAGAGCAAAGTCAGAGACGAGCCAAGGTAAGTGTGAAGCCCTGGGTGAGGTTTGAGAATTGCACCCCCGTATGTTTGAAATGGAGACAGAGCAGACAGCTTTGGCTTTGGGGTGAGAGGAGCTGCCCTCAAATCCCATCTCTTACTGTCAATGTTTGTATGACTTTGGGCAAGTCACAACCTCCCTGGACATCAATTTCTCTATCTGTAAAATGAGATACTTGAACTGGATGGACTCTGTATCCCTCCAGTTAATTTCCCTTATGTGATGTGACTGCCTTGATATGGCTCACAGGGAAATAAGAAGGCTCTAGCACAGCGATTCTCAACCTGGTGGTCATGACCCCTTTGGGGGGTCACCTAAGACCACTGGAAAACACATATTTCTGATGGTCTTAGGAACCCAGACACCAGACACTGGTCCTCTATCTGTCTCCAGGTGGGTCCACCCACATGCAGATATGCCCACATATGAATATTAAAGGCGCATGGCATTAGGAAGGTTGAGAACCACTGCTCTAGCATCTCTTCCTCCCACTCTTCTCTAAGGAAGACAGTGATTCCTGCCAAGAGGGAAAGCAGGAGGTTGGGGCCAAGAACCTGGTCACTTTGCTTTCCCTGAAAGAGGGGATATAGAGGGCTAGAATTTTATCTGTCTGTTCACAGAAATACTGTTTGTTACTCTAGGCAGGGAAGAAACTTTTAGATTCAGGCTAAACTCCTGATCTCTCTTTCTCTCTTTTTCTCTTTCTTTCTCTCTTTCTCTCTTTCTTTCTTCCTTCCTTCCTTCCTTTCTTTCTTTCTTTCTTTCTTTCTTTCTTTCTTTCTTTCTTTCTTTCTTTCTTTCTTTCTTTCTTTCTTTCTTTCTTTCTTTCTTTCTTTCTTTCTTTCTTTCTTTCTCTCCCCGTTCCTTCCTTCCTTCCTTTTTTTTTTTTTTTGCTTTTTGGAGAGGGGAAGGTAGGGCAATTGAGATTAAGTGACTTGCCCACGGTCACAAGGCTATTTTGTGTTAAGAGTCTGAGCCTGGACTTGAATTCAGGTCCTCCTGACTCCAGGGCTGGTGGTATGATCTCTATTTCTTAATAGGCAAGGATGGAGGAAGAGCTCTGCATCTGAGCCTTGATTCCATTCCCACTAAATACCAGCTCCAAAATGAACACAAAGAATAATATTGCAAAGAAACCTATTCATCCAAGTTGATAGTAAAACAGAAATCAGAGAAAGTACACAAATGAATATTCATATCAGACAACTGATGGAAGGAGCTTACTCATTGGAAGCAAGATATCCTAACTCAACCAAGAGAGCATTCCAGATTTCCCCCAAGGGGAAAATTCTCTAAAGATTCTAGTCAAAAAAGCTGAAGATAGAGACTACCAATTCCTCTCATGTTGGTTTCTCTCTAGAGTCTTTTTCTCCCTTCAGTAACCTGAAGAGAGGTCAGCATCACACATCTTCTCTCTTAAAGATGAAAGCTAGATCTCTGCCCCCTTCTCACTCTTGCTGACTGCCCTCCTCTCACATAGGTATGGGATATTGATATTTTACTGGTGAAGAGACAATTCAACACCAATGAGCTCTGGGGCTGGGTTTTTTTTTTTTTACTCCATTTTTACTCCATTTCCTAATATTTGTTTGAGAGAAGGAGAAGAAAAGGAAGACATTACCATATTTCTTTTAGCTTTCCCCCTCCCCCCAAAAGAAATGGTGTTGTTCTTTTAAAAAAATGTCATTTTAGTATTTCTTTGTAACTTAAAAACAAACAAAAAAAACAAAAGTGAGCAAAACTGACCTAAACAGCAATCGTATTTGACAGCATATGCAACATTGCCTACACATAGACCCCCCACCCCTTTCTATTAAAGGACAGGAAGTTCCTCCTAATTTCTTTTTTTCTTTCTTTTTTTGCTTTTTGGAGGAGGGAATGCAGGACACTTGGGTTAAGTGACTTGCCCAAGGTCACATGGCTAGTAAATGTTAAATGTCTGAGGCTGGATTTGAACTCAGGTTCTCCTGACTCCAGAGCTGGTGCTCTATTCACTGTGCCACCTAGCCACCCCAAGCTTAGGAAGTTCCCATTTTCCCATTAGAGATGGCAGTATGGAATAGTGGAGTGATTAAATTTGAGTCCAGGAAGACATGAGTTCCAATCTTGCTTCTAGTATTTATTAAATACGTGATGGCAGGCAAGTCACTTCATCTTCCAGTTTTCTTATTTATAAAACAGGTATAATAATCCAGATAATAGGTATGTCACAGGGATGTTGGAAGGAGGGGCAGTTAGGTGGTGCAGTGGATAGAGTGCCAGGAGTCAGGAAGATCCGAGTTCAAATCTGCTCTCAGACATTAGCTATGTGACCCTGGGCAAGTCACTTTACCTTGTTTGCCTTAGTTTTCTCATCTGTAAAATGATCTGGAAAAGGAAATGGCAAACTGCTCTGGTATCCTTGCCAAGCAAATCCCAAATGAGGTCACAAAGAGTCGGATATAACTGAACACAATTGAAGATCGACAACAAATGTGAGGATAAAAGGAGATAATGCAGTTCCTTGGCACATTTTAAAAGTCTCTAGAGTGTAAATGTCTGATATCCCCCAAATATAGTTTATACTACAGTTGGGCTGGTCTTCTCTTTGGGTCATGACCGTTCTGTTTTTGTGCTGTCACTGTTCAATATCACTGGGTCTCCCGGCTGCTTCTTATTTACCAATTCTCCAAGTTCCACTTCTTCATGACGTCATTACTCTTCCCTTTCTCTGCACTCTGAACTAAATTGTTTGCCTGAGTTCAAATCTTGCCTCAGACATTAGCCGTGTGACTTTGGGCAAGTCATTTCTAGTCTTATTGCAACTTACTGCTCTCTGTATACTCTGCAGTCCAGTGACACCAGCCTTCTAGCTGTTTCCCCTCTCTTGTCTGTGCAGCACCTGACACTCTGTCTCTTGATTCCCCGAGTTTTCAATGGCTGTCCCCCATGCCTGGAATCCTCTTCCTCATTCACTCTGCTTCCTGGTTGCCTTCTCAGCTAAAATCTCAATTTCTATACAAAGTTTTCCTTAATGCTAGTGTCTTCTGTTAATTATTTCCAATTTATCCTCTCTACATCTTATTTGTACATAGTTGTGAAGTGGCCAGGAAGTAGTTAAGTAGAAATTTCATGGACTCAAGATAGGAGTCAAGAAACTGGCCCAGGAAACAGTTAAGTGATATTTTATGAAATCAGGAACCAGCCAAGTAAAACTTCCTTCCTTCTTTCCTTCCTTCCTTCCTTCCTTCCCTCCTTCCTTTCTTCCTTTTTTCCTTCCTACCTTCCCTCCCTCCTTCTCTCCCTCCCTTTTTCTCTCCTTCCCCCCTTCCTCCCTCCCTCCCTTCCTTCCCTCCCTCCTCTCCCTCCCTCCTTCTCTCCTTCCTTCCTTCCTTCTTTCCTTCTCTTCATTTTTCTTCTCTTTCATGCTCAGATCTCAGATCATGCCCTGTGCCTCTCCCCTTATCCATCAACCCCTGCCTACAGATGTAATCACAAACCCCCCTTGCCTTAGTAATAGATTTCTCACACATGCGTAATAATTAGCTTAGTGACAAATTATGTTAGTTAGCAAAACAATGAAGCTGTGCTGTATATAAAGATTCTGCACTCCTGAGCAACGGGCTGCTCTCCCTTCAAATTGGTGTGGAGACAGTCCCCAGCTGGTAAATTAAAGCTCCTAAAACCTTTTATTCAGACTCTGTGGTCACTCTTGCCATTTCAGTTGTTCACATGTTGTCTCCCCCATTAGACTGTGAGTTCCTTGAAGGCAAAGATTGTCTTTTGTCCTTGTATTCTCAGCACTTAGTATGGTGTCTAGCACATAGTAGGCATTTCATAAATACTCATTGACTTCTGGACTTAATCTCTATCAGCCTCAGTTTCCTCATCTGGAAAATGGGAACGATTGCACGTACTTCCTAAGACCATACAGATCAACTGAAATAACATATGTAAAATTCCTGGCAAACCTTAAAGCACAACACAAAGGTTAGTTGTCATTATTGTATAATCAGAACTACCCTTGAGTTGTTTGCCAAATTTGATCATGTGTTCATCTTTTCTTCCCAACTAGATTGGTCAACTTTTTTTTCTTTTTGGAGGGGGGAAAGCAGGGCAATTGGGGTTAAATGACTTGCCCAAGGTCACACAGCTAGTAAGTATTAAGTGTCTAAGGTTGGATTTGAACTCAGGTCCTCCTGACAACAGGGCTGGTGCTCTATTCACTGCACCACCTAGCCTCGCCAATTGGCCAACTGTTTAAGCATGGGGGAACACATCACGTTTTTATTGTATCACCATGTTTACATGTACATATATGAACATATATGTCATATCCCTTTAGAATAGAAAATAAGCTGCTTGAAGGCAGGGATGGCTTGACGCATCGTAGGAGTTTGGGAAATGTTTGATTCATTGATAAGGCAGATTTTTTTTGTCTCTGTTACTTTCATATAGAGGAAAACATTATCCGCACTGTCCAAAAGCAAAATGGGCTGCCTGGGAGGGAGTTGATTCTTCCTCATTTGAAATTCTCACTCAGAGGATAGATAACCCCTTGTGGTGGATTCCTGTTCAAGGAAAGGTTGGAATAGATGACCCCAAGCCACCCACTCAGTCTGTGGTTCTCCTAGGAGTCTGGCTAAAGCATGGCCTCACTTCTTTCCCTTCCTTGCAGTGGTGGGGAATTACAGATGTGGAACATCACATATACTGCCACACTTAATAGATGGGTTGGTTAACTTTCCCCTTCTCTTTTTCCTTCCCTCCTTCCTTCGTTCCTTCGCTCTTATTTTCTGTTCCATCTTCCCTTTTTCTTTGTTTCTTTGTTTTTCTTTGTTTCTTTCTTTCCTTTCCTTCCTTCTTTTTCTCTTACTTTCTCTTCCATCCTCCCTTTTTCTCTTTCCTCCTTTCTTCTCTCTTTCCTTTCTTTCTCTTTCTTTGTTTCTCTTTCTTTCTCTTTTTCTCTCTTTCCCTTCCTTCCTTCTTTCCTGCCTTCCTCCTCCCCTCCCTACCTCTCTCTCCCTTCCTTCCTTCCATTACAATGTATGACTCACTATGGGAATATATTTGGAAATGGAAGTGATGTTAAAACAAAACCTCAATGCCCATTTTTGAAGACATGTGGTGCATGGCCATAGTCATGAGCTTACTCTGTTATGGGCCTGGGGGCCTTACTTATGGTCCTGGTCTGCTCCCCCAGCCCCAGAGGGGGGTCTTACAGGGGCCTAATGGCAATGGGCAGGGGGACAAGGTGAGAAAGTATAGATTTCACTCATCATTGCTACTAGTGGGAACACAATTCAAAGAGTGTGCCCCATCCCTGGGGGCCCTTGAGGGGTGTCCTTTCTGCAGGAGGGCACAAGTGATTATTTCTAAGAGATGAATGGACAATTAGGGAGTAGTGGCCTCTGAGGTTCCAGCTGAGCAATCTCCATTCCAAATCCTCTCCATCGCCCCCTCCCCCCCATCCATGTGGGGACAGTGAGCAGGGAAGTCAGCTGCAGAGTCTGCATTGGATCCGCTGCTTGTGCATCCAGAACTCAGGGGTAGGGATTCCAAGGGGAAAAAAAAAGAACCTCTCAAAAGCCATTTCTTTTTATTTTCTGTTCCTGTTATGTTGTCAGGGGCCAACAGGGAACAGAACCTCAAGAACAAAGTCTCTAGACACTCTCGAGGAATGGTTCGACTATATAAGCAGATTTAATGATAAAACTCTAAGGAATTAGAAATATACAAAAATGTCAAGGCTGCTGTTTTTTTTGTTTTGTTTTGCTTTTTGCTTTTCACCTCCTGGCGGGGGTAAGGATCCTGTCCATCAGTCTTGTGCAAAAGGTCATGGTGCTGGCTCAGCAGTCACATTTCCTCCCTCCCTAGGACAGGAGCAGTGCCCATGGGTGCCCTGCAACAGGAGGGTGGTGCTAAAGGACAGGCCTCTGGAGGCCCTGCTGGCTTCCCTTGGCCTGGAGGATGTCTCTGTGTTTCTGGCTTTATGTCCGACCTTTGAAAGTGTTCATGCAGGTGTAGCTGCCAGAAAACTTGTGGATTTCTTCAAGTGCTGCTTGTGGGAGTATGCTGCAAGGGGGAGAGAAAAACATGAGGTTTAGACACTTACATGATGCCTTCTCTTAGCTTCAGGTCCCTTCACCTTCCCCTCCCCCACCTAGGACCTTTTCCCACATGAACTGCTGTCCTATCATGACCCCTCCACCCCCATCTTGTACCTAGGACATTGATTTCTTGAACCCAATTGTAAGACTTTACATTTACCACTATTCAGTTTTATTTTATGCAATTTGGGGCAATATTCAAGACCTTTTAGGGTCCTTACTCTGGCCTTCAGTGTTTTTTCTCTCTCACAGATTGGTGGCATCTGCAAACATCATATACATACAACCATATATGTCTTTATCCAAATCATTGATAAAAAATGTTAAACAGAAACAGGGTCAAGCATATGTGCCTGGGACACTCCAAGGGAGTTCTGCTCCCAAGATGACATCCAACCATCAATGACTACTCTTTGGATCTGGCCCTTCAACCAGCCCCTAAATCATCTAACTGTACTAACATCAATATTTTGACCATGTTTGTTAAGTACATAGCATAGTACCCGATCCAGTAAGTAAATAAATGCTTATCCCCTTCCTCACTCCTTTCTACACTGATCTAAATATTAGCCACAATCCATATACCATCTCCCACCCCCTCTGATTTGAATTGTATAAAAGCTAAGTGTGATTTATAATTGGTGCTATTTTTTCAGTTTGTACCAATAAATATTTTCTTTTAGGAGTTCTCATTTTGAGGATGAAGCCTGTATTTAGGGAGTAACTTTTTAGCCTGAGCATAGTGTGCATTCAATACATATTTGACCAAATGTATAATGAGAGGGCTGGACTTGGTCTCTAAGTTACCCGCCCAGTTATCTCTGTCATTTTCTGATTGCAGCAAATGGATATCCATATAACTTGTCTAAGGACATTCAGTTTCTACAGGCAGAGAGGCACTGGATAGGCTTAAATCTGCATTGCAAGAGGATACTTCCAAACCCATGACATCATCAATCCAGTGGCAAATTTGAGCAATGGATGGAAGCATAGCACTGGGGGTTATTTTTTCCTCAGCCTGATTCTGTTCAATTCAATAATTACTGTGAAACTGATGCTCAGGAAGCACGTTTGAAGTAGGTTTTAGTAATGACTTCTAAATGAATCTATAGACACAGAAGCAGTGAAATCTTTAGGATCTTTTCTCCAACCCGATTGATAATGATGATGATGATGATGAGGAGGAGGAGGAGGAGGAGGAGAAGGAGGAGGAGGAGAGCCAACACTTATATCCACCCTCACAACAACCCTGGGAGGTAGGAGCTGTTATCAGATTTTACATGGGGGTGATAGAGGGAGGATAAGTGACTTGCCCATAGCCAAACAATGAGTAAGGGTCCAGGGAGAATATAAACTCAGGTCTTGAGGATTTGATCCATTGTACCACCTAGCTGTCCAACCTGGGAAGACAGGGAAAGAGCTGTGGAATTTGTGCTTTGAATGCCCTCTTAACATACCTGGTAATAGTTCAACACATTTGTGGTGTACTTCTTCCAGGCACTGTCCATGGTACAAAGAAGAAAATCACCCCCAAGTCAGTGTCCAGCTGATGGGGGATCTCCCAGCCCAGAATGGGACGAAAGAACAAGTTGTGTGGCCTTGGGGAATGAAGGCAAAATCCCCTCTAAGTGCCTCCTCTGGGAACATGGTGCTGGATCCCAAGTTTGATACAGCTTCAAGGTGGATTCATCTGAAGTGGATTCACCTGACTTCTTTCCAGTCAACTTCAGCTCTCTCCTCCTTCAGAATCTTGTTTGTAGTGAGATCTGTTCTCTAGGAAAGCTCTTCCCATCTTGAGCTACATTGAGAGAGGCAACGCTCCCTCTTAGTAGGCCCTAGTCTGGTCACTGTTGGGATATGAGGACTTCCAATGAAGGACTACAATAAGAGAAGGGTGATGAGTAAGCCAAAAGATGACTGATGGGAGGAGCTGAGGATATTCTTCCTTGGAGAAGAGAAGATTTGCCTTGAATGCTGCTACATATGAGAAAACACAGGCTCACCCAATTTAGTCCATGACTGGGAGTCGTGGGTGGGAAGGACAAAGACCAATTTTGACTGAACAACAGAAAACACTCCCTGAGCATGAGAGCCAGACCCAAGTAGAGTGGGCTGCCTGTGCAGGGGGCGGCTTCCCCTTCTCTGGTGGGTAGCTGACCTCTTGTCCACTGGGCTAGAACACGGATTCTTTTCTGGGTATGGATTGAAATAGATGGACCCTTGTAACCCTAAAATGCTTTAATTCTCTTGTGTGGAGAAAGTATCCCCTGAAATCTCATCCAATCCTGTGATCATGCAATACTTGGAAAGTATAGCAACATGTGGTATTGATTCAATTCAACAAAAGATGCTGTTGTTCAGTTGTTTTAGTCATGTCTGACTCTACGTAACCCCATTTGGGATTTTCTCGGCAAAGATATTGAAGTGATTTGCCATTTCTTTCTCAAGCTCATTTTATGATGAGGAACTGAGGCAAACAGGGTGAAGTGACTTGCCCAGGGTCACACAGCTAGTGAGGGTCTGAGGCCAGATTTGAAGTTAGGTATTCAGGCCTGGAGCTCTATGCATTGGGCTACCCAGTTGCTCAAGACAATGGATTAAGCACCTATTATGAGGAAGTTGGCCTGGAATCCAGGAAGACCTGAATTCAAGTCTGGCCTCTGATTGTTGAGCCTCTCAGCATTTTTGATAACTCTCTTCAGATCAGAATGTGAAAGAGCTTTTGGTCTTCACCGACAGTTGGGAGTTTCCTATCCCAGAGAAGTTGCTGGTCGAGTCTCTCTCCTTCTCCCTCCATGAAATGCACCAAGCCAGGTATGGGATGCAAATTTATAGGAGATATGGCCCCTGTTCTCAAGGAGTTTATGGTCCAGGAAGGGGAGTGAGGCATGGAAGTAAGTAACTGCAAACAGATGGTCTGTGTGGAGGGCACACATTTGGTCCTGCCAAGAAATTCCTGAAAGGAGCATAGGGTCACAGATTGAGAGCTGGAGGGGACTACAGGGGCTGTCATGTCCAACGTCTCATTTACAGATAAGGAAACTGAGGTCCAGAGAGGAACCTGGTGGAACAGGCAGTATGGCACGGTAGCTCTCTATCCACCATGGATAGACATCTGGCCTTCAAGTCTGGAAGACCTGTTTCAATCCCACCTGACACCTCCTGGCTGAGTGACTGGGCCAATCACTGAACCTCTCAGAGCTCTGGGCACAATTTGTAGAAGAAGTGCTGATGTGCATCAGTGGAGGGGGAACCTCCAGAGCAGGGAAGTCACAGGTTTGGCCTCTGTTCTCTACCTTCTGTCCCACAAAACCCCTGCCTTTCTCTCTTGTCCCAAGGTTTCCTGTGGAGGTTCACTCAGCAGCCTTTTCTTCTGATGTTTAGTCATGTCCATGGCAACAGATGGGAAGAAGATTCTTCCTGGGGACACTGGGTCTAGCTGACCTGATCCCCTGAGTTCCCTGAAGTGCATCCTTCCATTCCCCAAAAGAGCCTTCTAGGTCAAATGGGTTTAGTCAAACAGAGCTAGGTTTTCAAATGGGTTGTGGTGACCCGGTCCCTGGGACAGCTGTGCTCCCTGGGTCCCCAGAGCCCTTTCCCAATCTCCAACTGGAGACTCAGAAAAAGCCTGCTGAAACCAGGAACTGGGAAGCGCCATCCTGGAATGAGCTTTGTGCTGAAAGGACCAGTTGTGTGACAGCCAAATGGCCTAGGGGAATATGAGGCAAGGTTGGTTCCAAGGACATCCTCAAAGCTTGGAGGAGCTGGGACCAGATCCTAAGTCTTATAAAATGTCAAGGTGAACTTCTGATCAGGACTTCCCTTTCTTTTCCTCAGTCACCCATTTTGATGGATCAGACCCAGTCTGGGAGAATCTTGCATGTTGGTGTGGAGGAATGTGCTAGGCCATGGGTTAAACCCTTGTATTTATTTTGTATATGGACTGGTCATTCAGTGAGAGTAAAGATGAGAGATGCCGAGAGTGACCCACTCGCTGGATGTCACCACAAAGGAAGGCCTCCATCTTGTTGCGTGGACCCCCTGTGACAAACTTATAGGACATGGACCAATGTCACATGGAATAGGCAGCCATGGAAAGTGTGTTGGGGGGAAACAGAATTGAGATCACAGATTCATTTGAACATGGCTTGTACCTGGTAGATTATAAGCTCAGTGAGGGCAGGAACTCTTTCCTTTTTGTCTTTGTCCCCCAGTGCTGGGTTTAGTGCTTTGCATGTGGTAAATCTGGACTTAATGTTGAATTGTACATGGGGCACCTGCGTGGCTTGGGGGATAGAGTGCCAATCTTGGAGACAGGAAGACCTGGGATCAAGTTCTGTCTCAGATCCTTAATAGCAAGTCACTTAACCTCTGTGTCTCAGTCTCTTTACCTGTAAGATGAAGGGGTTGGAGTCCCTTTAGCTCTGGAGCTAGGATGCCATGATACATATGAAGGAGATGCCCACAGATTAAAGAGCATGGAGGAAGAAAACTGACAAGTCTTGACTGGTGTCTGGTGAGTGGGGTTACCCCCAAGATGACTGACTGCCCAGGACACTAGGGGACAGATTCTTGTTGTAGGACCCATACAATGGATCACAGAGGAGAAGGGCAGTTCTCCTCACTTTCTGCCTGTCTTCTTGGGGAATGGGGGGTGGTGATTCAGTGCCTGCCCAGTCTTTTCCCCCATGGAAGGGCCTGCCCATGGCTTGCTGAGCCCAAGGCAGAGACAGGAGAGCCAACGGTGAACCTTGCCAGTCCCAGAGATGTCAGGGGCTGGGACATTGAGAGAGCGCTTCAGAAGCACAGGGGAGAAGCAGGCTTCTAGTTGACTGGTCTCCTAGGGAATTCAGGGACAACGCTCACGTAACGATTGTGTAAAGGAGGGATAATTTCCATATGTTTATGAAGAATATGATCAGACTCTGGCCTTCCAGTCCAAGAAGAGCCTTTTCCAGTGAGTCAGCCTGACCTCAGGGTTTGCCCCACAGGTAAATCTGTGTTCTGGAGAGTGAAGATGAGGTGGTCTTCTAGCATGGAGACTTCCTGAACAGCATCCTCCTTGGAGAAGAAAGGGAGTCAGAGTCCTCCAGGCTAGAGGAGTGGTGAAGGAGTCCATGATGAGGGCAAACAGGGCCTCTGGACTTCACTATTCTCTACTTTTAAGGCTAGGGAGAGAAGTGGTAATTTCACTGATACAGGTTGCACCTTCTCTGTAACTTAGGTCTGAGAGGGCTGCCTAGAACACTGAGGAGTGCTATGTCCAGGGTCACACAGCCAGGATGGGTCTGAAGCAGGACTCCCACCAGGCCTCCCTGGCCACCATCCGATCTGTCCTTATTTTCTCTCTTGTCTCCATTTCAGTTGGTGAGGTGAATGATGCAGGTCAAACTCCAAGGGCAGATGGCTTGATGAAGCAGTCCCAGAGAAGGCTGGCCTGTAAGCAGAGCTCACACATTACTGAGAACGTTTTATCTCCACGGTCTGTGTTTCTTGAGTCCTTGGCATCTTCTGCAGGTTACAGCAATAAGGCTCTCTGAAACCCTGTGGGCATTTGTTACCTGACGTGCTTGTACAGGAGTCAGGGGAACCCAGACAACAACCGTGTCTGCATTTAACTGGAAGATTCTTGGAGTAATCTCCAGTCGACGGCATAATGATTTCAAAGATAGAAACCATCCTTTTGGCATCCAGCCTTTGCATTAGACCCAGTCTGAGGGAGCCCAGAAGCCATGCTGGGCCATGGGTACCTGCTATTTATAATATAAGTATTAAAGATTTTTTTCTCATGTTATCAGGTGCAGTGGATGGAGGGCTAAACATGGAGTCAGGAAGACCTGAGGAGAAATCTTAGCCAGCTGTATGACCCTGGGCAAGTCACTTAACTGCTATCTGCCTCAGTTTCTTCATCTGTAAAATGGGGATGATAATAGCACCTACCTCCCAGGGTTGTTGGGAGAACATTAAAATATATAAATGCTAGAGATCATTATTGTTATTTTTTTTATCATGTGCCCTTCCCCACCAAATCCAATTCATTTTCAATTAACTTCAACAAACAATTTATTGCGTGCTGGTTATGTGCTAGGGATGCAGAGACGAGAGATGAAGCTCCCTGGAACTACATCCAGAGCCTAACGTGGGGCTCTGCCTGCACTAATGACAGTATTTACCACTGCCAGCTGGACTGTGCTTTCCTTTGCAGTGACTGATAAGGGCTGGGCAGATCACCCATCCCTCTCCCCCCATCACACCCTGTACCTTTTCAAGATGACGAGGATATTCATGGTCCAGGGGAGCAGGAGAAGGGCCTGGTTGAGCTGGACGGCCTCCACTGTCCTCCGGGCCACTGTTTCTGGCTTCAGGGGAGGAAAGAGGTTGGGAAACCTGCATAGATGAACAGACACGGCCAGATCATGCTAGATGTCTTGAGGGACACACCTCATTCATTGCCTGGATGAACAGGGAATGACCACAGAAGGAGGAAGGGAGCCTCAGCACCCAAATGAGCATTATCACAGAGAAAGCAAATACAGACCATTTGGGAAAATGAGGCACAGCTTTGCAGCAGGGCCGGGAGTAAAGCGCCCAGCCACTGGCCTGACTTCACGAGGAAGTGACCTGGGGGAGGGAAAGAGAGAGGTTGCGTGCGGCAGCCTAAGAGCTGCTGGGGGTATTGGAGTCTAGAACACAAGAGCATCATTATCATTACCATCAGCAAGCATTTATTAAGCACCTTCTTTGTGCCAAGCATGGCTTACATGCTAGGGATACAAAGGATGCCCAGGGTCCCTCCCCTTAAGGAGTTCACTGTCTAATGGAAGAAGTGACATGTAAATGACTACATACAAATAAGCTGCAGATGGGATAAATTGAGGCTCATCTCAGAAGAAAGGCATTCAGGTGAAGGAGGGTTGGGAAGGCTTCCTGTAGAAGATGAGACTTGAGGGAAGCTGGGAGGTAGAGATGGGAAGAGAGACTGGTCCAGGCAGGGGGGTCAGCCAGTGGAAAAACCCAGAATCAAAAGGTGGAGGCTTTTACCAGAGGAACAGCCGGGGAGACCAGGGAGCCAGGGGCCCAGGGGGGCCAGGAGGCTGGGAGGTTGCGGGGCAGGAGGCTGGGAGGCCAGGAGGTCGGGGAGGGGGAGGATTGAGGAGGGGGAGCTGGGGTAGTTGGATCAGATTGAAGACAGAGGGGAAGAAAATGTAAGAAGGGGAAAGGAAGGGAGAGGCCAGATTAAAAAGGGCTTTAAAAAAGCAAAACAGAGGATCTTTTATATGATTCTGTAGATAACAAAGAATCACTGCGGTGTACTGGAAAGGGAAATGACATGGTCAGATCTTCATTTTAGGAAGATCAGTTTGTGAGTGGAGAATGGACTGGAATGGGGACAGCTTGAAGCTGGGAGACTGAAGGCTATTACAGTAGTCCAGGTGTGAGGCAATGAGGACCTGTGCCCAGAGGGTGGCTGTGTCAGAGGAGAGAAGGGGACATCCATAAGAAATGTTGTGAAGGCACAGGTCATGAGAAGTGATGCCAGATTGCATATGGGGGGTGACTACATCAAAGGGTTCAAGAATGACTCCCAGACTGTGGCGTTCTGGGAGGCAATAGGGAAGCTGTGAAGGGGAATGGTAGGGCTAGTAGAGCTAATTAATCAGTAAATTGATTTTAATTATCCAATTAATTAGTGAAGCTAATGAATTTTGTTTCAATAAGATATCTCCAGTTTGAGATGTCCAACAGGCAAATGGTAACATGGGAACCTAGAGCTCATGAGAGAGGTAAGGGCTAGAAAAACAGACCTGAGGGCCATCTTCATGGAAATGAAGATTCCATAGGAACTGATGAAATCACCAAAAGAGAGAGTATAGCAAGAGAATGTCAGTGGGTCCAGGACAGAGCTTTTGAGGGACAGCCATGATGAGTGGGCATGATCTGGATGAAAATCTGTAAAAGGGACTGAGAAGGAGAAAAGAGAAAGAGGCAGGAGGGGATCCGGAAGATATCAGTGTCCTGAAAACCCAGACTGGAGAAAGTATCCAGGAGGAAAAGCCAAGAAGTCAAGAAGGGTGAGGATTGAGAAAAGGTCATCTGATCTGGAAATTGAGAGATCCCTGCTAACTTTGAAGAGAGCACTTCTGCCTGAAGGATGAGGTTGGAAGCCAAACTGTATGTAGATTGTAGAAGGTTTAGAAGAGAGTGAGAGAGGAAGGGAAGGGACCAACTGTAGACAATCTTAACTATAAAAAGGAAGGGTGATCTAGATGACAGATCAAAGGAAGGAATCTAATGGATGGAGGAAGCCAACGGAGAGGGAGAGATTGAAGTGAGAGTGTGGGCATGAGAGGGGGCAGGCTGCTGGAGGAGATAGGATGGGATTAAGGCTGACTACACAGAGATAACTTTGCTTCATCCCAGAGAGGGGTGAAGGACGAGACAGTGAGGGCAGGCATCTGAGTTATGTGAAATAAGGAGGTAGAAGGAAGCTCTCAGGCAAAGCCTCAATTTGTCTTTTTGGAGATTCTCAGCTCGGAGGGTGGGGGAGGAATTGCAATGGGAAGTTGAGGAGGAATGGAAGCATTTGGAAGAGCTGCTGGCAAGACTCCCTTGGGGAGGTGCCATGAAGCAGTGGAGGAACACGGACTCTAGAACAGAAGAACTAGGGTCAAATCCCACTTCCACTCAGTCTTGTTCCTTGTTCTTGCTTCGACAATTGATCGATAACCCATCCATGTGGTGGAGGGGAAAGACTACTTGTTTTGGAGTAAAAAGATCTCCCCATGTTTGTTTTTTCATTCTTGGGCAGCTAGGTGGTGAAATGGATAAGAGCACCAGGCCTGGAATCAGGAAGACTCAGACTTCCTAACTGTGTGACCTTGAGGAAGTCACTTAACCCTGTTCACCTTGGTTTCCTCATCTGTAGAATGAGCTGGTGAAAGAAACAGCAAACCACTCCAGTGTCTCTGCCAATAAAACCTCAAAAGGGGTCATGGAGAGTCAGACATGATTGAAAATGGCCAAAGAACAACAAAGATCAGCCTTGATCCCATCCTAACCCCTCTAGCAGCCTGCCCCTTCTCATGCTCCAATTCTCACTTCAATCTCTCCCTATCCCTTGGCTTCCTATAGACATGCCCGTATCTTCCCCCTCCATAAATTTCCTTCCTTTTAGCTCAGATACTCTCTGATTTGAGACACAGGGTGCAGTGGGTAGAGCACTGGCCTTGGAATCAGCAAGGCCCCAGTTTACAGAGACTGAATAGCTGGGTGACTGGGCAGATCCCTTCTCTGCAGACTGCTTCCATTTCTTCCTCTGTGAATAGGCAAGGGCAGCAGTTTTGAACCTGATGGTCTCCTAAGGTTCAATCTTGTTCTGGAGGCATGATTCTGTAAGACACTGACCTCTCACTTAAGCTGTCTGTTCCTTAATTTCCTCATCCATTACAAGGTTAGAATCAAAACTCATAGGGTGGGAAAGTCACTTGGTCACCTTGTTAGGAGGCTCAAGGGAGGTGCTCTGTGAACCGCTACTTCCTGTTGACATGAGCACTGTTAACATTCCTGGTACTGTTACTTAAAAGTGTTATGACCCAGCAACAACTCACACTTCGAAGTTCTTTGCCTGTGGGCTCCCCCTCCCCATGCTCACAGGTCACAGGGTCACATATTCAGGGCAGGTCATCAAATACAAGTCTCCCATTTTAGAGATGAGCAA
Organism: Pseudocheirus occidentalis; assembly: GCA_028646575.1. NCBI lineage: Eukaryota > Metazoa > Chordata > Mammalia > Diprotodontia > Pseudocheiridae > Pseudocheirus > Pseudocheirus occidentalis. The sequence goes on along the minus strand of CM053596.1, from coordinate 34,207,381 downwards.
TCTGAGGCCCCCGAAGTTCTTTAAATGACTTACAATAACAACAAAAATCGTGGCTTAAGCACAAAGCAATGGAAACTTGACATTTGTTATTTCATTGAGCCTCCCAATTGCCTAGGAAGTCGGTGCTATTGTTAAGCTTTGGGAAATGGAAACTTAGAGGGTTTAAGTGACTTGCTCAGGGTCGGTCCTTTAATAAGCCTTTATGAAGCACCTTTTACTTACAAGGTGTCATGCTGAGTGGCCAGGACACAAAGAAAAGCCAAACGAGCACACAGACAAAAACCAATACAGTCAGGAGGTGGCTCAAGGCAAGATCTGAACTCAATTCTTCCTAACTCCAGGCCCAACTCCCTATTCCATTACCTGGCCTAGTATGTTTGTTCACTTCTACATTTGTTGCTAAAACAGAAGGTGTTTAAGCAGCCTGAACCAATGTTCCCATGGTGTTTGGCCTAGGATGCTCCTTCTTGGGTTGGGGGTGAGGAGGGTAACATCTCCCCATTCTACCGCAATCCCCAAAGAAAGTGAAAATGATAATAGATGGGCAGAAGGCAGCATGCGGCAGATGAAGAATTACATGGAAGGACAGAAGGAAAGGGGATTGTTAAAAAAAATGTATTAAAAAAGATGGGCTGGCCCTGTGGAGAAGTGAGGGGTATCCAGTGCACAGCTCCACTTGTCTATCTGTGAGGTCAAGGAAAGAGGGGAAGGATCCCCTGGGGCCAAGAGATGGGAGGCCATGGAGAAGGGTCCCTAGAGGAGGGGCAGGTGGGATTTGTCACACTTGGTGGAACATAAACGCATTTTAGGAAAATGCTATTGGAGAGAATGTTCATAAGAAGGACACCACAAGTCCTGTGCAGTGCACGGATAGGCGGACGCTTATCAACCCTCAGCAGGCTCTTCTGAAGTCCTAGCTAGAACGGCTAAAGATTCCTCAGTTACTTTCAGGAAGGAAGTTTTCACTAAGTACAGTTGGTCCAGGCCTCTTCCATTTGTTCATCCCAAGAAAGCAAGGATTCAAGACTGTAAATCACTAGGCAACTGCCACCCACCAAGGTGGGAAGTTTTACATTTCTGTCTCGAAAGGTAAGAGGGCAAGGAGGTAGAGTTCTATCTGAGACAGGGGAAAGAACTACAACAAATCTGATTTCCAGCCCCAACCTGTCGCTGTGCATTGTGAGCTCAGAGGAATGTTCAACTTGTTTATGAGAACCACCCATTCCCCAGTTCTTTGAAAGTACTTTAGAGGATTGAGAAACTTTTGCAAATAAGACTTCACAGGTTAACCCTAAGGGTTGGCCAGTTCCTAACCTCCATCCTCAGGAGGCAGTTGGTCATCTGTTGAGCTCGGCCACCTGCTGTCAAGCCCTGGATTGGCAGGTGGCTGCTCTGAACCTCCAGCATCAAGGGGATCCATGAGCTCATTGATTTGGGAGTTTTCTCCAGGTGCAGACGAAGCCCCTCCTGTCTCAATTCTTGTCTATTTTCTCCTTAAAGTCCATCACAGGAAGTCAGCTTGAAGACACCCCGTGCTTTCAGACCTCTAGCACTCATTCTTTTTCCCTAAGGTCCTGCTGAAGGTCTTCCCTGATTTCTCCTGACACGGAGATGGCAACAGTGGAGAATCCTGGCTGCCCACATGCCATTCCTTTGTCCTTGACCCAACCAGTCCAGCTTCTCTGCATATCATATGATTCCCTGTATGGCTCTTCTTTGGGGTCCTTCACTGGTGAGATGACCCAGCCTCCTCACACACCCCTCTAACCCTGGGAACAGCAATCACATCGACTCTGACCTCCCTGGAAAGGCTGAGACAGCAGCCCTAGGGCTCCATTCTCACATCCAGCTTAGAAATAAATGTCACGCTTGGTGGAACATAAACGTAGTTTAGGAAAATTTTAGTAGCAATGCATTGCAAGAAGCTCTGTCTTAATTAGATAGGACCAATGCTGTCCTTGATATATTATCCCCCTCTATTATGGATTCTTTTTTTTTTTTTGAGGGGAGAGGTAAGGCAGTTGGGGTTAAGTGACTTGCCCAAGGTTACACAGCAAGTAAGCGTTAAGTGTCTGAGGCTGAATTTGAACTCAGGTCCTCTTGACTCCAGGGCCAGTGCTCTATTCATTGAGTACTCTAGCTGCCACTCATTATAGAGATTCTTAGCCACCTATTAACCATGAATGCTTTATTTAAGAAATGGATAACTAGTTCAATATGATTGGTTTCCTTTGGAATTTCATATATTTTATGCATTCAAAAACCTTATTCTGAAGAATCCCTAGGCTCTGCCAGACTGCACAGTAAGTACTTAAAAGATGCTTCTTTCTATGTCACAAAAAGGTAAAAGAAGAGAAGGGAGCAGGGAATAAGCATTTATTAGGCACCTTCTGTGTGCTGGGCACTGCGCTAAGGGCTTTAAAGTTATCTCAATTCATCCTCACAACCCTGGGAGGCAAGTGCTATTATTACCCCATTTTAGAGATGAGGAAACTGAGTCTGGCAGAGATGAAGGCATCTGCCCAGAATCAAACAGTGAAGTAAGTGCCTGAGGCTGGATCTGAACTCAGGCCTACCTGACTCCAGGCCCAACACTCTCCCTATAGCCCCACCCAGCTGCTTAAGAAGAACCCTTGCTTATCAGAAGGCAGGAACTGTTTTGTCTTTGTACCCCCAGAGCTTAGCAGTTTCTGGCTATGTTTAATAAATGCTTTTTCATTTTGTTCTATTTTATAAGGCTGATGGTCTAAGGAAGTGCTGAAAAGACTGGCTTCCTCTTTACTCACCTGACCCTCATTCCCTGAAACATCTCTGTGTTAGTATGGAAGGGCAGGATGGTGGTGGCATTGACCCCTGGACAGTCCAGCAGACCCAGAGTCAGACTCTCCATGAAGGCGAAGGAAGACGCTTTGGAAGTGCAGTAGTCAATGGCTCCAGGGATGGCCGACAAAGCCAGAACTGAATTTAGACACACAATGTGGCCATTCTGGAGTTCAAGCATCCGGGGCAGGAAGGCCTTGGTGGTCTAAGGCAGAAAAAGGAAGTCAGCTTGAAGATACCCCATGCTTTGAACCCCCTAGGACTCATCCTTTTTCTAAAGTGCAGGGATCTGGATAACATCTTTAGGAACCAAGCCTTACACTTAAGGAGGAGCAGAAAAGGTATCCAGACTCATCTGCTTAAGGGGGGCCAAATCCAACAGTTCAGAAAGACCCAACATCTTCTGGCCCCATTGGCTGGGTCCAACATCACCCTGTTCTCTGACATGCTCATTGGCCTAGATGAGCTCACCCTCCCCTCCCGGAGTTATTCTCAAGGCAGCTGAATCTGTCCTAGCAAGAAATGGTCACATTTGGTCACTATCCCAGAGAGGCTCCAGCCCCTACCCAGAACTGTCCCAGTGTGTTGATGTGCTGTGACTTCAAGAGGGCATCATCGTCACTGTCCATCAGACTCTTCCCATGGACCACGGCAGCGTTGTTGACCAAGATAGTGATGTCCCCTACCTAGGAGCAAGAAGAGGAGAACAGAGCCTAGGCAAAACATTGTGACATGAACTCCCTCTGTTTCAGTCAAGCTAGGCACACCCATCATCCCTTAGATGGTCGCCTCACCTCCCACCACCAGGGATTACACAGGCCACCTCTCACGCATAGAAAGAACTGGCTGAACAGGTCACTTCTCATGCATAGAAAGGATTCTTTCTTTGTGTCCAGTTGTTAAAAAAAAAATTCTCTTCCTCCAACACTCAGCTGACTCCCTTCTGGATACCCACCCTGACTGCTCTAATTGAAAGCGATATCCCCTCCTCCAATTTCCCTAGAATACTTTATTTCATTCTCTTTTTTTTTTTTTTTGCCCCATTGCAGATTTGTGTACATGGGGTTTTCTTCTCAATCGACTGCAAGTTCCTTGAGGACAGGAGTTATGTCGTTCAACTCAATTCAACAAGTACTTGTTAATCATGCATAGTGTGCAAGGCCCAGTGCCAGGCAATGGGGAGAGGGTGGGGGAGAGACAAGGACAGAAATGAGACAGTCCTTGCCCTCAAAGAGTTTATATTCTTGGGGTGAGAGAGAGTGCACATTGATGAGCAAGTACAAAATATTACTTAATTATGCTATTAGAACGTAAATTCCTTGAGGGAGGGGCTGCTTTGTTTTTATGTCTTCATTCCTATATTTATCATGCCTATATTTATTCTATATCTACATACAAACATTACATGCACACATGTGTATGTGTATATATGTATACACACATATGTATATCTATGAGAAATATATCCTATATTTTTCACAATGGTCATTTAATAAGCTGTTTGTAATTGGAATCCTGACAAAGTGGAGGTGTTTTTTGGGGGGTGAGGGTGGACAGTGGTCTGGACCTGCTATTTCATCTTTAGAGAATATAAGTTAATACTCTTTGAGAGACGCCTCAGATCTAATTGAGATTTAAATGACTTGACCAGGGTCACACAGGATGTGTCATAGATGAGTATTTGAACCTAAATCCATCTGACTCCAAATCCAGCTCTTTATTCAATAAATAATAAAAAATTAATAAATGGTCTTTAAATGAATGGACCTATAAGAAATCAGCCAGTGGAGAAAGGGTTTTGGGGAAGAAAATAATAAAAATGGTGCGGGGAGCATAAGCCAGATTCCTTTGGGTTCCTTCCATCCATGGATGTTGGTGGCACTACTTTACCATGCTTAGTGAGGAACCCTTCCCCCCAACCACCAGGTCTTCCCTAGGGGTAAAGATGGAGCAGCAGTGGCCTATGTCCTTGGCCCCTTGAGCCCATCATGAGGGTGGCCTTGGGCATCCACTCTAAGAAAGGCTGTCTCTCTGAGACCAGATCACAACAAAGACATCACTTTTCAAACATGCATGAGAATTGCTTGTACAATCATCTCTCCCACGTGGATTTTCAGTCTCTTAGTCTGGTCTGAAGAGAGGCCCAAGAGAACAGTAGCCTTCATCTCCCTCCTAGGCTCCCTACCTTCTCTCGCACAGCTTTTGCTGTCTGGTAAACTTCTTCTCGGTTGCCAACGTCGCAGATAAAATAGTGGCATTCGGTACCCATCAGCCGGATCTCTTCTGTGGTCTCCTTTAGGCATTTCTCAGTTCGACCCCAAAGGATGATCTGAAAGTAAAAAGAAATAGAAGGATCAGACAGCAAATCAAAACCAAGTTTATTACTAAAAAGGCTAACAGGATTCAGCTAGACCATTATCACTTCAGATGACCACGGTGCACTTTCTGATTTACACCTGTCTTCTCTTTTCATGCTTACAACAGTCTTGGAAGGAAAATATGATTGTTTTCCCCATTTTACTGAGGCTTAGAGAGTTTGAATGAATTGTTAAATGAAGCTACTTCCTTTAAATAGTGGCCCTCCCTCCTCCCCCCATTCTCAGTGTTTCTGAGGTACTTTTTGTGCATTGTGGCTGATCACCTCCCCCACCCTCCTGAACATGAGCTTGGGGTGGCGAAAGGAGATCAGGGAACCCAGGCCTTTCTGACACCAAGCTCACTTCTCTCTACGGCCTCATACTGCATCTAATTCTGAAGTTACACTAACTCAGGGAAAGGTTAGTTTATCTCTGGGTCTGCTCAGCAAACCTGTACCATAATTTTGGGGAAATATTCAATTTATTTGAGATAGATTAAGATTTCCAAGCATTCATTTGTAAACCAAATGCCTGATGCCCAGAATTATCCTCTCCTTATCTAGTCATCCAATTCCCTTACTGGTTTCCACCAGGCAACTTTCTTAAAGCCTAGTTGGTTCAGAGGCCTTTATTTGAAAATAATGAATAGATTTTTAAAAAATCATAATATTAAATCTGGGATTCTCCCCCAGTTCCCCAGTCATTAGATCAGATTATTTTCCACTTATTAATCTGAATCAATGAACTCTAACTAAATGAGCTTGTATTGAGTAGGGACCAGGGTAAGGAGAGAATTAGCAGCCAGGGAAAGCAGGCCTTTTTCTGTTCCTCCAGGCAATTCAGACTTTTCTTGGGCTAGTGTGCCCAGTTGTGGCCGCTGGACATGTAAAAAGATGTGGAGGAGCCTGAAAAGGTCCTGAAGAGAAAACCATCACTGCTATGAACAGTGTCTGTTTCACACAATTAGTAATAAACTGCTGTTGCCATTACCTCAGAAAATACAAATGGGCCCCAAAAGGCTTTGGATAGATTTATGAAGGCCATAGCACTAAGTGCTTCACAAGACAAGCTGGGTTCCGTGTGCTTTCCGTGTGCACCAGGCCTCCCTGTGGAGCCTCCCTGGGGACTTCTGTTAACAGACCTGAGATCTGAGTCAGGCTGAGAGAGCCCTGGAGATACCTGATGGTCCCTTCCACATGATCACAGGTGGCCAAAGTCGCTAACAACCTTTCCTTTGATCCTTGGAGGCAGAGAGATAAAGAAGCACCAGGCGTCTCTAATTTTTTCAGAACCCTGTGTCTATTGACTGACAGACACACACTGGTGCCTGGGGGGCAAGGGCTCTTGCTGAATTTTTGCATATCTAAATAGAGACCATTTGGAGACAAATGACACATAGAACTTTCCAGCAAAATCCAATCCAATTCAATTAATTTCAATTTTATAAGCACTTGTACCAGCCGGATACTAGGCACTGTTCTAGGTACTGGAGACAAAACCCAAAAAGGCAAAGACAAAAGAATCCATTTCTGCGCCAAAGAAACTTTCACTCCACTGGTGGGGGGAGAGAGGAGGGAAAGGGGTAGAATATATTCACAGATAAGTAAACTTAGGATATCTACAGTGATTGGGAGACTAGTAATAATTTGGGGAAGAAATCAGGAAAGGCCCTGAAAGAGCCGGCAAATGAGCTGAGGCTTGAAGGGAGCTAGGGGTTCCAAAAGGCAGGAGAAGAGGGACAGCATTCCAGGTATGGGGCACAGCCTGTGCAAAAAGATGGTGATGGGAGATGGAATCTTGTGTCTGGGAAGCAATGAGTAGGCCAGTTTGACTGGAATGTACAGTGAATGAGGGGGAAGAAAATCGAGATTGTTCTAGAAAGACAAACAAGAGTCAGATTGCAGTTTATGAATGCCAAATAAAGGACACTATATTTTATGCTAAAGGCAGTGAGGATGAGCTGAAGCTTCCGTACGAGGGCTTGTGCTTTGGGATGGTACATTTGGCAGAGTATGTTGCAAACCTTAGAGTGCTATAGAAATCAGTGTTATTATTGAAAACTGATAAGGTCTCTAAGATAAAGCATGAAAAGAGAAGAAGGGAGGGTCCAGAACAGTGTCTTGGAGTAAACCTGCACATAGTAGGTGGGCCACATATGATGATTCTGCAAAGAAGACCAAGACTCAGGTGGTACAGCAATTTTCACCCCTAAACTTCTCACAAAATACTTCCCCTTGGAAGCCACTGAAGCTGACATTTCCATTGGGTTAAGCCTGACTCTCTCCTAAGGCCCTATCTAGTCTGTCCAAGACCCACAGGGCTTCCTATGGTTTAGATATTGGTGCTGCTGGACAGGCCACCCCCTTCCCAGGTACCTGCCCTGCTTGAAACACCACTGGAATATAGGGGGTAGCCCAAGGTGGAGAGGGGAGGGAGCAGCTTTAAGCTACCTGGAGTTTTTCTAGAATTATACACATTAAGTAACAACCACAATAATAGTAACTCACATTTCTCTAGTGCTTTATAATTTGTAAAACACTTGCCTCCTGATCACCCTGTAAGGAAGGCAGTATAAATATTGTTACCCCCATTCTACAGCTGAGAAGGCTGAGGCTCTTTGAGACTTAAGTGCTTTTGCTCATGATCACAAGAAATTTGTGTAGTGACATCCAAGCCCAGGTCTCTGAAATCCAAGTCTAGCATTTTGGAAAATTTCCCACTGAAGTTTTGTGGGTGAGAATGAGAATAGCACTTTGGGGGCATATCAGCAGAGATCCACAGAGGAAAATGTAACCATGGGAAGGCTATGTGGACATTTCTTGGCAGGGATAAGACGAAGTGACTTCCTTAAATTCTGAGCAATTGAAAAACCAGTAAGGGTACCAGATGAGCTAATGAAATATAATTTCCCCTCTTCATCATGGCAGAAGGTAGGGGACCAAGAAGAAAGAATTTATTATATTATCAGTCACTGTTTCAGATAACATGGCTCAATTTTCATCAGGGAGGACTTATTGAAATGACTGTGATACAAAGACAAAAAGACATCCATGAAACATTTTTTTTAAACAAAGATTAAGTGGCTCCCAGGATGAGAAGCCATGTCCCTGCATCTCCCCTTAGACTGAACATCAATTCCTGATGGACACTTTCTTACCTCTGTGGCTCTTCTGTACCAGAACTGAAACCTTTTGCCTACAACTTGACTTTGAAATCTGTGACAAAGTCATCCTGCCAAGGGACTGTCTAACCAGCTGAAAGAATGTCTAAGAGAGGAAATTAAAGGCACACAAAGAGCTAGGGGAAGAAATACAAAGTCTTTAGCAGCCTGTGATGGCCCTTCTCTGGCATATCCTCCATAGACACTAGGAAATCAAACAGGAGCTTTTGACCACTCACCCATCCCAGGGACCATGCATTCATTCTTGCCCCCAATGACCAGTAGATGAAAGACTTTTTGTAAGGCTTTCATACAGAGCTACAGGCTGGCAGAGCTTACAGGGAAGAGATGGTAAGTGGCAGGAAGCCAGGGATGCTGGGATTCAGATATTTCCGAGAGTATGAGTTGTGTCAGAGGTCCTAATGTGGTTTAAACCATGCTTTGATTTTCCTATCTGGGAATGAGAAGAATAATTTCCTTTGAATGAAGAGAAGCAAGACTTTGATTGGTCTCCCTATACCCAAGATGTCTCTATCCTTTACTGCTTGCCCTTACAGCTAAGGGTCCCCTTTTGAGGAACAGGGAAGCTTAGAGAGAAATTCAGAAGGTCCCATATGCCCCCATTCACTTTGTGTTTATTTAGATTGGATTTTGTATTGACTTGTGCGTACGTGTGATTTTGTCCAGTAGACTCTAAGCTTCCTGAGGGCAGGGACAAGTCTCATTCTGGCTACATAAGATTAAGGAAAGGGATTGGAGAAGCAATCTCATTGATAGATGAGGAAGCTCCTCCCACCCACACAGGCTTGCACCTTCTCCTCACCCTGGAAAGTAGTTCCATAGTTGCCAAGGGCCTTGAGAGGGTAAGCATCGTGCCCAGGGTCACACAGCCCAAATGTTGTCTGAGTTAGGATTTGAACCCAGGCCTTTCTGACTCTGGGGTGGGCTTTTTCTCTACCATATTACTCTTTCACTTATAGTAGGAGCTTAATAAATACTTGTGGAGTTGAATTAAAGTCTAGCTGTGAGGAAGAAATGACCACAATAAAGCATCTGAGTGAGCATCTGAGTGGGTGAGCCTTGGGGGCTGCCTTTTCAGAATCAGTTTCAAATCTTTCAAAATTGAGGGGGAGGCAAGGATTTCCCCCTCCCACCCTGCCTGTATTGTTCTGCAGAATGCACAGGCCACACATGAAGGACCAGGCAGTTAGGGTGTCAGGGAGGTAGATGGGATGCTGGACTTGGAGTCAAGAATTTTGAGTTCAAATCCTGTCTCTGACAATTGCTGACTGTGACCCTGGGCAAGTGACTTAACCTCTCTGTGCCTCATCTGTAAAATAAGGGGCAGATTCACTAACTTCTGGGGTCCCTTCCAGTTTTTAATCTATAATTCTATAATACAGGACTCATGGTGGATGGGGGGGGGCAGTTTCCTGAGGATCGGGATGACCACAGCTCAGCCTTCTTTCATTAGGCCTACGCTTGCTATACAGTCCCCAAGTAGAAGGCTTTGTTGAGGCGTGGGGCGGGTGATGGAGGGACCAGGATGGGGGTGGTGGTGGTGGTGAGTGTCCTCTCCTGAATGTGAAAAGGAGAGCATGGGAGCAGGATGGGAAAAAGAAAAGAACTGTCCAACTTTGCTCCTCTCTGGCTTACAGACAGGGTCTCACTGGCAACTGGGCTTGAAGTTGGGGCGTTGCTGGCAGCCAGAGAGATCCCAGCGAGAATCCTCATAATAGACCCAGACACAGGGACCTTGTTTCTTTGAATTCCCATTCATTCAGGTTATTTAGAGGGACAGGGGGTGGGGGTGGGGGGAAGAGAGAAAATGTAATCTCTCTTCTTGGACAGGTAGCTGCCAAGCTTGGATCCCATCCAGCCACTGTCTCTTTGCCTCCCCCTGATCCCTTCAGCCACCATCCGGGGCGGATGGGCAGCTCCCCCACTCTCCCCCACCCCTTCCCACATGCAGGGACTCTGCACCTCCCCCCTGTCCCAGATCCCCTCCCATGGGAGCCCTGCTCTTCTTTCAGAAAGTTACTGACCAGAAAATTGGGGAGGGCAGCAGCCCAGCAGGGCGGGTAATCCCCTCTGGGGGGAAGACAGTCCTGGGGGGTGAGGGGGCCTCTATGCCCCATGTGACCTCAGAATGACCTCACCCCAAGGCTGACCAGTGTCAGGGAATGGGGCTAAGAGAACAGGCTTTCCTCATCCTCTTCTACCCCTGAGAAAATCTGAGATTTGCGGCGGGTGGATGGGGAGAGAAGACAGGAAGAGAGATTTATGACCCCTTGAAACTTAACTCTGCCTGGTCCCTGATTAACTTTCAGGACAGGGATAGGCTGAGGTTTTGTGGGGAGAGGTGGTGGTCACTGGCAGTAAGAGTTACTCTTGGTTTTAGTTTGTATGCTAGTGTTATCTGCCATGGAGCCTGGGGCCCCATGCAACCCCCTGTCCTGCACAGGGTCCTGCTGAAAGCATGTGGAGGTGCCAAGTCTGAAACCCATGCCCTGGAACCCCAGCACCAAGGCTTCCCCCACGGTTTTACAGCAGTTCTCTAAGGCATTCCTAGCTTCACACGCTGGAGCTAGAGCGTAATTATAACAGAGCTACAATCCAAGGTCAAGGGCCACAGAATTATTGCTACAACAAGAGATTCAGAACCAGAAGGGCCCTCAGAGGTTGGACTCTAACTAGCCCATTTTACAGATGAGGAAACTGAGGCCCAGAATGATGAGGTCACTTGGTCTCTTGGACTTGTGGATATTCTGAATTATGATGTGTTTATGTACATATGCATATATTATGCATATGTATGTATGTATGCATGCATGCATAAATGTTTTTGTGTATGTATGTATATCTCCTATCTTTCTCTCCACACCAGACCACAAGTCCTTTAAGGGCAGGGACCATATCTTACATTCTTTGTAGCCCCAACTTCCCACAACCCTCTTGCATACAGTTGGTACTAAGTAAATGCTTATGGACAAATATTCCGATCACAGTCCCTCTCTGGGGGAAGAGCCTGAACAAGTCTGTCCCTCCTCGTCCCTTCCCCAATTCCAGGTCATCCTCTCAGCTAGTTCATTGCTAATGGCCCAAAGTCACAGGCCCTTTCATTTCTGGAGAGGACTCCGGGTCAGAGGAGCCAGGTGCCACCAGGACATGAACCACATTGTCTTGCGGCAGGTCTATGCCAGGAGGAACATTTGGTGACTGTTGGGATCCAGGTCCCTGGCAGTTCTTTGGTGGGACCAACTTGTGCCCTGGGCTTCAGAGAGACAGGAGGGAGCTTTAAAAGCATCATTTTAGGTTTGGTTTTTGATGGGAATCTCACCTCCTTTACCCTCTCCAGAAGGAGAAGGTTAACAAAGCCCAGTCTTATAGGCAAGATGGAGACAACGAACATGGCCCAGGGCCATAGTATGCTCCAGTCTAGGTCAGGGGACAGCAACAGGTGCTAACGGCAGGGGGAGCGAGGGCGGGGAGGAATGGCCCTCAAAACTGCTTTTGATGGAGCTGAGCTTGGCTTACCGGAGGGCAGGGACAATTTGGAACAGTAGAGTCTTGATTTACTCCATATGGATCAGGCCTGGACTAAGCTTCCCCTGGAGAGAAACAGAGGAATTCCTGGACTAGCCTGGGTACCTGAACCAAGCAGGAGCTGGAGCAGATGGGGAGCAAGAGACAAAGCTCTGATGTTGAGAGGCAAACCTGGACATTCCCTTCATTGGTTCTAGGCCTAGATGTGCAAATCATGCTTGGATGTTTGCAGGGGGAGGAGCTGGGAAGGGGCAGAAGCCAGTGACTGTATCTGATGCTCATCATGGATGCTCTCAAGTTTGTACTTGGTCCAGGTAAACTCAAAGCCGAGGACCTGGGGGGTGGGCTCTAATGAGTACTTGAATGGGCTCTATGATCTCCAAAGTGCTTCCACATTCATTATTCCATCAATCTCCCTGGTCATTTATCTTCTCTCTTGCCCCCAATTACGCTGTATTTATTTAACTGTTTTAGGCTGTTTCTCTTCAGGAGAATGGAACCTCTTTGAGGGGAGGGACTAATTACTCTGTGTGTGCTCCTCAAAGTGTCTCAAATATAGCAGTTACTTAATAATACATTTTGTTGAAATGAATTGAATTTCCAGTAATTTAGGCAATCCTACACTGATTTTCCCTTGCCCTTTAAATTTTCTATGTCAATGTGTCCAGGGAATTACATACATGTATATAAATGCATTAATTACTCATCTCTCTCCTTTTACACACACACACGAAGCACAATCCAAATGTCCTTTTTAGTCTTAAATCTTATGATCCTATAAAATCACTTGACCTCACTGGACCCCAGATCTAGGTCTATGGTCCAATACCCTGTGAAGCAGATAATTCAAGTATCACTACAGATGAGGAAGCAAGTGACTTGTCCAAGGTCACGTAGGTGACATAGCAGCTGAGGCAGGATTGAGTCTAAGGCACAAGAAGAGCCCTTGGAGTGGCCAAGGGGCCCAGTGTTCTAGGAAGGAGGATTTGGGTGACTTCGTGGCTGGGGGGTGGGGAGCACATGGTGGAGGAGAAGCTTGTCCCAGCACAGGTCAGAGAGCCCCTCTCCTCTCCAGCACAGAATGAATGTCTGCTGGCTGCCTGTGGCCTCAGCTTAACACAGGAGAAGCCGGGGGCAGCCAGGGGAGCGGAGGGGGTGTTGTTTGCTATTAACCAGTCCCCAAGTGGGCCACAGAACTGTCCAGTCTTTGAGGCTTGAAAAGAGAAGAAACAAAAGAGAGGGCCTGGGGACAGACAATGCCAGGAACTGGGCTTTGTCCCCGCAGACCAGACCAGTAGGGCTCTTCCAAGGATGGGGGGGGGGTGGAGGGTGATGAGAGGGCCCTACAGAGAGAGGAGGGAAAGAAGGGAGGAAGAAAAGCAGAAAGCATTATAAACCCATCTGGCTGGGCTTTTCAAAAGTCCCCCTTCTGTTTGCTTTGATGTTTGATGTTCCCAGAAAAGTCCCATCTCCTTAAAGGTGCAGCTGGCCTGCCTGGCTCCCTCAACACTCCTCAGTCTTCCCACCCCTGCCCCTTGGCTTGTCTCCCCACACACAAGTGGGCTTCAAATTAAAAAGGACATGGCAAGACTCAGAAAATGATGAGGGCATTGAAACTTGTGTGGGAGAAAGCAGTCCTATCCTGGGGGCTGGCAGATAGGAAGGAAAGGCTTCCAAAATATGGACACCCCCCTGAACAAAGAAGGCAACCCAATGAAAACATGGGAAAAGGGTTCTTGGCTCGGGTTTATAAAGGAGAAATGTCATGGTCCCTAGGGATCACAGGATCCTGGACAGGGCCCTGGAAGGGGCCTTAAAGATAATCTATATTTCTCTCTACTCCCATTTTACAGATGAGAAAATAGAGGATCAGTCCCTCAAATCCATAGCTAATTAATCTTCACTTTTTAAGCCAGTGGTCAGAGAAACAAATATCATATAATCTAACTACAAGAAATGAGAGAATCCCATAGATTCCAATTCCTGTCTTCTTCCTGACTTGTTCTATGATCAAGGGTAAGTGACCAAACCAAGGGCAGAAGGAGAGACTAATGGGAGGGAGGCAGTAATACATCGCTGATCAAGAACTACATAAAAAGAGCAGCATTTAGAGAGTCCTCTAATGACTGTAAGACAAGGGGGACTGGCTGTATGACAAGAGCAGGTTATGAAGGGTCTGGCCCACAGGGCACTCCATGATCATGCCTTTGCATTGGCTGGCCCTGGGGCCTGGAATACATTCCCTCCCTTCTCTTCACTTTGACCTCTTAGAACTCCTAGATCCATTCAAGGCTCAGCTCAAGAGCCATTGCCAATGGAAAGCCTCTTCTGATCCTCCCAAGAGAGGGAGATTATCCTGTATTTATTTCGTATTTGCCTATTTGGACATTTGGTCTCTCTGTGTCCAACTGTAAACTCTTTGAGGGGTAGGAACTGTTCCCTTTATGTATTTGTATGCGAGGCACCTAATATGTGTCTGTCACATAGTGGGACCTTAATACAAGTGTATTGATTATCAATTGATTTGGTATCAGTATCAAAAGAATAAGAGGAAAGTGGACCCCCTGAGGGGGATTTATGGGAATGGTGAAATGAGAAGGGTCTCACAGGGGAGAGAACATGTTTGGGCTATGATTCAAGTCATTAGGAGTGCACCTTTACACCGTTGAAGCCATAGATCCACCTAAGCACAGAACCTCTTTGGACCTCAGTTTCCCTATTATAAACAATCTATCATCATTTATTAAGCATCTACTATGTGCTGGGCACCGGACTAAATTAAGAGATTATGTCTAAGGGACAGAAGTGATATGGGTATTGCTTAAAACTTGTAAAAAGGACAGTGATGCAAGGGCACACCCAAGGCACCCTGATCGATGATTTAGCCCAGATTTTCCTGGTCATATGATGGGTATCCAGAAGCCTTTCTCTTGTAGAAAGACTTCTGCATTTGGAATCAGAGGCTCCAAGTTCAAGTTATCACTTTGCTATCTGTGGCACCTGGCTAAGTCCTTTCATTGTTCTAGGTCTCAGTAAAAGGGAAGAGTTTGGACCAGATGATCTCCACCATGCCTTCTAGCTCAGAAATAAACGTAAGTTCTTCCTGTGAAGCATTAGGCTTTTCTCTTTGTGCCATTGGCCATTGTTGTTAAAGTTATCTGAGCCTTTCCCAACCAAAGCACCAACCTTTCAGGCTACTGAAGACTGCCTGATGAATACAGATCTGCCATACATGCCCACTCAGACTTTGGTACTCTGGAGGTTCTCTGTAAATGATGATAAGGTTTGAGCAAGGTCTACTCTTGCTAGAGTGGCTCAAAAGAGTGGGTATTCTTCAATCTAATGCAATCTAGGAAGCATTTATTAAATAAGCATCCGTGATGTATTTGAGATGGTACCATATGCTGGGTTACATAAGGAAGTAAGTGTAACCTCACAGCTCCTGACAAATGAGAAAATTTGAGATAATTATGAAGAGGGAAGACATCAGTGTAATAACGTTTGACTAACATTTTGGGATTTGGAGTTCAGAGGGTCTGGACCAATTTGGACTTTTGTGATCTTTGAGCCAGCAGGCAAATATAAGTCATACTTAGGAGGTTTGAAAAAGATGCACATTGTCCCTGAGAGGACAAATTAGGAAGAAGGACCTGGGACTTGGTGAGCTAAGTATCAGCCATAGTGGGGGAAATGGGGCTCTTGGTCCCAGCCAGGACCTGAGCTGAGCTATCTGAGGGTAAAAGGTGCAATGAGGGGAGTGACAGAGACAGAAAGACAAGGATAGAGTGAGACAGAAAAAGGAGAGTAAGACAAAGAAACAGAAACAGGAGGAGCAGAAATAGAGAAAGAGAAGACAAAAGAGACAGAGAGAAATTGAGAGAGAATATACGGGGAGAGAGAGAGAGAGGGAGAGAGACAGACAGAGAGAGAGAGAGAGAGAGAGAGAGAGAGAGAGAGAGAGAGAGAGAGAGAGTGACCAGAACAAGAGAGAGAGAGAAATAGAGGCATGTCTTTGGGTCTCTGCAGGCATCTCGGAACAAAAAACAACAGACTGAAGTTGTTGGATGTAATCACCTCTTCAAGGGGGAGAGGGAAGCTCCCAAAGGTCTACTCTTTCCCCAACTTCCCAGCCTCACACCTATCTAGTAACAAGCACAATCATCAACTCTTTTTACTTCTTTATCTAAGCACTTCCTATATCTCAACTTTGCTTTAAATATAAAGATATGAGGTCAGTCGGGAAACCTTAATTGTCTACTTAGACTGTGCTGAGAAAAGGACTGGAGGAAGCCATGAGTGAGCTGGACATACACAAAATTTAAATTAAGACAAAAAGTCAAACTTCTGTCCAAATGTTAAGAATTTTCCTAACTGGGGAGTTCCAAGTTATTGTGGATTATGATTGTACTAACTTTTCATCTATGATATAAATTTCATAAGGTAGAAGAGCAAAGGCTCTTTGGGCTCTTATATTGTCCCTAGAGTTAAAAGCAAGTTTTCATAAATATATATGACTGATTAAATCTCTAATAATTAGGAGAGGGGCGGTGAAAATGGATCACCTTCAGGAAAAAGATAGGTAAGGCCTGGGAAGTATTTATCTCTAGACATTGCCAGAGAGTGTAGGAGGCAAAAAGGATGGAGCACCAGTTGGCCAACTCTTTCCTCCAGAATCACCTACCCATTATGTTAAATCAACACATTCTACTATTTAATTATATTTTTAGAATATCTTGTTTGCGTGTCAGAAATCTTTAGTCAGTCACTCCATCTCTATTGTTCCTCATTCTGCCAACGTTATTTTCTGCCTTCTCCAGGAAGGGTTCCTTTATTCCCTTTTCCCATCCCTACTTCAGATAATTATTTATCTCTGTGTGAATGTCTTATTTCCTAACTACACTGCAAGCCAAAGCATTGCCCTGGATAGCTTTGGAGAGCCCTCCCAATTCTGGACCCATGAACCTTTGGTTGCTTCTACCCTTACCAAAGCAAGTAAACTCTTTTTTGGGGGGTGGGGTGGAGGGTTAGAGGGGAAGTAGTAGCTGGAGGAATGAAAGACCCATAGGAGTTGATCTGTAGGTAATCAACACATAAGGATCAGGACTAGAACTCTCCACTCTAGACAATGTGGCTTTCTAAACTAGGGATTTTCAAATTTTTTGATCTTGGAATTGCTTTGGAAGGGCATATGAGATCTTTTCCTTGGTTACTGCTCCCCAAAGCCTCTCCAGACAAAGCAGGCAGAAACAGCATCTATTGGTGGTACCGGAATTACAGAATCGGCATTAGTGCTACAAGAAACTGTCTGTCTATGGGCCATTTGGAGGACTGTCCTGGGAGCCACGGAGAGTGGTAGAAACAGAGAGCCAAAGAGGTAAATGGCCCCGATGAGAGTTAACATCAATTCGACAAGTACCTATCAATTCTTTACAAAGAGAAGATGGAGAGGGAAGGAAGGAGGAGGAGGGGGGGAGAAAGGACCACCTCCTATCTTTAAAGTTTATAGAGTTATTCTTAACCTCTTTGGCAGCTTGTCACAGTCAATAAACCCTTTCTCAGAACCCCCCTCCCCAGAACTGAAAGAAATGCTAACTTTCAGCTACAAGTTACTGAAAAGAAAGATGTCATTTTTTTCCCTATCCAAGACCACAGACCCTCTCAAACCTAGGTGCCCTGGCATAGAGGGAGAAGAGAAGGGAGCCTAAGATAAGGCCCTAAGGGACACTCAGAGCAATTCACTAAGACCCTAAGGACAGAAAAGGTGCTGACCTACAATTGCTGGAACGAGCTCCCTCCACTAATGAAAACCCACTTCCTGGGCCTGGCTCTATCTCTGTTTCTCTGGCCTAGCACAGTGCCTTGTGCACAACAAATGCAGGTCGCTGTTTAAAGTTGTTTACAACCTGCCCCCACCTATCTTTCCAACCTCATTATGCATTATTCTCCTTCAGGCACTTTCCGAACAAACTGGCCTTCATGTTGCTTCTGACACAGGCCTCCCACACTCACCTCCACACCTCTGTCCTGGCTGTTTCCCAGGACTGAAACACACAATGAACACCCACCCTCCTCACCCATGACCCAGTCTCCCCAATGACTGGTTCCCTCTCCCCCCAGCCACCTCAAATTTCTCTTAGATGGAATCTGTATTATTCTTTTGACCGGAACTGGGATTTCATGTGAGTGTGGAGCCCCCTCCAACCATACAGATGGACACTTTCCCTTGGATCTTAAAGACCGGCCTGTCAACTTCTATTTTGACCCTCTGTGGACACCAGTCTGCTTTATGTCAGGGGTTCTTAACTATTTTTATGTCACAGACCCCTTGGTCAGGCTAGTGAAGGCTTCCAACAGAATCATATTTTTAAATGCCCCAAACAGAGCATTAATATTGAAATAGTTGTCACTATGTATGTCTAACTATGTCTACAGCTATGTAGATAAATAAGGGAAGGTGGGTGGATGGGTGGATGGATGGATGGATGGATGGAAAAAGTTAATGAATCCTAGGTTAGAAACTCTTGCTATTTATCTGCTGTCTTGCCCCCTTTGAAGGCAGAGAATGTCTTAGCTCGTAGCCCCAGCGCTTAGAACGATGCCTGGGTAAGTTCGTAATAAATGCTTGTTCGTTCATTCATTCACTCATCCTCTACAAAGACGTATTTAATCGTCTCTGCCACAGAATGTAAGTTCCCTGAGGGCAGGGGCTATTTCATTTTTGTGTCCCCAAACCCTAGTATGGTACCTGGCCCTCAGTAGGTACTTAATGAATGTCTGTTGATCGCCTGAGTGAATCTTTAAGAGCCAACAGGTTGTTGAACCAAGCTGTCTCCAATTACAAAGAGTTCCCCCAGCGTTTCCTTCCAGCTAAGCGGCAGCCATCCCGTCCTGCCTGCAGTCAAACAAAATCTTCTTCCCCAGCATGGGGGCCGGGGATGGGGAGGAGGGAGCTGCGAGTGTGGAAAAGGAAGAGCGAAAGCCAGTACTTCCCAATCCATCTAAAGCTGAGCCTCCCTAGAGGTTTTCAGTTTTCTAGCAACTGTCGGCAGGGGGAAGGGGAGGGGGCGTCGGGACGGGGGAGGGGATGAGTGCTGCGGAGAGGGCAAGGGGGAGGGGCTGGGGGCTGGGGGAGGGAAAGCCCACTCCAAGCCGGGGCAGCACTTCCTCCCGAGAAGACGGTAAACAAATGTGATGATGTCACGAAGAGCCGCTGACCTGCCGGTGAACCCGGGGCTGTAAATGAGATGCAAGGTGCCAGCAGCCCTCTTCCCATCCATCCTAAGCCCCACGCACACTCGGCTCGGCTCAGCTCCGGCCTGGAGGCTACCCCAGCTGCACATATGGACAGGATGCTCTAAGCTCCAGCAGACGTTGCAACACACGCACCCACAGTCTGCTGGCCGCCGTGTGAACCGGCGAGCTTCCCCCAGCGTGGCAGCAGCGTGCTCCCCTCCCCCGACCCCCTCACCCCGGCTGTCCCAGCCCGGCCGGACAGAGCAGGGCAGGGCAGGCCACCAGCCGGCCGCAGCCACGCTAGCTACAGCTCTCCGGCTCTCTCGTTCTAGCCCTGGCTCTGGCTCTGGCCCTTTTCCTCTGATATGTCCTGTGTGCACCCCGCCCCCCCCCCCCCACATCTGCTCTGTAGAACGTGAGCCCCTTGAGGGCAGATAACCTTTTTGCCTTTCTTTGTACCCCCGGCCCTTAGGAAGGTGCGTGGTACGACAGGCTCCTTGATGATGAGAATGGGAACTTAGGCACATGACTTTTACCTCCCTGGGTCTCAGCTTCCTCATGTTGGATGGAGAGGTTGGATTGATGGTTTCTGAGGGTTTTTCCACCTCCAGATCCAACATCTTCCATAGGGAAGGGGCAACCAGGCTGATTCTCTCCTGGGTCACCCATGGGTGCCTGAGAAAATGCCAGCCTGACTCCACTCTCAGGAGCAGCTGGGGCTTGGAGCTCGAGAATCCCTCAAGACCTCGCCACCCCCCACTGGCACCAGGCTCTGTGGGAAGCAGGGCATTTCCCCCTGCAAGCAAGAACTTGGGATGCTGGTTCTAGGCCTGCCAATAATGAGGCTTCTTCATCAAAGCCAGCCCTGGTGCAGAGCCCACACTGGCCAGGGTCCCAAACTGTTAAAACCAGAGCTGGACACTTCCCCTGCCCTCCCCTTCCCGCTTTCCCTCCTGCTGAGAGCTGCCAAATCTCCCTCCAGGCCAGTCCGAAGGGACAGCAGGCTCTGTTTACTATTAAGAAGGGATTTTAAACAGTGGCTGCTCCAAGAAAAGCATCAAGGCTAATCCCCTCTAGCGGCCGGAGGATCTGCCCTTCAGCCCAGACAGCTGTGAGGGAGGGGAGCCGCTGAGGGGCCAGGTCCAGGCTTAGAATGCCTGGGTGCAGATGCCCAGAAGCCCCACCCTGGGAAGCCTAGGAAGCATGGGGAGGGGTGCTGTAGGCCTCAGCTCTTCTCTGAAGTGTGACCATCCCTCTAGCTCCTTGGAATCCATAGGAGAAGTGAATCCAGATGGGGGCCACCAGGAACAATCGATAAGCAATGAGTAGGTCTTACTATGTATTCCAGGCAAAAGCAGTCCCTGACCTTGAGGAGCTCACCATCTGACAGAGGAGACAACTTGTACATGTACAGATGAATACAAGATAGACAGAGGGGATAGAAGGTAACCTTAGAGGGCAGCTGGATGTCACTAGGCCTGGGGTCAGAAGACTTGACTTCAAATTCAGCCTGTGTGATCCTAAGTCACTTTACCCTGTTTGCCTCAGTTTCCTCATCTGTGAAATGAGCTGGAGAGGGAAATGGTAAAGCACTCCAGTGTCTCTGCTAAGAACCCTCCAAATGGGGTCATGAAGAGTTAGACAGGATGGAAACAACTGAACACAAAAATCTTAGAGGGAAGGGGGGTAGGGAAGAGGCTGGGAAAGTCCTTCAACAGAAGATTTGAGCTATCTTGAAGGAGCTAGAGATGAGGAGACAGAACATTCCAGGCACAGAGAACGTGAATAAAGTTGTAGGCAGAGTACTGTATGTGAGCAACAGCAGAGAGGCCGATGTGGCTGGGTTAGCAAGGGTACAGAGTGGAGGGGCAAAGTGTGAGAAGACTGGAAAGGCTGAAGGTTGTGAAGTCCTTTAAAAGCCAAACAGAGAAATTTACATTTGATTCCAAGGGTAAGAGGGAACCACCAGAGTTTACTGAGGGGAGAAGGACTTGGGTTGATACAGTCGAAGTCAAGTCTAAAGAAAACAATTCTGGTCTCTGTGTGGAGGACATTAGGAGTGGGGTGAGGCTTGAGGCAGGGAGGTCAAGAGGTGGGGTGAGAGGTTATGAGGTAGACAAGGGGGCCGGTGGAAGAGCGACTATGAAGGTAGAAACGGCCAGATTGGCAGCTGACCAGCTACATGGAGTAATCAAGAGTAAGGATGGTTGCCAACAGGTGTAACTAGGATGATGGTGCCTTGCCGGTAACAGGTTAGTCTGAAAGAAGGGTGGGTGAGGGCAGGGAGAAGACAGTGACCTCCTGTTTTGGACTGTTGAAGGTGAGATGCCTACGGGACCTGAGTTCTGCCCAACAGGCAGCTGTTGACTGAGGACTAGAGCTCAGGAGAAAGGCTGGGCTAGATGAAGAAGGGCCCCAAGTTCATGCCCTGTGACGATTAGTGGAAGGAACTGGGGATGTTTGGTCTGGAGAGGAGGAGGTTTGGGGAGGAGTTGTGACAGCTGAGTAAGTGCCTGGTAAATAGTAAACATTTAATAAATGCTTAGTGATTGAGTCATTTGAGCATCTCCAGGGCTGCCTGGTGGAAGAGAGATTAAACTCACATCCAGATGATAGAATTAAGAGCAAGGGGTGCAAAAGTGCAGACTGAGCTTGGATTTGAGGGAAAGCTTTCTCGTGTGGGCTCCCCTTTGCTAGAAGTCTTCCAGCAAAGGCTTACAACCACTTCTCTGCAATATTGTAGACAATTATTGTCCAGGTACGGGTTGGACTACATGACTTCTGAGGTCCATTCTAACTCTGGTAGTGTTTCTGTGAACCATGGAATCTTATAGCTGGAAGGCACCTTGCAGGCAATCTAGCCCAACCTGTATTTGAAAGGGATCTCTTTTACACCATGTCCAATAAATGGTCATCCATTCTCCACGGATCAAATATTTACCAAGTGCTAGGCTCTGTCCAGTCTCAATTTGAATACCAGTAATGGAGAACTCCCTACTTATCAAGTCAGTAAGTCAGCCCATTTCACCTTTTGGGGGGGGGCAGAATATTTTTCACTGTTAGGAAGTTTCTCTTCCCCTACCCCCCCATCCTAAACTTAAACCTGCCTCCCTGCTAGTCCCACCTATTCCTCTCAGTCCTGCCCATCTGAGGCCTAGCAAAATGAGTGGGCCTAGGGGTGTGGAAGCCTGTTCTGCTACTCATCTCTCTTCCAAAAAGCAACCTGACTCAGGAGCTGCAGAAACTCCGGGGCATCAGCTCTAAGGCTGGTCTGATGTGTGATGTTGGAAAAGTCGCAAGGTCTTTGGAGGCCAGAAACAGAGGGGAATAACCCTCTTCACTGTGGAAGCCAAGAGATGGATGAGGGGACCCGGAGGGGGAAAGACCGGAAATACAGAGTAGGAAAAGCTGTTAATAAGGAAGAACATGCCTGCTAGAAGGAGGCCTTCAACAGGACACCATCCCATCCAGTCACACTTCCTCAGGATCTCCCAAGAGTGTCTGGAGCTTCTAATATTCACTATGGAGACTTCCAGGATGTAAAGGGGGGGGGGTGTCTTTGACTTCAAGGTGTCTACCATCAGATGGTGAAGATGAATACATTAAAAATGCCATAAACATATATGTATAAATGCACTAGTAGAAGGTTAATTATACACTAGCAAATCACCTCCCCCCCCCCAAATCATACCGGGATGGATAACAGTTTTTATATGTGGTCTCAGCATTCATTCAACAAAATGCATTTTGCTAGATGGGGGGACAGGGGTGGCACCCTTCTATTTGATTAAATTTAAGACCAGAGGCCCTGACTCTGCTAAGGATAGCTATGTGACCTTGGACAAGTCATTTAATATTTCTGGACCCTCCTCAGTTCTTCATTTGTCAAACAAGAGGATTAGAAAGACAATCTCTAAGGTCCCTTTCCCTTCTAGATCCTGTGGCTAAATTTACTTTGCCTTTTCTGAGTCACACGAGAGCTGGATAATATTTGCTCAAATTTATTTTGTTCACAACTGTCCTGTGAAGGAGAGGTCCTGGGCAAGAACTATTATCTCCCATTTTATAGATGTGGAAACTGAGGGTCAAAGTGTCTAAATGATTGACTGATGATTATATAGCTGCCCTTTCCAATTGACCAGGGGACTTCTGAATGTTCAGGAAAGGGGGAAACAAATGATGTTACAGAGGAAAGAGAAGCTATCCCAGGGTGGTTTCTGTGCCCCATACTAACGATTAAATTGTGGCCTGGGAACATAATAGAATACTACTAAGCTGTAAGAAAAGCCTGGATGAGGGATTCTGGGCTGGTGATTTAATTGCTGAAGGAAACTCCTAGCGAAGAGTTTACTCTGCCAAAGTGGGCTATGTCTTCTTCATGACTCACACTTTCAGAGAAATGACCAGGGCACTCTCCTAGGGTCTTGAAAGATAGGAACTGACCCAGGTCTTCTTGGCTTTGGAGCAGGTTCTCTGACCGCCTCTAACAAAAGATGACTATGAAGAATTTGGAGAAGCACAGGAAGATTTACTTGAACTGATGCAGATCCAAGTGAGGAGGCGGAAGAAACCAATAAACAATCATTACACCAATGTAAACTGAATGCTGTGTAATTATGATGACCAGGACTGGTCCCAGAGAAAAATGGGGAAACATAGACCTCTGTTTCTTTCTTTCAGAAGTGGGGAACATGAGTATGGAACACTGAATATACTCTCAGATGGGGGTGGAGATGGATTGTTTTGTGGGACTGCTTTTTCATTCCTCTTTTTTTTAAAAAAAAACTTTGCTAAAAAGGAGACACACCAGATAGGGGAGGGAAAAGGGATTTATTTGGAAGTGAATGTGGGATAAAATCAAAAGCTATCAATAAAAAAAAGATTAAAATTTTTTGAAAAGTCTTTGTCCCAGAATCTATAAACTGTCCCATAATCCAATGAGAGGCCAGACGCAGAGGGTCAGTGGTGTTGTGGGACCAAGCTTGACCCTGCAGGAAATGGGATCATAGAGAAGGTGAGATGAGAGGTATATTTTGAAGGATAAAAGACAATATACTTAAGACTCTCTTTGCCAGCTTTCCTCCTACCAAAAGTACCATTTGGAGGTCACTCAGCCAGGTTGACATAAAAGTCAGCCATTGTGAAGACAACTGGGATACAAGTAGTGCAATATCTCCAGGAAGGCCTAATTAGGTTAGAAGGACCCAGTGACTGGTGGCCTGATCCTGGGCTAATTAGGCACAATTTATGGGTCAGCCTCCAGTGGCCATGGGCTCTCAATTACTTGCCAGCCAAAGTAACTGTCTATTGCACAGGCTATTAATTAGGAATCGTTTTAATCTCCTCTGGGACAGAGGTCAAACACCGTGGCATGGGCCTGGCTCTTCCCCCACTGGCGTCAGTGTTATCAGGCGATGGATCTGGCCTTGCAGAGCTGGGGACTTTAGAATGTCAACAATATGCTTTGAGTGGACAAAGACCAGAGTTCAGCATATCACTGCATGGTCAGCTCAGCTATTTGGATCTGTAGGTGGGTTTCCAGGAATCTGGGAACAAATCCTCAATGGATTTTGCTTTGCAGTGGTCTGTAGGGGTGTCAAGGTTTCCCTTTAACCTCAGTTATGATTTTCAGCTGTATTCTTTCTAGTCTTCCATTCACACTTCCATCTCTGGGGTGGAATCTCACTTATGTTATTTACTGGCTGTGTGTCTTTGGACAAGTCATTGAACCTCTCTGGGCTTGTTTCCTAATTCACAAAAAGAGAAGGTAGGACTTGCTGGCCTCTCAAGTCCCTCTAGTTCTGGGTGACTCTTTCATACATTCACTCATTCACTCACTCATTCATTCATTCAACAAGCATTTGAGCAGCTATTACTATGTGCCAAATACTGTACGACGGGTGCAGGGGGATACAAAGTTGAAATGAAAAGCCATTCCTGTGCTCATTCTACTGGGGGGAGGGGAACATGTGCCCAGTCTTGGGCTGACCTCACTGTCATCTCTATCATGATCCCTGCTGCCTTTAAAGCTCACTTTCTCTAGGAAGCCTCCTCCAGTCATCACACTAACGATTCTGCCACTTTGTTCCCCTAATTATTTAGCTTCACAGCTGGGTTTAAGTTAATTTGTCTAATTTCTTTGTAAGTGTTGACTCTTACACACACACACACACACACACACACACACACACACACACACACATATATACTCAAGCAGACCATAAGCTCTCAGAGATTGTGATGTATATTTCTTTTCTATCTTCCTGGAGGATTAAGAACAAAGTTTCTCTTTCATTCATAAATTCATCCATTGAGCATTATTAAGCTCTTAATATGGATAAGGTACTTGTGGTAAGGACTGTATATATATATCTATATCTATATCTATATATAGATATAGATATATATATATATATTAAGTCACAGTCTCTCCTTCAAGGAGCAGATATTCTACTTTGTGCAGAGTAAAGACTCAATAAATGTCTTGGCTGACTAATTCTTTTCTTTCAGTCTAGGGTACCCCATTAGGTTTCTCTCAAAGCCCCTTATATTTCCTGACTTTTGTCCCATTCTGTGACACCTCAAAGGGAGACTAACTGGAAATGCAAACTAACAAGGAACCAGGAGCAGCGCTGAGAGTTGGAGAGCAAAGTGTAAGTCCGGAGGTCCATCATCTACCGTGGAAAGTCTGAGGAATCTGAGTTCTCATTCCCCATTGGATCAGCCTTTTCCTATCCCTCACTCCTTTGGGACAAGACAGCTGTCTTCCAATATCTGAAGAGCTATCACATGTGAGTAAATTTACTTATTCTCCTTAATTCTTGGGTAGAACTAGAAACAGGGGCAGCAGCAGGATTAGCAGATTTAGGCTTGATGTAATAGAGCAGTTCTTAACAGTTAAGTGTCCCAAAGTGGGGTAAGGCTGCCTTGGAAGGTGACGATTAAAGGTCTTTAAGAAAAGCCTTTAGGACTGACCATTGCATTGGGATGTTGTAGAGGATGCCCACAAAAGCTAGGGGTTGGACTCTATGATCTCCAAGAACCTTTTTGTTGGGAATCAACAAAGGGCCCTTTTAACACGGGGTACAGTGGGCAGCTCAATGGTGCCATAATGCATAGTACCAGGTCTAGAGTCAGGAGGACCCAAGTTCAAATCTGGCCTCAGACATTTACTTGCCATGTCACCCTGAGGGAGTCTGCTCAGTTTGCCTATCCTGTTTGCTTCAGCTCCTCATCTGTAAAATGAGCTGGAGAGGAAATGGCAAACCATTCCAGTATCTTAAGCCCCAAATGGGGTCACAAAGAGTTGGGACACATGACTGAAATGACTGAAATAGAAAGGGATGCTGTGTGTGGGACCATGATCTCTAAGGGTCCTTTTGACACATCATGTTGGAAAGATACTCCCATGTTCATTTCACATTCTTACCAAAAGAATGGAAAAACATTTGACTTCCTGCTATCCCTCCACTGGTAAGTCAAGGAATAATAACAATTTAAGTAGAGCCCATTTCTAAAATTCAGCTGAATCAAAGTTCCTCTCCAATTCTTCTTTTTGGGTGCAGGCTGGACTCAATATTTCCTGAGGTCCCTTCTAACTCCAGAAGTAAGTATATCCCTCAATGTAATTTCAACCTCTTTTGATTCTGAATAGGATCACAGATTTAGAACTGAAAAAGGCCTTTAGCTCAGCCCTATCATTTTACAGCTGAGGAGTCTGAGGCCCAGAAGGTTTAGGTGATTTGCCTAGGGTCACACAGCTGGTCACATATCCTGTTTCCAAGTCCAGGACTCTATTATACCATGCAGTCTGCCTTAGAAGTCCACAGTACTTAACTTGGGAGTCCACAGACATCCTCTAACCCATCAATAGATAGGTTTCAGGAGATCCATAAACTTGGATGAGTATTTCTGGTTTCCTTTGTAATCTTCTCCATTTATTTTATGCATTTAAAAACATTATTCTGAGAAGGGACCCATAGCTTCCCCAGCCTGCCCAAGGTTAGAGATACACACACAAAAAAGTTAGAGGGACCTTTGCTCTAGGGTGAAGTGAAGTGCCTGATCACATAGCTAATAAACAGCTAGCAAACAGTGGGAATTTAAACCCATATTTCCCAATTCCCAATTCCAGACTCTTTTTACTATTCCACACTGACTAAATTGGTTGCAAAGAGTGCTCTTAATGTCACAATTAATACTTTTCCCTTTACGTATAACACAGTCATGCACCATGTGCATCCTTTCTCTTAACACTTCATTCTTATCCACTCACCTTTCTATGGCAGGTCCTGGAGTGAAGATTATGGAAAAGGTTGATCTAACACCAGGCAAGATGATCCACGTGAACCCAATGTCAGGTGCACACAGTCACCTTGCAAAGTCCAAAGGGCTTGCTTAAATTTGGCATCAGATGCTTGCTGGCTGTGTCATCCTGGCCTGCCACAATTTGCTCACATGGAAGATGGAGTGAATAAGAGTGACCACCTCTCCTCCCTCTGGACTGCTTTATCAAAGTATTCATTTGTAAAGTGCTCTGTAAACCTTGAAGCCTTATATAAATGCCAACAATTACTATTATTTAGAACTGACTAGGCCCTTCTAGGGCCATCTTGTTTAATCCCCTCCTCTTCCTCTTGGAAAACTCTTCTAAAAGTGTGGAGGCTGACCGGCTCAGCCTGGGAGGAAGTGCGTACAGAGGGCAAATCCACAACCAGTGAACGAGGTCATGTCATAACTAAATTTTACCTTCTGGCAGGTTTGAGACCAAGATGCTTCCTGACTACTGTTCTTCTGTCCAGGGAGATGGCATACAGAACACTGGATTTGCAGTCTGGAAAACTTGGGTTCAAACTCTGTCTCAGAGAGGAATGTTTCCTAGGGTAGTCACTCCTACTCTCCCAGTTTCCTCATCTGTAAATAAGGGGATGGGACTAAATTATTTCACCTCAGCATCTATGATCCCAAGATCCTAAGGCCCTTCAGCTTTCTCTGCCTCAGTTTCTTCAGATGTAAAATGAAGGGGTTGGTCTAGATGGCCTCTCTGGCCCCTTTGGTTTCAGAGCCATGATCCCAAGCTAACTGTATTCCAGATGAGAACAAGGCTTTCAATCAACGAATAATGGCAATGTCATCTTGCTTGGAGAACTGCCTTGGTTTGCCCTTTTGTTAAAATTCAATCACGACAAGTTTAAATAGCGTACTTGATCTGTGTCAATAATAGTATAACTGTGAACAATCTGCAAGATGAGCTTCCACTTTCTTCCATTCTCTTCATCTCAAAACTCTTCAACATTCCTCCACATGCTCTTCCTCCTTTTACTTACCCTCAGAAAATGAAATGGTCCTTCTACTATCCTGAGAAGTAGCATAGTGTAGTGGATAGAGCACTGGCCTTGGAGTTAGGAAGGTATGAGTTCAAATCCTGCCTCAGTCACTTAGTAGCTATGTGAGATTGGACAAGTCTCTTCTACTCCCTGGGCCTCGGTCTTCTCATCTGTAAAGTGGAGGGGGTTGGCCTGGATGACCTCCAAAGTCCCTTTCAGCTCTAAATCTCTAATTCTATCCTTGAAGGACTTTCACATCCCCCTAATGTCTCTTCACAAAGTGGTACCTTCAAGGAAGATCTGAGAAAACATCACCATTGTTTTTATGGCCAGACTTCTTGTGTTGAGCATTTGCTCCCTTTTTAAAAATGAGGAGTTGATCATGATCAGAAAGGTAAAGTCCTTTTCTGCTGTCATACAGAATCTATACACATTTTCTAATGATCAAAGGGAAACATTTGCGAGAAATCTGCCTGCAACTGGAAATACTGCGGTTAGTCTGAGATGCCAGAGTTTAGCAGACACTGATAAGCAGTTGGTCTTCCTCCACATTCACTTGCAAAATTGATCTTCTTAAAGTGCAAGTTTGACCAAGTCATCTCCCTATTCCACAGCCTCTACTGACTCCCTATTACAAGGGAGACCAAATATAAAATGCTCTGTTTGGTTTTTAAAGTCCTTCACAGTCCGGCCTCTTCCTACCATTCCAGGCTTCTTCTATTCTTTGTTCCAGCACCACCGGCCTCCTTACTGTTCCATCTCTCAAATGGGAATGTTCTCACTAGCAATCTCTCAGTCCTGGAGTATCCTCCCTCCTCATTCCTGAGTCTGGGCTTCCCTGGCTTCCTTCAGATTACACCTGATGGAAGAAGCCTTTCCCAGTCCTTCGTAATCTTAGCGCCTTCTCTCTGAGATTTATCTCTAATGTATACTGCATATAGCTTGTTTATGCTTGGTTGTATGGATGTCCTCTGCCCCATCAGGCTCAGAGCTCCTTAAGAGCAGGGACTTTTTTGGAGGGGTGGGGTTCTTTGTATCCCTAGAATTTGGCACAGTGCCTAGCACACAGTAGGTGCTTAATAGATTTTTACTGATTGTCCTGACATGGACAGCATCCAGGCAAGGCAAGTAGAATCATGTGTCCAGGTCATAGGATTATGGGTGGAAGGAACTGGCGACTTTTGGGTAGAAGAAGATAAATTTCACAGGGTTTGTGAAAGCTGTCTTCAAGTACCTGAACAGGGCTATCTCTTGGAAGAGGGACTGTGTATTGTTTGACTTCAGATGGCAAAGTGAGGAGTGATGGGTGGAAGATGCAAAGAGATGGCCAATTGAGATTTGATGTCAGGAAAACTTCTGAACAATAAAAGTTGTCAAGAAGTAAAACAGGTTCCCAGGGAGGCAAATTCTCCATTCCTGGAGGTCTTCACACAGACTCCAGATGACCATTCACCAGACATATCATAGAGTACATTCATTTTTCAGATATAAATTAGATTAGAAGGAACTAACTTCTAGTGAGTTTCCTTCCAACTCAGACATTCTAGGATTCTGTGGTAATTGGTTAATCAGTTCTTATGGGGATTGAATCTGTCCATAGAATCATGGAAAGAGAGTGGATTTGGGGGCAGAGGAACTGGGTTTGAATCCTGACTGTAACTTACTTAGTACTTGTGTGATCTTGGACAACTCTTTCCCTTTTGGAGTCTTGATTTCCTCATAGGGTAAATTCAAGGTCTGAACCTGATTTTTCTCCCCCTGCCCCCTTTTTTTTTGAGAGGGGAAGGCAAGGCAAGTTGGGGTTAAGTGACTTGTCCAAGGTCACACAGTTAGTTAAGTGTCAAGTGTCAAGTGTCTGACGCCAAATTTGAACTCAGGTCCTCCTGATTTCAGGGCTGATGCTATTCACTGCACCATGATGATCTCTTAAGATCTTTTTCAGCTCTTAAGAAACTATGACTGGCTCCATAAGCCCCATGCTCTGGCCAAGTGAGCTAATGAGCTGCCTAGTCATTGGTGTAAGCAGGGTACCAATTAGCTCCTCCTAGGAGCACAGATGGGTAGTAGAGGCACCAGGAAAGGAGGAACAGAAGTGGGGAAAGCGGGGCCTGATTTCTTCCCAGGATATAATTCTCTCTCAGCTTCTCAAGTTCTTTCCCCCAAGAAGTTGCTCTCTGGGACTAGCTCCTACAGAAGAAAGGAGCCCACTGTGCCCATTCACTTCTATTGTCTTCTGGCTCTAGAGTGGGAGGCAGAAAAGGGGAGCCTCTTAAAGCTTGCTGTTCTGAAAACAATCCCCTCCTACTGGTTTCTAGAAAAGGGTCAAGAGCTAAAATTCCCCCATGGGTCTCTGGGAAATGGATGGAATTTTTCTTCCTTCAGGGAATCCCAAAGCACACTGGCCAGTACATTCTAGGTTAGCAGTTATTCTGAGCTCTGGGTTTCTGGATCTGTAAATAGCTTTTCCAGGGATGTTGTATAAGGAGAAGTCTCCTGGGACTTAGACCAATACTTGTTAGTCTCTGGGCATTCATTCTGTGAGCTTTGTGCTCTGTGTGCTTTTGGCCTACAGATTCCACTTTGGGAACTGTCTGCTCCTGGGACACTGTACCTGGAGAGACAGCCAGAAGATTTTACTCCAAGTATAGCTGTGGGGAAATTGCTTCCCTTTGCTGAGTCTCAGTTTCCCCTTCTATAAAATGGAGCAGGTGAAAGAGCATGCCTTCAAGGCCAGAGGATCATAGATTTAGTGCCAGAATGGATTGTAGAAGATAGAGTCCCCTCATTTCACAAATGAGAAACTGAGGCTCGGGGAGCTTAAGTGAACTGGGCACAGTTAGAAAACGTCTGAGGCGGGTTTTGAACACAGGTCTTCTGGACTCCAGCTCCAAAGTCTTATCCACTGTCCCATGCTGTCTTTAATATCCAGCTACTCTAGCAAGTGTCTTTAGAGCTGATATACAGGGAGGGTATGCTACTGAGTGGGATGGGCACCATCATAAAGTTCTCTCCAGAAAAGAGGACTGCTTTATCACACAGGGATGCAAGTAACACGTGCTCAATAGTCTACGTCCTCTCCTTCAGCACCTATGCCAGAACTAGAGAAAGGCCACTGCAGAGACCACATGAACAAGGACAGAAGTCACATCCGATGGGCAGGTAGGTATTGCATTGTGAGCCCTACCCTTGAGATCATGGAACCACAGACATTTCAAGGCAGTGACTTGGCTGTCTCAGGAAGGAGTGACTCCCTCACCTCACCATTGGAGCTTTTCACCCAAAGACAAGACCAACATTAGCTGGGGATGTTGGAAAGGGGCTTTTCATGAACTACATTATTGGGACAAGAGAGCTCTCGAGGTCCTTTCCAGAGCTCAGATTCTGTGAAACAAAAGGTGCAGGACCCAGGGGTGGAAGCCTGCTTTATATCTCTGCCAAGGAAGAAGTAAAAGCAGTCAGTCCCAGTGATTTGAGGTTATTTCATTTTACTGGGGATGGATTTTCACACTATTGGCTGACCATTCTTGTTCTTTTTCCCTCCTGTTCCTTGTCATACTCTTGCACTGATATTTTCTGGGCTTCTCTTTTCTTCCTCTGGCCCTAAATTGGATGGGTTAGAGCTGAGGCAGAGCACACACACACACACACACACACACACACACACACACACACACACACACACTTCTTCCCCTTGAATAACACAGACAAAAAAGAGTGACATAATCGTCTACTTGCAAGTACAAAGCCAGTGATGTCAGGCTGGGGGAGGAAAAAGGTTTTCTTTTCTTTTCTTTTCTTTTTTTTTTTTTTAAAAGCATGGAGAGATACTAAACCTCCCAGACTCCTTTCCCTGCTCATGGCTGGTCCTGGGAGTTCTGAAACAGCAACAGTCATCAACCACTTGATGGCTCAAGTCAATTTAATTCAATAGGCATTAGAGTTAGAACTCTTATTCCCATTTTACAGAAAAAGAAACTGAAGCTTAAGAAGGACTTGCCCAAGGTTATACAGCAAGTAAACTCTCAGAGCTAGCATTTAAACCCAGATCTTCTATTTTGCCCTATTTAAACCCAGAATTTCAGGTCCATTATTCTATCCGCTAGGCTACATTTGCTTACATCCATTACATATCATTTGGAATGAGAAGATCTCAGAGTTCTGAAGGACTCTAAAATCCAATCTGTTTTTGAACTGAAAGGAATCCCCTTTGTGAAATCCCTAACAAATGCTTATATCCACCTGAGGCAACATGAGGTAACTGACACAGTCCTGGCACTCAAGTCTGGAGAGTAGCGTTCAGTTCAATTTCCTGCTGCACTTGACTAGCCTTGTGACCGTGGCCAGATCACACAATCTCTCTGAGCCTCAGTTTTCTCATTTATAACATGGGGATAATAATACCAGTAGCCCTTCTTCTCCTCCCATCACGGTCTCTGTCCAGCTTCTACTCGAAGAATCCTGGTGACAGCAGTTTACAACTTCAGTGTGAGTTTTTCTCTCTACTTTAGTCCCTGTCCATTGCATTCTGGTAGATGCTATCTTAATAGGTCTCTGAGTCTACCATATTTTCCCAACTTTATTGATATGATATGATGTGCAAGGTCCTTACCCCTTGTAGCTGAAAAAGGCTACCAGCTTCTGATTTAACAGTGGTGACAACACCTCTGTCTTGAATAGCAACCATTTGTATTCATATAGCTAAAAATTTAGAGTATAATATAGTGGCTTGAGTCTTGGACTTAGGAAGATTTGGGGTCAAATCTAATCACTTGTACTTATTAGCTTAGTGACTCACCCAACCTTTCTAAGCTTCAGGAAATACTTTAGATACCAAATTATAGATGGGTAGGGGGAGTTCCCATATACATTAGTCACTAATGTGTGTGTATGTGTGTGTGTGTGTGTGCGTGTGCGCATGTGTGTAAAGATAAAGGCCAAGAGAGGATCCAAGCTAAGTAACTGCAAAAAGTCTGACTTCTTGGTCACCAAACTGAAGCTCACATAAGGAAGTTGGGCTGTTTCAAGAGAAATAATTAAAAAAAAAATCTTTCACAGTAAGTAAATTTATGGAACCTCTTCCCTGAAGACTTTAGATTGAAAATAGGAAAAGATTAAAAACTAGTCTTATGTAAATTTAGGGTGGTCAGATTTATAATGTATTATTGGGGAATTTTCAGAAATCAACTGAGGCCAGTCTTAACATTTTGATGTACATTCTTTCATTCAGTCATCAAACATTAATTAAACAACTACTGTGTACGAGGCACTGTTAGAGTGGGTGCCAGGGATACAAGGGCAAAAAATGAAGTCATCTCTGCCCTTAAGGAGATTATATTCTGAAGGTAGTAAACAACATATCCACAGAGAAGTGAAGGTAGAATACATACCACGTAAATAAAAAGTGGTGTGTGTGTGTGTGTGTATGTGTGAGCGTGTGTGTGTGTGTGTGTGTGTGTGTGTGTGTGTGTATGTACTGCTAACAACAGGGTAGATTAAGAAAGGCTTCAAGGAGGAGGTGTCCAAATGAGCTCTGCTTTGCAGGAAGTTCAGGATTCTAAGAGGCCGGAGTAGAGGATATATGTACCAAGGTTTGGGCATGGAATATTGTAGGGACACCCATGCTTTCCTAGAAAATCTCTTTTGGTGTCTCTGTCAAAACTAAAAATATCTAGCTAATCTCCATTTTTTCTTTTTTTTTTGCTTTTTGGAATGGGGAGGGCAGGGACGATTGGGATTAAGTTACTTGCCCAAGGTCACACGGCTAGTTAAGTGTGTCAAATGTCTGAGGCCAGATATGAACTCAGGTCCTCCTGACTCCACAGCCAGTCTATTCACTGTCCATTTTTTTTTTATCAGCTTTACCCTGATGTGGCATTTTAAAGCTGTGGATCTGTATCTTGGATCCTGTTTCTCATTTACAGAGGAATATAAAGAAACTGCCTCTATCCAATTTCTTTCATTTTGAACACTGCTGGATTTCTAACCTCCTTTTCCATTACCTGGCTTCCAGAAAGACAGTCTAGTCAACATTTGCTCCGCTCCCTCACTACCACTGACTAGTCAGCCCCTTATGATCTGACTTCTACCCCTTCTCCCCCCCAAACTACTCTATCCAAATAACTCTCTTTCCCTAGTCTCAAATGACCTCTTTATTGTTAAATTCAACATTTAGCAATATTTAGCAAGCAAATCCAATATTTATCAAGACAAACAAGGCCCCCAAAGTCACCAAAAAGCTCTAAATCCAGTATTTCACAACACTATTTTGTTTTCTCATTTCTTTTGGACC
Source organism: Pseudocheirus occidentalis (assembly GCA_028646575.1). Taxonomy (NCBI): domain Eukaryota; kingdom Metazoa; phylum Chordata; class Mammalia; order Diprotodontia; family Pseudocheiridae; genus Pseudocheirus; species Pseudocheirus occidentalis. The sequence goes on along the minus strand of CM053596.1, from coordinate 34,172,650 downwards.
TCTTTGGGCCACCTGACTAGATGACATAGGTCGCCTCTTCTTCTTCTTTCCCTGTGGCTTTCTTCTGAAACAGTCCACTCCTTTGGATCTTTCTGGATCCTTTCTGACTCTTTGGCTGGCTCCATTCCTGGTTCTGCACATGTATGCACCCCAAGTTTCTCTCATCTAGCCTCTTCCCTTGACAGTCTCTTTCTTGGTGAGCTCATTTATTTATTATATCCATCATCACCTGTATAGCACATGACTTGCCAATCTATCTATCTCACTCTAGAGTTCTAGTTTCTTATTTCCAACCTCTATGTGAATTGCCAAGACATTGCAAAAAGTAAAAAACTTCCCTATTGTTGACCAAAGACACTATTCAAACATGACGTAACTCTCTTCAGGGTGGTACAACCTCCCCCAAACTGGACTGGAGGGGACGATAGGCCATATGTCAGAGTATTGATAAAGGAACGTAGGACACTAGTGGCAGTATGGTATAGTGGAAAGGGCACTTTGACTCTAGTTTCAGAGGACCTGGATTCAAATTTCACCTGTGAAACTAGCTGTGGCCTTGGGCAAGTCATCTGAGTTTGTCAGTCTTGGTTTCATCACTTGCATTTTGAAGCAGTTGGATTAGATCTGCAGTTCTCAACCTGTGGGTCATGACCCATTGTGGAGGGGGTCACCTAAGACCATCGGAAAACACATATTTCCAATCGTCTTAGGAACCAAGACACTGCTCTTCTATCCGTCTCCAGGCGGGTTCACCCACATGCAGATATGCCCACATACGAGTATTAAAGGGTCTTGGCATTAGGAAGGTTGAGAACCACTGAATTGGATGAAATTGATTTGTCTTATTCTAAAACTCTCACCTGACATGTCAAGTCTTTGTGTTGGTGTGCCCATTGGCAATTTGGCGTGTCCAAGAAAACGCATTGCTACCGATGGGGAGGTGACAGTGTAATGGAGATGGCAAACACGGACCCTTAATTTTGTTTTGTAACTCTCAAATTCATGTCTATTATTACAGTTATTCATATGTGTGTTCATCAAGGACTCTATCTTAACCTACACTTTGTATCCGTTTCTTCTTCCCTAGCCTGATTTGATTCAACAAATATCCAAATAGAAGGCCTTGTGCTTGGAACCTAAGAAAAATGATACATCCTTCCCATCAAAGAGCTTACATTCAACCATTCATTCAGCAGAGGAACTGTAGTCAGATAAAGAAATACAAAGTATGTACAAAGTAATTCAAAATAATTTAAAGAGATATTAAGGCTTCTGCTGTGCCCCATACCCTGTATCCACCTAATAGATGTTTGTGGAATGAAGAAGGAATGGAATTGATAAATCTCTTTAAAGGGTCAGTTCTGGAGAGAATGACCAGAGAACTGTACTGTAACATCTCACTGTATAGATAAAATGTTATCAATTGCACAAATGTGACTCCTGACCCCACTTCTCCTATCAGCCTCAGAGAATGCATTTCTGAGCCTGGATGTATTCCCACTAATTGAGAGCTAGCTCCTATGACCAAAAGCATTGGGACCAGAATTCAATGTGTCCCCTACCTTCTCCCAGGGTTTGAAATTATGACCAAGTGTCAAATGTTGTTATCTTGGATTGCTCAAACTGCTTACCCAATGCTGGGCCAAAGGTTTGACTGGTTATGGCAAACACTTCCATCCGGTCTCCTGGATTTTCCAAACAAACAATACATCTTCCTCTTCTCTGAGTGATTCGTGCTAAGGTCATGTCAACCCCAAAGAAGGTTGATGGATAGAAAGGTCATTTGGAAAGCTCAATTTCTTGGTCAAGAATGGGAGTGTTTATTGAGTGCTCGTCCCTAGGAGAGAATGCCAACTAGATTTAAGTTGGATCACCTAACCACTCTTCACCCCTGCCTTAGTTATCCAGCTTGATCTAACAGCTAACTTTTATTCTGGGAAAGGCACTGAAAAGAAAAAGAGGAGGTAGGGGAAAAACATGGACTCTGCCCTCAAGGAGTTTATAATCAAATGAGGAGAGAGGCAAGCATTCAAGAAACTAATACTTATACAAGAAGAAGTATAAGGAGAGATAGAAGCAAGGCCCTTGAGCCATTTCAGGAGGGAGAAATCACTTTTCATTATACTTGATGGGAAAGAAGCAGTCTCTTCTAGGTTAAAAACATTTAAATTCAGTTCGTCACTTTCTGAAAACTCAGATGCACATTTGGAACAACACCTGTCCACAGGCTTTGGAATCAGGATCCTGTGGCTTCTGGTACATCAATCCCACCGGCAGGAGGCATCCAAATTGCTACAACAGCCAACTGCGTTCTTTTACAAAGATTATCTATTACATGAGATAGTGAATATGAGCAAGCCTTAAAGCCCTATATACCTTCATAACATTATGATCATAATCATCTTTCTTATAAGGTAAGGGATGGGAAGGGGAGGGGGGAGGCATCTCCTAGAGACGTCAGCTCTCATCAGCCACTCCCAACTTTGCTTCATGCTTCATACAGTTGGCATCATTGCTTTTACTTCCTGAATCTGGACCCAGACTTCAGGCTAGCTAAGCTTTCTTGTGCTGATATAATACCTACTCCCCCCAAATCTCAATGTGCCCAATCAAAGGAAGATTCTCATTTGCAATCTGTGGTTAAACATCGCCTCCTACCTAAAGTAAACTGCAGGGCTGCTTAGGGGCTGCAGAACAGCTCTCTTGTAAGATCATCCCAAACCACATGGCTCTCTTTCAAATAGGCATCCCCAACTCTGCACAGTTAACTATTCTCATGGCTTTTCCCCACTCCTAGAGGACACATTCCTTCTCATGAACTCATAGGACTCTAAAATACTTATGGGAGATATGGCCAGGAGAGGAACGGCCCCAAGAGCGACTTGGGGAAAGTGGGTAACCCTTCAAAATTTTCTGTTGTGGGAGTAGCAGGAAAGTCACCACGGTTAGTCTCATTCTAGACCCAGCTCTCTCTAATAAGTAAGCTGTAATGGTAGAGGACCCTTCTTTGTGCTTTTATTGGACTAAACAACAGTAGCCAATAATGCAATGTGAGCCAGAGGCAGTCTGTTGAAGTAATCTATGCAAAGTGCTTTATAAATATGGGGTGTTGTTATATTATTATTGTTGTTTTAATTGTTTTTTATTGTTATTGACTTCCACAGCTCCTCTGAACTTTGAGAGCTAAAAAGATGTTTGCAAGAACCATTTTCAATGGCTCTCAGTTTACTGGTTGGAAGAAGATAGGATCTATCCTATTCTTGGTGGGGGCTCAGGGCCAGGGGTGGGGAGTTACTGAAAGAATCACAGAAAGACAGAATAAGCTTCCTCATCTTATTTTTCAGGTCCCCTCAATTCAATTTTACATGCCACTGGTTTGTCATCAGTCAAGTTTTTCCAGGCTGACTCAAAGGGTTATTCTCCCTGTGCCCACTGCAACCAATTAGGCAGGAGATTGTTAAAGAGATCCAGCCCTTGTGCCAGCTGCATGATTCAGAAGAAAGTCTCTCTGGGGATGCTGACAAGTAAGAAAATGACAGCTACCATGCAATCAATCATCTGGACCTATGAGTATTAGGCAGGCTGCACACCTTTATCCCTAAGACTGCTCCTCCTCTGCCTAGTTCTACCCAGGTCAGGAGTTCCTGTCTGCAAAGCATTTAGGGATCTTTAAAATTTAGGCATCTTTCCAAGGATATCAAGCTGCTGAGAATAGCTTATGCTTCTGGATGTTCAATGTTGTTCAACCAGGGGTTAAAAACACTCCAGGCTATCACTTCTTTCCACCCTCAACCCCCCCCCCCCATATCCCACATCCAAGGGCAAGGCAAAGCAGCTGCCCAAACCACCCAAGGAGAGGCGGGAAGCAAGGAGAGCGGGAGCCATGGAAAAACCACCAGGGGCCAGACACTGTGACCAATGGGGCAGGCCAGTGAAGAGTTAATGAACAAATGATCTGCTCTTTCCCTGATCATTCAGGCTCCAAAGTTCAGTTCCTGGTCCCAAGCAACCTCTAAGGAATTGTAAATCTCACTGCAGTGTTTAACAAAACAAAAGCAACCTGAAATTACATGCAGGTTTGGTTTTATACAGTACATATTTACTTAATCCCCAAGGTATGCAGCTCTATGTCATGTCAGTTGACTTTGTTGGCCTTATCCCCCCCCCCCAACAGTTTAAGTTCCAAACTAAATCCATGTTTTTGTTCCCCCAGTTCACATGGTTCAAATAGGATTCTTCAGAGT
>CM053596.1:34129547-34168306 GCA_028646575.1 Pseudocheirus occidentalis | reverse complement strand
TGTGAGAAGCTTCTTAGACGCTCAACCACGCACACGCCCTACAATAATCACCCCAGCTGCAGCAAAGGGGAAAAAAGAAGGGGGTGGGGGTGGGGGAGAGGGACTAGGGAAAAAATACCAGGGTGGGTGGGTGGGGGGTGAGGGAGAGGATTGGATCTAGGAGGTTTCGGGGTGGGGGACCTACTCACTCAACGCCACAGAAGTGAACAGACAGCTCAGGACCTGCCAGACATTTCCAATCCCAGGGGAAATTTACAAGGTGAAATTGACTAGGTCAGCATTCTTATTTTCGGGGGAGCGCAGAGAGCTGATTACTCCCCCAAAACACAGGACAGAGAGGGAGACTTTAGTCTTCAGAGACTTTAGGGAGACTCTAGTAGCAGGTGCGATATCCTCTCTCTGTCCCTTCTGTTCCCGATCCTCTACCCTAAAATTCTCTAGTACTCTCGAAATGCACCCCCGCCTCCCCGGCCCAGCGCCTAACCCTTCTCGGCCGCCCAGCGCTCACCTTTCTCGCTCCGCGTTCGGCAAACTCCCGAGCGAGGTGGCGCCCGATGCCTCTTCCCCCGCCGGTGATGAGGACGCTCTCCCGGGACAGGTCCCGCAGCTTGGCGGGCAGCACCAGACACACGGCCGCTTTCACCACCAAATAGATCAGCTGCAGCGGGAACACCAGCAGCGCGCCCAGCCATTTCCAAACCATCCTCCGAGGGGGTGGGGGACGTTGGCGGGGGTGGGGGGTGCCCCCAGTGCAAAAACTACACACCCGCAGCCCAAACCCAAAAAGAAAAGCAAATGATAAATAAGCCGGATAGGGGCGACGTGTGTGTGGGTGGTGAGAAAGAGAACCCCACCTGGTCCCCTCTAAAAACGCAAAGTAGCGGGAGTGGGGGGCAAAGAGATGACTCCTGCTTAGGTAGGGAAAAGGCACTTCAGAAAGTTGGGACAGCAGGAGGGGTGGTGGGGGGCGGGGAGCGGGAGGTGGAAACGGTGAAGGCAAGAAGCTTCTTGTCTCAGCTGTCGTTTCCGTTGGGGATTTCTCAGGTAATGTTTACTGGCTGACAGATATGGGGAGTTTAGGAAGGGGGGGGAGCACCAACCACACGCGCGCACGCAGCCACAGCCTCGCAAGTCTCAAAGTACAGGACTTAAAAAAACCCCAACAAAACCCAAACAAACAAAAAGCAGAATCCAACCCCCCCCAAAAGGGAAGGTGGAGGGGGGAGTGGCTGAGGTTTCACCCAATTTCAGCCGCCGAACGCCTCTCGACTCATAGCTATTCTTACGCGCAGGAAATTGCTTAAATGAGATCTGACTGCCAGCACTTTGCAGGAGAAGTGGGGGGTCCCGGTGTCAGTTTCTCTACGTGCGTCGCTCACTCCCGCTCGCTCTCTCTCTGGCTCCCGGGGGCTAGCCTAGCAAAGGGGCTGCCGCCGCTGGATTCAGCCTCCCTCCCTCGCCCCGCGCTCTCTCGCTCTTCCTGGAGCATTTATTGCTCTCCCTTTTTTCCGCCCCCAACTTGTAGTCCTCAGATTCCGAGAGCGAACAAGATGCACCCCTTGTCAGCCCGGCCTCGTAGGCAGTCTCTCCATTGCCTGCTTCCCCGGCAGCACAGATGGAGGTTTTTTTTTTTTTTTTTTATACCCCATTAAGTCTGATTGACAGTTAAAGTGTTCGGGAGATTTCACTACTGTTTCTGTGAGTGGCTGACTGTGGTCTCCCCTCCCCCTCCCCCCACCAGCTTGGCCCGCGCTATCTCGGGACGCGCGCCCCCGTGCACCCGCGCGCGCGCACCTACACTCACACGTACACGCACACACGCACACTCACTCTCACTCTTCGGGCGTCGCGTTTGCAAGCTGGGACTTGCTGTATGTGCATGCCCCTTTGGACTCGCCTCTGTAACTCGAGCACGCTGTAACTGAGAGCTGGGGCCAGCCCCTCTCCCTCCCTAAGACCTTCCTCCAATCCTGGGGAGTCAGCTTCCCAAGCTGGGGCGAAAGGTTACGCACCCAGAAAGATACTCCACCCCAAGTCTGGAGAAGGAGACCGGGGTTACTCGGAGGCACTTCGTTCTAACCATCTGCCCACGATGTTAGCCCAGGTCGTCCAGCCAGAGGACCCTAGATTTAGAGGTGGGAGGGAAAGTCGGAGGTCCCCAGAGGTCCGAGAGCCGCCTCCTCAGACCTAGGACTAACTAGCACAACCTCAAAGGCTTCCAGAAAAGGATAGAATTTCGCCACGTCTGCAATTCACCTTGGGCATGTTCTTCCATAGTTCTGACCCAACTCCCTCGTGCTTCCAACTTTGCTCCCCAACTGGACTCTTGTCTCTTGGGGCAGTTTCAAGAACCGTATCTAGTGGTGAAAAGAGCTGAATTTGGAGTGAGAATTGAAGTCCAATTCTGCTATTTGGACAAGTTACTTTTCTCCGAGCCTCAATACCCCCTTATGCAAAATGAAGGCTTGGACTAATAACCTCAAAGGTCTGTTTCAGCTACAAATCCTGGGACCCCGGGACCCTGCCCCAGGGCTTCAAATACCAGTTCTCTCCTCCCCTCCCCCCGATCAAATTTATTGAGGGCACATATTCCTTATCTGTACTCCCAGTGGGTCCCTTCTGTCACTGCCGTAGACCCTCAAAAATAAATGCTAGTACATTTTTATAAACGTCCCTTGTTCTACACAAGTCTGGTTTCCTCTGCTTAGATCTTTCTGTGGCCGGAACCAGAGCGAAGCACACTCCCTGTGCCCTCTCACCACCCCCAAAGAAAGTTTCTTCTTGCCTGGGGGAGGTCTCTAGTTAGCGTTTCCTTTAGGAGGAAGTCTAGGGAGGTGACTCACTTAAAGACAGCCTCAGTAATAGCTGCCAATGGGATTGCTTCAATGGGCCGCTCTTTGCAGGGTCTTCTATAAGCAACGGTGATCGGGGCTGGGGAGAAAGTGGTGTGATCACTCTACCATCTTATCATTTGGAGTATTATAATAATAGTGGCATAACTCAGTTCTATAGTGTGGGCTTTTCCCAAATGCTGTGTGGTGGAGAGGAATACCAGCATTTGACTTTTGTACATGGGGAAGCCCCAGTCTCCTGAAAAGTTCAATGACTTGCCTCTGATCACACATCCCCTGTCAATCCCAGGATTTCAACCAAAGCCTCCCGACTCAAGATCCCCTTCATTCTCAGCAAAGAGCCCACGATTCTTTGAGGGGCTTTACATTCAAAAGGGGTTCTCAACCTTTTTTGTGTAATGGAGCCTTTTTCAGATACGTTTTAAAATGCATGAAATAAAACATAAGATTAGAAAGGAAATCAATTATGTTGAAATAATTATCCAAAAATCTTTTTAAAAAATATATAAGTTCAAGAACTTTCTATGTTTTGAATGCAGGTTTTGAACCTGGTCTTAGAGGTAGGTGACAGTCCACTATAATAGAACCAGAGGGTGGGAGGTTTAGCACTAAAAGGGATCTTACATGTCATCTAGTCCAAGGCCCCTCATTTTACAAATAAAGAAACCAAGACCCAGAGAGGTTAGTGGATTGGGCCAAGGTCATAGACGTAGCCTGGAGCTACAATCTGAACCTGGCTCCTTTGGCTCCAAATCCAGTACTCCTTTCACTTCCCTGTCCTTCCAGTGGAATCCCAGCATTGCCTCTTAGCAGCCTGGGTGGCCTTGGGGAAGTCACTTACATTCTCTATGTCTCATATTACCTGGTCTGTAAAATGAGGGGGTTGGCTGGACTTGAGATTTAAGGTAAGGAAAACATTTCGAACAATGAGAACTATCCCAAAGTGGAATGAACTGCTTCAGGAGGTGGTAGGGTCCTGGGTCCCCTTTCCTCCCACTTTAAATCTCCAAGGTAGGTAATGTTGTACAGCCAATTCTATGGCAGGCATGAATTCTGAGATCTCTTCCAGTACTGATTTGGAGTGGAAGACTCCAAGGTTTCTTCCAGCTTTAAACCTTTTGAGAAACAAACATCCCCATGGTTCAAAAGGAAGATGGGAATTGGAAAGCTATCTCCTGCTTTTCCAGGGTACTATACAGGCTTAAGGCATAGTCAGGGATAAAGGGAAAAGACAAGAACAGAGTGGAGGTAGAATGGGGTATATGCTTTGGGAGGGGCTGGTAGAGAGCTACTTAGCCTTGGGTGACTGATCCCTCATTTAGAAGAACTAGATTTCATAGTTACCAGTGAGGCTGTACCTCGAAACCCTAGGGAAGTTGAAGAATGCAGAGCTTCACCTACCCAACCGGAAGGGCAAAAACAATGGAAAGCAAAGGCCTCGCCTGGGAAGGCCCAGTCCTTCCCACCTAGGAGCCTCTTGGGCTATTACACTGGACTCCAACCCCTTGGAGTTAGAAAGTTTCAGACACATACAAAGCAAGCGCCTTCTCCAGCTCTTATATTAGGAAGCCGCCTAGTGGTTAGGACAGGAAACTGCTCTTTAGGGGCTCAGGCTTTTGGTGCCAGGTGGGTCCCCCCTGCCCTCTCTGCACATCCTCTGCTGCCTTTTCAGGCCCTTTCTTGCTCAGCCCTCCCCAGCTTCCTCATAGCACCCTAGGAGTCAGGGCTTTATGGCACCTTTGCACCAAATAGTTTGACAAACGAGGAGACCCAGACCCAGAGGAGGAAGTGACTGGCCACAGTCTCACAGATCCCAAGTAAGGGCGGAGGCAGGATTCCAAAGTCCAGGTCCTGGGACTCTGCTTTTCATCCTGCTTTCCTGCAGATACGACTCATTTATTAACCCCATCACCTGGCTTGCTAATCTTCCCTTCCCTGTCCTCCTTTCCACTTTCAATATTATTCTAAGCAAAAACCAGTGTGGAGGGGACAGATACAGTGCCAAAGTCAAGTCAACACGCATTTATTAAGTGCCATATTTGCCTGACCCTAAGCCATGAGCTGTGCAATGCCAGCAAAAAACGACCTCCTCTCAAAGAGCTCCCAGCCTAGTGGGAGAAGGAACACAGAAATAGTTATGTACTAGCAAAGCCCCCCTTCCTCCGCTCTAATACTGCTAAATGGTGCAGGGGGAAAAGCACTGGATTAAGAGTAGGAAAACCTGGGTTCAAATTCTGACTCTGCCAATGATTACTTATATGACTTCAGACTTCATCTGTAAAATGAGAGGGTTAAACTACATGGTTCAGAGATTCTGGGGCAGCTAGATGGTGTAGTGGATAGTATGTTAAACTCAGAGTCAGCAAGACCTGAGTTCAAATCCTGCCTCAGATACATATTAGCCATGTCATCCTGGGCAAGTCACTTCACCTCTAGTCTTAATATCCTTATCTATAAAATCAGGCTAATAATAGCATCTACCTACCAGAGTTGTTGGGAGGATCAGATGAAATAACATTCAAAATGCATATATACATGTCTGTGTGTACACATGTATACATACATGTGCTAGCTGTTTTTAATCCTATAGAATAGGGCTCTAGAATGGCACAGGATCATAGAGCTAGAAGAGACCTCAGTCCTAGTGTCTAGGTCCTGGTATCTAGTTCAACTCTCATTTTACACATGAGGAAACTGAGGCTAGAAAGGTCATAGGATAACCAGACCTAGAGCTAGAAGGAACCTCAGGAGCCATCTAGGCCAATGCCCTCACCCTTCAGACAATTCAGGGAGTTAAGGGACATGCTCAGGGTTACAGAGGTAATAAACAGCAGCAAGGAAGATTAGAACCCAGGCCTTATGATTTCAGAGCCAGTGCTCTGGACTGTAACACATGACTGTTCTCATCTCATTTCACGGAAGTCAGAATGGTGGTTCAGAGAAGCTAAGAAAGAAGCCAAGATTTGCGCAAAGCCACACAGCACACCAGGACACAGCTAAGCTCTCAGGCAGAATCACAGAGTTGGAAGGGCCCTCATAAGTCATCCAGTCCAGCCCATACCTGAACAGAAAGTCCCATATCAATAAGCTCCCTGCTGTTTTTGTTTGCTCTCTCTGCTCCTGTTTATGCCTCAGGCTGCCACAACATCCCTGCCACAAAAAGGGAAAAGGAAGAAGTAACTTTTGGTTCCCTTTGATGTAACTCATCTGGGCTGGATGATATGAACTCATGGAAGGGAATTTATACTCCTTCTATTTCCTCACTGATCTTGGGTCACCCAAAGTCTCATGATCCTTGACTCCCCAGTTAGACTTTCTATCCATAATCACACATGGCTTCCTTTGCTGCCAAAAGTCTTCCTCTCCATAGAGAAGACCATCAAGACAGATGAGAACTTTACCTTTGGGTTCAAGCAGGTTCCCCCCCGCCCCATTCATGTAGAGAGTGAAATAATGGTCAATGAGGGAAGAAGGCTGAAGGGCAACAGTACCTGTCTCACCTACAGGGGTCTACTGCTGACCCAAGTCTCTCCTGTGAGACTGCGAGATGCTTGAGAAGAGAGACTTTTTGTTGGTGGTGTTGCTTTTCTTTGTAGCCCCAGCTCTTAGCGCAGTGCCTGGTATACAGCAGGCACTTAATACACATGTATTGACTTGACTTGGGAGCTGCAGTCTTATGGTATCTTTCTGTCCCCTCCACACTTGCTACCCCCTATTTGTATATAGATGCCAGGTTAAAAAATAAAAATTGAGGGTAGACTTAGAAATGTATGTTTTAGACCAAGTCCAAGTCTAAACATTTATAGATTTTACAGAAGATTTACACCCAGAGCAGCCATGGGGACTTGCCTGAGGTTGTACAGGTTGGAAGCGGCAGAGCTTGTAAAGGAAGCTAGGTCCTCTGACTCTGAATATGAGTTACTGCAGCCCCCCTAGGATACCACATCGAGAGGACTCTTTTCATTTCTGGGCATGGTATTTTAGGAAGGACATTGACCAACTGGGGGATAGCCAGAGAAGGGTCAAGTAGAATGGGAAGGGCCTTGAGTCCATGTCGTATGAGGATCAGGTGGAGGAAGCAGAGAAGAGACTTGGGATAGAGGGTTTTCATGTGGAAGAGGAACCAGACTTGTCCAGCAGCAATGGGGGAAAGATGTACAAAGGCAGTTTTCATGGAACAAATACTGGATCTGAAGATAAAACTTTGAATAATGGTGTTGTCCATTCACTAATTGGGCAAGTCATGAACCTCTGCCTGGGCTGCAGCATCCTTCTCTGTAAAATAAGGTGAAGAATTCTTGTACTACCTGCTTCACAGAGTTGTGAGAAAATACTCTATAAACTTTATGCCACCAATGCAACACTGTTAAGAAATTTATGGGAACTGTGGCATTTTTCAGGGATATAGTTTAAGCTCATTCTGGTTTGGTCTAGACATGAATAATTCATGATTATTCTAAAGAGATCTAAGTATGGATTCCAAATTAAAGATGGAGCCAAAACAAAACATTTTATCGATCATTTCATGTATGTGGATAACATCAAGCTATATAGGTCCGATGAAAACCACACTCAATATCTTTATCTTATTGAATCTCTAATGACACAAAAATGTCATGTGGTTCAATCAGTGCAAAATTATTAACATATACTAAGGAAAGAGAGAGAATAATGGCTTTGGGCTTGAAACCGGAAGTCACCTTGAACCAATGGATGAAGGTGATACGGATACTTCAGTCTTCTCCAGGTAAGACGCAACAAGAATAAACATCTTTAATAATAACTTTCTCTCAAGATGTCTACCTGAAGTCAGGCTGCCCAACTTCCACATATCTACCCCAGAAAAATCCTTTAGATCACAATAGATTGAATAATAGTCAAGAAAACTAATGAGGAACTTCAGTAATTTCTTTCACCCTGGATGGCACAAAAACTCAGCTAGAAGCTCATAGGCCACAGAACCACCAGAGATGGGATATGTGTTACCTGCAAGGATCTGTGTGTAGGGGGAAGGAGAGTGGGGGCTCACCTGATGAAGTCTCAGGCTGTTCAAAATGCCCTGGACTGGGGACCTTGGAATCCCCAGGGAGTGGCAACTGGCAGCACTCAGACTTGGACCCTCTTGTTCTCTCCCCAACGCTCTGAAATAAGACTCCACAGAGGGCCCTGAAAATCCAGAACATGGAACCTCAAAGAGATGGGGTGCCTAATTTTGGGAGATGGAAGTCAGTGTAAGAACTTTGGAGAAAAGACTGAGATTGAGTTATTGAAGAAAGAATTAGAATAGGTAGCTGAGAAGAGAAAGTGGTAAACTTTGCTTAAGAAATGAACTCCCTAAAAACTAGAATGTACCAAATAAAAATCAGTGACTCCATGAGACACTGAGATATATTAGAACAAAATCAAAAGATTGAAAAAATAGGAGAAACTGAAATGTATCATATATATATGATTGATATATGCATATACACACTCATATACACACACACATGCACACACGCATTAGCACACACACACATACACACATATACATTTCAGCTGCTTTTATTTTTTCAATTGGGCTCTCTGGAAATCATGGTTGAAAAAAAGAATCTCGATCAGGGTTAGGGAACCTGTAGCCATGAGACCACATGTGGCCCTCTAGGTCCTTAAATATGGCCCTTTGACAGAATCCATGTGAAGTTTGGATTCAGTCAAAGATCCACACTGAGGATCTAAAGGGCTACATGTGACCTTGAGGCCACAAGTTTCCCACCCCTGGTCTGGACACTTATCTCAAGAAATAATAGGTGAAAACTGCCCACATCTATCAGAACCATAGGGCAAAGTAAAGAAAAAAAAATACACTGATCACCTTCTGAAAGAAACTGTGGGGGTAAAAAGTCCTAGGCATGATATAGCCAAAATTAAGAACTCCCATATCAGAGAAACATGACTGCAAGCATGCAGAAAGTTGTAGTTCAAGCACCAAGAAACTACAGTCACAATCACATAAGACCTGGATGTTTCTGCTATAATTGAGAGGAGATCTTGGAATACAGTATTTCAAAAGGCAGAAGATAAAGACTTACAACCAAGAATAATTTATCCTGGAAGTCTGAATATAATACTTTAGGGGGAAATGAGCTTTTGATGAAATAGATTTTCAAGCATTACTAATGAGAAGATCAAAGCTAAGCAGGAACCATTAAAATACCAACGACAAAAATAAAAGGGTCTGGAGAAATCTATAAAGGTAACTTTATTTGAACAGTTAGAAGGTGTTACTATGATGTAGTACTAACATTTTAATGGAGAAGAGGAAACAAGTATCCTTTCTGAAACACACTGTGTTCAAAAAGTATTAAGGAAATTAAATAAGGAAATAAGGCAGAGGTTCTGAAGATCTGAAGAGTGGAAAGAAAGAGGAGAGTAAAAGGAGAAATACTCTAGTGCAAAAAGGGGGAAGAAGGAATGAACTTGCTTTTTCTCCTAATTGGTGTTCATGAGAAGAGCATAAATACATGGAATAAAGTGTGGGGGATACCCACCAGATAGCATATAAACCATATATCTTATCTGAAATAAACAAAGGATGGTTGGAAGCAGACATGCAGACAGTTTGGTGTAGAAATACATGAAATTCTACAGAAAAATAAGTAATAAAGTTTAAGAGAAAGGAGAGCACTGGGGAGGAAATAGGCACAAAAAACCCTTTTCTAATCTTAAGGGGAAATTAAAATGGGGGAAAAATAAAGAAAATGAACTAGCATGTAAAGGAGTGCCTTAGAGTGTCTCTTGGACTCTTAGGGAAGGGCTGAAGAAATTGTGGATAAACCACAATTGGTGTTGTTTACTGTGTTACTGTGTTGTAAGAAATTATAAAAGAGAAGACCGGCAAGAATCTGTATAGTACAAACTGATACAGAGTGAAGTGAGTATAATCAGGAAAACAAGTGATAGGACAGCAGCATTGTGAAGAAAAACAGCTTTGAAGGACTTGAGAATTTTGATTAGATCAGTCACCAAACATGTCTCTAGAGGACCGATGATAAAGTGTCATCTACTTCTTGATGGAGGTGATGGATGCAATGCACAGATTTTTTGACATGAGAGTTTATACATACACGTGTATGTATTTTGTTTAACTTTGCTTATTTGTTGCAATTTTTTTATGAAAGTGAAAACTGGTTGGATATGTTGAAACATACTGAAATTCTGAAAACAAAGCCAAATGGGAAAATATGTTTAAAACATTTACCAATTACATAATACTACTCCTAATGTATACCTTCAGGACCATAAAATGAACCCTATGGAAACTACTCTAACAAAAACTCATGTGATATTAATGAAATACAAAGCTCTTCACCGAAGGCAGCCATAGGAAGAGGAACACTTCCTCACCAAGACGGAAGAAAAAGATTGATGAGCATTCTTAGAGAACATGATAAACAGGTATAAAACCCATAGAAACACTTTTGGAACAAGCAGAAATCACTTCACTAACTATCATCAAAGACTGATAAAACCACCGAATCTGTCAAATGTAACTGAAAGTGGTTTTCCTCCAGATGGAGACTGTAATATGGCTTTGATCCAAGACTGGAATCAAAAGGCCCTCCATGGGTGACATCTGCATGAACTCAGCAACACATTGACAAAGAAGCATGGAAGAAATGACTGAGTCATCTGGATTTGTTTGTGGAAATGGAGGAGATTATGGTGGCAATTCAGGACCATCACCAACATCAATTACAGAAGGTTTATCCTTATGGACTCCAGATACTAATCTATGTAGATTATGCATAGAAATGGTAGAAACTGCACAACACATCACGGTTGGCTGTAAAAATTTAGCAACTACTGCATGTTTAGCATGATATAACCTGCACTAGAACTATACACACTCATATACACACACGCTAGAACTAGAACACACACACACTCATATACACACGGCTAGAACTGCACATCTGAGGCCCGTTACCTTTAATGTGCTATCTGATGACAAATCCCTACACTACAACATACAGACTGCCAAATATCCTAGAGAACCCAACCAATAAACTATACTGAAGTTGGAGCATTATCACCAAACCACTGCCTATGATCATGTGGACTTAATAGTGATTTATAGAAATTTTAAGAGCAACTCTGTGGAGTTGTTTTTCAGTTGTATCTGACTCTTTGTGACCCCGTTTGGAGTTTTCTTAGCAAAAATACTAGACTGTTTTGCCATTTCCTTCTCCAGCTCATTTTACAGATGAAAAAACTGAGGTAAATAGAGCGAAGTGACTTGCCCAGGGTCACACAGCTAGTAAGTCTCTGAAGAACAATAGATATTGCCATAACAAATACATCTCTAAGCTAAATGGAACAAAAAGCTTTTAAGGTATGAAGACTGAATGGAGGGATCAGAATCACGTGGGAACAGGATGAACTGCAAGGCTTTTCTGTTGTCTCATCTGCTATTGGAGTTGTACCTAGGGGCCTTTTGTGGAGCTTACTTTTCCCAATTACAAGACAATATTATTTTATCCCTCACAGAAGTCAGTAGGACATAAATATAATACAATAATAACAGGATAGCAACTTGTCCCAGGACCAGTTCTATCTGAATTCCATTGAAAAAGATGAAAACAATTACAATCACACTTGGTATTGAGTCTGGGATGTAGCTGGCTCAGAACTATGAAATTCTGAACTTGGCCAAGTTATTAAATTAACTAATTAAATTATGATATTAAATTAGATATTAATTAAATTAGTTAAATTATATATATATGTATATATATGGATGTCAAGAAGACCCCCCCACCCCCACTCCCTCCCAGCTCTTAATGTCAACTCTAGTAATGTCTTCCAAGTGCTTGGAGCATAAGCTTAAGAGTACACTCTTTCCTTTTTTAACCCAAAGCTCCAGGACTGAATAATTTCCTACATCCTGAGATACAATGAACAGATTTCAGCTAAAATACACCCATGACACCAACACTATGGTCTACTGCTCTCTCTAGGCTCCTTGAGTCCCTCTATGGGCTTACTGGGTTCTGAGAATTGAATCACGGTGCTTGGCTAGGATATGTTCCCCATTCAGATCCGGACAATTAATAAGAATAAAGGCCCAATAATAGACTTTAAAAAACTTAGAACCTATTTAATAGTAGCAACAGTCACAGTAGTAATAGAACAGGCTGCCTCGCGAGGTAATGAGTTCTCTATCACTGAAGGCTGGACAACCACTTTGGGGGCATTTCTCTTCAGATCTGGGTTGGACTAGCTGACCTTTGGGATTTCTTATAGTTCTAGAGTCTGAAGGTTCATAATAAGCCAGTCTTTCTGAGTACAGCAAGACAAGGCAGCATTTTTCCCTTTCCACCTCGGCCAAACCCTATATATCCTCTGTTCTCTGACTAACTCCCTGAGGTCCCCCCCAGCTCCAAGTCTGATGCTATGATACTTCCTCGGGGGGTAGCAACGTAACTCCAGGGTGAACACTAGCATTTCACATTCCCAGTCTTGGCAGTGGGCCCCACAGGCGTATGTGTTTTTTTCCCCTGGAAAAGTGAAAGAAGCCTTTGTGGGTTTGATGGAAGAGGTGAGCTGAAGCCTGGAGATCTTTTTCCATGACTAAATTTTCACCAGCAGGCTCCCCAGCAACTTGGATTGAAAGGTGTGAGAAGAACTGGCAGCCATAAGCCAGCCATCTGAGGAGGCTGGAGCCACTTTAGAAAAAAAAAATGGTAACAGGCCCAGAGAAATGGAGGCAGTCATAATAGGTCCAGGTTATCAAGAAAGTCTGGGGAGCCCTCTTCTCTCAACCTCTCTAGGAAGGGGAAAGACACTCATGATCAGGCTTTGAAAGCCTGGGGTCAGGACCATGGATGTGATGGTTTCTTCAGGTCCTTCCAGCTTCTACAATTCTCTGGTCCAGGGGCTGCCCAGGCACAAGACACACAGATGGGTACAGAGGGCAAGGTCAGTGTTTTCCACAGGCTACCTTACCTATCATAAGGCTGGAGGGATATGAAGAAGTGGCAATGAGGGATTGGCTTAGTAGAGGATGTTTATAAATACCAAGTTTCTCAGGGCTGTGCACCACAAGCCAAAAAAGAAAAGAAGCTAACAATTCCTTCCTGAAGGTGACTTTCCAGCCCTGCTTCCTAACACCTTTGCTGTAGTTCTTTGTAGACAGAAGTTCGTCTCCCTCAAAGATTTTAAAAGTGCTTAGAGATCTTCTCAGGCAAAGTTCTACAAAAATGCACAGTTTCTTTAGAAGCCCCTAAAGGTGGGGGGGCAGATATTTGGGGGTAATCATAATAATAGCTACATTTATATAATGCTTTAAACTTATTAAATAGGTTACAAGGCACTTGACGTGTAACCTCACCTAAGCAGAGTTGGGAAGGGGCAGCTCTGTGCATCATTCCACTTGAACCCCATGACAATGTTTTGAAGTGGGTACTGAAGACATTATCACCCCATTTTAGGGATAAATTGAGACTCAGATGAGTTGAATGCTTTTTTCCTCTATGGTCACAGAACAAGTCCATGGCAAATGTAGGATTCAAACCCAGGTCTCTCTTGACTCTAGGTTCAGAATTCTAGAACCTCTCTAGGAAACAGAAACCACAGACTTGGAAACAGGGAAGATTTGAGAACATCCCTAGGACGGGTTCCTGTAATAAAAGGCTCCCCAACCAATAGAGTATGAACTGGAAGTAAATATCTTGAAGGCCTATCTGGTTATCTGGTAAGTCACCAAGATGGCGGAGGAGGTTTGGTGGTACTGTGCCCCCCCCCCCACCCCAATTGGTCAACTCACCCTCTCAGTACCTCACTCCACAATGGCAACCATCAGATGCCTCATGGGATCATAGTTTGGGAGTTGGAAGTCACCTTGGAGGTCATTAAGTCTCTCTACCCCCAACCGTACCATTATTTTTAAAGATAAGGAAACAGAAACTTTGCTGGATTCAGCAGAGGTGGGAAGGGGACAATACTACCTCGTCTTTCTGTATTCCAAAAAACAAGGTTATTATGAACTCTCAGAACCTTAGAGCTAGAAGGAACCCCAAAGGTACTTGGGTCCTCCCACCCCTCAACATTACTTTTATAAAAGAGTCCCAGAGAGGTAAAGTTGCCCAGAGTCCCACAGCTAGTCTGAGGCAGATTTTAAATGCATCTTCTTGATTCTGAGTCAAGTGCTCTGTCCACTACACCCCTACCTTCTCATAGGAAGGGACTGGGGATTATTGCTCTAACCCAGCAGGGGAGGGGATAATAAAGAGAGAAGGCAAGAATGAAGAGGAGTAGGGATAATATAAGGCTGAGCATGAAAATCAGAACAGTAGGGGATAATCACAGAGGCAGATCTCAGTGGGACAGAAGGAAGGACTAAAAGTTAGGGAGATCCTAAAAAACTGGCTTAGCATTCAAGATGATAATAGCTGGCATTTATAGAGCAAGTCAATTTTTGAAAAATACCCTTCATATGTCACCTCATTTGATCCTCCCAACAATCTGGGGAGGAAGGCACTGGTATTATCCCCATTTACAGATGGGGAAACTGAGACTGAGAGCTATTGCCCTGGGTGACAGAACTGATAGGGGACTGAGGTAGGATTTGAACCCAAATCTGCTGGCCTATAAGTCCAGCACTCTGTCCACTTCACCATCAAGCTACCCATTAGAGGAGCAAAAAATCATAGATTTGGAGCCAGAAGGGATCTTGGAGGTCATTGAGTACAGCCCTCTCATCTTGCAGCTGAGGGCAGATGACCTGCCCAAGGTCACAAGCTAGTGAAAGGGAGAGCTAGGATTCCCATCCTGGTTTTCAGGCCAGTGCTCTTCCCTATCTGTCATCAAGCATGACTCTCTTTGGTGACTCTAAGGAGAGGCCTCTTGTACTCTGGCACAGATGGGACTAGATGGCCTCTCAAGAGATATCACATAATAACTGACATTTATATAGTATGTAATGACAATAACCAATATTTACATAATGCTTGTTGGTTTGCAAAGTGTGTTCCACATGTCTTCTCATCTGACCCTCCCATGGTGAGTAAGCTGTCAGGCAGAGGCCAAACGCCCCCTTGTCTGGGCTGCGGGAGGAAGGATTCTATTCTCAGGGTAAGGACTGGACAAGATCTTTATCGACTTTGGAATCATGCAATTCTCTGAAATGTAATAGGCTATAATCTGTCAGTTGGTTGATGGTATCTGAGGACTCATTGTGTGTTGAACCACTATGAGGAATGAACATAAGGAACAGAAGATAGATCCTACCCTTAAGGTTCGTATAATTGAAGGGAATTATTAAAAAAAAACTATATCCAGTTTTAAGTATTATTTGATACTTTTCCCAATCAGAAAAACCTGTGTTCAAGTCCTGCCTTAGATAATGATTAGCAGTGTGGGAAAGCCTTTATCCTCTGTTGGCCTATCCTCTCCAGTGCTCCAGGTGAAGTTGTAGAAAAGATGCCACCTGCACTGGCTGAATTCCCTATTCTAATGAAATCTGAGGTCCAGTCCTTATCCCTGTTTCAATGGAAGGCACTTGGGAAGGGTGTGTATGAGGAGTAACTCAGGACAAGTAAGGCACTCTGAAAGGTACCATCAAAGATAAACATAATTGGAAAAGAAGATGGGCTAGTCACACAAGTCAAAGTGAAAGATAAGAGATATGTAGATTGTGCATTTCACTGGTACCTCCACAGTTTCAGGAGAAAGTAAGGAAAGGTCCCCACATGTTGGGTGGATACTCTCTGACATCCTTAATGGGAAGAAATTAATGAAAGTCCATCACTGCAGGGAATGCCCAGCTGGATGAGATCCCAGCCCCACAGTAGGGTTGGAGCAGATACTTATTCAAGGGTATTTAAAGCTGACCAAATTCTGACCTTTTCTGAATCAGTGGATGAGGCACCTAGGAGTCATTTTTCTTCTAGCTTTTGGCTTGAGGCCCTGACCTTCAAAAAAAAAAGCCACAAAAGATTCCCCATATGACCAAAGGGCAAACTCATAGTTCTTAGTTACTGGAAGTCCTTGTTCTCTCTTCTTGGAGTCATTACGAAAGCCCCTTTAAGTGAAGTTCTCTGCTGAGCTCCAAGGGGGCAGTACCACCAGTCCATGGCATGAATAGTTTGTCATTGGTATGCTTTCCAGCTTGCTGTGGGGGTACACTGTCTCCTACTGGATGTGTAGGACACTGGGCTCACTCTCCTCTTCTCCCTCCTGTGCTGTGGACTTAAGATTCTGCCTCCTTGAGATGCTCCTGAAGCCTGCTGCCTCAGTGAGGATGAGATGCTTCCAAACTGGCCCGCTGTGTCATATTCAGGCCCAGAGGGGTGCCCGATTCATCTAGCTAATACCAAGATATTCCCTGTGTGGCACTATCTGCCTTTACTCCAATGATCAAAGTATTTCTATGCTCCCAAAGTGGTAGAGTTGGTCCCCCCCTAGTTTAACTGGTCAATCAATTCCATGGAGACATTAGGTCTTCTGGTCTTCTGCTCCTATCTATGTACTCATTTTTCCTTGTTTCCCTTTAAGACAAGAACTGTCGCCTTCTCGTTTTCATATCTCACAAGCCTTGCACAGTGGCTTGCACCCCGTAGGTGTTTACAGGTGGGTTCAAAGAAGATTTGATTTGAATCCTTCCTCTAAAATGACTCACTTCTATGACCTTGGGCAAACTGCTTAAACAACCCGGGCCTCAGTTTCCTCATCTGTAAAATGGAAGGATTGCATAGGATAGTCTGTAATGTCCCTTCCTGATCTAAATTTATGATCATATGACTTGTCCAAGGTCACAAGCTAGTTAGGGGTGAAGCTAGGGCTAACCCTACATTTTGTGACTCCAAATTTAGTTCCCTTGCCTTCCTGCCATACCAACGAATGGGTTTAGCACATGTCACAGAGACAGATTGATTTTAAAAGTTTAATTATCCTTGTAGTGAACCCCATGGAGCCCGGAAGTTAAATCTGAGGGAGAAAGAAGATCGCGCCTCCAAAGCAGAAGGAAAATGTAGCACATGTTTCATTTTCTAATATCCCTTTTGTCCATAGGGTTCACCTTTCTCCCAACCACCTTGCATGGAATGAGAGGACATTAATGGTCATTGGAGGGAGTGTCCATACTAATGAGAAAGCAGATCTGTTGAAACACTGAAGAGGTTTTGATACCAGGGAGGCAAGGCCAAAAGAAGGCCCCCATTTCCCTCTGTTCTCCTTGAAGACCTTTCATTTTTCTCTCTATGTTCCACAAGCCCTGTACCGCAGCTTGTACCTAGTAGGTGCATAGTCATTTTTTTTTGGTTGAATTGGACTGAACTGAATGCAGGAAGTCTGACTCCCAGAGTGTCACAAGTGGGAATAGAATAAGAACTCCAATTCAGGATCTTGTAGTCTAATCTCTCCCCTCCCCTCTCTCACCAGCATTCTGGCACCTAGCAAGACTGAAAATAACCACTACCCACAAACATACGTACACTAAAGCTTTATTTGACAACTGGCTACTTTTCTCCCCCAACAGAAACAGGCAGGCAGTGTTAAGAGGAGAAAGGAGTGTGCAGGAACTCGGGCAAAAAACCCTGAGTAAATGGAAAAAAAGACTCAAGAAAGTCGAGGACCAGACGCTTCAGTGGGTCCATGTGGGGGCAGGTGCCCTGGAGAGTCAGAAATATATGAACTTGCAAAGCGTAACACCAAGAACCCAGCCAAAGGCAACACAGTGAGGTCTGGGGGTAGGGCTAGTGGGGGGGAATGTGTTCCTAATAGGATGGAAATTCTTTCAGCCAGAGGGGAACAAAATAGTAGCAGGGTGCCCCAGGACAGCCCATCTGCGAAGGCAGAGATGGAAGAACCATTTCTCCTTCCCAACATTGAATTCTGGACAAATGGGCTGTTTTTCTCTTAGGTAAATCAGACCTATTAGGGTAAAATAAATAAAATCCACCGAAAGTGACCCTTGTTTCTTCCTCCCCCCATGAAATGAGCACTTCCCATCTGAATCCCTTTGCTTGTTCTGTCTCTCTGTTCCTACTCCGCCCCCCCCCCCCAACACCTTTGTTCCAGCCCAGACTCCCTATGGGTTATAATGATGAGATTCATTTGAGTGCTGGGACGTCATGGCTTCTTTCCTTCTTTCCTCCTTCCTCCCTTTCTCCTCTTACTCTATGTGTTCATCCTTCTCATGCCCTATCTTGGTTTCTGTCATGGTCTGTCTAGAGAGTCTCTGTCTCTCCCTTTCTTTCTCTTTTCTTCCCTTCCCCCACCCTCCCCCAAATTCTCTTTCAGTAAAAATGAGCCCAGAGACCTGATTGAGACAGGAGGCCAGTTTGGTGTGAGTGGACACAGGTGTGGGTCATGTTTATTCTGAATATCCAGTGTCAGGCAAACAAGCAGAGGAAGCCAAGACTGAGGAATGTGGTTAAAGGCATTGGCAGAGTGCTGGCGTGCCAAGGAGCTAACACATAGGGAGGAAACTTGGGTCTTGACTGGGGGTGAGAACTGGGATGAGGGGACTAAACAGATCATCCACTTTCTACCTTTAGGCTGGACCATATCCAATAATTCTGGATCAGTGTGTGCCCTTCTTCTCCAAACGAGCATAAGTCAACATGCTAGAGGTCGTTTTTAAAAATAATAAATAAGGTGAAATGCTGCAGGGGTTTTTAGTCTGGGGCCTATGAATTTCCAAAAAATATATATTTTGATAACTGCATTTCAATATAATTGGTTTTCTTTGTAATTCTCTGCACTTTATTTTATGCATTTAAAAACATTCTTCTGAGAAGAGGGGCATAGGTTTCACCACACACTGCCTAAGAGGTCCAGAACACACAAAAGGTTAAGCACCCCTGGTCCAGAGGAAATAGAATCAACTTAACTTTGCCTTTCTATTATTTTAAAAGAAAACACTGCATAGCATTGGCTTCATAATAATAATGGGTGATATTTATCTTGTTCTTTAAGGCCTGCAGAAGGTTATACAGACCTTCTTTTATTCTGTCTTTATAATAGCTCTTTGAAGTAGGTACTATAAGTATAAATATACATATATGCATATAAATATGCAGACAGATATACAGATACATCTAGATATATACAAAATATTCCCGTTCAGACTTTCAGGATATTTTTTTGAGAGACTTGCAAATTATTTGTCAAGGGTTAATCAATCAATCAGCAAACATTTATTAAGTGCCTTCTGTATGTCAGTGCAATGCCTACGTTTGAACTTTACCCTTAGGATCAGTGAAAATATCTGAAACCTAACTATGAATAGTGGAAATATGATTCTAGAGAGCCAGCGTTCTCTTCCTGCCCTGGGAGAGATAGAGACCATCATGAAGTTGTGGAGGTGCCTCCTCACCCCCCAACTCTGTCCCCACCTGCACTGAGTGTTTTGAACTAGGTTTGTAAAATGGGAGAGAAGACCAGATAAGAAAGAAAAAAAATGCTTCCCTGGCTCTCAAACCTTTCCTCCTGAAAACCAGGGTGAGGAGATTGCAAGAGAGTACCTGGTTATTCTCAATAAATTGAAGTCACCGACCCTAGATCAGGATACTCTCCCAACTTGCCCTTCCATTTGAGGCTGGGGCCCTCAGAGACCCAGTGATACCTCTTGGGATTCCAGAGGCAATCCTGTGGGTAGCCATTCCTACTACTGTAGTTCTCAAGTGCTTCCTGGATGTGTGGATCCACAGTCAGCCAGTAGACAATTAGCTTTTAGCAAAGACAAGGTGGTGCAAGAAGAGTTGCTACAAAACATTCACCCAACCTGGGGCTTGCTCTTCCACAAATACATATGGGAATCCATGAGAAGAGTGAACCCAAATACAGAATATGATGGTTGTGTGGTACATATGTCAGGTACGTGAATGCAGGAGTATGCTGGTAAATGTTTAACAATCAGCTTTCTGGAAAAAATTATGTGTGACGCATTTTAAAGTTTAATCTGCATTATTAACATCCCCTCCATTACTTTCTTAAGTCTAGACAAGCAACAAGACCATATCAAGTCCTGATTTGTAATGTTATCTCACACTGATAATTTAACATTCAGCTCTTGTGAGCTAGTTGGAGCTGGCTCCAGCACACATAGGGCAAAGGTAGCTCACAGTTCTTGGCACTTCATGATTCAAAATCCTTTTTCTCTTTGTAGAGTTCTCACATGGCTTCTCCTGGATATAGGTCTCTGTTGGGTGGACTGCTCAGTCAGGTTCCTCTGATCAGTTCATTGCTGGCTCTCTTCTCTGTTTCCTTCCTTGGGTGATTCCATTTCTGTATCTATGTAAGAATGTGCATCTCTGCTCCTGGTTGGATGCACTATCTCCTCCTGGTTCAGTAGCTCTGATGATGTGGTTGATAGTGGGAGTTTCTTCTGCCAAAGTGCTCCTGAGCCTGAAATCCTTGATTGCTGACTGGCCTGCTGGTTTTATAGAGAGATAACTATTATCTCAGTCGGTCACAAGATGTTTCCTGGACGGTGAAAGTGGCCTTCCTTCTATGGCCCAGGTCCTTGACTGACTCCCCTTGATTAAGAACTTATTCACACATGGTATGGGGTTATGAGAAAGCTCCATCAACAGTGTTTGTAGCGATTCCTTAAAGTCTACTGATTACATTATGGGTCTTGACCGCATCATGTGAGGGGAGGACGGATGAGGATAGGACTTTTCTTCCGTATATACGTGATCACTCATCTGTCACACTGGTGAATCTTGAAACAACTTTGGAGAATTGAGGACTGGTGCCATAAAATGGCAGGCATTTTTTTGTCTCAATTTTCAAAAAGGGGAAGAAGATGAAGGCTTCAAATAACTTCATGGAAACATAGACATTTAGATTTGGAAGTGGCCATCTAGTCCAATCCATACCCAAAAAGTAATCGTCACTATAATATACCGTGTGTGACAAATGGTCATCCTGCATCAGCTTGAAACCTGCCAAATAGGGGGCACTCATCAGTCAATAAGTCATTAGGGGGTACAAATGCAGTAAATAAAATTATGTGCCAGATACAATGCTGTGCACCAGGGATGCAAAGAAAAGCAAAAACAACCCCTACCCTCAAGGAACTTACAATCTAACATGCAAGCAGCTACGGATGAACAAAAGTGTGTATGTCTCTGTGTGGGATACTTTATTTCAAATGGAGGTTCTGGGAAGAACCAACCAATATAAGGAAGGGACCAAGAGGATGTAAGTGCATGCCCACTGGAAGAAAGTTAACCAAACAACACATTAGAGCTTTCATTGATGGGGGAGATGACAAGCACAGACCTAAGTGTATATATATGCGTGTGTATGTGTGTATACACAATCATATATATGAATATATGTATATATGTAAATGTGTGCATACATATATGTATATGAGTGAGAGAGAGAGGCTTAGCATGGTGCCTGGAATATAGTAACTGCTGCTTAATATTTATTGATTGACATGGAATCATTTTAAAGAATAAAATACAGAGTAGCAATGCTTTGATAGTTTGGGAGAGAGGGAGAGAGCATAAGGAGTGAGAGAATCAGGAACGTTTTCATGTAGAAGGTGGTACTGAAGTAGTGCCTTGAAGAAAAGACCAGATGGGAGGCTTTTGGAGGTGAGAGATGATGAGGGTCTGGATTAAGGTGGAGCATGCTTAGTTCACCTTTCACCTGACCCTGATAAGGCACAGACTCAAGGCCTTCACTGTCCTGGCTTCCTCCTCTGGATAATCTCTAGTTTATCAATGTCCTTCCTAAACTGTGGCACACAGGACTGAAGACAGTACTCTAGATGTAGTCTGATAAGTCCACTTAGACTTGCACCTCCTTATTCTTGGAAGCTCTGTCTCTCTGTGTAACCTGAGATGAAATTAGGGTTGTTGAGTTTTTTTTTTGGCTGACGTTTCAATATTCTTGATAGACTGAGTTTTGAGCCTACTAAAATGCCAGGCTTCTTCTTTTTTATTTTATACAAATTTCTTTCTAATCATCCATGCTTCATCTATTTATGAGTATTGATGAAGCTGATAGTTTGAATCCAAGCATAAGATTTCTCATTTATCTCTATTAAATTTTATCTAACTAGATTTAAGCCGGTGTTCTAGTTTGTCAAGATCTTTCTGGATCCTGACTCTATTAGCCAATGTGTTGGCTAGCCCTTGTGGCTTTGGGTCAAAGCAAATTTGATGAGCCTGTCATCTTTATCTTTATCCATGTCACTGACAGAAAGGTGAATAGCACAGGACCAAGGTCAGATCCCTGGAGGCGTTGGCTCCAACAACATTGAAGGGCCATTGTGTCCTACTGTTGTCCTGGTCATTCCAGGAACTGGCCACAACTGACCACATGGGGTTTATCCCCTCCATAATATGCTGGGTATCTTCTTCAGTTTCTTCAGTGGAGTACATGAGTGGAGCACAAGCTCACCATATCACACAAACAGCCCTTCATTTCTGATCACACATTTCCTTGCTGTCTTTTGTTCTTGTTCTTCAGAGTTCAACTTCTGTTTCATATTTCTGCGTGATCACACTCGTCTTGCATCTTTTTATGACTTTTTTGCATGATACTAATTTTTAATTCCTTGCAGGTTACACTGTTCCACGAATGCCTCTGGTTGCTACCTGGGTCCATGCAAATGACCTTGGGAGCATCATTTAGTGAGACTGAGAAGACAAGGTAGAACTATTGACTTCCAACCAGTGCCAAAATTGATGCATTCTTTATTCTTCCCCAATTAAAAAAAATACAATCCTGATAAATTGCCCCTGGTCGATAGTTATAACTCACAAATATACAACATAAACATCAACATCTGGCCTCGAACATAGGTACGAGTCATAGTTTGAATACTCATATTTTGCCACACAGTACATGACATTCATATTGCAAATACATGCAGCAGATCTCAGATACTGGGTCTTTTGCCTTACTACGTGACAAAAACTGTTAGGAAAACTTGAAAGCAATTTGGCAGACATTAGGAGCAGATCAACATCTCATGCCATATATAAAGGTAAACTCCCAATGGATGATCGCTTAAAACATAAAAGGTGACATTATTAGCAAGTAGAGGAGCAAGGAAGAAACTACCTTTTAGATCTTTGAATAGGGGAAGGGTTTGGGATTGAACTAGTGATGGAGAGGACCATAGGAGACCAAATGGACAATTTAACTTAGAAAAATGGAAAAGATTTTGTCCAAATAAAACTAATAAAGTTAAAAGAAGAGAAACAGGAAACCAGGGAAAAAATCTTTGCAATTAGTTTCTCTGATAAAGATCTCATAATTAAAATAGATGAGTAATAATTTATTGGATTAAGAGTCATTTCACAATAAAAAGTAAAAGGATATGAAATCAGTTTTCAAAGGAAGAAATTCAAGTTATTAATAACCATATGAAGAAATGCTATATATCACAAAGAATTAGAAAATGCAAATTAAAGCAATTCCAAGTTTCTGTAAACTCACACCTATCAGATTGGCAAAGATGACAAAAGAGGAGAATGACAGATGTTGGCAGGGTTGTGGGGAGACACACCAGTGCACCGTTGGTGAAGTTGTGTATGGATCCAGCCATTCTGGAAAGCAATTTGGAATTATGTCCTCCAAATAACTAAAGTATATATACTCCCTTTGACCCAGTTATATAACTTCTCAGCCTATGTCCCAAAGATGTCAAAGAAGGAGAAAAAGAACTTATAAGTACAAAAATATTTACAGCAGCTATTTGTGGGAACAAAGAACTAGAAACTAAGAGGGTACCCATCAATTAGGAAATAGCTGAACAAATTATAGTATGCAAATGTAATAGATGCTATTGTACTGTAAGAATTTTGTATGATTTCAGAGAAACCTGGGAAGATATAAATGGACTGATGCAGACACTCCATCTCCTGACTCTAGACATTTTCATTGGTTGTCCTTCATCTGCCTGGGAATGCTCTCTCTCTCTCTGTCTCTGTCTGTCTGTCTCTCTGTCTGTCTGTCTCTCTGTCTGTCTCTCCTCTCTCTCTCTCTCTCTCTCTCTCTCTCTCTCTCTCTCTCTCTCTCTCTCTCTCCACCTTCTGGCTTTCCTGGCTTCCCCCAAGTCCTAGATAAGGCCAACTCATATAGGAAGGCTTCCTGAATCCCTCTCAATTCCAGCGCCTTCCTTCTGGTGATCATTTCCCAATTATCCTGTCTATAGCTCCTCTGCACACAGATGTCTGCATGTCGTCTCCCCCATTAGACTCTGCCCTTGAGGGCAGAGATTATCTTCTGCCTTTCTTTGTATCCCTAGTGCTTAGTGCCTGGCACACAGCTGGTGCTTGATAAATGCTTATTGACTATTGACTGACTTAATGATATGAGTGAAAGGACAATTTATATAGTGACAATATTAAAAAGAAAAACCTTGAAAGACTTTAGAACTCTAAGCATCACACTTGTCACCTCTGACAAGTGATGGATTCAAGGAGTGGAATGAGACACATTTTCTAACATGGCCGGAATGTGGGAATTTGCTTTGTTGGACTATGAATATTTGTTATGAGAGTTTTCTTTTTAAAAATTGTCTAATGGGGGAAGGTACAAGGGAGCAAAAATAAATGCTTGTAAAATAAACAAAGCACATTTTTAAAATGTATGTCATAGACCAGACACGTAGGTCACTTGCAGATACATAATACTTAGCACATACAGCAATAGCTCCTGTTATAGAAGGAAAACACTGGTCCAAAGGACCCAGAACTGAAACTGACAGCCAATGACAGCAAGGTAAAAGGATTTTTAAAGATAAAATGTTTAATTAACAAAAAATGTTTTTAGAACTTAGTAAGGGAAAGGAGGTGCCGAATCTTGTGATTCTGTGGGAGCATTTTTATTTTATTTTTTAATCCACTATTTATTTTAAACATTCTTTTCTTTTTAAATTTTGAATTCTAAATTCTCTTTCTTCCTACCACTCCTCCCCCATCTACTGAGGAGAGCAATATGATATGGATTACATCCTTAAAATCATGCAAAATATACTTCCTATTAGCCATATTTTTTAAGAAGAAAAAAGTAAGAAAATTATACATCAATTTGCACTCAAACTTCATTAGTTCTCTTTCTGGAGGCAGATAGCATTTTTTCATCTTGAGTTCTTTGGAATTATCTTGGATCATTGGAATGATTCTTAGCTGACCATCATAACAACCTTACTGGTACAGGGAACAATGATTTTTCTAGTTCTTCTCACTTCACATTGCCTCAGTTCATATATGTCTTCCCAGGTTTTTTCTGAAACCATCCCCCTCATCATTTCTTATAGCCCAATAATACCCCATCACAATCACAAAGCTATTTGTTCAGCTTTTACCCAGTTTCCTCAATTTCCAATTCTTTTTTTTTCCAACTTACTTATTTATTTATTTTTAGTTTTTAACATTCATTTCCACAAGATTTTGAGTTACAAAATTTCTCCCCATCTTTCCCCTACCCAGATCCCCAAATAGCAAGCCTACTGAATACCCCTTCCACAAATCTGTTCTCTCTTGTATCCTCCCTGATCCCCCCCGCCCCCGCAACTTTCTAGTAGGGCAAGATGGATTTCTATACCCCAGTGCCTGTATATCTTATTTCCCAGTTGCATGTAAAAAGCATTTTTTAAAATATGTTTTTAAAACTTTGAGTTCCAGATTTTTTCCCTTCTTCCCTCCTCATCAACCCCCAATTGAAATTAAGCAATTCACTATAGGTTGTACATGTGTAGTTATGCAAAACATTTCCATAGTAGATACATTGTGAAAGACTGACTATATTTCCCTCCATCCTATCACCCCCTTCCATTTATTCTATTTTCTCCTTTGATCCTGTCCCTTTTCAACACAAAAAGTGTTTGCTTTCAACTACCCTCTCCCCCAATCTGCCCTTCCTTCTATCATCCCCCCTCTTATCCCCTTCCCCCTCACTTTCCTGTAGGGTAAGATACCCAATTGAGTGTGTATGTTATTCCCTCCTTAAGCCAAATTCAATGAGAGTATTCCCTTTCACCTTCCTGCTCTTCCCCTCCATTGTAACAGTTTTCTCTTACCTCTTTTATATGAGATAATTTACCCTATTCTATCTTTCCCTTTCTCCTTCTCCCAATGTATTCCTCTCTCACCTCTTAATTTTATTTTTTTAGATATCATCCCTCCATATTCTACTCATTCTGTAACCTCTGTCTATGTATACATGTGCATACATATACACACACTCACACATATTTATATACACATACACCCTACTATACATATATGTATGTATACATATATATGTATGTATACATATATTTATGTACATATATATTCCCTTCAACTATCCTCATACTGAGAAAAATCTTATGAGTTACAATGATCATTTTTCCATGTAGGAATGTAAATAGTTCAACTTTAATACGTTCCTTATGATTTCTTTTTCCTGTTTACCTTCTCATGTTTCTCTTGCTTCTTGTATTTGAAAGTCAAATTTTCTGTTCAGCTCTGTTTTTTTCATCAAGAATGCTTGAAAATCTTCTATTTCATTAAATGACCATATTTTCCCCTGAAGCATTATACTCAGTTTTGCTGGGAAGGTGATTCTTGGTTTTAGTCCTAGCTCCTTTGACCTCCAGAATATTATATTCCAAGCCCTCTGATCCCTTAATGTAGAAGCTGCTGGATCTTGTATTATCCTACTTGTGTTTCCACAATACTCTCAATTTCTAATTCTTTGCCACCACAGAAGAGCTGATATAAACTTTTTTTGTACATGTATAGGTCCCTTTTGTTTACATATATAGGTTCCTTACAGACTTACGAGTGGTATTATTGGGTCAAAGGTTTATAGTTTTATAGCCCTTTATAGTTTTATAGCCCTTTGGTCAGAGTTGCCAATTGTTCTCCAGAATGGTTAGACCAGTACACTACTCCACTAATAGTTCCTTAGTATTGCCTATTTTCCCACGTCCTCTCTGGCGTTTGTCATTTCTGATAGGTATTAGGTGGTACCAAAGACTTGTTGTAATTTGCTTTTTCTAGTCAATAGTGATTTAGAACATTTGCATATGTTTAGAGATAGCCTTGATTTCTTTTTCTGAAATCTATCTCTACATATCTTTTGACCATTTATTAATTGGAGAGCAGCTCTTTTTATATAAATTTGACTCAGTTTTCTATATAATTGAGAAATAAGACGTTTATCAGAGACACTTGCTATAAATTTTTTGATATTACTTCATTGTCTGTGATACCTTTTATAGCAGTTCTTAACCTGTGGGTTGCAACCCCTTGGGGGGTCAAATGACCTTTTCACAGGGGTCACAGGGGTCACCTAAGACCATCAGAAAACATGTATTTCTGATGGTCTTAGGAACCTCCTCTATCCATCTCCAGGAGAGTCTGCCCACATGCAGATATGCCCACATATGAGTATTAAAGGATCCTGGCATTATAAAGGTTGAGAACCACTGTTTTAGCAAAATGTAATTTCCTTGATTATCTCTTTCAATTGAGTTTTACTTTTGCTTTTGCTTTGTCTGAGATAATTGCTGTCTCTGCCTTTTTGTTTACTTCACCCAAAGCATAATAGATTCACTCCAGTTCCTTGGTGTGTGTGTGTGTGTGTGTCTTGACTCTACCTAACAGTATTTTGGATAATGGTGGACAAGATTAGCTTCATCACAGAAGTCACAGAATTTGAGAGTATGAAAGGACCTTGGTGGCACCAAGAGAATAAAAGTTTTGATAGAAGAGGGATAATCTGATGTCTGTTCATGGAAGAGATGAGTAGACAGATAGAGGTATGGCTATGGGGAAGGGAGTGATTTTGAGTAGCCAGAGGGTATCATTAAGACTCCAGAGTTTCTCAAGGGGAAGAAAGAGGACGATGTCTAAGGAGTAGGACAGAGGCAAAGAAGGAGGATGCCAAAGAGGAGAAAACATAGAATGGCATTGTTGAAAAAGAGCTAAATCTGGAGTCAGCTGATCCAAATTTGAGTTCTACCTCAGTCACTTGCTACATGACCATGGAGAAAGCAGTTAATCTTCCTGAGTTCCTTCAGTTTCCTCCTCTGTAAAATGAAAATACTGATGCATGTACAACTTACCTCAAAGGGTTGTTATGAAGACCACATGAGAGAATGCCTGTAAAGTACTGTGTAAACCTTTAAAAACCTTAACACCATACAAATGTCTGTGATCATTATTGATCATTTTGCCCCTATCTAGCTTTTGAGTATTTTAAGGTTAACTGATTGATTTTTGATGGTAGCCTCAGAGAACTGTGAACATCCTTTGCTTATGACATCAATGAACACCCTGTTATCTGTTTTCTTTATAGAGATCAACTGTAATATGTGTCTCTGTGTGTAGGATCCTCTATGACCAAGACAGTACTAGCATCAGGGCCTTTCTTTTGGATGAAAAAATGGCTGAGAAATGGAGACTGACAAAAGGGACTTGTATTTTTACCCACTACGCTTCTAGCAACCTTTTCCTATGTTCCAGAGCATGTGTGCTAATGACGATGACAAAAATAATGCTGTAACCACGACTTCTTCCCTTCAAAGACTCACAGCTTACATGAACAGGGTCCAATTCTAGGGGTCTTCTGTCTTTGCTTCATTATGCCCTAGAATTTTATACTAGGAGAATCTCTAAAATAAAGCTTACGGATTGTTCCTGTCTAGGTTTTTCTGAATGAAAGTGATAGCTTCTCCAAATTCCACTCAGGCACTTGGGAACTGAGTATGGGATAACCTTTATTTAATTGAAAGGAATCCATGTACAGATAGAGAAACACAAAATCCATTCAAATAACCTATGGAGAGTGCTCCCTGGAATTAATTATACTTTGAGGGATGAGGAGAGCTGCCAGAAAAATATCCCCCTCCAATGTCCCCAATTCACTGAAATGGCAGGTCTGATAAGATCCATCACCCCCCAACCCAGCTTTAGTCTATCAGCTACAATGCAATTCTGTCTTTATGTTCTCAGAAGCACTCTATTGGGAACATCTCTCTCTAGGATGCTGGTAAATGAACCTTTGAACTCAGAGGCAACTCCTGAAGCTGATGCTTCCCAGGAAATTTTCCATCTCTGGTTTTAAGGCTAATTTCCAGGATCATACTGCCCAGGGAATCCAAAATCGCCCCCTATTCCAGAAAGAAGTCCAGGATACACAATCAGCTGTGAATATTGTTCATGAACTACCTTCTTGAGCTGATTGGACAAGTATATCAACCTCTGCCATGTGTTTCTGCCACAAGTCACCTTTAATTTGCTCCTGTCAGAGGAGAAAGGAGGAGAGAAATCCCTCTCCCCCACCACCATTTTTACTGCATTAACAAAGATGGTGCAAAGGAAAAGGTGAAAAGTGAGTAATGAAGATGCTAAGAACTCTTTTGAACTTTATATAGACTCAACAAATGGGCAACTCTTAAAAAAATGCAGTTCCACTGACTCAGTTGTCATTTGTCAGCCCTAATTTCTGGGAATCAACTAACAAAATACTCTGTGTCCTCTCAGCAAGGTGACATTGCCTCCCCTCTTCCAAATTTCCCCATTACTGTCAAGGGCACCATTGTCTTTCCAGTCAGAACCTAGGTTTCATCTTCAACTCCTTTCTCTCTGCCCCATCCCATCTCGTCTAATGACAAGTCTTATTGACTTCACCTTTGAAACATCTCTCCAATATCCTCACTATCTTTCTCTGGCACTGCCACCACCCCTATGCTGGCCTTCATCACTTCATGCCTGGATCCTTGTAATAGCCTGCTGGTGGCTCTGTCTGCCCCAACTCTCTTCCCACTCTAGTCCACCCTCCATTCAGCTATCAAAGTAATCTTCTTAAAGCACAGGTCATGTCATCCACCTATTCAGTCAGTTCCTGTGGTTCCTGATTACTTCCAGAGTCATCCTCTGTGTGGCATTGAAAGCCCTTCAGAACCTGGGTCCCTGCCACCTTTCCAATGTTCTTATCTCCTGTTTATTCCCATATACCCTGTACTCTAGTGGCAGTGGCTTCTCTGCCTTTCCTTGAACAAGATGCCCTCTCTCTTTACTCTGTGCTTTCCCCCACTTGTCCTTCATGCTTCTTCCTCCTCACCTCTGCCTTCTGACTTCCGAGAAACCCCAGCTAAAATCCCACATTGTATAGGAAGTCTTTCCTGATCCCCCTTAATGTTAGTGGCTTTCCTTTATGGATTATTTCCAATTTGTCCCATATATGTCTTGTATATATATGCAGAGTTATAGCTTTGTTGTGTGTGTGTGTGTGTGTGTATACACAAAGTTATCTGCATGTTGTCTCTTGTATTAGAGGCAATTAGGCAGTGCAGTGGATGAAATCCTGGGTTCAAATCCAGTTTCAGACACTTATTAGCCATGATTCTGGGCACGTCAATTAGCCTTTGTCTATCTCATTTTCCCAAACTGTAAAACAGGGATAATAGTAACACCTATCTTCCAGGGTTATTGTAAGGATAAATGAGACATATTTGTAAAGCACTTAACACAATGCTTGGCACATTGTAGGTCTGATAAATGCTTGTTTCCTTCCTTCTTTTCCCTTTAAATTGAGCTCTTTCAAAGCAGAGACTAGGTTGTTTTTTGTTTTATTTTATTTTTTTGTCTCTCTTTGTCCTTAATCCTTGGTACTACAGTAGGTGCTTTGTAAGTAACTGTTGACTTGATCTGATCAGCATTTAACAATGCCTGGCATACAGTAAGAGATTAATAAATGTTCTATGTATCTATTTATAAATTTATCTATGTATGTTTATGTAGAACATCAACTTATTATTTATGTCTCTTTTTGTCTATGTAACTATCATTGAGGTATTCATCTATGCATCTAGTTAGCTAGTTATATACCTATGTAGCCAAGCAAGGAAACTTAGTCCTTTATCTGTTACTTTTTTTTTTTTGCTTTTTGGAGGGCAATTGGGGGTTAAGTGACTTGCCCAAAGTCACATGGCCAGTAAATGTGTCAAGTGTCTGAGGCTGGATTTGAACTCAGGTCCTCCTGACTCCAGGGCTGGTGCTCTATTCACTGCACCACCTAGCCGCCTCTATCTGTTACTTTCAATTAGATTTTATTTATTTACCATAAAACCCTGTTGACTAGGAGCTGTATGTCATATTTTATTCAACGCTCATGTAGCTTAATGAAAAGAAGAGAAAGCAAGCCAACTTTGTTTTAGAGGGATGAAATATTTGTCTCTATGAGCAGGCACTTTCCTTGGGGATGGCGCCAGTAGGGCAAAGCAGGGTGACTGGTACTGGACTGTCGTAGGCTCGGGAAAGAAGAAAAAGAAGCCCAGGCACCCTGAGAGATTAAAATGTCAAAAATATGAGCTTCAAGTCTTCAAGTGAGCAAAATCCAGGCATTTTCTTTCCCCCCTACTTAGTCCTTTATCTGTTACTTTCAATTTAGATTTTAGTTATTTACCATAAAACCCTTTTGGGTAGGAGAATTTTCTAAGCTACATGTCATATTTTATGTAATGCTTATGTATTTTTATGAAGGGAAGAGAAAGAGAGCCAATTCTGTTTTAGAGAGATGAAATATTTGTTCCATATGAGTAGACAGCTCTACTTGGGGACAGAGCCACAATAGGGCAAAGCAGGGTGACTGGTACTGGCCTTTTGAAGGCTTGGGAAAGAGTTAAAAAAAAGCCTATATGCCCCTAGCAATTAAAATGTTTTTTAAAGAAAGTAAGCTGGTAATAATTCCAGTCTTCAAGTGAGCAAAACCCAGGCATTTTCTTTAACCTCTACCAGGGAGACATTTGGCACATTGAGTTTGGAAAGGAATCCATGCCCTTGACAAATGAAGGAGAGTGTCTTGCTTAGAAAAGGGAAGCCAGGGCATTAAGAGAGAAGTGAGTAGTTAGGGAAGTGCCGCCTATGCAGGAGAAGGGAGGGCTGGCTACCTTTCTTGGTGTGCTCCCTTTGGCTTAGGGAATGACTGGCAGTTCAATTTGCCATGTTCACCAGCACTACTTAGTGGTTTATATGCACAAGGGAAGTACATGTAACATACTATGAGAGTTCAGAGGGAGAAGAGCTCACTTCCAGCTGGGGAGAGTGAGAAAAGCTGCACAGAAGAGGCTGCATTGTACCTGGGCCTTGAAGAAAGGGTAAAATTCCAGTGGGTGGACTGGTGAAACAAAACATTCAACATATAGTGAATGAGAAGAGGAAAAGCTAAGCGGCAAGAAACTATGGGATATATTTGTAGAACTGCAGCCTAGTTTGGCTAAAGGGAAGGAAGTTTGTAGGCAGGAATATGATTTTGAAAGACCTTAACTGACCGACTAAGGAGTTTGGAATTTATTCAGTAGGCAATGGGTAATCTATCAAGTTCTTTGAGCAGGCAAATGAAATGATCAGATCTGTGCAGGAGGGAGGTTAGTTTGCCAGTGATATCTAAGAATGGAATGTGGAGGACTACAGAATAGAAAGAGGTGGGCAGATCAGTTAGGAGGTGATTTCAATAGTCCAGGTGAAAGGTAATGAGAGCTTGATCTGAAGCCATAATAATGTCAATGGAAACATGGAAATAACCACATGGATGACTGATATTCAGAAGCCCTGACTTCTAGTCTCAGTTCTACTACTCCTCTCCAAAGGAAGGTGAAGGTTGATGTTTAGAAGCTGCCCACTTAACTTGGGGTTTACTGGCTAGAGTTCCTTCCTTTCCTTCCTTTCCTTCCTTTCCTTCCTTTCCTTCCTTTCCTTCCTTTCCTTCCTTTCCTTCCTTCCTTCCTTCCTTCCTTCCTTCCTTCCTTCCTTCCTTCCTTCCTTCCTTCCTTCCTTCCTTCCTTCCTTCCTTCCTTCCTTCCCTCCCTCTCTTCCTTCCTTCCCTCCCTCTCTGTCTTCTTTCACAAAATCTTAAACCCAGGTCACTCGGAAGCTCATAGATTAGGCCACAATAGGTCCTGCTCAAACTCTGTTTAATGGTTGTATTTTGGACCCTCTTGGCTTAGAGTAAATATCCATGGTAACTGTTTCTCTTTGGAAGAGCATGAAGGTCATCCCCTCCCAGCTTGATTTCTTTCTTTTTCTCTTTCTTTCTTTCTTTCTTTCTTTCTTTCTTTCTTTCTTTCTTTCTTTCTTTCTTTCTTTCTTTCTTTCTTTCTTTCAATTAAAGGAGCCATCCCTTGACTCACTTCTTAAAGAGGCCTGTTCACTGAATGGGTGCTACCTCACTCAAAGCCAGAACCTGAAGGGCCTGAAAGACCCTAAAAGGGCCAAGGTCTCCCATTGCATCCTGGTCATCTCCAGTCATCCTGATGAACATCAGGCCACTAGACCCAGATGGCTCTGGAGGAGAAAGTGCGGCTGTTGACCTTACACAGCACTTCCTCCCTCAAATCAAAGTCAACTGCAAGTCCTCTCATCATTTCCCTGATGCCACGGTTCTCTTTAAGGACAAAGGACAAACATAACAACAAATCTTTTACTAAAGAGTTATGTTGGGGTGGCTATGTGGCGCAGTGAATAGAGCACTGGCCATGGAGTTGGGAGGACCCGAGTTCAAATCCGGCCTCAGACACTTAACACAAAAACTAGCCACGTGACCTTGGGCAAGTCACTTAACCCCAATTTCCTTACCTTCCCCCTTCCAAAAAGCAAAAACCAAAACCAAACAGCAACAAAAAAAGAGTTATGTCTCTGTGGGCACATCAGATACAGAATTTCAGATCATCAGATCACAGACTCAGAAATTTTGCCTCTTCTGCCTTGTCTCACCTCTGGCAGTTACATTCATAGCTAGAAGAGATTCAACCCCCTCATTTTACAGATGAAGAAACTGATGTCCAGGCAGATGAACATAGCTAACAAGTGATTCAGACCAGGCCTTCCTAAAATTTTTCCACTCATGACCCCAGAGGTTTCAACCCACAGTTTAAGAAGCAAATTTGAGCCCTTGTCTTCCTGATTCTATCCCCACCCCCTATTCCATGTCACAAAAATATCCTCTGTAAGAGACCTGGCACATAATCATCTAGCCTCTCCTTGAAGACCTCCCAGCTTGAAGAAGAGGACCCTCCCAAGCAGCCTGTTCTATGTATAAAAAGAAAGAGATGGGCTAAAAGATCTCCAAGGCCCCCTCTGCTCTAATCTGTGATCCTGGGAAACTCCTAACTGCCATACCCAGGGGCCGCTAGAACGAAAGTGTTTTGACTAACTATGGCAACCGGAACTGTAACAGAACTGTCTGATCACTGCTTCCAGGCAAACTGACCACAAATGGTAGAATGGCACTACTTGAAGGGACTTTGAAGATCAACTATATATAGGCCACTTTTTTTTTTTTACATTTTACATTTTACAGCTTAAGAAAATGAGACCCAGAGAGAAGTACCTTGAATAACCTCATAGGGGCAGGGTCAAGATTCGAATACAAGTCTCCTAGTTTTCTCCTAGTGTTCTTTTAAATTATACCATGAAAACTCTTTCCCTTTCTCTCTCTCTCTCTCTCTCTCTCTCTCTCTCTCTCTCTCTCTCTCTCTCTCTCTTTCTTCCTCCCCCCCCCCAGTTTCCTTAAAGAAAAGCTGGGAAAATGGGGATAATTTTCTCTCCCCCTCCCTCCTTCCTCACAGGGCACTTATGGGACTTAGAGAAAATAAATGGTTTATGGAAGGGTGAATAATGACCTGGGGTGGTTTCCAGGCAGTGGGATCACTCAGACAAATCCTACCATGTACAGATTTTCAAAAGTCAAGGAACTGTATGGGCCCTGTAATCAGGAAGCCCACACTCTACTTGGGAAGACAGACCTTCAATGTGGTACATCTTAAAATACTCACAAAGCTGTGAGATGGAGGCAGACACTCTCACCAGCACAGCCTCTCTGGGGACTTCAGTTTCTCTGCCAGTAGAGCCGACCTAGGCATTGTTTCTCTTGGAATGTTTATCAGGGCTCGGAATGCCAGTTCTGAATGTGCTACATCAGCACCAATATCAAATAACACTGTCTGTTTTCTTAAGGGTTGGTTCCTAAGGACTGAGAAAGGCAAACCTCATCCCTGATCTCCTTGGGTGGAATTCTTGGAATACCTGGTTGGAGAGAAAGACAGTAAGCAACACCATGGGGTGTGTCTTTTTCTTGGATCCTAGAGAAGGCCCTGATGAACTGATTTACAGGCCAGGGAGAGAGCTGTTGGGCCCTGCAGGAGAGGGGTGGAGGAATTACAGAGAAGCATTCAGATCTTGCTGTGGGGCAGAAGGAGCCAAAGTCACAGGGGAGCAAGCCAGCACACTGTTCCTCCCTCTGCTTTGACCTTCAGCAGACTAACTGGGGCCTGTGTGTGTGGGGGGGGACAAGAGAGAAAACGTGACTCCAAATTCCTCCCTGAATGTACACCAAACATTAGCCAGTGATCTGCTCCAGCACAAATAAAAACTTAGGAAAGGAAATGACTTACTCATTTCTATCTTTGTTTCCCTTGGATGCTGGCACTTGGATCCTGGGGCAGGCAAGGTACAACGGTCATGACTATAGGGTTTGGAGCTGTAAGCTACCTCACGCTCTCTTGGATAGATACATAAACACACAGACAGATAGGCAGAACAAGATAGGCAAGGCATTCATTAAATGTTTACTGTGTGCTAGACACTGTACTAAGTTCTGGGGATGCAAAACCAAGAAGACAAGACTGTGACTACTCTGAAGGAGCTTATATTCTAACAGAAGAAGACAAAACACACAGAGGGTCTGGAAAGTGGGGTGTGAGTGAGTGGCCAATGTGCAGATGGAGCAGACCAGAGAGTCAGCTGAAAGTGAAGAGGAATTTATAGGTAAGGAAATTGAGGTCTAGAAAGGTCAGCTGGCTTGCCCAATTAAGCAAGCAACAAGCATTTTATTAAAGCCTACTTTGTGTTAGGCTTTGTACTGGTCCTGGAGAAACAAAGGCAAGAAAAGGCCTTGCTCTGGAGGAGGTCATTTTTAACTGGGGGAAATGACGTGTACATATATAAGTAGATAGAAAATATTTCTAGAGCAGAGTTAGGATTCTAACTCAAACCTGTTGGTTCCAAATTGAAGGTCTTTAGTGATTTGGAAGAAGGTTCTTCAGCATTTAGGGTGTAAAGATCTTTTATGTATGGGATGTAACTAAGCCATGGTGGAACGGTTGTCCAGAGCTACTTGGGAAGGCATGAAGGAATGAGGTAGATAGACATGGGCTCATCTCCACATCTACCTTTCCCCTTGGAATCCAAGAAGTTTATCACTCAGATGAGGAAGCTGAAGTCCAGAATTGCTAAGTGAGGTGCTAAGGTTCATACAGTTAATAAATAGAAGAATTGAGACCAAACTCAGGTCCCATGACTACAAATCCAGGGCTGATCCCCTGAACCCTCTCTCTGAGGGAAGGACATGGGAGAGCTCAAGGAGTGATGGGATGTTTTAGTTGAGCCTGACTCAGGCTAGCCCCAAGGACCATTGGCATGGGGCGGAAGATAAAAGGCCTACCCTCCAAGAGGGGTGGAGTAGAGTTGGCAAGAGGTGAGAGAGCTTTACCAATTCCCCTTTGAGACCTATCAAGCTCAGAGTTTTCTTCAGGACTCTTTAAGCATTGGGTCACTTAGGAAACTTCTGGCCTCCAGATTCAAGAGAGAACGTGGAAGAGGCCAACCTCATGTAAGGTTGTGGAAAGAAAAGACTGAGAAGACACGAGTGGAGCAGGGGAGATAGATAGGTAGATAGATATCTGCTCTGATCTCTCTCTCTGTCTCTCTGTCTCTCTATCTCTTTATCATCCATCCATCCATCTATCCATCCATCCTCCTATCTTATCTATCTATCTATCTATCTATCTATCTATCTATCTATCTATCTATCTATCTAATCTATCTATCTATCTTATCTATCTATCTATCCCTCTATCTATCCATCTATCTATCTATCATCTATCTATCTATCTATCTATCTATCTATCTATCTATCTATCTATCTATCTATCTATCATCTATCTATCATAGATTAGGAGCTGATGTTTAACAAGGTCCCCAAATGTAATTAAAGTTTGTTAGCATCTTAGGAGTGGCTGCTCCTGAACTTTCCTTTAAAATACTTGATTTTTTTTTAAACAGGAATTTGGCTCACAATATATGTCCCAGTTAGAGAAGGATTCTTTAACAATGGTCTAGGGTTTGGGATTCCCACCCTGGAGCCAGAAGAAAGAAACCCCAAATCTTTCATGTCAATGCTGTTCTTTGTAGCTAAAATTGCCAGAGCTGTCCCAGCGCCCTGCTACACACTTAGATCATGAACACAAACAAATGTACATATGTGGGTTGACCACAGATATTTATGAAAAGGAAGCCTCAGTCAGTAAGATATAATTTTCAGCATAGTGAATGAAGGTGCCAGCCATTCCCCCAATAAAGAGTGACAGAGTAAGAGGGATGTAGGCCATCAGTTCCTCTACACTCCCCACCACTTTTATGGATGCTCCAGGCACCTAGATAAGTGGCCATGATAAAAAACAGTCTTATACCTTGGGCACTTGCCCCTTAATATTTATTTCTCCACGTGGGCTTGAGGACAGGAAACCTCATCTCAGGCATTTCTCTCAGCAGCTTTCAGATGCTTTGTTGCTGCTGTATCTGAGGGAGGAAGGCCTCTCCCCTTCTCTTTCCTCCTTTTCTGCAAGCCCTGTCAAGGCTTGTCCTAATCTTCAAACTATGTCTTGCCTCAGAAGATCAAGAAAACTAACAATCTTAGCTGTCTAGGTGGGCTCAGGGCACTTTTCCCTGCAAAGGAAGTGGTGTATACACACATACACACACAAAACATAGATGGAAGGTGATTTTGGGGAGAAGGCATTAGTTTTTGGGAGTCCTAGTAGAGATCAGAATTAGGATTTGAGGATTGTGAAAGATTTCTGTACGAAGTGGCCATTGAGTTGAGTCTGGAAGGAAACTATCTGGTCAGAAAAAGAAGGGTATATGGGAAGTGGATTGACGAAAAAGAGGAATGTGAGAAGACCTATCAGGAGACTAACACAATGAAACATATGGGTGACAATTAAGGTTTGTATTAGTGTAGTGGCAGTGGGGAAAGAAAAGAAAGAACAGTCCTGAGAGATGTGTAGATGGACTGAAAAGATGTGACAAGGAGATAAGTATGGGAAGTGAGAATGTGACATCAGACAACCTCAACAATGACCGCCACTTTAGAGGCAAAAACAGAGAAATGAGAAGGGGACTGAGGGATTGATATGTTGATATTGAGTTGCATTGGACACATTAAATAGAAATGTCCTGTAGGTAAGTTACGGATATGGTTGTAAACCTCAGAAGAGAAATCAGAACTTGGAAGAAAAGTTTGGGATTCATATGAAGGAGGAGGTAGTTGAAGCCATAGGAATGAATGAAAATGCCAAGGGAGAGAATGTACTTAGTCTAGAAGGAATCATTTTTAGGTTTGTTAGGAAGAAAATTTCTAGAGGAAAGACAGAGACTCCCAAGGTAGATGAGGCAAGTTCATTTCTTTTATAATTCTTGCAAGAAGTGGGTGTGCTGCTGAGACAGACATACACCTACAGAAGCAAGAGAAAGCATCTTTATCTGTGTCCTGAAATGCAAAGTCCCTCCCTCATTTCTTCATTGAGTACTCTGAAATGTACAACTTTCTGGTACACCTACTTCATGTTTCCCCCTCCACACCCATATGTTTCCCCCTCCCTCTACATATATCGAATGTGCATTAAAATGAGCTTTAACTCCTCCTGGGGAGAAATTATAAGGCTATTAAGCATGCATACTTTATTTTTTAAAATTTATTGACTTGTTTATTTACTTTTAGTTTACAAGATTCAGTTACAGAATCACTTGAGTTTCAGATTTTCTCCCCTTCCTTCTCCCCTCCCCCCACATGGTGGTGTACAATCATGTATAGGATCTGCAAACACTTTCACATTGTACA